>CM068345.1:27708174-28335674 GCA_034769755.1 Odontamblyopus lacepedii | reverse complement strand
AAACGTGATGAAGATTTGAGTAATAAGCAAATTGAGTTAATTAATAATTATTTTTACTCGCTAGAGCCAGTAGCGTTTGTCGTGTTTTTCATTTATTCATCTCAACAAGGACTTTGTTGCAGCATTTGTTCGTTGGTTAGGCTCCGTCAGGTAAATCAATGTCTCTCTATAGATCTCTTTTCCAGGGTACAAATCAGCTTAATGAGTTTAAAAAGCCATACTGTTAAATTAGTCATGGTAAGCTTTTTATTGGTTAAAGGGTCATTACCGATTCAATACACAGAGTCCAGGGGAATAATCATTGTGTCGTTATTGGCAGTGCACGTGTAATGGCCTTTTTATGATTTGTTTTAGACGGACCGTACAGTGGCATACAGTGGTAGTGATTAGAACGTTATCAAACCATTCTTCTTTTAAGAAACACTAACAGTCTAAAGATCAACTCGCAATCTAACAATTCAATTTATATTTGCGGTCCGGCAACACAGCAGTCATTTCGAACAAGTTGAAAAATCACTGCAAATGGATAAATGTCAAGTATCAACGGAGTCAAGCTTCACAGACTCTTACTCTACAAGAAACACACATTAAACAATATTCATATTTAAAATGAATATAAGACAAAAGCAGAGGAACAAGTTAGATGGTTATAGTTTCACTGCTGGAGATCAGCACCATGGACAGCAACGGTAGAAGGTACTTAAAGGTTACACAAAAATGACTCTTGTGAGCTTTAAGCCGCCTTAGAATTTTGTTACCTCCTCAAAAACATACCTGGAGTGTTTTGTTTCATTCACACATGTTTGAGTATTAGTAGTGCCTTTATTCTTAGTCTGTCTACATCTCCAAAGTTCAAAATGCTCAGTTTCACCTTGTGATGTCATGAAGTGGTAGTTTTCAGCTTTTACAGCTGCCTTTTACCTTTTGTTCAGTAGCGATTCCAGGGTTGAAATTATCTAAATTATTCTATTGAAGGTATATGGAGTTTAAAAGCACAGTGGAGCACTCCTGTATTACTCCATGACATCACAAGGTAGAACCAAATGTTTTCAGCTTGGAAGAACTCATCTTAAATATGCAAGTTTTGTGTGTTAAACATGAGTGAATGAAACAAAACACAACTCCACTGTATTTGTGATGAGGAAACAACATTATAACAGATCAGAAAATAGCTTCGTATGGGCCCTTTAACAGAGGAATATATGATCACTCATTCATTTCAAAGTACAAATGTAGATATATTCAGTTTGCTGCAATAATATAGACCCTGGTACTAACCAGTCAATATGCACAAACCAAGAGTTTTCAAGTTTGATAAGAGCATATAAAAATCCTATAATAAGTTTACATATCTTTTAAATTGTAGTACACGGTGTAACTTTTCTAGTAGGGGGTTACACTTCATATTCCACAGTCTGGCATTAATCAAGAAAAAAATTATAATTACTTGGAACACACATGTTTATGAGCATATACTGTACAATGTATGCAGTCTTTGTAGCATAACATTACATCTGACATTTTAACGAGCATTTTCCCCTATAAAACCCGATATGGAGCAAGAACAACTGCCTCAAATAACCCACCTTCTGACCAGAGGCGGTGAAGCTCTAATCATTTCACAGTTGTGGTAATTTTATGAGGTTTCCTGTGCACCGCTGTGTGAGCCAACTAAAATGAGCAACTCTACACATGTAGCTCATTTGTACATCCATAGCACAGAGCAAGGACTGACTGCTGCTTCTTAAACTTTAAATCATCACAACTTGTTTTATTCTCTAAGCTGCCGGCCCATATAATCCACTCCTAATGTTGAGAGGGATTTGTGGGAATCTACCACTGTTTGAGCCAATGGGAGAGCGATAATTACAGGAGAAATTAATGAACGCCCCGCTGCGTCTTGGAACAGAAGAAGACGGAATATTTGGATTAAGCGTTTAGTCTGTCTTAAGTCGTCCATGCGCACAGCTAATAATGGTACATCAAAGCCCGGAGGAACATTTCATATAACAGAGGAGGAAAGTTCGTATATTTATTCAAATTCACATATGTTCACTGATGATGGAAAGATGCATGCGTTGATACTTTTTTGGATCAATCAACATAAGAAACCACAATTAAATGTATTCAAGTATTTTAGGTGTAGCAGAAAAGTTGTAAAGATGCAGCTGAAGCCTTGCTATTAGTGACCATGTCATAGCAAAACTAGTCATTACAATTGGTCATACACAAATCCACCTTTTTCAGTTCCGATACCAATCCCAATACTTTAGCTTTATGTATCTTTAAAGTATAGCATATCATACAGCTCAGAAAGTGAAAACAGCATTTATTTTCTTAAAACAAAAATAAAAAAGATAAAACTGATCCAAATGTGTTGTGTAGTTGTTAAAAAAAACATTTTGAGACTTTTTTGGGGGCAAAGTATGATCAACATTATCCCATTAGTTTGAAGGTCCAACCAGGATATCGGCTGAACCAGTATTTGGAAGCCTATATCTGATCCAGCATATATAGCATATAGTACCGATATCCTATACTGGTATCGGATCAGTGCGTCTCTAGTAGTAGTAGTAGTAGTAGTAGTAGTAGTAGTAGTAGTAGTAGTAGTAGAAGTAGTAGTAGTAGCAGTAGTTGTAGTAGCAGTAGATGTAGTAACAGTGGGAGCAGTTTCATAGGGTGATGATGTACATTAAGCTTAACACAGTACAATCATATACATAAATACAGCACAGTGATAAGAGAGGTATAGTTGTAAGGATTAGCAGTAGAATTAGTGATCAGTCTTTTTTAAAATATAGAGTATGAATATAAACTTTTACTTCAAGCTATATTTTTGAAAAGAAAATAGCACCATACCAACAGGGCTATGTTATATTCTGTCAGCATTAATAAATGAAGTTACCTGTACCATATTCTAGAAGTGCTGAATATTTTCCTTAAGGACAACTATGGGGATTTACTCTTAAGAATTACTGTGGTACATGGTGTACTTCCTACTCCCCGCGTGGCTCAGTCTCTCCTCTGTGTGAAGACGTGCTTGTCATTGTTACTTAAGAGACACCATTTAAATACAAAGATTACGCCGGCCCCAAGGCGCTAAATGAGATGCTAATATGAGCTACTTGTCAATGCCACTAGAAGTCAGAGCAACATGCGTCTTTAAAGCAGAGAATATTAACTCAAGGAAATAGATTGTCATATGTTTTTCAAAAGCTAGCAAATCAAGCATCTTAAATAACTGTTTGTAGCCATGTTTCTGATCTGCCCTTTCATTCACTCGCACATTAATTTAGATAGATTGAAAACAAAATTGCGTATTACTTTTTATTTGTTTGTCTAAACTAAAGTGTAATTAAAGCAATTTCTAGAAACTTTTCTTTAATAGGTTTGTCATAATAGCTTTGACTAACAGTTCTAAGGGTACACTATTTTTAAATGGTCATCTAATTTATAAAGTAGTCATTCTGTTCAATTTAAAGTAGCAAATAAACTGCAGTTCCACATTTGCTTTGCACATTAAGTAGGGAGTTAAGCTGCATTATTCTAAGAAAAAACTGAATAACAAAAACAAAAAGATAAAACCATGAATAAAAATATTAAACAACATACGTGGTTAGTCTTCCTCACATGTCTACTACACGTAATGCTGCTCCTATATATAAATACACTACCAGTGAAACTACCAGAACTACTATTATCACTTACTATTACAAATAAAATGACTAAATGAGGGGTTACAGTAAGTGGTCACCTTTTTATATAGCTCCTTCAAAGTGCTTTACAACACGTAGCACTCACTCATTCACACACACATTCATACACCAGTGTAAGCAGACACTAGGGGCGAGGTGAGTTGAGTGTCTTGCCCAAGGATACAATGAGAGCATTCATCTGTGGGCTGGACTTGCACCAGCAGCATGTGGGTCAGTGGATCTGACCACTCAACCAATGATGTTTATGTCGAGAGTGGGATTTTGAACCTTTGGATCAGTGGACAAAATCTCTACCTGCTGAGCTCCTGGCACAGTTATTTTACTGCTAACACATAGCATATTCAGTTAACCACCATGTTACCTTTTATTGTTTTGAAAATTCTGTATTCACTGAAAACAGTGTATTAACATGCTTTGTGGGTTTAAATTTTGTTTCTTAGTCCCCCCTCCCTTTGTTCCCCATGTGAAGTCACTCCCCCTTCAGATCACTATAACAACACAAGCAGTGTGCCTCCTGCTACCTGAAACTACTGCACATCACATCAGCTTTGGGCTTGGGAGAGACTGTTAAAATTCTCAAACATGCATGTTGAAATCTAAAATCTCTCAGGCATGGTTTTGATGACTGAGCAACATTATAACATGGTAGAAAACTCCAAAAACTCTGTTTTGCATAATGCCCCTCTTAAGTATTCAGTAATAGAATAGCTAGGTGCAGTGGCTGGCGATGAGGAAGGATTAAGCCATTCAGAAAAAAGTCAACAATCTTATCACAATCAAGCATCTTTAATGTTAAATTGTTCTAGTTTTATTAACTACTTTCTAATAGCTAATATATTCCCTACAGTTAGTTGGCAGCACACTCCCAGTTTTCTGAGGCAGACAGCACCACAGGGACTTAAGTACTGAGCTAAATGGGCCAGTAAAGTGTGATATTAAATACTTAACATTTAAAAGATTGGACTTCTTCAATAGCAGTTTAAATGTGGGGCCTCTGGAGGATGTTTTCCCAAAGAAATTTGTTGAAATTACTCCTATAGATTTTACATAGGTTTTCAGGCAGCCACACATGTGAGAAATTGAAAGAAATTGTGGGTTTATGAATAGGTCTTCTCTTCTTAGACATGCAGCTAATAACGCCTTTTTTAAATCACTGTGTTTACATCAGATGCCCTAATAATCATTCTTTGCATCTACCTGAGTTTGGAAGAGGGGACAAAGTACAGTGGCGCTTGCACAATGAGAAAGCAAACAGCAAGTTAAATTGCTCTATTATGTCTATTTACAAGAAAACTAAAATAAAGGCATGAAGGGTCAGTACTTTGTGAACAAAATGAGGAACACTGTGAAATAACATATTATATTCGTGCATACACTATAATTTTGATTTTAAATAATAAGATATTGTTGATATAATTCCTAATTTGTCTAGAAGCAGATGATGGTACAACTAGTTTTGTTCCACAGTCTCTCCCTCACTTTTTTATTCTGTACCTGATCCCCTGATGTTGTTTTAACCCAGGTTTGAGGAGGCTATTGTACACAAAGGTCAGGCTGTACTTTGATCTACCATTTCTGTTCAAAACTATGTCCAGATAACATTTGAAACAGTTTCTATCATGTGAGAGGATAAATAATCATAAAATTGTCACTTGAACAACCCAAGAAATACCCCAAAAACTATTGAAAATCAGGCAAACTTGTAACTTCTCGAGGCCCCTCATAATCACACTCCCCTGTGATGGTGGAAGTTTCCAAAGTTTGTGCCCAGATGGCGTCTTGGCTGTGTGTTGGCTGTGTGTTGTGTAGATTTGGGCGCTGCCTCTGCCCTTGTCTCAGCAGGAGGGCATCCAGTTTTAATCAAGTCAAGGACAGTCGAGCGGCACCTGCTCCTCTGTGGACACTCGAGCAGCAGAGAGCAGAGCCAGGCTGTGGGGGATGTGACAGGACAGAGACCGGTCCAGAACTCACTGCTGCCTCCTGAATTTGAACTTTAGTTTGACTGTCTATAAAGGCCACCCATGAACAAAGCAAAGAAAATATGACAACTTTGCAGCACATTTTCACATATGTATTTGTAGAGTGTTTGTTTTAGCTGTTTCTGGTGACAATCTGATGACATGTGATTACACTTTATTTTAGGGCACACTTAAAGGACTAATATGCTGTTTTTTGATTTTTGTTATAAGTTTCCTCGTCAAAAACCTACCTGGAATTGTGTTTTGTTTCATTGACACATATTTAACACACAAACCCTGCATATTATTCTCTCTGAAAAGGAAAACACTCTGTTCCATCTTGTAACACAGGAAGTGCACCACTGCGTTTTTAAACTCTATACACATTCACTAGAATCATTTGGATGATTTTAGCCCTGGAATTGCCACTAAATGACATCACAATGTGAAGCAAAGCATTTTGACCTTTGGAGATGTAGGCAGACTAATAATAATGAGATACTCGATGTGTGAATGAAACTCCAGGTATGTTTTTGAGGAGATGACACTATAACATGGGTTAAAGATCATAAGAGTCAGTTTTGCATAATATAGGACCTTCAATAATCTAAGTAGCTGTTTATTTTTTAACAAGACATTTTTGTTCATGAATGTTAATTAGTAAAAAAGTACATTTCTTGTGGTACAAGGCCTTAAATGTGCCTGAAATGTTGCACAGTGCTGCATTTATTCAATTACTGCTGTTTTTATTCATGAGTTTCGTGAGATTCCTTCCAGATTTGAAAGAATTGGTATAGCAATTGTTCTCCATTGTTATAAAGTATTGCCTAAAACAAAGCATTACAATGTTTTTTGTTAAGTATTTTTGCCCTGAAGAGTGTAATTTTGACAACAGAAGAAGTACAAAGCTTTCTTGGTTTTTAATGTATTGCTTGTTTTCATGTATTATTCTGATGAGAACAACACAAGTTCATATTTTTCTGTGAAAGCTGCTTTATTGTTAGTTTTTAAACAGAATCAGAAATGCAAATGACAGTGTAGCTCTCAATGAATTAATAACAAAACACAAAAGATGAAATGCAATAAAGAAAAGGGTAAAATCAACCATCTTTTGTACATTATTCAGACAATGATAATTCACACATTAAAATCTTTTTACACTCAAACGACAATCATGACAAAACTTTTAACTATTCACAGTTGGATGCATATTTCTGTCAGAAGTCTCCCGTACAGCCTACTGCATGTATTTTGAGCAAGTTAAATTTAGAATCCAATTTGCACTTGTTTCTTTGGAGTACATTAGTAATTTCTGTGACTTTGAAATAAAAGTAGTGATGGATGTAAATGTATACAGTCCCTGAATGGTGTTCCTCACAGCAGCTGTGTCTTTGTACCTGTGTGTGGGGTGCCTGACGGGCTTTGACAGGTGCTGCCTTCTCCCTGTCAGAACGTCCGATCCATCCGCCCCCTCAGCGTGGAGCACTGTATAGAGCCACAGAGCCAGGCTAATGCTACCCTGGCCCGTCCACAAATACACAAAGGAAAATAAATGGATTTCAAGCGTTAGCCACACTCAGCTACAGACCAGAGATGAGTTGTCACTATGGCCACAAATGTGTTATTCGGTATAGGATGTGTTTAAAGGCTGACGTGGCGCAAATGACTGGTGTGACTTATGTTTTTTTATATATATAGCTGTCAGTGATATGAGTGAGTCACTAAATAATCACCTGTTTGCACTTCAATGCATTCAATAGAATAGAATATATGAAGAGTTTGCATGAGCAATGACGAATAAAATGTCCATAGTTCTGATGAATTGCTTGTGAATATGATTCTAAAATATACTAACAATATTAAAGTTTATATAGTGCATACATCAGGTCTTAATAAACAGAGAAAATTGCACTAGGAAGTATAGAATAAAATGAACTATATTTGTCTGTTCTGAGATGAAAACAGAACAAATAAAACAGAAAGAAATAATAAACAGAATATAAATTCACCCACAACCCCTCCAAAATACAAACAGTAACACAGTAATTCAGTCTTATATAGAACTTTTCCAGATGCTCAATCACTTTACTTTATTTGGTGCATTATTCATTCATTCCACACACCACATCAATAGTTGGCAATGTCGGTGAGGTGTTTTGCCTAAGAACTAGGGTCGGTGGTATCCAAATTTTGATACCGTTAAACTTTCTCAGAAAAGTCACCGTCTCCTCCGTGAAAGTCTGACTTCGCCCTCAAGCGGGAACTTTCTCCTCTTCAGCACGTTCCCTCTCGACTCCTGGTGTTCAATTAAACGTCTCCATCGCAAACTTTTCGACTCAACATCACCCATGAAGGGTCAGTCATGTTTTTTTCTTCTTCCTCGCTGCGTGTGGATGGATATCTCTGTACGTAACGTTTGAAGAGGAGAGAGAGCGGAGGGGAGAAAGTCGGCGTTGTGCCCCGTGTCTGAAGCGACTGTGGTGGGATCACTGGCCTGACGCAGAGTCGTAGCTCCGTCAACATTTGCGTCTCTCCCGTTATTCAGTCTGAAGCTAAAATGCTGCCTAATATTATATTAGATCTTTATGCGCTGCGGATTTTTTTGATGATGGTGATGAAAATGATACCGTTGTTACTTTTTGATATCTCAGGATACCGTAGCCTATTAGCGCCTAACCCTACTAAAAACACACGTTATTGCCACTGCTCTCCCGCATGATTAATAACAGCGGTCTTCCTAGAAATGACCAAAACACAAAGAAAATGTGACGATACTGACTCACATGTTACACATAAATGGGCTGAGTAAACAGTTTTCCTTAATTACACATTAGTTTCACAATTATTATTACCAGTCGCCAATCCCAGTTTTTGATTCTGAAAATCTGGTCATCCCAATTTTGAGTCATAATAAATATTAAAACAACACCATAAGCTGAAATCATTTATATTTAAAAATATTTGGATAGTCTACTTAAAATAATTCGAATTTGAATAAAGGCTGTTTATTTTAGATTGAATGACTAGAGGGCTGTAATGTGCAAGCGATGATATTTAGCCGTTTAAATTTGAATATCCCCATAGCAAATTGTTCTTGCCATTACAAGCAACATTAAAGTGTCAGCCCATGTCCTGATTTACAGACTTTGAACATATTACGGTAAAGCAGCATCTAATGACAGTTCATTTGGAGCTTAAAGACATGGCCTGCTCACAGCTCCAGCCATTAGAACAACTTTTGACGTGGAGCTTGTTATCTCACCCCATTAGCCCGAGCTATCAGTCAGCCTCCAGAAACACAAAGATTTGGTGCTTTTCTGTAATTAATCATCTCAGTCAGGTTTTTTATATTGCCTGGTGACTGGGAGCTCTGAGGGCCAAACTGTGAAAGACATATCTGCAGAATCGGAGGTGCAGGTTTGAGCTCACAGTCGGCTTCACTCGCCGCACACTAATGACTGTCTTGCCAAAGCATTTAACCTTGAGTCAGACTGTCTTCTCCCTTAGAAAAGCTGGCTTCTTGAACCATGAAATAGAGGCAGTTGTCGCTCTTGTAGGAGGTTACAACCCAGACGACTTGAGGATTAATCAATTATTGCTATTTCAAATGTTACCATGTCAGCAGCTGGAGTGGACTATTGGATCAGTATTTCAATCTGACTCCTGTTTGTGGTGTTGTCTTCTTCAAACCAATGACAACATTGATTTTCTAAATGTCATATGCACGTGGGCTGACAGTGGCTGCTATAAAGATTATTCGATTTTTTAGATTACATTGTTCATCGAAGGTGTACGTCTTCTGAAATCAGATTGTTTTGAATGTTCAATACCAAAACAAGATTGAGGTTGAGTTGAATTTCATTTTTGCAAATAAGGAAAAAAGAAATATATTTACAATTAATACAACTGAAAGCCACTGCACTTTTTTGTTTTTTATTAATTTATTTTTTATAACTTTACATGTACAATTATGTCTTTCCACTTTACTGCTATATTTTCAAAGAAGTTCTTTGGGTCAAAATGAGGTGACTGTGTGTTGTCTTCATCTATAGACTGTATAAAGCATAAATCGCAAACCAGGTAGTATATTTGTGTACTGTTAGCATGCTACTTGTTGTTAGCATTACTGAAAATTGTTAAAAGCGCTTAAACTATCAAAAATATACAGTCTGTGTGGGTGAAATTGCTGGACAAAAGGGCACAATGGTACTATGCATGGGAATTATACCCCCAACCAGCTCAGTTCGAGAGTGAAAATCTCCACTGTTGTCTTTTCACACCAAATCTCTATCTAAATGGCTTTATTTTTCTGGCCTGAAAAATATTTTTGATTACTGCAGCAATCCAAAGCAGGTAACAAGCAGGTTTTCATAACAAATCAATAATACAAGGTTCAAAATAGGTTCAAAATTTTATAACAAACATAACGCAAAAACAATTACCTTGTCAATTACCTTGACCTGTTGCAATCTCACACTTTCTTCACCTTGTTGGATTTTTGCTTTTAAACTTCAGGTATGCTCCAATCAGTCTAAACGCTGCGTCCCCTTGATGTATTGAGGATGAAAAACCGTGGCACCTTACCCTTGGATCTGACACTGTCAAAACTAAAACCTGCACAAGTTTTGTCACATTTGTGCAAATTAACTACTTTTTAAAAACCACCGGCTCCTGAAAGAGAATCACAAATGCTCTGAGATGTGATATGCATTTGCCACAAAGTTTTTATTTCCGTCAATATCTTACTTATGAAACTTTTTATATTTAAAGTCTTTCTGTTCGAAGGTGGGTGACAGTGATGATAACGTGTCAGAATCAAACTTAATTGTGGAGAAAGTTGCTTATTTGTGCATTACTGGAGGATGTGGGTGTGTTCTGCTCATGCCCTTGAGGTATTTCTATTGCACAGTGGGATTTTTGTGTGTGTGTTTTTTATCATTCAAAATGGATGTGTGCCAGTCTTTCCAGTGCACAAAGGCCACCCGCATTCAGGAACATTCAGCGTGGGAGGAACATGATTAATACTAAAAAGTTAATATATTTAGCCTAACGTAATGAGCTTACTGCAGTTTAAATAAATGCCAAATGAATCTTCGCTGCTGTAAATGCCATTTATGAACTTAAGCTTAAAATGGATAAGGCTTTTTTTTAATTAATAGGTGATTACATTTCATACAAATGCCAGCAGTACAATCTGTCTGATTTAGCTCTAATCCAATGGGTCACATTCATGTAACTTCACAACCAGAGTTTAACCTTAAGCTTGAGGACAGGTCACAATTCTATGGTATAATTCAGAGTTTTTCAACTGGTGAGGCACACCTCCCCTGGGGGGACACCTAAGAGCCACTGGGGATGGGCGACGCATGTGGGAAAAAAAACAAAAAATGGCCCACATCTGTACACATCTTCAGCAGTATTGATATCAGTATGTGTGTGTGTGTACTGGCTGCAAAAAAAAAAAAAAGGACATTTTATCTTGATTATTTAAAGTTCGGTTTCACTTGTTCAGGTTCTGAGAATGCACCTCTGCCACAACATCGTTAGACCGTTCAGAACATGCTTCAGTCCTCTACAGCCCTCGAGCAGGGAGGACCGGAGCAACCCGCCCGGATCTACAATATATTCCACAGCATATTCTCACTTTATCCACACGAACCAATGCTCAGAGGATGACACGGGACTGCTTAGACCCAGTCCACTGTGCACTGGTCTTGCTCGTCCCGTTTGGAACCAGCACATGGAGGACAGAGCCTCCGGACTCATCTGACCAACGCACTCGGAGGCACAACACCAAGGACCAGACCCCCAGTCCAGGTCCGGGAAACAGCAGTAGCGCTTAATATAAGTCCCAGACACGTGCCGATTTCAGCCATCAGGTGTCATCAGCTGTAGTTTTGGCACCAATAACACATGTTTAGCATGTTCTGATGATTTGGATCGGCCCACTGATGTTCAGTGATGGTAAAAGCAGCCTCACTTAGGCCTGCATGAAGTTGGAAATGATTTGCTGTTTCAAATATTGTTTGAGTGCACTTGAAAAAATATGAAAATACAATATTAAAAAAATATTATCAGTTGTTATTGAAACTCATCATTGCAGGAACACAAAAGCTGCATTCACTTCAAAGGCCTGTGTGGGGCAGGGCAGATGGGATTTTGGGGAAGGGGGGAGGCTCGGCTGTCTTTACCTACTCTACGGGGAGGCTCACATTAACTCACATTAAGTTGAAAACCCCTAGTATAATTTCAATTGTTAAAAGGCAGATGTTTTGATTGTGTTTTGTTGTTAATATTGCTATAATTATTGGGTCTATTTAAGTATTTTACAAAATAACAAAAGGATCATTGTCTTCTGTGTCAGCATAAACATCAGGTCAAATAAAAATATAAAGGCCTATTTATATATAATTTAAAAAGTGGTGACAATCCACGTGATTTTGGGCAGTTGAAAAGCCAAAAATTTAACATGAAATGTCCAATTTGAACAAATAATCTCATTCATTGTTTGAGGATCATAAATTAAAAGTTTGGATCTTTCTTTTAAAAACGTATAAATCTCCCGCAGAGTTATATAGGACACTGCTCTCCATGAAACATTCATGTGCACTGAATATCTTGCAATGTGCACTGCATATAATCTGAATGGTTGGTGGGAGGGAGAGTGTGGCATGTGCAGTATGAACTACTCCGATAGTATGTGATAACAATGTTATTTAAGTACTTTACACACCATTAGACTTCACTGAGTTCTCAAGTGTGGTTTTCTTGGTAGGTTCATTATTCCTTCTTTGCCCATGTGCAGCCCCGCAAGGCAACGTAAGATTACTTGTATCACACAATTTGTACACAAAGTAATTCAAAGTGCTTTACAGATTAAGAAAGACATTAAAATGACAAAACAAACAAATCATCCTAAAATCAACATTAAAAAAGAAGAATGCAGAATAAAAACATTTCAGTCTGTTTAACTAAAGAGAAGCATTTTGAGTTGGAATTTAAATATTGTCATAGAAGAGGCCTGTATCACATGTTCAGATTTTAGTTGGATAAAACTATGGAATATGATTAGCATAAAACAGTTGAATGGTTTCTTTAAATGGTTTAACAGCCACCACTTCTCTATAAATATACCCAGAAATTGAAATACATAAAATGCAAAAAAACCAATTATGGTTAAGAGAACTTATCAGTTTCATTCAGAATAAGCACCACAACAAGGCATAAAAAGACCAAAACAAATCGTTGTCCTTGAATAAAAGGCTTAATAAAGCACATTATTCCACACAAAGCCTTTATTTTAGGAAACTATATATATAACTGTGATCATGAGTACATTTCCATGGGAAATCAGAATTCACTCAATTCTTAGAGGAGTCTATTGATATGTGTCATGGATTTGTGTAGCCCTACAGTTCAAAGTGCAATATTTACAGTGCAGGGTGCAGTCAAATATATAAGTACTTACAGCAGAACTTACACAGCAAGCCAGCACAGGCCAAGGACAACCACCAGAATAAGCAGAGCTCCCCTTAAATACCCCTTAGTCCCTCCCCTGGGTTAACCAATTAACATAGGGGTTTAACTTAGCAAAATGTATACTTATAAAGCAAATTGAATATCAACATAATAAAAATGACTTAAATAACTCCCCATTTGGCTATTACTTTTTTTTTTTTTACTTTTTTTTTAAATCGGGGAATAAACTCAAAAACGTATCAATGATTCACACCGTGGTCACATGACGTCCAGAAGCGCTCCACCAAGCGAGATTTCATATTTACGCTGGCCCATGGATGGTTTGGCCCGTGAACATAGATATATGAGTGGACATAGCTAACGTGTTAGCCGCCGCGTGCCAAATAGGAAGTGCTCCAGGAGGCTCTTCCGGCTCCTTCTCTCCCTTTTTCCCCATTGACTTACATTGGGATCTTATCGCCCCTCTCTCTGTAACTGCTGCACTGAGCCTCGTCATTTTGGTCTTAAAATGTTCATATTAACCCGCTTTACATGATTTTGGATTTTTTTCCCGCTATTTTGTCCCTCCAAAAAAAACTTTTCATTTGAGCGCCACTGAACACTATGGGTGACATCACACTAAGTCCACTTTTCTATACAGTCTATGGCATGGATGTATGATACGAGCTATAATAATAATAATAATAATAATAATAATAATAATAATAATAATAATAATAATAATAATAATAATAATAATAATAATAATAATAATAATAATAATAATAATAAGATAAGATATCCTTTATTTGTCCCACAATAGGGAAATTTCAATGTTGCAACGCACAGTTAAGAGAACAGCAAGAAAACAGTAGCAGCAGAGAATTACTTAAAAATAGACAAACTCTATAAAGGTAAGGATTATAAAATAAAATGAAATTATTATCCATCTATATCTATCTATATTATCTATATACAATAAATAAATACAATTCTATATGCAATAAATTGCTATCTGAATAATAATAATAATAATAATAATAATAATAATAATAATAATAATAATAATAATAATAATAATAATATAACAATTATGATAATAATAATAATAATAATAATAATAATAATAATAATAATAATAATAATAATAATAATAATAATAATAATTTTATGATAGTTCTATGGGTCTATGCTATTTAATAAGGCGCGCGTTTGGGGCAGAGAAAGACACGGGGTCGGGGGATGACGGGGCAGCTAAAAGGGCCAAAATATGACAATTGAAAATACCTCATGTTCAGACTGTGGCAGTTCATTCGTTAATAATTAGGTTGAATAATACTTTGACTAAAAAATGCTTTCAATGTTTTAGATCATGGCTGTAATCGTACATTTACTTCATCAGTTGGCTCTTTTTTGCTCTTTGTTTTTCATTGGCACTTGCACATCTGTGAACAATCAGAAAGGGTTCTCACATCAGATTTTTCGGTTTGTGTGCTGTGCCAATAATCCGATAAGGTTATGATGGCAGATATGACGCTATGGTTGGTCATTAGAACTGATTAAGTCCAGGAATGGGGTTTTAATCACTTAAATCAATTTTATGAGATGTGAATATGGTTTAGTTTAGTGTAAGGAAAATGGTTATGGTTTGGTTCCTGGTTCCTGGTTTATGCATCTGCTGAGGGCATTTTTATTTTATTTTTTATTTACACAATTCAGATAATGAACACATCAACCACCCTTCTCTTCTGGTCTTTCCTACCTCCTTTATCTGCATTATGTCCATTTTACCCAGGTGTAACCCTTGCTACCTAGTGTTACCCCTGCCTGATTAGTGCTCCTCCCTGATTTGCTCATCTTCTACTGGCTGAATGATAAAGATCCGGAGCAGCTCTGTACCTGTCTGCTCCGATGCCCCTCCCACTCCACTCCCACTGTGTCTGTGCAACTGGCGTCTGAACTGGTCCAGAGCTGAGCGGCTTCTGTAAGGCTTAAAACCTTATTTACATACTCTTTAACTTACGACTCAATGGTGAGTTTTGCCTAATCCTTATTTTATTATATATTGAGTCTGAAAGCAACATTAGGCTGAATTTGTAACAAGTTTCCTGCATATTAAGCTGCGGGTCTCCGCGAGTTGAACTCTGCAATGAATGCGAGTATTTTTGTGTTTGTTGATTAAATTTACCAATAATGTGTCAAAATAATGAATTAAACTCTCCTTACCATACCTTAAGGTGTTACCTTGAATTCGGCAGTAGTGTTAAGTTGCTTTGATGTTTTTTGTTTATGTATAGGACATTGTTTGTCGGTAATGGCTGATTGTTATGTTAATCGCTTAATGCTGCCGATAGTAACGGCTGGTGAATTTGTATCTCTTCTCATGTAAATGTTTTGAAATAACGTTGCGCAACACTAATTGAATGAATGAACTGTTACTAGTAACCCCCTTGAAACTGAAACCCTGTTTTGACCTTGTTTTTAGGTCAGGTTTTTGGATTGGACTCTGAATATTGAACTCTTCTCTGATGGCGAGCTGGTAGGACAGAACTTGTTTTCCTTCTTTTACCTGCGGTCCTTGGATTACGCAAAATACGCGAACCAAACTGGATTACAATTGCGGTTCTACCCGAACCGATCTAAATGTTAAAGCAATGAACTGAACTCTCTCAAAGTCAAAAGAAAACTTTGCAAAAACTGAACTCTCTTAAGGTCAAAATACTGGACCAATCAAAGAACTATTTTGGTTATCTATTTTTTTTTTTTTTTTTTTTTTAAGAAAAAGGGGCTCTTTGGTTATTTGTTTATCCTTGTTTAATTAAATAATTGTTTTCTATTTACTTGCTTTACTGCATACATTTTTTAAATTTATTATAAATATATCTCAAATTTACATTTAAACCTTTGTCATTCATATGCAACCTCCATAAAACAACCTGGTCTCTTCTGTACAGTCCTAATACGTTGATTGCCATAAACGATAGCCCAACCAAGTTAGCCTACAGTAGTGGTTACACAGGCTACTACCATTTTAGCTTGTATCATCACATCTGCCCTAGACTGAGGCTAAACACTGGGAATAGAACTTAGTTCTGAGATTTGAGGAGTGATACCTTGAGTTTTCTCCCCTCTCCTTCTGCATGTTGTGCAGTGACTCTGCCTTTCCCAGTCTAATGAATAATGCACAGTGAGACACACGGAGTTATCCAAAACCAAGTCCCTCTTATCCCTGTTTGAGTGCATTGATTTCCTAGCTCTCGGCAGCATCTGCACAGGCTCAAAGGCAGATCCTCAGTGTGGGCTGTGGGGATAAAAAGAACAACAACAAGGCAAACATCAAGCTTGTAGTGCGCTCTCTCCATGCTCTACCTGAAAACAGAGGCCAGGACTTTTCATCGCCATAATTACACCTCCCCCACTCAACAGTGTCACTATGTCTATGATCATTGTCAATACAAGGCTGACTCCTGACCTTAATACAGAGAAATAACTATATTCTCTGGAAAACGAAGATGGAAAAAATAGCAAGGTAGTGTCTATTGAAATCCTAATTGCTAAGTAATAAGAAATGACAGGATATTAAATTGTAAATCTGAGAACCGATAAGTTCATTAGGCATATACTGGAGATATTACACCTTATCAGATTCTTTGAGTGTATTCTTCCAGTAACTGTTCATTAGCGTGCTATCTTTGCACTATTATTATAGTCACTTAATGCTACATGTGGCTAGTTTCATGCTTATTGGAGCTTGGTTTGATCTTAATGACTACTGCATCTGTGGCCATCGATCATGTTTTCCACAGTGGCCAGATTTATTTTTACTGTGAAGATCAGTAATAATATTGAATCTTTTAATCCAGGGGTCTCGAATGTTTTCGCACCAACTGAGCTACTTCAACAAAATAAAAGTTGCAGAGAACTACCTTAATTAACTACCTTAACTAACCTAATTAAGTCATTAGGTTAGTTTATTTGCCATTTGTAATTAAAAACCACATTGGAAAAACATGTGCATTACAGATGACATATGACCCTGAAATAAACAAGCTACAAAGATTATATTAAGCAGAATTGACTCTTGTGAGCTTTAAGCCATGTTAGAATATTGTTACCTCATCAAAAACTTACCTGGAAGTGTGTTTTGCTTCATTCACACATGATTGAGTAACTCTTCATTATCTACCTCTCCATTCAGTTGGGCAATTCCAGATCTGAAATCATCCAAACGATTAGTGATAGTGTATATGGCATTTAAAAAGATACCGCAGCACTTTCTGTATTACCTCGTGACATCACATCCTGCATTTAATGGACGGAAGAAACTTGAGCATTTCTCTGCTAGAATGGCCAGAGGGGTCATGTATGATCTGAAAGGCTTGATTTAAAATTCTACATTTGTAAAGAGCCTCAAGGGTAGACAGGTCACAGTTCGGTTTTTCTGGCTGAGTGGACCACCCTGTTTAAAGCTTTCCTCTCTTTATATAGGACTTTTCTGGATACGTAAAGACGCTTTACAGAGCATTATTCATTCACTCCACACTCGGTGGTGGTAAACTGTCTAAGTAGCCACAGCTACTCTGGGGCAGACTGATGGAAGCAAGACTGCCAATCGGCCCCTCCGACCACCACCATCGCAGACGCACACACCACTTTCATACTAGGCAATGTGGGTGAAGTGCTTTGCCTAAGGACACAACGACAGTTTTTGAGACTGGTGTCCCAATGTGGCACTTAATTTTTTCCCCAGTGGTCTCCCATCCAAGTACTGACCAGGCCCAGCCCTGCTTAGCCTCTGAGATCTGACGGGATTGGGCTTTGACAAGCTGGTATGGCCACATATATAACTATAGCTTTAGATGGGGTATATTTAGATGCCTAAATCTACATGTCTGCAGACATGCGATTTAATTATATTAATAATTAAGTGAAATATTCAGTGTAATATGTAGAACTCTTAAATCATTTAGAGAGCTACTTGAAATGGGCCGTACAGTTACAGAGCTCTGTTCTAATCTAATGTAGTCCTACTTTATATATCGAATGTATACTGTAGTTGCACAGGACTGCAAGTCCTGTGATATTCTTAAAATATGACGTAGAAACTCGTTTGTCGCCTTTAAGTAAATGGTATTACTGATTATCACCTTAGAATCTGAGAATCAGTTTCATGCATGTTTTATCCACTAGAAAAAAAGATATTCATTTCATTTATAATTGATGACCACTAAAGATGAGTCATGTCTTTTTAAGGTGGTCCCCATTCCAACACCGTTACCCCTTTTTTCCGTTGTATGAACCTGTGTGTGTGTTTAGGTTACTAAATAATGAGGTTAAACAATGTGGTCTGAGAAGATACATAACTAACATAACATAACTAATACAAAACCTTACAAGTCCAATTCTTCTTATCAGCCCTATTAATTCCTTGCTTGGGGTCATTGCTTTTTGAAATAAAATATTGCATCAAACACAGCCAAACATGTCATGAAATGTCAAAAAAGTAAAGTAATTCACCTTTCAAGATTTTTGTTTTCAATTTTGCAAAAGTTTTAAAATATACTGCCCTATGATGATACTTTAGCTCTTATGCAACAGCATGTAAGATTCATCCCTTACTTCAATTTGCCATGGCGACTTAGAAAAGGTTACAAGCTTCCCCCTCGCTTGCTCACCTAATATGCATACCAACAATCTTAGCACCCGAGTATGTGATCACAGCATATTTCTGAAAGTGTCCTTCCCCTATACTGTCACAACTCAGATTAAATCATTAATAATCCTGGGCTGACCGAAGGGGACTCCACTCCATTTAAATAAACCAATCCAATTTGATAAGCAGCAGCACTATTAGGATAAGTCCACTATGAGAGAATGTGAAGAAGATACACTCAAGAAGATTGTCTTTTCCCATTGTTATTGCTGGGAGGGATTAGCGCACTGTAAGTCATTTCAATGTCCATGAAAGACAAAGAGAAATATGTACTCTGATATCTGAGTAATGGTACATGTATAGGAATTTACGGCTAGTACAAAAATGTGAAAACTGCTACTACTTCTACTGCTGCTACTACAGTTACAATGTCACTGTAATGGAATGTTCAGTAGGACATGAAACTCATCTGTCCAGTCACAGAAAAGAAGTACTGTACTTTACTTCAGTAGATTTTAAAGTGGATACTTTTTACTTCACTACATTTGAGAGCAGGCATCTGTACTCTCTACTCCACTACTTTTGGAACAGGACTAAAAAGTAAAAATGATTTTTTATTATTGTTTGAGGCCTGCCGAAAAGGCTGAGTGGTTTATTTCTAACATGTTTATAGTTGGCAAACAAAAATATCTTCATCAAAACAGATATGAAAATTAAAAAAACAAAAGTCCATTGAACAAAATTCCCAAATCTGTATGAAAAACAGTTAATTTAGCTCTATTAGATCTGAAAATCTTCTTTAACCTTTTGCTCTTTAAGTATTCTTACAGTGAGAGGACTTGAGCCTCTCCACAGATCTGACCTCTAACTTTGTCTGGTGCCTACTGATTGTTTCCACAGACATTGATATTGTGAATAAATAAATAAGATAGGAGATTAAAAAGCCTTTAAACTATCATTATTGTAACATTTTGAGGAAGGATTTTGAGGAATATCTTAGATTTTGAAAGTTATCAGATGCTCCTAGATGCTTATCTCATTTTTAAAGTTCTAAATGGCCTTGCTCCTCCACCTTTAAAGGATTTTATTAA
The DNA here is from genome assembly GCA_034769755.1 of Odontamblyopus lacepedii. NCBI lineage: Eukaryota > Metazoa > Chordata > Actinopteri > Gobiiformes > Gobiidae > Odontamblyopus > Odontamblyopus lacepedii. The sequence continues at coordinate 28,315,798 of CM068345.1, read as the reverse complement.
TAAAAAAATAATACTGGGATAAACAGCAGAGCATTAACAAGAGGAGACTGCAATATACAAAGGCGCAGAACTAAATTTTGCCAAACTGTGGAATCTATCAGGGGCTCAAAATTATGGACCACACTACCAGGGCACATTAGAAACTCAGAACACTACTCAACCTTCAAACAAATCCTTAAGAACTGGTTGAAAACGCAGCAGTCGTGTACTCATAGATGACTATCCATTTGTCTTGGGCTCTTTATACCTTAGCCTGAGTTACTTCTATTGTAAATAGTGTAATATCATGTTATTGTGTTCTCATGTTGTGTGTTTATGTCTCACTGGTGTAATGTCTAAATGTCTGTGTTATCATATTGAATGTTTCATGTTTGCACCTGCCTTAGGACAATGGATGGAATTTAGCTCCAGTGCAAACTCCGGCTTATTTATGTGGAAACTTTTTTGTAGACGCATTGATTAATATGTACTGTCCTAATTCAAAAAAAGAAAAAAAAAAAAAAGAAAGAAACATTCCAGGCAAACCAAGAACATCTCCATGGAAAGAATTAAGTGGTGAACCTTCCACTAGAAAATGTAAATAGTACTACTAATAAAGCTCCTAATACATTTAACCAGAGCAACCAACTCCTTTGCAGACAATGTGAAAAATAAACTTAGAACACAAAACAGGACCTTTTGCAATGAGACAGGGATGCAAGTCAACCGGCCCTATTTACTTAAGTGTGAATAAAAGTATGAGTACAGTATAATTCAGGAAAGGTTAGCTGAAACCACTAAAAGTTTTCATAATAAAAAAAGTGTTTTCAGTTACTACCATGTTTACTATCAACCTCTGCTAAAAGTCAATAGGAAAGATGTAGAATCCCTGCACTAAACCCAGCATGAGCAATAATCTCACCTCATAACTACAATAGTAAAAATCTGAAAAATGATGAGTGGTCCCTAGCAACGCCCCATATAATCCAACTTTAAAGGAGCATTTTTCATCACGTTTCAAAATATATAGAAATCAATATTTAATCTGCAGCAAATATTGGCAAATGCACAAAAGGCCAGGGATGCTAAACGCTCGACAGTTACTGCGCTGTGGTGTCGACAGATGACTAAGCTCGTGGAAAAAAGGATTAGTAATAAAATCTCCTCTTTGATGCATTACAGGTAAAAGTTTGTGGAAAGTCAGACCTTAAGTAGAAAGGTGCCTGAGCTCAGATCCAGCCGCCTCTGCAACAAATGAGACAAAATGCTGCCCTTGACACTGGTGGATTTCCACTTTTGATGAATAAGCATTTGCAGAGGATCAGAAATGCATTGTGTAGATGGAACAAAGCAATGCTGTTATTGGAGGCAGCAAAAAGCCTTGTGGAAGGTGACCCCAAGATCAAACTGAGTTAGGAATAAAGTAGTTCTTTGTTTTAAGGTAGATCAGATGTGAAACTAGTGTAAAAGCTGCACTGATGGTTGACAGTGTTAGAAGAAAACTTAATTACCGAATAATGAATGCTTGCAGTAAAACTGAACATCTTCTGTTACATGGTTCAATAAGGGCATTATAATCTGAATACTTCCACGCTGAATTGCAACCAAGCAGTGAGCTACAACTATACAATGCTACGGACCCATCTCCATAACTGATATTGATATTATTACCTACTGTGCATGTCTTGGTATGTGAGCTTGACAGGCGGATTGTTGCAGGGATGCAGTCCCTGTATCACACTGTAGTGGTGAAGAGAGCTGAGAAAAAACACTTGATTATCTGGTGAATCCACATTCTCTCACCTATGGTCATGAGCTTTGGGTAATGACCAAAAGGAAAAGATAGTGGGTACAAGTTTAAATGTGGAAAACGAGAGGAGCCAGCTGAAGTGGCTCGGGCATCTGTACTTGATGCCTCCTGGGCGCCTCTGGGGAGATGGTCTGGGCACGTCCCACTGAGGAATACCCAGGAGAAACTATGTCTCTTACACCTGGAATACCTTTGTGCAAAAAAGAGCTAAAGGAGGTGTGTGTGGAAAGGGAACTTTTGGCATCCCTGCTCAGACTGCTGCCTCTACTGCCCAGCCCTGGATAAAATTGAGTTGACAGGAGAAACCGGTGTACCTGGAGTAACTCCACAAAGAAATGACCTGGCAGCCTCGGTGTCCAACCGGAACCCTGCTATGAAGCATGAGAGCCAACCACTGAGAAGGGCTGCCCAGACTGCTGCCTCCGTGACCCGGAAAAAAATTTGGTTCATAGTAGGGATGAGACATGATTTTCGAATAGTCGAATATTCGTTATACGTTCAGATATCGAATAGTAATTTTGAATGCCGTTTTAGCTATATCTCACTTAAGGGATTTGTGGTCCTATTTGGTGAGGATTACAGCAAAGAGAGGGGAACATGCACAACTGAGCTGACTCAGTGGGAGCGTGCCTATGTTCCCTCAGCCCTATGTTCCCTCATCCTAACTTGAGGTTATGGTGCAAAGGACTATGTTGAAATTACTCTGAATTATCCCTTTAAATGTGGTATAAAAATAAAAATGACTTGACTTAGAGTTTAAGTTTGAGAAAAATATAAGAAATAAGAAAAATCTGAGGGAACATAGGACCTAATTTTAAAAATTTTAAGTGAAAAAAAAATTCTTAGAAATGAGGGAACATAGGGCTGAGCCCCACTCAGTACTGCCAGGATATATGCACACTGCTCCACACTGACCCCATGACATGGTGGAAAACAAACCAACAGAAATATGCCCGCCTTGAGTGTGCCTGTGATGTCGTTCCATCGGAGCGAGTGTTCTCTGCAGCTGGATTCATTGTCAATAAACTGCACACCCACCCAAGACTCGAGCATGGAAACCCAACCAAAACCAGACCGGTTTAGACAAGTATTTACAATTTATGACTCAGACACATCAGCACATCAGCTGTTTCCTGTCTGTAGCTGACGATAATGTCAGTATATTTACATGCACAGGTTGAAATCAACAAAGGTAAATTTAAGACAGCTTATAAAATTGTTTTATACCATTTCCAGACCACTAATGAGTGAGCCAAGCATAGTGTTTTATTTGTTAGACTCATGGCTGTTGAAAGATGGGTTAGAAAGTGGTGCTAAGCCTCTTCAGTGTGCAAACTGGCGTTTTACGTGGAAGTTAAGACCTTGTCCAATTCACTATGCTAGTTTGTTGCCTTGACAGGCTCAGTGCCACAGCGAGATCTCCACCGAGGCAACACTGATCTGTGCCGTTTTTTGGCTTCTGACAGAATTCGACCACCTCCAGCAATGGACTTTAGCTTCAAATGTGCTGGAGTTCCCCTTTCACTACCACTGGTGATGTATTGGCGAACACAGTAAATATATTGTTTGTATTCTGTATTTATTTATAGAGTTTTTGTCTGTCAACCTGAGACATTTTCTCTATCTGTTTTTATTTTAGTTTTCACAGTGTTCCATGTGTTGAAGTTGGTGAATGAGAATAAGAGGGAAGTCCTTTCATTTGCGAAGAAAACCAGGGTAGCTACACTGTCTACAGTCAAACCACTCTCACTGAGACTCTTAAGTGTTCAAAAGATCAGAGCTCTGCACTTTGAGTTTAAATGCAAGTCAAAACTGTGTTATTATTTGTGAAATGTGGAGCAATACTTCAAATACATGGTTTTTAAAGCATAAAAGATTGGCAATAAAGTGCACAGGAAGTAGAGTCACTATCACTAATCTGCACTTCACCTCGATCTGTGCACTGCGCATATGTAAACTACTTTTGCCTTTTTACTTTCAAAGAACACCTCAAACTGGATAGCACGGTTTTGTGGACTGGATGTCATTACTTACAGAGGATATGGAGAATGGAGAGATGCTGCACTCTAAATTTACTACATTAAATTAGTGAGTAATATTTATATCATTATTTTCACTAAATCTCAAGTTTGTATTTTGTGTCTCTGTGTCCATTAGAGGCCACACAAACAATATCCTACATGTGTCATTAGTAGGTCGATGAAAAGAGTGTGATTTTAATTCAGGTTCAGACACAAATATCATAATGCCCATCAGGCTTGGCTCAGATTCGATCACTGCTCTGCTCTGTCATTGTGTATGTGCGTGTGCGCGTGTGGGTGAATAGTTGTCATCGATTTTCGAATGGCATTTTTGCCAAAAATTCACATCCCTAGTTCATAGAGGGCCATGTTTTCTTTTCTCCTCTTAAAATGTCTTAAAATTTCCATTTTTTTTGGGGGGTTGGGTGAGCATTTGTCAGCTAGTTAGGGCCATGAGCATCGACTGTGTATATAAATGGACATAGCTAACGCTTTCTAAATAAGACGTTTGCATATGGGGGCTTCCGCTTCCTACTGATCCTGGCTCCCAGTGACTTACATTGGAATGTTGTTGCTCCTCTCGTTGTAACTGCTACGGTGAGCCTTATCATTTTGTCATCTAAAAATGTTTCTATTTATCTGCACTACATGATCCTGATGTTTTTATTTCACTATTTTGTCAGTTAAAAAAGTCATATTCATAATCTACAGCCTGCGGCTCCAAATTCGCCCCTGTGACCGCGAACTTCATTTGAATGGCACTGACCGCTATGGGTTGTTCACTCATATTTTCCATTTAACATAGGGAGGATAAAACAAATCATGAAGAAAATAGTCATAGTATTATGAGCCATTCAATTTCTGATGATCCATCTATTTGTACACCAACACATATTTTAAGCACTAAGGCTGTTATTGCAAAGTTTTGGTACTAAGATTGAAAAGTCTTATGTTGAAACTGTCACAACATTTTCAAATTGTAAACACATCACAAATGAATGTGCGGAGTCGGAGTATAATTCTGCTTTCCTCCAGGTCCAGCCTCCATAATAGTTGCTGTGATTGAGATGGTAATTGATGCCTGTGCCGCATAAAACCTTGTATTGGCCGAAGCGCTTCACAGTCGGAGGGATCCGTCTTATGCTTGTTCTAATAGGCTTTGCTCCAGTGAGTGCAGGGCTTACAGGTGTACTTCTCCTATACTATATCGGCACATTAAATTCAAGAGCCATCCACACGTTGACTTTGCATGCTATTAGCTGCTCCTCATCTCTAAGGGGGACTGTTTTATGGAGCTAATCAGACTGTGTGCTAATTCAAACACTGTCTGTTTTGAGGTATTACTAACCATATGGCCACACGGCTGTTTTGCCAATGTGTGGACAATCTTTCATTCAGTTTCTGCAATTTGAAAATAAATGTTTTCAGAGCAAGATGAGAAGAACACTTTTATTTGTAAAATGACAAGCCCTTGAAGGCACACTGTGTACATTTTCTGGAGATAACCTTTCCAGTTGAGGCACGGACAAGAAGTCAACAGCTTGTCTTTGATAGAGGTGCTTTGCCAAGACTGTCTCACAATATGACATAACACTTATCTGTCTTACACTATTCAATTAAGTCAAGTGTTTTATTGCTCAGAAATACTTTGAAAAACATGAGGTTGCCACTCCACAGTTCTGATCAGCAACTTAGCCTGAAAGCATTGGTTGCTTGTCTCCATGAGGATGGATCTGTTTAATGGCATACCATGGCAAACCAATATCTCCATGGAGACAAGCAGGTGGTGTACCATCCTAGAACAGTTACAGTTCACTTTGAAGGTGCACTGTATAACTTTGCTGGTGGATGGTCTGCCACTTGTTTGTCTCCATGGAGATATTATTGTTTTATTTGGAATGCCCTGGTGTGCTATTTATATCTCTATTTTGCATCTACTCAACATGTGTTTTTATCAACCTAAAAACTTGCATTCTTAATGTTAGCGGGCTTGGCTCTCCACAGATCTGACATGTAACCTGGCCCTACTATAATTTGGCTAGCACGCATGCTTCACAGCAAGAAGGTTGCGGGTTCGATCCCCGGGTCACCCGGGCCTTTCTGTGTAGGGTTTGCATGTTCTCCCCGTGTCTGGATGGGTTTCCTCCGGGCACTCCGGTTTCCCACATCAACCCAAAACATGCACTGTAGGTGTGAAACTTGTGTGAGTGAGTGATGGTGGTGGTCGGAGGAACCGTTGGCGCCGGATGGCTTGGCAGCCGCGCCTCCGTCAGTCTGTCCCAGGGCAGCTGTGGCTATAACAGTAGTTTACCACCACCGGGTCTGGAGTGAATGAAGAATGCTCTGTAAATAATCCTCTGTAAAGCGTCTTTGTGACATCTGTCTGTGAAAAAGCGCTATATAAATAAACACTTATAATCCCATCTTGTGTGTGGAACATTCCAGGCAATATCTCCATGGAGAGAAGCAGGTGATGAGCCTTCCACCAGAAAAGTTACACAGTGCACTTTTCATTTGTTAAAAATATATCTTAAATTATATTTGTAGTATTAGTAGTGAAACCGGGTCAGATTGGATTAGCCGATTATTTGAGAGCCTTTTTGTCTTGAGTTTGTGTGGATTTCCCAAAAATGATCTGCGTTCTTAGTTCAACCTAAATTATGCACAGTGTTGGGCTAATGATCGAACCAGTAAGTCCTGACCAGAATCCTGACTCAACATAGTGTAAGAGCCCCACAGCACTGCAGTGACTCCAACTGTTTGCCCATATGCAGTACTGAAGAATGGGCTAATGCAGGGGACAAATTAGGCAATTAAAGAAGTCACAAAATAGTAATACAATCTAGTACGAGTATTTGTAGTTGCAGTATCTATCATATTAGTGGCAGTATATTTTCAATAGTAGAAATACAGGATGTCCCAAAACATTTGACATCATTTTAAAAGCAATTATCTTGAAAACTACTAAGTCTAGTTTAATGAAATAGAACAGTTTAGGTGTTGAACATTATGGGCCGTATCTTGCCCCCAATCTTAGCAGTAGCACAAGTGTGGGGGGTGGAGCTCTAAACAAGAGGTGTGCCGTGTCTGAATATGTAACATGCTCAAGACTTATTTTATTTGGAAATATATTAGGATGATAAATGCTTAACACTCATAACATGTTCATGTGCCGTGTGGGATGTTCTTGCACCGTCCAGATGCCGTTACACAGCAGAGCACAGCCCCTCGCCCGCTTCCTGTATCGGCTCAGCACTGCTCTATAGTTTGGTTTGATCTGGAGCTGTACAAAAGTTGCTCATTCAGATGAGGCTGTTTACAGCTCTGTCCTAACGTGTGTTTTCTTAACCTGTCTGTGGTCCTAATGCTGTGATCTCAGATTTCCTCACATCCTCGTAGGCCACTTTTTCTGTCATCAGCTCCATTTCATTTTGCGACCAAAGTATTCCCATTGTGCTGCTTTGGTTAGTTTATAAAGTACAGAGCCAACACCAGACTTGGATCATTGCACGCATTCGGGATAAAGTTCACCAGGGGAAAATGTATTAAATTAAATTGATCTTAAGGAATTAATATGCAAATCGATTCAGAATCGGAAAATCCTTTTTTTTCCAACACAGCCCTAGTGACAAAAAAAGTTGGATTCAACTTGTATGTCTTATAACAAGGAAGTGTATAAATTATCTGAGCATATGAAGCGTTCACTAATACGGCCCAGTCAGTTCAGATGAGATGGAAGATCTTAATTAGAAAGCTTCAGAGGAGTCTAGGAGCTGTGTCCCTCAAGTCATTATGTGACCGAGCTTTTCATCAGACGCCACTGGTTACAATATGCTGCACATTGGAACATGTGTTGGGGCATAATAGACTCATAATATTGATTTATATAAAAAATATATATACCATAACTCTGCATAAACATAAGTTGCACACTCTTGCCTCAGAATGTTGAGGTTGGTCCCCTTCGGCTGTAGGAGCTGTGCATGTTTTGGTTAGAAGACCAGTGGAGTCTGAACGTTCCATAGGAGTGAAAAAAGGCATGGCTTCATTTGCACTATAAACCAATGTGAGGAGGCACTATTGTTTGTAATGTGAACCTTTGTATTATAGTTTACGGTGTTAAGGTTATTGGTATATAATACTAAATTGCAATACAGAACGATTCTCCCTTTACAGTCCATATAGATCAAATCTTGAACTAATGCATATATCCCTTGGTCTGCGTATAGGCATCCATCTTGGCATAGAAATATATGGAGGATCCCTCCACCACATTTCAGTGTGGATTATCTGACTTCATCTCCAAACAAGAGCTGCCCGATGATTGCACTATATTTTTACCAGAGGCGGGAAGAGTAGCCAAAGTTCACACTCAAATAAAAGTAACATTTCTTAAAAATCTTATTACTAATATAAAATGTTAAATCCCAAATAATGAATCAAGTAAGTAAAACATATATTGTAAAAAATAAGTACTTTCTTTTTTATGGATGTGAAATGTATTTAAAATCTAATATAAAAAAAAAATAGACCACAAAAAATACATCTCTAATAATTTTAAAAGAAATCATGTCTGAAGGTAAAGTAAACATGTGTTTCAAATAATTGTTTTAGTCAGTTTTGCCACATAGGAGTTTTATTACTATTTTTTCACCATAGTCTTGTACACTTATTTTCCATATTTAAAAAAAATTGCAATTCATTTAGGTAACATTTTTATAACAAAAAGCAAATACCAATGAACCACCTTGTACATGACTCTCCCACAGTATGAGTGGTTTTGCATGAAAGCTGTTCTATTCAATCCTCTAGAACATTTTGACCTCCTCTTTCGCCGAGCTCTGCAGTCCAAAGTGTCTGAATCCTTTGTGTGGGCCAAATTCAAGGCAACAGACTAATGCGTAATCAGTAAACTTGCATCATGCTGTCTGTCCAATAATGTGTGTTTGTGTGGTCGCTGAGATGTGTTGATGAGCGGGGGAGAAGGGAGGGCTCGAGTCCTGTCAATCTACTTGTAGTTATCTATTGTTATGTATTGTTGCTCAGGAGGCGGCCCCTCTCACAGCCATAGGGCTATACACAACTTATGTAGTCTGCATATACGATTTTTTTTTTTTTACAACAACCATTTACATAACATTTTTATAAGAAAAAAAAGTGAGCAGTGAAACAAAGAAATGGCTTTATAGATGACTCACCTGTTTTTGCATAAAAGCTGTTCTCTCCTCAACAAACCTAAACGTCTGGAACATTCTGACCTCCTCTTTGGCACCAATGGGACATGTAGAAATCCACCTGTCACCCATGTGTCATGTGTCACCCACCTTTAGGACGTGAGACCCTCAGTGTGGGAATGATGAGGTGCTGCTGTGGAGAAAGGGAGCCTGATAATATGTGCATCTGCTGCCCATAATGTTCTTCTATAAAGGTGGTGTATACATAAAGCACTGCTATTATGGCAGTCATCACAGCCTCATGTTTTACGTGAAATGAAAATGTGCGTGCGTACATGCTGATGCATGTTGTGCAGTTTGGAGTCATTTGAGCTCATCTTTTACACCTACCCATGAACACCAGATTTCACTCCCTGTTTTTGTCAAACCTCTTCATGGGTTTAATTTTCCTGTTCATGGGAGCCATTTTGAGTACTTTTGACCACACAAAAAATGAATTTGGTTGTGAACTGCTAATTGGCATGGCAACGGTGCTCAACATTGATTGATTCCTACTAAATGCTCTGATTTGTTTTATGTTTTCACTTCAATACCAAAGCATGTTCCTTGTTAATTTTGTTAGCTGACAAAGGCAGTAACTCTTACATATATACACCCATACAAAAGCAATAGTTTTAACTTTTTATCCAAGATAAAGTGGTCATTTGGCACTGTATCTCTTGTTGCTTATGAGAAGTTGCAAGAACACTTTCTTGGATAAATAGCAGCATTTGGAGAGGTGTGCATTGTCATGTCTGTTGACAACAAGGTTTATTGTTTCACTGCACCAAGATACTCCTATTTCTCACTTTAATGTCTTTTTATGCAGTATTAATACAGAACTCATTACCTGTTTTATCTTGAACCATAATGTTATTGTGATTGTGAAATTTGTTTTCAACTCTCATTTACATAAGGAAAGTACACCAGTATCTTGGGGTGCAGAGACAACACTTCTGACTATATAATTTTAGCTGAATATTACTGGAGAATTTCCCAAATCTGTACTTAAAGGAAAGGCCAGAGTGAAAGACAGACAGCCGGCTTCACAGTTGGTCCCAACATAATCATGCCAATGTCAGTGAAAGGTCATCACCACCACATGCTTCCAAACACACTGCACTGTTGTGTGTCCAAAGTCACTATTTTAAACACAAATGATCAGGATTGCCTTTACATATTTGAGACCCATGTGTGTAAAAAAAAAAAAAGCTCAAAGTCACATATGGATTTAGTAAAGAGAGCAGCAGGCCTAAAGACATAGGAATCACGTGGGTATAAGAAATTCATGGAAAGCCCACAGTGTTAATACTTGAAGTGCTCTGCATGAGACTTTCTCCAAGCACAGATTTGTCATAATGAACACTTAAGCCTCCAACAGACTCCCCCGAAGTGTGTCTCTGCCAGTGCACCCATTAATAATTCACTCATATTTAGATTTATTTAGACAGTTAAATAAATGTCACAGGATAAGAACATACAAGAGAATGTGTGATAATTAGTGTGATCTTGGAGTAGAACCAAATGCAGAGGATGTAAGTAAATGAGTCTAAAATGTACAGCCATACTACAGTTTGGTTCTTGTGTGGACCATATACACGTCTACATGCAAAGTGATTTCATGTTGAGGCCCACCTCAAACTGGCTGTTTTTCTCGAAATGTGCATACCCAAATATTAAAGCTTATTGTTTGGGCACCTTACACTCTAGAGGCTTTGTGGATGCATCATTTGAAAGCTAAGTCCTTCTAGTTTATGTAGATATGTCTTAGATTTGTCTAGAAGACTCACAGCTTGCAGTACACTTGTTCAAACATACCCAAAAAGTAGGTTTTTTTTGGCCTCAGAAAAAAAATAAAAAAAATAAAAGGCCTTCCTGAAGACATACTTCATGCTATACATTTCAAACTCACCACAGCAACTGTCCATAGTATTGGCAACCAACAACTGTGCCAAATTTCAGACCTCTAGCTACAACTATTTTGAAAATGTGGACCTTTTTGTATGAAATAGTACAATTGGCACCGATTTGGCACATCTGTGCCAAATTACTTTACATGCATTTTATCACTCCACTAGCAATATAAAATATATTTTGTCACTTTGGTGACTATAAATATCACTTAGGCATCGTAAAATCATGCTACACAAATAGAAAAACCCGCAGATTGATGGGTAAAGATATGTGCGCGCAAAATGGTGACCGTCTCTCTTTACGCACGCTAATAAAAGGCTGATCTGAGTTCAGATCTGACTGTCCGGCCTCTTTTTGGAAAGCTTTACTGATTGGCTACAAGTTTTGTGATTGACAACCTGATTCACCAATGATGCATCAGAAGGTGCGGCTTTTACACACCATACAGTCTGAATGACCGGAGCACGAAAAGGAGGCGCTCGTTTTATCCACAGGGGTCTAACTCCAGTACACTTTCATGGAAAACTCCGCGGAATGTCTTGTTTTGAAGCTAAGACTTGGGGGGGAAAACAAACATACCCTAAGTGAGCTGCCAAAATGGAAGCTATGTTTACAAAGCCATGCCCAAAAATGGATTTATTGTTTGATGAGCTACGTTCCAAAGAAGAAAATGAGAGTGCGGCTGGATAGCAACTACACGGAGCGTCTTATGAAAAAAAAACAAGTGGATATTTTTATTCTGTCGACTATGAGGAACAGAAAGAGCACAAACACTTCTGGATTGAATGTGATTTGAAGCTGGAGTAACAGTCAAAAGGTAAGAAATGCGAGATTTCTGATTTGCTTATGGTACAGTTTGATTGCGGTCAAAGTTTTTGGAATGTGTTTTGGAAAGAAATGAACATAATGTGCATTTTGTGGTGAATGTAAGCTTTCAAATGATATATAGGAAGCTCATATTGACTAAAGGGATATTGAATGAATTAAGTTAGAAAGAAAAAGAACCGAAACCGTCCCTGATCAGGGACAACAGAATACTTGCGAGTGCCATATGTAGCTCTTGCAGTTCTCTACACATCCCTGTTGCCTGAATAAATTTAATTTCCATTTACAGAGGTGGGCAAACTATGGCTCATAAGCCACACCCGGCCTGGTTATCGTGTCCGTTCGGCCACTGTCAGCTATTGATTAAACAGCATTAAGCTCTGCTGTAAGTTTTATAATGAATTTCTTTGGTTTTGTGAGCCATGCTTATTTCACGTCCTTAATAGACAATGATAGCAAACATATCACTATTCTAGCAAGATTGAACATTAGTTTTTATTTATTTATGTTTTGTTAAAGGTGCACTGTGTAACCTTTATAGTCCAGAAACTACTTGTCTACATAGAGCTGTTACTGCTATAAAGTTTTGCAGAATAATTGGCCCTTCCTATTACCATATAGAGACAAGCAGGGGATGACGCCAGGCCAAGATCATGTTATTATAATAACTGACAAAGATAGATAGGTTTTAATGCCATACTTACATCTCAAGCTAGTTGACCGCCAATCACAAAACTTAATTTGAAGTAGGCAAGGCAAGTTTATTTGTATAGCACAATTTGTACACAAAGTAATTCAAAGTGCTTTACAGAATAAGAAATATGTTAAAATCACAATAAAAACTAGAGCCCGACCAATATGGATTTTTTTGTGGCTGATATGATACCGATAATGCAGATAGGCGATATAATCGCCAATATATTTAGTGATGTAAAAATTCACTGTAAATCTTCAATTGATTAGAAAACTTGGATTTGGCTCTACTGGATTTAAAATTTGGTTTGTTTAGGCTACATTTATTGTTATTTTGCTTCTACCTTCAACACAGTAAGTAAAGTACCACTATTAGCTTTTAGCGGTAAATGCGTGCGCACTGCAGTAATTAATGATATGCTAAATGCCGATCATTTACATATCAATGCATGTCCAGTAACGTGTACAGACAATATAGTCACTTTACAGTAGGTCAATGTAAGAGACTCTGTGGGTGCGCTCAGGGGCAGTACAGCATCACAGACAGAGATAAATTACCCCTCTGATAAATACTGATGCTGCACCACATTTTATCTGTCTGTAAATGGGATTAAATGATATAATCTACAGCATCTAAGATTTATAATGAGGTACAACATGCCCATGTGGACTATCAGCCCATATGTCCATTGACCATTTCAGCCGATAATATTGGCCAACCGATATATCGGCCAGGCCCTACAAACAATTCAAAACATAAATAATCATAAGAGACACATTAAATGACAGAAGAGTGTGGAATGAAAAATGAAAACCTTTCAGTCATATGCACAGCTAAACAAAACAGTTTTGAGCCTGGATTTTAAACAGAGTCAGAGTAGAGGCCTGTCTCACATGTTCAGCAAGACTGTTCCAGGTTTTAACTGCATGAATCTGAAACGCTGACTCTCTGTGTTTAGTCCTGACGCTGGGCACCAGCAGGAGGCTGGTCCCTGAGGTCCTCAGAGTGCGATATGGTTCATATGGCACTAAGATGTTAGACATGTACTTTGGTGCTCGGCCATGAAGAGACTTGTACACAAGCAGAGCCACTTTGAAGTCTATTCTCTGAGCCACAGGAGCCAGTGCAGAGACCTGAGCACAGGATTTATGTGCTTGTACTTCTTAATTCGAATCAGGACCCGAGCTGCAGCGTTCTGGATGTACTGCAGCTCTCACAGCTTGTTTGGAGAGTCCAGTGAGAGGCCATTACAGTAGTCTAACCTACTGGAAACAAACACATGGATGAATCTCTCCAAGTCTGGCTCAGACAGTAGACCTTTGATTTTTGCTATGTTTTTTTAGATGGTAAAAGGCTGCAGATGTTATTGATTTGATGTGGCTGTTAAAGTTCAAATCTGGTAAAAATAGGCTGAAACATTCCTCCCAGATAAGTAATTATGGGCCATGCTGCAACAGAACAGTTCCCTAATTGTGTATATGTATTTTAAAATAAGTCCTCCACATTTTGATTTGTTGCCAGCCTGTCCAGTAGCTTTGAGATACAGTTAATGGCCATCTGCACTGTAATAACACTCGCACTCATTTGATTTCTATAAACATGACATAGCTGCAGTAGGGATGTTCTTTTACCAGACAAATATGAGTACACTTAGTTTGAGTGCTGAGATGCCCAAAGCCATCTTTCAAATGCAAGCATTCAAAGAGCAAATGCGGAACTGAAATCTATGCGCGCTTCATAAAAATCTCTGAAAATAATATTATATGGACATTTCCACTGCGCACACAATGCCATCGGAGAGAAGCCTTTTCAGTTTGATGCCTGCTCCGAACGCAAAACGCTGGCGAATAATCGAGAGGAGAGCGAAAGTGGAGACATGTGATTTAGCAGAGTGGACATTCAAACTGTGATCAGCAAACATGGGTCAGCAAATACATGGCAGCACTCACGAGAAGAGCCCCCCGCAGGCCAAAGAAGAGCACGGCTATAGGTGGAGGAGCGCTTTCAACAACGCCATAATGAAGTTTGTCATGGGTGCTGATTCTGCTCGAGTGGAGAACAAGAGGGTGCCAGTGGCTTTGAGCTCAATGGACCAGAAGGATGGGTGGGTGACAATATACAGGCTCGCTTTGATTTAATAGGTCGGTTAGTGGGCTGGGGAAAGGTGCAGATTGGGCAATAATATCCTGGCTGACCTCTCTCCATCAACATCCCATAATGACTTAATGAGAGTCGTACAGCAGATGTTGGTGGTGGTATGGAGAATAGTGGATGCAGAGATGGGTTTATTTGTGAGTATTATACCAATGAGTGAATAGATTACTGGATGTACTGGGGGTTGTATGCTTTGAATGTTGAGCGCTTGGTTTTAATGCGGTTTTAAATTGAGTACATTAAAGGTCTTATAGTACTTTTGAGCTTTAAGCCATGTTATAATGCTGTTACCCCATCAGAAACATACCTGGAGTTGTTTTATTTCATTCACTCATTCACATGTTTGAGTAATCCTGCATTTTTAGTCTGTTTACATCTCCAAAGCTCAAAATGCTCTGTACCACCTTGTGACATCATGAAAGCAGTAGTTTCCAAGCTAACAGCTATTTTTTTAACCTTTTGTTCAGTAGAGATGAGCATTTCCAGGGCTGAAATTGGAGAGGAATTGAAAGTGGAGCTGTATGGAGTTTAAAAATGCAGTGTAGCACTTCCTGTAGGCTATTACCACATGACATCACAAGGTGGAACAAAGTGTTTTCTGTTTGAAAGAAGAACTTAGACTAAATATGTAGGAGTTTTGTGTTAAACGTGTGAATGAAACAAAACACAACTCCAGGCATGTTTGTAATGACAACATTTTAACATAGACGACAAACTGGAGCAATATGGGCTCTTTAAAGGTCCACTGTGTAACTTTTTTGGCACCATTTGGTTATAGCTCAAAAATACATGGCATTCTTATTGTGAGCCTGGTCGTCTCTCCTCAGATTTGACCAAGCCAAGAAATATCTATCTGGAAATAAGCAGTTGGCGTATCAGAAAATAGTGAGCATAATGGAAGTATAAACATAAATTACAATTGCAGTTATACATATGTGTTTTAGCTATTTTTAACAAAAACTATTGTGGAAAACTTGAAATTATATCAATAATAAGAGCTGAAATTGTGTCTACATCTAAGACATGGTCTGGTTTTCATCAATAATTGAAAATCCAAACATGACTTCTCCAAACTGAATCACCAGACTGTTGTGATGGAAATTTATATTGTGGAAAGATTTCTCTCAATCTGTCTTTGTGTAAATGAATGATTTCTACCTGAGACCAGACCCGTCATTAACATGTGTAAAGGGTCAGCAGACGCAGCATCTAAGCTTCCTCAAATGTAAGTTAAGTTGATTAATTGATTAAGTCAGCACCACTTTGACTGTATATATGTTTCTGGACATGTATTGATATGTAAATGAGCAGTGAATAGAAGTGTGAATTATCGGCATTTCGCATATCATTAATTACCGCGGCGCACACGCATTTACCGCTAATAGCGGTAGTTTACTTACAGTACATTCTTTACTGGCTTGAATGTCATACAAAAATGCCATTAGACCGACCTACTGCCTTTTAAATATGATGTAAAGAGGCAGAATAACAATAAATCTTGCCTAAATAAACCCAATTGAAAATCCAATAGAGTCAAACCTAAGTTTTATAGTATAAACAATTGAAAATTTACAGTGATTTTTTAATGTCATAAATATATATGTGATTATATCGGCTATCGGCAGCTCCAACTATAATTTTATCGGTATCATATCGGCCGCAAAAAAAAATCTATATTGGCCGGGCCCTACAACACAGTCAATAGCCTATTTTTCATCCAGATTTTCTTATTTACAGTCATCCATTTGAGTCAGAGGTACCAGGTCCACCAACAGGAAACCATAAAGATCGCGACTTTTCTTTGATTTAGTTTTGCCTCGGTCACCTCATATTTGACCTCATTCAGTCCTCTCATCTTTCAGCTCGGGTGAAGCTGCTCGGGGTGAACCAGCCTCCAGGGATCATTGTGGGATCAGTGGCTTGACTGTCCACCACAATACTCCTATGAATGGGACTGTGTGTTAGACAAAGAGCTGTATTATATGAATCAGTGTACACGGAGGAAGTCATCACATCGGCCTGTGTTTGTTGTTACAGAAGATTTGGGCATAGTGGAGGCGAAATAGAAATATGTGCTTTTAGACACAATGATGGGCAGGAAGAAAGATGAAGCAGGGGTTGAAAGGAAGATATATTTAGAACCCCCCAAAACAAAACAACAACAGCATTGTTGTATATGAACTGTTTGAGCTCATACAGAAAGCAGATATTATTTTAATCATTATGTAATGTTCCGCAGGGGAGTCTGCCATATTCTTATCTAGCTTACATTTAAAAGATCGTACTGTTTAGAGGTGTCACTTCACAACAGACTTGAGGAGGCATCATCTACTTCTTCATTGAGATAGAATGGTGAAAGGGTCCATATTACCCCATATTTTATTTCCTCATCACAAACATTCCTGAAGTTGTGTTTTGTTTCATTTGCACATGTTTAAAACACAAACCCTGCATAGTTAGTCTTGTATTTTAGTTCTTCTCTCAGACAGAAAAAAACTCTGTCCCACCTTGTGATATCATGTGGTAATACAGGCAGTGCTCCACTGTGTTTTTAAACTCCATATACCTTCATTAGAGTCATTTGGAATTGCCCATTGCTACTGAACTAAAGGTAAGAGAAGCTGTTAACTTGAAAACTACCACTTTATGACATTACAAGATGGAACAGGTATCAACATTATGATACGACTCAATTTATGTGTCATATAGGACCTTTAAATTTCATGCTGTGGAACATTCCATGCCGAGCAACAACATCTACACCGGGGAGACAAAAAGGTGATGGACCCGCCACCAGAAAAATTAGCACCTTGAATCCATTCATGTTGCAGAAAACACATTTTTGTTTCTCAATTGCGCTCTGCTTTACAATGCCAAAGTTCCAGGTACATAAAAGAAGTAGAAATGTACACCTCAGTCTTCATGCAAGACTCTTGAACCTTGACAATTTTTTTTCAAAGCAGTACAGTTTTTGAATTCTTTGTTTAAAATGTAAATGATTCTTTCAACTCCATCCACCTTGAAAAGATTGCTTTCCTTTTTACCAAATGCACAACGCTGTAAGAAGCTCATTTCACTGCGATTTAATTGAAGGAGGAAAATATTTGTAAACCAAATCAAATCCAAAACCGCCTCTTCTCCACACTTCACTGTCTGACTCACACGAGCATTTTAACACACGAATTCCACTGATGATGTGCTGTTGTATTTTTATTTATTTATTCTTTTTTTAAGACCAAGGGTGTGAAAAAACCTAATAATTTGTCACATATGATTGCGAGCGATGATTGGAAGCTGTTCGGAAAAAGCTGCACCTGGCCACTCAGCCTTCGCTTCACTCATGCACATCGAAAGAGAAAGAAATTAAGATCAAAGCCTGAATAATCAACAATCCCACGAGAAGCACGTAGTAACAAAAGTACGCCACCATATTTGTGCTCTTGTGCGGCTGTCTGCTCTCTCCACAAATTCCCCATTGTTTGGATAATCATCGCAACACCTCGCCAGCTGTTTCCGTGTCATTTTGGTTTAGCCGTTTCAAACGTCTGCACCCGGCCCGTTCCATTAAAGACTAAATGAAAAGCAGTTGGACACATGTTGTTTTCGTTTCTTTCTTTTTTGCAGAAATTGACTGGCATTTCTGTATTAAATGACTTTTGGTAACGTCGGACTGGTAGAACAATTCAACTTGCCCCTTTTTGTCATCTCCTTCGGTGTTAAGAGCAGCCGTGCGTAGCTGAAACACAAAATCTGATTATGGTTAGCATTTGTTCTCTTTACAGATATAATTAAGGGTGTTAACATTAGAGGATGAGGTGAAAGTCATGGCGAATTTCGTTGTTCCACTACTTTGTTTTTTTGTATTACTATTGTGAGACTAATTGAGAATAATCTAGCAGAAAAGCCCTTGGACAAATGTATGGTAGAGTGGCTTTTATTGTGCAGTTGTAGAGGAATATTGCAATTGTGTTTTTTGACCAGGAGGACTCGGGTATGAAGTGGTTCCACAGGAAATGCATTTGACTCATCTTGACCAGAGCACTTGTCTGTGAAAGCAGTGTGCCATTGAGATGAAGCAGGAGCTCTCATTTGGATTTTCCGCCAGATGGGGTTTTACTGCAAAGAATAATCTTTTAAGTTCATATGACTTAAAAAACATACCTGATCTGGCCTGGTATGGAACAGCTGAGTAATTTGAGTAAGATGTAAACAAAAGCCATATGTACAGGATGAACATAGATTTGACCATAAATGCATTTCATTCAGTGCTTTTTGAGATATTTACATAATACTTTGGTTACTAATTTTACCAGTTAAGATCACTAATTTTGTTTCTTTAAATGTGTATTATCTGGTGTTTGAAGTTCAAAAGTCCTTATATTATAAAGACCTTTCTGAGTGACTGCACAGCTAGCTCTACATCGGACTTGCACACTAAAGACACTAAAGATTTGACTCTTCCTTGAAACATGTTGATTGTTGCAGATTTTTTACCCAGCATGCCATGTTCTTCATAGTTAAACAGGTTGTGTGTGAGCTAGGGGTGGGTGATATCTCGATATTTAAACTATATCGAGAAATTTTTTAAACTCGATATGAATTCTGACATATCAATATATCTCTATAATGCATATGTTTACTTCTGATTTCGCGCTTCGTTTGTTTGCCTTCTCTGTGCCGCACTTGCCCACGTTCGCCCCGGTCTCCTTGCTTTTTTTCCCTTCGGGGATGAATAAAAGTAATTCTGATTCTGATTCTGATTTTGTCCCCCCGAGCTCCTCCGTGGAGCCCGGAGATGACCTCGGACTAAACCAGGACGAAGACTAAACCAGGACAAAACGCGGCCACGGAGCCCGGAGCTCGGCCGCAGACTGACCCAGGACTACACCAGGACTAAACACGGAGCATGGAGCCGCCACTACAGTGGTGGCAGGAACATGAGGTTGCGTATCCAGCACTGAACTGAAAGGATTGTGGACAGTGGAAATAATCATTTGTCAAAAGGCTGCACTTAAGCCTGAAACAGTAGACAAATTGGTGTTTCTTGCTTAAAATATTAAAATGTTAAAAAGTTACACAAACCTTGTTTTTTGGATATTTGTTGATGGCTTCAACAGAATTAATGCAATGATGAGCTTGAGTTGAGTAAAATTTATTTTATTTTACAGTTACATTAATATTTATGCAGTCAGGGATTTTTTTTTTACATTAAATGCAGCAAAAGTAGCATTTTGTTCCTATATGGACTGCCTACCTCGAGTTGAGTTGTTTTATTTTTGAATGAATAGAAGGCAGTATTATTTCCTATTCTTTGTGGAATTTGGCATATCGTATATCGAGATACCGAAAAATATATCGAGATATATTTTTTGGTCCATATCGCCCAGCCCTAGTGTGAGCAGAGAAAGAGACTTTAAACTAAAAGCTCAAACATTGCATTGCACAGTATCCAGGCTGAGCATATGACTGATGCAATTTTATTCTGTACTCTTTCAAAGTAAATTTTATTACGATGATTCATGTTTTATTGCAATTTGAATGTATTTCTTCTTCGCTAAAGCAGTTTGAGTTACTGTGTGTACATTGTGCTATACAAATAAGTTTTTCTTCTACAACCTTGTGTCAGCAGCATTCAATTATTAAAGAAACGGCACGAATGGTAAATTAGCAGGTAGGGTTTTTTCTTTTGTTATTTTCTTAGTAAAGCAGTTCACTATTTTGAAAGTACTCCAGTTTGACACCCATGTGCTTAAACCCTTTTGTTTCACTGCCTCCCTTGACTATATCATAACACTTCAGTGGAGAATGTACCTCTAGCCTCCACTCACATCAATAGCTACTTGTTATGGATAGACACGTTTTGTAGTGTTATGTAAAGACAACTCCAGCTGGACATGGCAGCTTGTTTCTCTGCAGCTAAACCACTTGTGTCTAACAAGAAAGAAATGAAGCATTTTTCAGGGGCAAACTATACAGTAGCTTATGTATATGCCAATATAATTAACCTATGCTTTGATAGGCGTTAATGGCTGTAAACAGGAACTGGAACTCTTTGGGGCATTGAGGTCTGCGGTCATCCTGTCTGGTCATGTCAAACTGTCTGAAGTCTGGAGCCCCCGCTGTGGTGACTCAACCAGCTCTCTCATGACGCCAGATCATTACTGAGCAGGATAGAAACACAGAACACACCAAGTTAGGCCTAGTTTTACATAAAGAGTCCATACTACACTATTTTCTAATCTAGGTTATAATGTTGTTTCTTCATCAAAAACAAACCCAGAGTAGTGTTTTCCTTCATTCACACATGTTTAACACAACAACTGCATTTTTTGGTCATTTTTCCACTCCCCATGTTTTTAATCTTCATACACCTTCACTAGAATCATTTTGATGAGTTCAGCCCTGTAATTGGTAATATCTACTAAACAAAAGGATAGAAGGTAACTGTTAATTTGAAAACAACCACTTCACCACAGTATTTTGAGCTTTGAAGATGTAGACAGACTAATAATAAAGACGTGTGAATGAAACGTATTTCCTGCTATGTTTTTGATGAGGTAGTAACATTATAATATGATTTAAATATTACTAGATCACTACACAATTTTGTGTAATATAGAACCTTTAAGTTTCACAAAACATTTTCACCTAATATAAAATTAATCTAAATTAGACAAAAAATCTTACAATTTGAGAGAATTTCACTTTCCAATGGGCAGCAAATGTGACAAAAAAGAAATGTTATCTATCAACCTTCTTTTGTGACATTTTACTTGTTAACTGCTTCATCGAAATCTTTTCTCTATAATAATTTGTCATAGCAAATCACCCCAATCCTAATCACAAAAAGCACAAAGCTATTGTCCTTTTTACTACATGCATAAGACAGGAGAGTTTGTTTACCTGCTTTACATGTTTCAGCTCCTGTAGCCTTCCTCAGAAGTGTCGCCTGATGGTGCTGTGACGTGTCTTGTTGGCTGCTTTATTTTTTTTTGTCCTCTACTGTCTGACGCCTTCTTCAGGACTGCATCCCATGTGTGTGATAAGGTGTTTGCCCCTTCGTCACGGTTTATGCTCCTTGGATCTGGTTTGTGGATCTGGATGGCCTCTCTGATTCCACGCTGGTATTTGTTGCTTTCAGCATGGACGGCCCTGGCATTATCGCAGTCCATGATGTGGTTTTGTCTTTTGCAGTGGTCGGCTATGGCTGATTTCAGATTTTCCTGTTCTGCTTGTTCTTTTATTGCTGTTGTTTGTCTGCCATTTCTTTTTCACATTCTCATTCACACTGACAGAACCAAGTAAAGCAGTCTGCAAGATGCACTACACCATCATATGACACCTCTGAGGAAGTCTACAGGAACTAACATGTAACATGTAAAGCAGGTAAACAAACTCTCCTGTCTTACAAAAAGAATGGCTAATTCTAAGTTTATAAAGGAAGACAGAATGAACTGGTACCAAAGAGAAAAGGTACATGCATACCACCTTTCTTGCATTACAGTTCTAACTCCCACTACTGCCCTCAAACCACAAATTTGGCCCTTCCGCTTATCTTTCCACATCCCCTTTATGAATGTGAGCTATGTGCTTTCACAGCTAAATGCGTAATCGTAGTATTTTTAACTCAACTTATTAAGGAAAATACTATGCAAATCGCACATCTCTTCAGCAGATTTATTTGTTGGGGTAATCTGTCATCATATTGAGTGATATTTGCCTCCATTATAAAAAGCGTCTTGAAGCGCTGCTGTGCTTTGCATCTGAATGGGGCCCTGGCACATGAAAATAAACATATTTGTTGCTCAGGGATTGGTGGAATAGTGCGCGCTGCTAGGGACAGATGGTGAAATAAAACGGGAAAAACATCCGATTGCGGGTTGCTGTAAACGTCCATGCTCAAAGGCTAGAGAGGAGAGGCAGGAAGGAAGGAAGCTCGCCCTTTTTCACACACATCGCACCCATGGGCAGAATCCACAAACTTGGCTCTGATAGTTCCAGCTACGTTTCCAAAGGCAGCCTATGGACCACTCACCACTGGAGAAAAAAGCAGGTGGTTCTTTATGATTCTCAGTGTATAGTTCAGGGAGCAGTGCGCAACATCTTGTCTTGGAAGAGAAATATCAAGGAGATTACCACAGAAGTACAAACCACAGAAGTGTCTACGCCTCGGTCTATCACTTCGGTTGGCATTGCTACTCCGGGTGCGTAGAGATCCGCAACTCCACGTTTAATGCTGTCCCAGTGCAGTCCTGCGGAGAGACAGACGGAAAAGAAGAGGAGGATGGAGGGGAGGGAGGGAGGTGTTGATGTGAATCAGGTTTCTGACATGAAGCTTTAATAGAGCTGGGTCCTCATGGGTGACATCCGTGGAGTTGTCCAACCAAAAAGAATAAACAAGTTTGAGCATAAAAAAACACACGTACAGTGACATAAGGAGGACATGAGCAGCACTTGAGAGAGATAGAGACCAGGGGAGGTGTTTGTGTATTACTCAGAACAAACTTGGCTTGAATATGAGTGTTAATGTCATACAAGTTTTGATGAAATACTAATCAGTGTAAACAGAGTGGACGGATTCAAACATTCTGTGGTGTGTCCATAGAAGGAATTTTTAGGACAATCTAATCAAAAGTAGCGATGGACCGATACTGGTATTGAATGTCAATGCTAATACTGAAAAATTTACTGGATTGGATATTGGATTCCAGATATGGGTTCAACCGATATCCTGGTCGGACATTTAAATCGAAGTAATAAGACCAGAAAGTCTCATAATGTTTAAACTTTCATTAACACAAAGTTGTTCTCTAGTTAATTATGATATAAATAACAGTTGCAGAAACCACTGGGATCAGTTTTGTCTTATTTCATTTTTGTTTTAAGGAAATATATTCTGTTTTCAATCTCTGCACTGGTATCGGTTTATCGATAGTATTATTATCTGAATCCCTTATCAAAAGTTGTTTGAATACATAAATTTAAGCAGCAACCAGACAAAGCATGTCAAAAGGGGCTGGTACTAAAACAATATTACAAGGAATAAGGTTCCTACAGTGTTGAAATCCCTAGAGATGTCTGTGATAGACAAAGTGAGGTGCCAGGAGGAAAGCTCAGGAAAAGGCTTCATATTAGGCATTTGGGGCAATACATATATGACTATTACAAAACCAAACTTCAACTTGTAAAAAATGTATAAGCGCAATCACATCATGAACTTTGAATGAACCAACCAATTTATTATTTATAAACTTTCAAACCCTGAAATTGTACGATTTAGTGAACACTGAAAAATAAAAAAAAATAGCTCTTGTCAAAATCATCAGCAAAATATGTAAGATCCGAGATAGCCAATACAGTCTTAGAGGTAAGGCAGTGTTTATCAAACAAAGATGACACTGATATAAGACACTGACTTACCTGTTGTGGCCATCATAAGTTTTGTACTTCTTATGATTTCTACACACATATTGTGCTATTGATACTTTGCAGCTGATGTCATCCACATTACCTGGAGGTTTGTGATACTAAATATAGACACTTTTTTTTCTATCGAAGTGTTGATTTAGTGAGTCACCTGGTTTAGTTGAAAATCAAACACCTCAACAGAACCATGGATTCTTGTATTGATCACAGGGTCCTGAAAATGTGCTGAATTAATTTTGTATTTTTTTCTGGAGTTTTCATCTTGAAGGGGAACTCCGGCACGTTTGAGGCTAAAGTCCATTGCTAGAGGTGGTTAAATACTGTCAGTAGCCAAAAAACGGCACAGATCAGTGTTTTCTAGGCAGAGATCTCGCTGTGGTAGTGAGTCTGTCAAGGCAACAAGCCAGCACAGTGAACTAGCAAGTTCTAGCTTCCACAGAAAATGCCAATTTGCACAGAAAAGGCATAATACCACTTCCTACTGCCTCTGGAGTTGGCAGCCGAGTCTTTTGGGCTTTTGCATGCGCAGTGAGAAATCAACAAGCTAATGCTAAAGCTGCTTATGAAGTTATTTTATATTATATTATGTTTCTAGACCACTAATGAGTGAGCTAGCATAGTGTTTTGTTTGTTAGACTTTTTGCTATGTTGTAAGATGGTTTAGAAAGTGGTATTAAGCCCCTTCTGTGCAAATTGGTGTTTTACGTGGACGCTAAGAACGTGCCCAATTCACTACACTAGCTTTAGCATTAGCTTGTTGATTTCTCACTGCGCATGCAAAAGCCCAAAAGACTCGGCTGCCAACTCCAGAGGCAGTAGGAAGTGGTATTAAGCCTCTAGCCACCTCTAGCAATGGACTTTAGCTTCAAACGTGCTGGAGTTCCCCTTTAAAGCTTTGCTAATGTGTGTTTTGTGTCACCATGCTAACTACTGAACATTTTGGCATACACATACATGTAGAACACCCCCAAAGTATATTGGCTCATAACACATTACCTGGTTACGTATACATGCAAATAACTTATAATTAATAACTTATCTGATGTACTGACCACCTGCTACCACACCCACAAACAAGGAAACAGAGCTAAGTTTTTTTTTATTTTTAGCCAATTCACTGATGGGATGAAATATTTCGATCTGTTGCGTCACTGATCACTGATTTTCATTTCAGTGATGAGACCTTTCATTACTAAAACGTGTTGTTAGGAATATTTGTGATGAAATTTGTGATTAAAAGATACAATATCTCAACTTGTGGGTGTCTATGGCAGAATATATTTATTTTGAAAATCAAAAGTCATTATCTTGGGAAGAGCTCCAGTTCTCTTGCCTCCAAACATCTGTCCTTTTGAAAAATGTTCCTAGTATTCACAGTTTAAAATGAAATGTCAAATATAATTGGGCAAAAGCCAAGCTGCTGAAACATCTTTAAATATAGATCTTGGCATCATACTCCCCACTGACATAATTTTTGGCATCCGTGAAAGAGAAGTAAGAATAAATGCAACTGCCGCCACCCTTTATTTAAGTGTAATTGCCTTCTGCTTTATTTGCTGTTTCCTACAATATTGAAGAACTTTTTTAATAGAAAACTTGAAATAGGTAATTGCTTGTTGAGATCAAAATGACACAATTTAAGTTTTTGTTCTTATTAAAACTTCTGAGTTGTAATAAGATATGTCTCTCCATGGACACCCAAGTGCACTTTGTCTTCAAGTGGGGATGTGAAAGTACTGGGGGAAAAAAATCAAATAAGACTGGGCTTTTATTAAGATTTATAGAGTAATAATGTAACTTGGCTGCAATGGGGAGAGAGTGGATCTAAGATGAGAGTTCACCTATGTCCAGCAATTCAAAGCTTCTAATTATTACAGACGCAGAATAGCAGTGGCAATGTCTTTAATAGAATTGAATAAGTAATAATAACAGCAGTCAGGAATAGCATATGGAGTTTAAAAACACAGTGGAGGACTCCCTGTATTACCATATGACATCATCAGGCACCAGGATTGTATGTTAAACATGTGTGAATGAAACAAAACACAACTCCAGGTAGGTTTGTGATATGGAAGTAACATTAGAACATAGATCAGAAAACAGCATGAGCCCTTTAAAGGTGAACTCCGGCATGTTTGAAGCTAAAGTCCATTGCTAGAGGTGGTCGAATACTGCCAGAAGCCAAAAAACGGCACAGATCAGTGTTGCCCAGGCAGAGATCTTGCTGTGGCAGTGAGTCTGTCAAGGCAACAAACTAGTGTAGTGAATTGGGTAAGTTCTTAGCTTCCACATAAAACACCAATTTGCTTCACACTAAAGAAGCTTAACACCACTTTAACCCATCTTACAACAGCCATGAGTCTAACAAACAAAACGCTCTGCCTGGCTCACTCATTAGTGTCTGGAAACAGTTTAAAGCAATTTTATAAGCAGCCTTAGCTTTACCTTTGTTGATTTCCCACTGTGCACACTAAAGCCCAAAAGACTTGATCGCCATTGTTGTTTCTAATCCCATTTATTTATGAGTGAATTATATATATATATATATATATATATATATATATATATATATATATATATATATATATATATATATATATATATATATATATATATATATATATTTAAAAATGCTTAAAAATACATTCCCAAACCATTTTTTTTCAAGAACTTTAAGTTTCTATTCTTTTTCACCATCAGAAGTCAATCCTCACGGCAGTTGAGTCTTTTGGGCTTTCACATGCTCAGTGGGAAATCGACAAAGGTAATGCTAAGGCTGCTTATAAAATTGTTTTATAACATTTCCAGACCACTAATGAGTGAGCCAGGCATAGTGTTTTGTTTGTTAGACTCGTGGCTGTTGTAAGATGGGTTAAAGTGGTGTTAAGCTTCTTCATTGCAAATTAGCGTTTTACGTGGAAGCTAAGAACTTGCCCACTTCACTACACTAGCTTGTTGCCTTGACAGGCTCATTATCACAGCGAGATCTCCGCCGAGGCAACACTGATCTGTGCCGTGTTTTTGGCTTCTGACCATATTCCACCACCTCTAGCAATGGACTTTAGCTTCAAATGTGCCGGAGTTCCCCTTTAAAGAAATTGATGACATTCACAGTTTTTGGAGGAATCATTCAAGGAGGAAATACACACACATTTAACCTTGTCATTTTTTATTTATTGTATTTCAACTCACAACTGTACCTGTATCTTAGACTGTCACTAGATTTGTGTCAGAAAATGTCACTTCATTTTTGTTTACAGAGAAGCCTTCCACTTCAATATGTACCACTTGACTGGATTTCTTTTGACAGATAAGGACCTGCAAAACGCTCACACAGCATCTGGAGTTTTAGAGATGCTCTGACCCAGCCAAAACCAACAATTTTGCCCAATTACTCAATACACTTGCAGCAAAATGCATAAGGACATCCTTAAATGAGCCATCAGAGTCATGAGCTAGTTAATTAGCCTTTTGTGCAGGTTTAATATTATTTATGTTTACATCCCACTCACTAACAGAAGCAACGATGAAAAGATTTTCTTGGTGTCTCTGTTAAAGTAGGTTTTTTTCTTCACAGTGTCAATCATTACATTAGACCAGACTTTATAAACTTGAACGCAGACAGGAATGTATTGAGGTTCAAAAAGTGCAAGCATAATTTTCAAGGCTCAACATGAAGTTTTTTTTTTTTAATTAAACTGTTCAAAACACATCTATAAAATCTACATTTCCAGCTCTCTTCATTTGTTAAATATACCCTTCTGTATATTTGCATAATTCAGTTCAGTCACTTCCCTCAACTGTCATAACATGCTCTCTCTATAATTATGTCTATACTGGTGTCATTGCAATGGACAACATTACATCAGAGAGGTTACTCAGTCAACAGCGTGGTACATGTTATGAAAAAAGGTCCCTGTCCTACATCTCCATCCAGTCTCCTTTAAATGCACTAATCAAAATAAGTACTTCTGCATAGTTCTGTATATTTAATTTTTTTGGCATTTTTGATGACAGCTGTATTTTTTGATCCAACATACCTTAATTAAAGAGGAGGTTGTATGCTAAACTGACTTTTTGGATCTTAAATTATGCAGTAATTGTGCAGTAGTTTCATTAGCTGGATGCATGCTGATTGTGAAGTGACTTAGCATTAACCAACTGTCGAAAATAAAACTGAAAGTTATTGCTTAACATTTGAATATATTGTTGGCATTTTCAAAATTATAAAATTAAATGGATCTAATTATGTTAAGTGTTAGCAATTAATACCCCTTCTTTAAATCTACTATTACTATGAACCACTTAAGGTTTGGGGAGCAGATAGGACGTTGCTTTGAATGAGTTTCAAGCTGAATTCTCTCTATAGTAAAACTTGCATGACTCGGTACACAAAAAGCTCAAGTGAACTGCTTCAAACCAGATCCTTCGCTGAGTCGCTGAGTCATGAAAAAGCGGAATTTCCATCCATAAAACCAATTTTCCAAGCTTCAATGCCATGAAAGGGCCGCAATATTCAGAAATTATTGGGGACAAAAACTCATGTCCTTAAATCGGCCTGAGTTATTCATAAACAGAAAATTACAAAATCTCCCTTAACCATGACTGACTCCTTTCAAAGTTTTGTCCTTGCACTAGAACGACTGGATGGATATTTGAGCAGTGGATGAAAGCACAGTGCATTGTGGATCATAGGGTGATAAGAAAGCGATTCATGCGAGGTTATCAGGGGGACAGGTGGAGGAGCGCGCAGGGAGGCTAAAGTTATGTTGTCAGTGAAGAGAACAAACGAAAGGATGGCCAAGGCAGAGCTAGATAAGGAAAGCTACATAACGCATCATGTGTTTGTGAGGACGGGGCTATAACTCCTGCTCTCACATCTGTGCCTCAGCTCAGTGCAGCAGCTGCAGGTGAAACCAGGCCATCGAATAACAGCACTTTTTATGGTGCTGGCACAGACTAAACCCAATCATAGATTAACGTCTGCAGTCCCAAAGACAGATCTGTTGTATTGTAAAGTTGTTTAAAAACAGACAGAAGGTTTAAATAAAAAAAATTAATGGCTATTAAACACAAATTACATTGTACTTTATAAGTGAAATATAGTTGTATAGCCTTGGTTATTTATACTCAACTGGAATGTTAAACTGATTGATCTTCATCGAGCAAGTGATGTCACCAGTCCAAATTAAGATATTTATAGAGGTAACCCTGACCACAGTAACTATGTATGTTTTTCATAGACTTTTAAGACAAGCAGTTGACAGACATTGAGTCAGAAAAATTATATGACTTTTCAAAAGTCACTCAGTCTCTCGGCTGGCCAGAGAACGCCCCGGGGTACCCCTGGAGGAGCCTGAGGAAGTGTCTGGGGTGAAGGAAGTCTGGGAGTCCCTACTTAGACTGCTGCCCCCGCGACCTGGTGACGGATAAGCAGATGAAAATGGATGGATGGATGGACTTTTCAAAAATATAAATGGGGTTATCAGTATTTGGGACCAATAATAATTGGTATCCCCTGACATAGACGCATATTCAGGATATGGCGTCTAATTCAACAAAGAGTGGGGCATAAAGAATTCCATAAGAGCAGTATGAGTAGTCTCAGTGGTGTTATAGATAGATATGTGCACTGTTGACCTGGCCTGAGACAGAGCTCTTAAACATGCTTAGGTTGTTTGTTTCTGCTCTCATTAAGCTGACCACAGATTCATCTGCACCAAAATAAACATGCAGGGAGGTCAAACCGTCAATGTAACCACAGAAGAGGTCATGACCCCAGACTTACCGCTGCATTGTGCAATTAATTAGATGTGACAATGTAATAGCATCTCCATGGACACAAATGCTTGTTGTATGTAACTTGTGCATAAGGGTTACATGAGGATGTTATTGTCTTACAGGTAATGTTCTACAGTATGGCATTAACAAGCAAGGGTCAAGTTATAGGTCAATTCTGCCAAGATTAAAAAAGCATAATTACCAAGGTGTTTTAGCAATAAAAACATGCTAGCTAGATAGATAAGATTAATGTCATCTGCGGAACATTTCAGGTAAAGCAATAATATCTCCAAGGGCTCATGCTGGCATCTCCCTCTCCTAGAAAATTACATAAAGCACCTTTCAAGTAAAAATAAAAGCAAGACAAGAGAGGAGAAAAGCTGTTAAGAAAGCTATTAGTTATACACATTAAAGGGCACATTATATAATTATAAACTGCAAATAAAACAAAATAAGCAATGTAGATTATCTACAAGAAAAAAAAAAGATTCTTGACATACATATACAAGTTAAGACTCTTTTATTAAAGTTTCAAATTTATTACACAATATCACCAGCTCAGTATTGATTCTTGTGACCTTTCTCTGCTCAAGTTAATTAACACAACCATTTCCCTAATGAGTAATAACCCACCCATTTATAGCCCGATATCCTTCCTATACTTTTGATTGTATTTCAGAACGCAATCCAAATCCCTTACCCATAATTCAGTGCGGGGATGACACAGTGGCGGACAGTGATCCATTGCAGATCGATGCGCGTGTTGTCAGAGAATCCAGATGAGCCAGCACTCCTCCCTCAGTGATACCCAGCCTCAGAGCCCTGGAGCCTGTGAGCCTTGGAGCTGGTGAGGACAGCCAGTAATTGTTCAAACAGCACAGTGCCCATTTCTCACGCCGACCGCCATCGACATCCGACATATTGGATTGCATGCTGGAGCAATCAGGGCAACTCCTCGGCGACGAAGGGGGCCACTCGGAGACGGGACCAGGAGCCAGGGTAATTAACATTTATTGATACATGACTGCTGTAAGCCTGTTTGGTCAGTGAATTAAACTAGCTCATTACAGGCTTAATGGTGGGTAGGGGAGATAAATAATAGATGCCAGTCCACTCACAAGCACTCACATGTATCAGGAGACCCCCCCCCCCCCCTCCCCCCATCCATCCCCCCTTTCCTCTCTTCTCTGTTTCTTTTCACTTTAAACTTATCCCCTCTCCTGAATGTGACATCAGACTGGCCCAGGCAAAGACAAGACATCCTCCCCGAGCTGACATCACTGTTTGAATCGCATCAAGTGGTCTCCCGTGGCCACCGCTCCAGGTCGAACACGAGGAGGTGGATTACACGGGGCCCGCTGCTGACTCCGGGGGAAATAATACAGTATATATGATAAGAAATATGTAGGCTATAGAACAGAGGTCCCCATCCTTTTTTCTTATAAGGACAGATAATAAACATACTATTTCTTTCAGGGACTGGTGGACAGGGCCAAGGCCCAAGAACATAAAATGTTTAAAACTCTTAACCATAGTTTGAAAATATGGTCTTAATAACCACCGTTTAGGTTAATGTGCACTACATTTTCAGAATATGTTGGTAGACTGTATATAATATAATATTTTTCTTGGGGCCCAGATGACTCGTGGTCTGGTTTTGGGCCCTGGACCACTGGTTGGTGACCCCTGCTATAGAAAATATGCTGAAGCAAGACCTGTAAATAATAATCAAAACAGATTGCATTAAGTATTGTGAATGAAGAGTTGGCCCATCAATTGGAACGTCTGCCTAGTTATGCTGTTGTGCCCTTGGGCAAGACATCTGTATTAACAACTCAATATGCAGGCAGTTGTTACAGGAAATGCAATTAACATAAATCCTGGTTACTCAAGAAGAAAACAAGTGTTTGTGAACAATTAGTATTCATGGGTTTGAGGCATAAAATTTCCCTCTTGTTTTGAAGGATTTTCCATGGGAATGGTTCTCTGTTGTTAGGTAAAACATTAGAGCTTTTGAATAGGGAAAAATCCTCAGAAAATCCTATAAATCAGAAAGGAATCATCACCATAAATAACTGCAATCTCCTTTTAGAATTTATGAATCATTTCTAATAAAAGTGCGTATCTGTAGACCTGTTTTTCTACATACATCTGTCTACTGCATTTGACCCGTCTTTGTTACTTGTCTGAAAGAGGGAAGCACTCACAATTTGCCCAAGGACCTTTCTCTGATACCCTGGCTGGGAAAGTATGTTTTTGGTTGATAGGGAATGCCAGTGTGCTTGGAAGCAACCCATCTAAAGACTGGGGGACATACGCAGTTCAAACCCCACAACGGAAGACCCCACTTGGGATTACACTGTACCTTTCTTGCTGTGATAACCACTCTGCTACCACACTGACAACGAAAGTGAAAAAGAACAATTTGTGTTATGGTTTAGCGGTGACACTTTTGGATTGCTTTTTTATACAGCCCCTGGAAATATTCATATTTGATGTCGAGAGGGTGCCGACATCTATTTGAAACAAAGTCTCTTCAACATCACAATTTCACTTGTAACCGAGCTGCTCACATGTGCACAGTTTATCCCTGATTCACCTCGGCTCCATCATCACCTCAGGCACTTGCGTCTCTGAGTAAACAAGTTGTGAAGTCGTCATTGGAGCAGCTTCACGTGGAGACAAATGCAAAAACCGGTGTGAAACCAATAAAATCTCCCAGCGGTCCAGCACTACCACCAAACGCAGTTATTTCTGAAGCTTTAACACATCACACGCCTTGCCTTCATTCAACTTCATGTAATTCGGTTTTTAAAAAGAAACGTCGTGAACCATTTCTCTCAACTGTCACTTCGACTGTGCAGTGTGATATTTCTGCGCCCACCTCTCCACTGTCGACTTAGATCAGTGAGGGAGGTAGTGAAAGCAAAGGAGAAAAATACATTGTTTGGGATTAAGGCTTCAGAAAGAATATGATTACTAAAAGCAGGCGTAGCTGTTTCGAGACGCCAGTTCATTAACACACAAACATGGCGAAGAGAGATTTTCCAAAGATGTGTTTCGGTTGAGATCCCTTTATTTCCAGTTCAAGTGCAGTTCAGGCGCTAGTCCCCACGGCGCCCCCTGTTTGTCCAGTGAGAGGCATGCGGCATGATTAATGGGCAGGAGTAAGGGCTTATGGGAGATGTAGGCATGGGACAGCTCATCTGAATGAAATATAAATGAGCAGGAGGGAGAGTGAACAGGTTGGGAGTCAGCATGTGAGGGGAAAATCTGACTACAGAGTTTAGTGATTAATGGGGAATCGATAACTGCTTTCAAAGAGGATTCTCGGTCAGTGGTTTTATGGTGAAATATTTAGATAAAGGGAAAGATGGTGCGCAGAGGATTTGGACGGGAAATCGCGAGTGGTTGGAAGCGCCAGTTCTGCAGATCATGTAGAAGAACATATATTAAAGGTTAAAGCAAAGTTACCGTGGGTGTTGAAGTTATGAGGCTGGTAAATAATAATAATACATTTTATTTATTAGGCGCCTTTCTGGACACCCACAGTCACCTTACAACAACACAAACAAATGAAATATGATTTAAAACATACAGTTAAAAGCTTACAGTTGAAGTGGGACAGTATTTAATTGATTGATTGATTGAATGTGTATTAAAACATCCTGTAGCTATGTGGTATTGGAATTACATGGAGAAAAGTGTGCCTAAGTAACGGCATGTAAGATTTACAGATTTACATATTTATAGTGGCAGTCGAAAGTAAACAGGGCATTAAAAGTAAAATAAATAAATAAATAAATAATGCATATAATATTGTCTACAAAGGAATAATAAATGAGAGGTGAACATTCTTGTTTTGAGCCAAAAAACATGAATGATGCTGTTTGATTTCAGCACTTCTCTTATCTGCATGTATGGCTTTGGTAGTAATAGCAGGTGGTCCAGCACATGGTGATAACATGGGCATCTAAAAATATGAGCGAGCACATGTTTATTATAATACATAATGCATTGTGTTTTGAATCATTCATGTTTTAGCAAGAGCTGTTGAGTAATATGATAATACTTTATAATTACTACTATTTGAAGCCCAATACTTCAACGCTTTATAAAGAATAATTCAACTCCTTAATGAATACCTTAACCCTCACTCCTAACCATAACCCCTCCATTAAGTATTTAAGCCTCTTCATTTTTAATCATTATTTGTCCATAGTGAATAAGGCAAATTAATGCGTATACCGTATTTTCCGGACTATAGAGGCACCGGTATATAAGCCGCATCCCTCTATTTTTAAAAAAAATTAAGAAAAAAGTTATACAAGCCGCAACCGGGCTATAAGCCTCTGATATCTATGTTGAAAAATGAGATATTTACTGCATATACAGAACGATTTTGTACTGTAAATGTACATTTATGTACCTGAACAGATTCTTTCCAAACAGTGCCTTTTAACACAGCAGCAACTGTGCTGATTAAAACGAGGTCAAAACAGAAAAGAACCGGTAATTGATTATCTTCATTTCTCCTGTGCAGTGAAACCACAAGTCACTTTAATCATCTCCGCTGACGCCAAGCTTACGTGCAGCAGCAGTAGAGGTCTGCGCGGGACACAATTTTCAGTCCCGTTCCTGCGTCATGCATAAGCTTTCAGAATGTTCTTTCAGAATGCTCTTATTATACATCCATGGTCCCATGCTGCACTGTTTTGTGTTGGGTCCCGCGGGTGCAGGGCTCTACAGCATGGTTTCCTTCCTGGAGCAAGATCGATGCCTTCAACTTAAAACTTGCATCATACAAACTCCTTCGTGTGCTTTTCATGAAGGGGCGAGGATTTGAAAATAATTACCAGTTAGTAATTTGTCGTGCGTGTTATATCTGCTAAATAAAAAGTAGCATATTCTTCTTTGCATTCATTTTCCGTCTATCTTCCTTTTCCCCTTGTTTTTCCCCTAGCGGTGGAAGAAAAATCCACAGAATAGCCGCACCTTTGTAAAAGCCACATGGTTCAAAGCCTGGGAAAAAAGTAGCAGCTTATAGTCCGGAAAATATGGTATAGTTTAAAGTGGTACCATATATTTTTATAATAAGTAATTAAAATAATAATACATATTAAAATGTTTGAAATTGGTGTTGTTCAACAGATGAAACATTTAAAATTCAGTTGGATTCATAAAACTGTCATAAACTTATAATCATTAAACAGTCTCTAACTTTCACTGCATCCTCCTCTTCATCACTCCTCATCTTCATCACATACAGTCTCATTAAACCTCACCAGTGTCCATCTCCTCTTCATCACTTCTCTTCATCACTCCTCATATTCACACAGTCCCAAAAAAACAGTGTCCATTTCCTCTTCTTCATCACGATTCATAATCATCACTCCTTGTCATCACTCTTCATCTTCATCTCTTCATCACTCTTCCTCTTCATACTTCCTCATCTTCATCACTCCTCCTCATCACTTCCACTTTATCACTCCACCTCTCCATCCCTTCTCATCTTCAACACTCCTCATCAATCCTCATCTTCATCACTCCTCGTGTGATGAAGATGAGGTGTGACGAAGAAGGAGATAAAACCCCATAAAAGCCCGCCAGTGTCCATCTCATCTTCATCACTTTTCATCTTCATCAGTGCTCATCTTCATCACATAGTCTCATAAAACCCCTGCAGTTTTCATCCCCTCATCTTCATCCCTCCTCATCTTCATCACACAGTCCCATAAAACCCCTCCAGTGTCCATGTCCTCACCTTCATCCCTCCTCCTGCAGTGTTCATGTCCTCATTTTATCCCTCCTCCTGCAGTGTCCATCTCCTCATCTTCATCACTCCTCATCTTCATCACACAGTCCCATAAAACCCCTGCAGTGTCCATGTCCTCATCTTCATCCCTCTTCCTGCAGTGTCCATGTCCTCATCTTCATCCCTCCTCCTGTAGTGTCCATATCCTCATCTTCATCCCTCCTCCTGCAGTGTCCATGTCCTCATCTTCATCCCTCCTCCTGCAGTGTCCATGTCCTCATCTTCATCCCTCCTCCTGCAGTGTCCATGTCCTCATCTTCATCCCTCCTCCTGCAGTGTCCATATCCTCATCTTCATCCCTCCTCCTCTAGTGTCCATATCCTCATCTTCATCCCTCCTCCTGCAGTGTCCATATCCTCATCTTCATCCCTTCTCCTGCAGTGTCCATATCCTCATCTTCATCCCTCCTCCTCTAGTGTCCATGTCCTCATCTTCATCCCTCCTCCTGTAGTGTCCATATCCTCATCTTCATCCCTCCTCCTGTAGTGTCCATGTCCTCATCTTCATCCCTCCTCCTGTAGTGTCCATCTCATCTTCATCACTCCTCATCTTCATCCCTCCTCCTGCAGTGTCCATGTCCTCCTCATCATCCCTCCTCCTGTAGTGTCCATGTCCTCATCTTCATCCCTCCTCCTGCAGTGTCCATCTCATCTTCATCACTCCTCATCTTCATCCCTCCTCCTGTAGTGTCCATGTCCTCATCTTCATCCCTCCTCCTCTAGTGTCCATGTCCTCATCTTCATCCCTCCTCCTGTAGTGTCCATATCCTCATCTTCATCCCTCCTCCTGTAGTGTCCATGTCCTCATCTTCATCCCTCCTCCTGCAGTGTCCATCTCATCTTCATCACTCCTCATCTTCATCCCTCCTCCTGCAGTGTCCATGTCCTCATCTTCATCCCTCCTCCTGTAGTGTCCATGTCCTCATCTTCATCCCTCCTCCTGCAGTGTCCATCTCATCTTCATCACTCCTCATCTTCATCCCTCCTCCTGTAGTGTCCATGTCCTCATCTTCATCCCTCCTCCTGCAGTGTCCATCTCATCTTCATCACTCCTCATCTTCATCCCTCCTCCTGCAGTGTCCATATCCTCATCTTCATCCCTCCTCCTGTAGTGTCCATGTCCTCATCTTCATCCCTCCTCCTCTAGTGTCCATGTCCTCATTTTCATCCCTCCTCCTGTAGTGTCCATATCCTCATCTTCATCCCTCCTCCTGTAGTGTCCATGTCCTCATCTTCATCCCTCCTCCTGCAGTGTCCATCTCATCTTCATCACTCCTCATCTTCATCCCTCCTCCTGCAGTGTCCATGTCCTCATCTTCATCCCTCCTCCTGTAGTGTCCATGTCCTCATCTTCATCCCTCCTCCTGCAGTGTCCATCTCATCTTCATCACTCCTCATCTTCATCCCTCCTCCTGTAGTGTCCATGTCCTCATCTTCATCCCTCCTCCTGCAGTGTCCATCTCATCTTCATCACTCCTCATCTTCATCCCTCCTCCTGCAGTGTCCATATCCTCATCTTCATCCCTCCTCCTGTAGTGTCCATGTCCTCATCTTCATCCCTCCTCCTGTAGTGTCCATGTCCTCATCTTCATCCCTCCTCCTGCAGTGTCCATCTCATCTTCATCACTCCTCATCTTCATCCCTCCTCCTGTAGTGTCCATGTCCTCATCTTCATCCCTCCTCCTGCAGTGTCCATCTCATCTTCATCACTTCTCATCTTCATCCCTCCTCCTGCAGTGTCCATGTCCGTGCCCCAAACCTTCATACACATACACATACACACAAACCGACACACACGCACACACACGCACACACACGCATACACATACACACACACACACACACACACACACACACGCACGCACACACACACTCATACACATACACACGTACACCTGTACACCGGTGTAAAGCCTGTAGTGAGTTTTACCTGACTTCACCTCCTCTGAGTGAACAGTGGCACGACGGGCCCATCTGCTGCTGTGGCCACTGCAGCAGAGGGCGGATCTACACTGTGGCCTTTGAATCATTTACTGTGCGACCTGCGGATGCGTCCCATTGTCCGCGCGCCCGTCTCTGCTTCTGCATTATGTTCGCGTGTTTGTCCGATGACAGCAGTGCACCAGGAAAATGTAGCCCTCTAGCCTCCGTAATTATCAGCCCATTTTCCACCGTGTCACTATAAGCCTTTATCACTGCTCTCCCATCTCACCCTGGGGTCTGTGGCTGTCGCTCCGTGGCACCCCCATCTCTCTGGATGAAATGTAGAAGTCCTCGCTGTGACCTCCATGCTCGCCAAGCCTGCCCCTGCCCTTATTTGTTTCCCCGTAACAGGAGACATTTGGAGATAACGCTAATTATCAATCGGGCCATCTCAGCAGCTATTTATGCAGCGCCAGGGTGTTGCTTTCTGACACCGACGCAAAGATGGCATGATAGATAGACTGCTGCTTATTTTTATCGACAAGCTCTTTTACATTGGAAGTGAGCTCGTGGAAGAGTTGAACTTTGAAAATAGAGAGAACAAATGTGATGCGATGAAAGTTTAATTTAGTCTTACGAGACATGTGTGACCTTTAGCGTGAAAGCCGTGGTGAATGTGGTATTTCAGAGACCAGGTTTTCAGTGGGAAAGTTAGGCGAGTTAGCTGTCTTCACTGTTTTAGATTATGGGTATTTCCATGTGACTTAAAAAAGTGAAACCTTGACTTTGAATATGTATTAAGGTGATATTTCTTCTCTTTTGTGGTTAATTTCCATTCGCATTTTGTGCACAACTTGACAGATTTACAGGGACATTTTAGCACTTTCTTGATGCAGTGTTAAAATATCAGATGAATACCGTTATTGAGGTTTCAAAAAATATTCTTTGGAATCACACAATTTGATAAAACTTTACAAAGAGGAGTGGATCCGGAGCTGTATCTTGTCCCTGTGACTTCAGACAGCATGATTGACAGGCAGATTAACCAATTGGAGAGACACATGGTCCGTTTGCGTAAAAAACAAACAAAAAAAAAACATGAAGGACTAAGAAACATCTTAGATTTTCTCAGAATCAACAGTCGAAACCAAACTACTACTTATCTCAGGTAAAAGAAGTGATATATTTTGTTCTGAATGTTATGAGAATTTCCAAGAGGACATCAGTTGAGAGAGAAGTGCTACAAATTAGCAACTGCGGTTGGTCCGTCTCAAGTTTGAAAAGTGGTTCATCACGCTCTATGATCCGATTCAAACAGAATGTAGAAGGGACCTGCTGGTCTTGCAAGCTCCATGATACGGTTTAGTCCAAAACCTGAGGCAGGACTCAATATCTACCCCTCATTTTGGAGATATTTCGCGACACTGGGCTTTACTTTCGTACCTTAAAATATATACTTTCACTAACCGTAGAAAGGGTTAGGGGGGTTAGGGGAACGGTTCTAGAATTAAAAAATGACGTAACAGGATCTTAATCTTTCTCCAAATCTTCCATTCCACGTTGAATAAAAGATTGCCGCAATGACACGCTACTTTCTCACATGAAAAAAAAAAAATCCTCATTTTGGTGTGACATTTGCAGATGTGCTGAAGGAAAGAAAATACGATCAAATTATTGTTGAATTAGGAGCGTAATTATTGGGGTGAACACTCAGTTCTCTGGCAGCTTTGTGCATTTGGGTCATGAACAAGGAGCTGTAATCCCACTGTAAGATTTAATTGTGGGCCTTCCTCTCATTTCAAAATGTCACAACTTTATTGCTCAACAAAACATCTCAGTCCGCCAAAGGGGACGTTGCATAATTAGAAAAGATGTTTAAGCTCAAGAAAATGTGATTAAGCCTCACTGCCTCTTGAGTTTATTCACACTCTTTGGGTTTAAGGAAACAATGCATTTTACGGGAGGTGGAAGGTTTTTTAAAATCCATGTTTATCAGCGAAACTTCATCACTCCTCATCTTCATCATTCCTCATCTTCATCACTCCTCATCGTCATCACTCCTCATCTTAATCACTATTCATCTTCATCACTCCTCATCTTCATTACCCCTCATCTTCATCACCCTTCATCTTCATTACCCCTCATCTTCATTACCCCTCCTCTTCAACACTCCTCATCTTCATCCCTCCTCACCTTCATCACTCCACATCTTCATCCCTCCTCACCTTCATCACTCCTCATCTTCATCACTCCTCATCATCATCACACCATCACACTTCATCTCCACCATTCCTCATATTCATCACACCTCTTTATCACTCCTCATTTTCATCACACTTCATCTGCACCATTCCTTCATCTTCATCACCCCTTTTTATCACTCATCTTCATCACTCTTCCTCTTCATCCCTCATCTTCAGCACTCCTCATCTTCATCACACATCATCTTCATCACTCCTCATCTTCATCACACATTTTCATCACACATCACCTTCATCACTCCTCATCTTCATCACTCCTCATCATCATCACACCATCACACTTCATCTCCACCATTCAACATATTCATCACCCCTCTTTATCACTCCTCATTCTCATCACACTTCATCTGCACCATTCCTTCATCTTCATCACCCCTTTTTTTCACTCATCTTCATCACTCTTCCTCTTCATCACTCCTCATCTTCATTGTTCATTCATTGTTCATGAAAACGCGGTTAAGCCTGGAAGCGTCTTGACTTTTTTCACACTCTTTGGGTTTAGGAAACAATGCTTTTTACTGTAGCTGGAGGGTTTTCAAAAAACCCTTGTTTGCTCCTCGCTTGTGTTTTGTTTCAGTTGAAAGCCGAAGAAACTGTGCTTCTCTCTGTAACACAGTGACAAGCCAATTAGGAAGGGGCTCCTTGTGTGGTCAACAGAACAGACCCCAAATGTCCCTATTAAAACAGATTGATTCCAGCTTTGACTGCGGGGAAGGCCCTTCTACACTTGGAGCAGTGGTGGATGAAGTGGTCCATTTTGTTACTTACAGTACAGATCCAGGGGCAAAAAGTTACTCAAGTAAAAAAATAAATCTACTTAAAGGTGCATTATGTCACTTTTTGGATGGGGATCTGTAACCTGCTTGTTTCTATGGATATGTCATTGCTCTACATGGAATGTTCCACAGTATGACATTAGCTCTACCTTACATTTATTACAAATTTTAGGTGGTTTTATAGTTCAAAAATATCTGGAAAAACTGGGATACTGATTGTGAGCATGGTTGCCTCTGATCTGACATGTAACATGGTCTGGTTTGGTCTCCATGACAATATAAAGGTCCAATACCATGCTGTGAAATATTTTTGACAAAGCAAGAACATCTCCATGGACAAAAGCTTTGGACGGACCCTCCACTACAAACGTTATACAATGCACCTAATGCAAGTAGTATTAAAGTATCTGTTAAACAGTAAAAAGCATTTTGCAGAGATTCTTACATCAATTTTAGGATGAAATGAAGTGATTTTAATTAACGATTTAGCTGATTTTAAGTGATTCAATAGATTTTTTATTTATTTTTTATAGCCATTTTCTTTGTTTGCTCAAAGTTGGGATGAAAAAATTAAATGTGGTAAAAAACAACTCTCAACCATTTCACCAAGTCTCAAACCATAAAGGAAAATACTTTTTACTTTTCAGTCCAGATCTAAAACATCAGAAAGTACAGACAAAAATTACTTAAGTAAAGCACAGATACCTAAAATATGTACCATCCACCACTGACTTTGAGTTACACCCAATTTCATCTTCAACCTATATTTTCTTGATCTTTAAACTTTCCGAGCTGAAGTTTGGGAGCAGGTTTTATTAGAAGTGGTTGTCTTTCATA
Organism: Odontamblyopus lacepedii; assembly: GCA_034769755.1. Lineage (NCBI taxonomy): Eukaryota > Metazoa > Chordata > Actinopteri > Gobiiformes > Gobiidae > Odontamblyopus > Odontamblyopus lacepedii. The sequence continues at coordinate 28,274,370 of CM068345.1, read as the reverse complement.
GCTGAGAGATAGTGACGCAGGGATCAGGAGGTGACAGCTGGATTACAACAGGTGGGTGTAGTCCAAAGGTGTTATTAACAAAGCCACACTTGGAGATGGGTGCCATATTGAAGTCTGAAGTGAGTTTGAGTGGATTGTGTGTCTTTTATCTTTTGGTACTATAGAGATTCTTAAATGTCATATATTACACAAAGTTTACTCTTGTGAGCTTTAAGGCATTTTAGAATGTTGTAACTGCTTCAAAAACATATCTAGAGTTGTGTTTTGTTTCATTTCCACATGTCTGAGTAACCCTTTAATCTGTCTACATCTCCATCTCCAAAACTTAAAATACTGTGTTCCACCTTGTGATGTAATTTAGAGGTAGTTCTCAAGTTAACAGCTAACTTTTAATTCAATAGAGATAGGTTATTCCAGGGCTGAAATCATCCAAATGATAAGGTGTATGGAGTTTAAAAACACAGTGGAGCACTTCCTGTATTACCCCCAAGAAGAACACAGCCTAAAAATCCAGGGTTTATGTGTTAAACATGTGTGAATGAAACTAAACACAACTTGAGGTATGTTTTTGATGAACATTATAACAGAAAATAGTGTAATATGAGCCCTTTGAATGAGAAATTAGTTTAAACAAAAAATGGTGCCATACCAGTACATGTCTGTTATCTCTTCATTGTCCTTTCATATATCCACATAGCTAACGTGGTTAGCCACACTGCTCCTCTTGTATCCAAGGTTCGACTACTGGTTGGATTCTCCTCTGCAGTAGCCTGGAATAGACCTTACTAGGGAGCAGTGTTGTGTAAGAACGAGTTCAAAACACATTTGAGAATCAAGAATTTGAACGTGAATTTGTTCAGATTGTGTGAGATGAACGACGTACGTTACTGTTGGGGTTCAATTAAACATTGGAATTTGTTTTCTCCTGATGAGTCGAGTGACATGGTCTGTTTGCACTTAAACTGCATGTTAGCACTTTGAGATTTGTTTGTCAAATGTAAAGTGCATTATAAATAAAATGTATTATTATTATTGTGCTGCCACTCACTGCCCACATGCTCCTCCAACACTGCTGGGGAGGCTGAGGATTGTGATTCCCTTGTAGTTGGAACACACCCTCCAGTCCCCCTTCTGTCAGTCCAGAGGCACTGTCCCCGACTGCCACGTGATTCTGCAGAGACGTGTCAGCCAAGACAGCCCGACAACATCCAGAGACTTAAGGTACTCAGGACTGATCTCATCCACCCCCGGAGCCTTGCCACCAAGGAGCTTTCCAACCATCTCAGTGACTTCAGCCAGGGTGATGGACGAGTCCACCTCCAAGTCCCCAGCCTCTGCTTTCTCCTCCGAAGACATGACCGTGGGATTGAGGAAATCCTCAAAAATACTTCTTCCACCGTCTGACAACATCCTCAGTCGAGGTCAGCAGCTCTTCCCCTGCACAGTGTTAGTGAAGCACTGCTTCCCTTTCCCGACGCATCAGACAGTTTGTGAGAATTCCTTTGAGGCTGTCCAATAGTCTTCCTCCATGGCCTCCCCGAACTCCTCCCAACCCAGAATTCTTGCCTCTGTGACAGCCCAGGCTGCAGCATGCTTGACCTGCCGGTACCCGTCATCTGCCTCAGGAGTTCCATGAATCAGCAAGGTCCAATAGGACTCCTTCTTCAGCCTGACGACAACCCTTACTTCCAGTGTTCACCACTGTGTTCAGGGCTTGCTGCCATGACAGGCACCACAAACCTTACGACCACAGCTGCGAGGGGCCGGATTGACAATAGAGGCAAAGAACAAAGCCCCCTCAGACTCCATGTCCCCCAGCTTCCCCTGGAATATGTGAGAAGCTCTCCTGGAGGTGTGAGTTGAAGGCCGCACCAACAGAGTGTCCCGCCAGTCATTCCCAACAGACCCTCACTATACGCTTGGGCCTGCCAGGTCTTTCCGGTTTCCTCCTCTGCCAGCAGGTGGTGACAGCTCTGCTTCTCTCTTCACTCGAGTGTCCAAGACACGTGGCCAGAGGCCAGATGACATGACAACAAAGTCGATCATCGACCTCCGGCCTAGGGAGGTCAGATGCCACGTGCACTGATGAACACCCTTGTGCTCCAACATGGTGTTCATTATAGACAAACCGTGACTACCACAGAAGTCCAATAACAGAACACCACGCGGGTTCGGATCAGGGAGACCGTTCCTCCCAATCACCCCTTGAGAACAACGGAGTCCCTGGTCGGTGAACTGTCCAGTACCCCAGTACCAGTATCAGTACCCAGTAAGGCCGAGTACTGTGCACTGCTGTTCGGCCCATAGGCCGCCACAACAGTGAGAGACCTGTGTGTGTGTGTGTGTATGTATAAACCGATGTAAACAAACAGTGGGGGCAAGTTGGAATGTCTTGCTCAAGGACACAGTAATTAGCTGTTTATATTTTTCAAATCAGGAGCATGCCATTTAAACACAATTAACTGTTAACATAAGAGAGAAGCCTATTAACTAACTGGGAGACCTATAGCGATAATGGGACTACGGATGGAAATTAGCACCTGTGCTAAATCCGGCCTATTTACATCAATATGTGTGATTTCATACAAATTGTATGTTCATGAATATGCATCGTCCCACCCAAATAAACAAATAAATGAAATACAGCAGGGGTAGACAGGATTTTTGCGTTGTGTACAGTGGACATTATGTTACCCAAGTATTTGTAGCTCTGTTGCAGCTTTGCTTTGATTGTGATATATTGTGCAGCCCAATCGTTGTAATGTTTTTTAGCTTAGTTCTTGTGTATGGTCATCTTTTTATCCTTCATACTTTATGGTATTCAGTGGATACAGAAAGTTCTAATACATCAATACTTTATAATCACCTCCAGTTCTTTGGTGCTAGTATCCATATCTTATTATTGTATTTTAATGATGAGAGTATATTGCAAGCGCTGATAAGTTATTGTGGTTTTCTAATAGTAGTAGATTTAGCAGATTTCGTTTTTATTGGTCCTATCACGGTTCACTGTTTGACTCACCCTTGTTTACTTGTGAGGTTACTGCACAATCCTCTTTGGGGTTTTTGGGCAAATTTTGGATAGTTCATTGTACTTTATTTTCTTCATATAACAACTCCAACAATTCAAGAGTTCAACCATTGTAGAAGAAGTATTTGGTAAAAAAGTATTGTCATAGAATGTACATGTTTTGTCTATGTTGTTAAGCTGGTTGGACTGATAGGAGACACTGCTTTGCCAGATGCTCCTTCAAGCCATTCTTGGACCAATGATGCTGCATTATCCAGCTGTGAATTGCCAAATGACCATCCTGTTGTTATAAAGTCTGTGCCACAAACTATCAGTGCAAAATGACAGCTATTATACCTCTTCAGTAGAGCTTTGGCTCCTCTGAGACTTGTACCCGCACATTTGAGAAATAAGAGAGTTCTTTCACTTGTTTCAAAAGTTATATATTGTGTTGATTTTAAAGTTGACATATTATGAAAATTTTACTTTAAAATGTATATGACACATTAGATATTTCGCTCAAAATGTTAAGATATTTTAAGGTGGCTGCGCAACTTTTCTTGTGGAGGGTCGGCTACCTACTTGTCTTCATGGTGTTATTGCTTGGTCTGTATTGTTCCACAGTATGACATTAAAGATGTACATCTAGCATTTATTCATTATGGACATTTACGTTGCTCCAAAATACAATAATTCCTTTTGTGAATAGGGGTAACTCTCCACAGATCTGAATTGTAATTCTAGACAAAAAGCACTGATATTTCTATGGATGCAAGCAGGTGGCAGACCTTCCACTACAAAGGCTGGCAGTGTACCTTTAGGTTTTCTCTGGTTTAATGATTTTGGTGTTTATATTTCTACTTTCTGGTTAGACATGGACATGATATGACGTAGAGATAAATCAATAATAGTTACCTAGCAACGACAAAGTAAACAAGGACCAAAGATTGCCTACTTTACACATAGCTACATGTAAACAGTTTGCTTCAACTGTAAAAAACAAAAATCCTTGTCCCCCATCATTACCTTACCCAAAGTTGTATTTTGACTGGTTTATTTGAACATGAAGTCAGTGGTCCCATGTGAACTATTAAGCTGTTCTACATAAATATTGCAATATACAATAAACAAAGAGTAAAATTCCATATATGTTAGACTTTATTATACCAGATTAATACCAGATTAAAAGCACATCACATCTTCTTTAAGTGTGATTTTAGACCTGATTTTTAGTCCTGTTTTTGTCATTTAGCTAAGAGGTTCAAACCAGATGCCAGTCATTAGAAAGCAGTAGTGGTGCGTGGAGCGGTGTGCAGAGCCTCCTCCAGTCCACATCTGGTCACACCTGGAGTCATGTGAGAGTGTGAACTGGGCCATCCATCTAATGACCTCTCTCATCCCCATAGAACCCTGCTAATTCCTGTGGCTTCTCCTTGAGTCACCAGCAGCTGTACACACTGACCGGCCAGATGTCAGAGCTCAGGGCGGACTATTCCAACGCATGAGCTCCAGCCTTGGTCATACTTCTTAAAGGTAATATTATGTTTTTATTAGTGCTATCATACTATTCATTTTTAAATAAGATTAATCACAGTTAATTATTCTTCAAAAAAAGACCAAAATATTTTGACAAACAATTTATTAAGCAATTATTATGCAATTTATTATCAAAAAGTTATATTACTGCCATTTTTCTATCACTGGTAGTTTTGTTGACAACATTGCCGTGGGTGCACTCCACCAACGTTGTTTGTCGTGTGCGGCTTGTTGTTGGTGTACAAGTAGCATTGTTGCTGCCGCTGAATCAAACACGTGTTTTGCTTTAAACTTGTTGTGCTTCTGTGGAAAGAGAGTTCATCGCTGCAATATCTGCAAACTACCTTAGTTTTATCTAAAGTCCCATCGAACAGGTTTTAGAAGAGCAATTTGCCGCTGAGCACCAGTCACAGTCTCGTCTGTCATCTTCACATCTGCGTATGGACAGACCTGATCACTGACCTAATAACCTGCGCCGCCTTTCAGGTCACTGTGCATTAGATAGAGGAACATGTGCATTCAAAAGAAATTATGTGATTAATCTGCGTAAAAAAAAACATTAATGCAATATTTTTTGTGATTAATCACATGCATTAATGTGTTATCGTTGACAGCCCTAGTTTTTATTAAGTATTTAGTAATAAAGGTCCCATTATTTACTATTTTCTGATCTATGTTATAATGCTGTTTCCTCATCATAAACATAGTAAGTTGTAGGGCTGAATGCTCTATCGTTTTGGACCGAAAATCACGATCTTGAAACATGATTTTGGTTGTATTTCGTCAACTATTTCACACATGCAGTGTTTCCCGCAGCGCATTATAGTTAAGGCAGCTGCCCTTGCATCCCTCTGCAACACATGAATCATCCACACACCCCGCTCCTCACTTTTTTGCCTCAGCATCTCCGCGGCAGTTTCAGTCCTGGTTTAAACCTGGTTTAGAACTGGTTTAGTCCTGGTTTAAACCTGGTTTAGAACTGGTTTAGTCCTGGTTTAGACCTGGTTTAGTCCTGCTTTAGTCCTGGTTTAGTCCTGGTTTAGTCCTGGTTTAGTTCTGACTTCTGGTGTAAGTCTTTGTTCAAAAAAGACATTCACTGTTTTTGTTATAATTTATTTATAAGGCTATATTTTTTACAGAAGTGCAATATTTTGGTTCTGCAGAGCCATCAATGATTGACTCACCTAATTTAATGTCTGACAGATTTTGTAGATGGAAAAAGTTTAAGTTCACTTTAAGTTAAGACAAAGATGCTCTTTTAGTTCTGCCATTGCTCAAGCACTCAATATAGCCTAGGTATAGCATGTTTCTTGTTAATAAATTGGACGATATTTGGAAATAAATTCTTGACTTTAGTTTTCATTCTTGAGTTATGGAATTTAGTGTTTGACTGGTATGATATAAGTTTCAATGATGTTTGCAAAAGTTCATGCGCACTGAAACTTGATTTGAAAAAAATCATGGATGAAATCAAAATCACAATATCTGCCAGAAAAATCGCAATTACATTTTTTCTTAAAATTATTCAGCCCTAGTAAGTTGTGTTTTGTTTCATTCACACATGTTTTACACACAATCCCTGCATATTTAGGGTATGTTCTTCTCTCAAACAGAAAACACTCTTTTCCACTTTGTTATGCCATGTGATAATACAGGAAGTGCTTCAATGTGTTTTTAAACTCCATATGTCTTCGTTAGAATAATTTGGATAAATTCAGTCCTGGAATTGCCAGTCTCTATAGAACTAAACTACCACTACATGACATCACGGGGTGGAACAGACCATGTGATTCCCAGCCCTAGTTTGAATTCTTTTTTTCTTCTTTTTATTTTATATTTCTAGTTAGACTTTTTTCATTGGACCGCGGTATATGCTGTTTTGCATCTGTTCTATTTTGTTGGCCTTACTTCCTGTACCCTGGAGTTCAGATCCCCACTCTTTAAAACAGGATTCAGTAACAGTTATGGCGCCCTGCGTTATGTAGCACTTAGGGCATAGCCTGTTGCACTCTGTTATCTTACACATCTCTCCACACCATCTGTTTTTTACATCTGGCCGTTGGATCCCTGTAGAAAAGCTGTCAAACATCATTTCATCTATATTTAGGAGGGCTATTATCAGCTGGTGTTGACACTCCCTCCTCTCATTACACTGTTATCACAACCTCACAACCTTTGAATTAATTAGTTGAGGCAAGTCAATTAGCCTTCTTCGGCAAGTGCACCAAGCCCACAGTAACACACCTCCAACTCTGAACGGAATTACAAGTTGAGACGAAAAACTGTCAATTTAAATTTTGTCGATTAGCCTGGTTTATCATTTTAGACTTTAGAGGATTTGTCTCTGCCCCTCTGCAGTTTATTATGAAATTTGTCAAATTAAGAAGCAAAAGGAGAAATTGAAAATCACTGTCAGGCCCAGTTTTTCACTGTTGCTGCCAAGTAGGAAGCTGGGGCCTTATGTAATGTAGATGGAGTTAGAAAGAATACAGTGCGATACAAAATGGCCAAATTAGGTGTTGGGTAAATATTGTTTTTGGGATGACCACACCTGAACTATAGCCATGTTGGAAAATGTATTTTGTAAAGGTTGTATAGAGAAAAGAAGAGCCAGCAACACATCTTTAGTTTGCAGAATTGTACGGTTCCAACCAGATAATGGGATCAGAACTCTGTATTGTATATTTATCATGGATGCTACTATTGTAATTATACTGAAAGACTTTTAAGAAGATTGGGAAAAAGGAAAGTAAAATATAACACAGCATTTATTGGTAGTACTGAAACACTTGGGGATGACTGAGGGAACATTTCTTAGTACTCACTTACCATTTGGACATAGAGAGCCTCTCTGAAGCACGTGTTTATGCAAATAAGGAATAATCTCTTTTGGATTCTGATGAAAAATTCGCAGCAGGGAGTTTTGCCACCACACAGCAAGACCGCCTGTTCTTAGATATCTGCTCAGAGTAAAATTTTACAGAAAGAGACATAACAAAAAAGTCAAGGTATTTCTATTTTAGTCATATTGGCACTTTGTTGTAACATTTACCAAAACTTCTTACAAACCAATGGAAAAATGGGAGTTTTTTTCCCCTTTATGTTGCAGTATGTTTCTGCTCAAAAGGCCCTTATTACACTATTTTCTGATATATGTTATAATCCTTTCCTCATCACAAATATACCTGGAGCTGTTCTCTCAAACCAAAAGTGCTCTGTTCTACCTTGTAATGTCATGTGATAAAGCAGGAAGTGCTCCACTGTTTTTTAAACTCCAGAAACCTTCACTAGGCTTGTATGCATGATTTCAGCCCTGGAATTGCCCATCTCTACTGAACTAAAAGTAAAAAGTAGCTGTTAACTCGAAAACTACCACTACATGACATCACAAGATAGAATTGTGTATTTTGAGCTTTGGAGTTGTAGACAGACTAATAATAAAGGATTACTCAAACGTGCAAATAAAACAAAAAACACCTGCAGGTATGTTTTTGAGGAGGTAGCAACATTATAATATGGTTTAAAGCTCACAAGAAGTGATTTTGCGTAATACAGGAGCTTTAAGGAAAGACTGTCTTCATTTCTTGTCTTTTCATTTATTAGAATATTTGAAATGTTAAATATAATACTACTCCACATAAACAATGTTAAACTAGCTATTCTTGGAAGCTACCATTTTATTAAAACTGGTCTATTTTCTGAAGTTTTCCATAATCGTATTTTAGCACTGGTATTTCATGCATAAAACTCTATGTCCCAAGGCTATGTCTATGAAGTGATATGCAGTCCTGCTTACTTTGCATAAATGATGGCCGTCTATCTGTTTTGATATGCACATGACTTCAGACGCTGCCCCCTGTGTGAACCTGAAATAACTGCGCCAAACCAGCGTCCACTCTTGGGACTGCATCTCAGGTGTCCAGCTGTGTCCTCGGGCTTTTTCATTAAAAATAACCACCACCGCAATTACCCAATTTGTCTATTAAAAAAATAAAGGCCAAGACCTCCCCTGCTTCTTTTTCTCTGCTGTATACAGTGACTCAATGGTTTGGCATCGTTTCTAAATAAAACTATGTCAAGGACGCATTTCCTTTGTGGCAGACTTCTCACACTTTTGTTTTTCCTTTGCTGTTTTTGTGACCATATATGGGCGTAATAGTGGGTCGCTAGTGAAAGTTGTATGGCCTATGCTCTCACACAGCACACCCAGTGGACAGTGGGTAATTAGTGTTTTAGAAATCCCATTGAACCTCCAAAGCACAAGCAGCTCACAAAGACAAAGTAAGAAGAGAGCTGGACTTCCTCATTTAGTCTCCACAATAGGTTTTCTAGTCCGCAGAGAATTGAGTTGTTTTTTTATAACTTGAGGCCATAATATAAATTGTTTGGATGTGATTAAAGCAGATGCGAGATGTCTGATAAGTAAAAGTCTTTTGGGCTCAGAACATGCTGCCAGCCGTTCTTTTATGATTACTGCCACACATAAATACCCTCCATGTTTAAGAAGAAAAATAGCATTATAATGATATCAATGATACAGCACTTTTCACAGTACTCAGACACTTTACAGCTTTATAGAGTCACTCTTTCTCCTCCATGGCAGTGAGTCTATAGCCACAGTCGCTCAGGGAAAGATGAAAGGATGCATGGATTTAAAGACGTGCATTCTTACATGAGTGAGCTTGCCTTTCCACAGATGTAAGTGGGCTTGATGACAGCACCTGCTTTTCTCTAGATCAGTTAATATCATACTGTGGAACATTTCAAAATTGCCTAGTATGAAAGTGGTGTGTATGTGATTGATAGTGGTGGTCGGAGGAGCCGACGGGGCAGATTAGCAGCCTCACTTCTGTCGGTCTACCCCAGGGCAGCTGTGGCCACCACCACTGTGGAGTGAATAATGACTATAGTGTAGAGCTCCGATAAGCCTGAAAAGTCACATAGTGCATCTTTAAGCTACTTCATTTGGCAGACGGGATTTATTTTATTGTTTTTGTGGTACATCCCAACATCATGTCATTGCCTACAGTAAATCTGTGGGAAACAGTAGGAGGAATTAGAGCAGCATGAGAGGTTCAAGTGAAATAATAGAGACCTAAAGCCAGTGCATTTCTCCCACATCCTTCAGTGTCTGTGATAGGCTGCTTGAGCTTTCAGGTCATGCTTTGGATGGATTTTTGTGGCTGGTACAGTGGCTCAGAACATGCCTGAGCAGCCAAGAGCCCAGTGAGAAATGGAGCTGTTAGAGCCACAACAGCATAATACTACTATTTATATCAGCGCTACTTTCACCGCAGGATTTATCATTCTTTTAACCTGTCTCTCCAAAAGCTACTGTGGCCAAAACAACGGAGAGTATGCGCTTTTGGGTCAGGGAAAAAATACATCGACTGCAACAGAAATCATTCGGACTTTGCTGTTTACGGTGTTCAATACTAGTTTAATGTTTTAACAGGGATGCTGCTCAGGCTGTTAAAATTGAATGCTTCCATGTATTTTTAATGTTAATCCCTATACTCCTACCATACAGGGTTGTAAGACATTAGCACAGAATTTTTCATAACACATTTGATTTCTTAGGACGTAATACATTCTTATAGTAACAGCACTTTATAACAACTATAAAACTTCCCTATAAAAGGTCCCATATTATGCAAAATTTTGTGAGCTTGTATCAGATCGCCAAAGTGTACATCTCCAATGCTCAAAATACTCTGTTGAGTATGAAGAGGAAGGTTTCAAGTTAACTGCTACCGGTACTTTTTATTTTTAGTTCAGGTCAATTGGCAATTCCAGGTTTGAAATCAACCAAATTATTCTATTGAAGGTGTATGTTTATTGTGCTTTTATTACCACATGACATCACAAGGTGGAACAGTGTGTTTTCCGTTCAAGAGGTGAAGTTAGTCTAAATAGGCTTGATATGTCCATCCATCCATCCATCTTCTCCCGCTTAATCCAGCTGGGTCGCGGGGGCAGTTTACTGCCCAATCCTCATAGCACCTGACCCCCCCATGAACCCCTCTGCAGGTGGTGAGCCCACAGGAGGGCTTGATATGTGTCTTTAACATTTGTGAATGAATCAAAAGACAATATTATATCATGTTCATGTGCCATGCAGGATGTTCATGTGCTGTCCAGATGCCGTCACACAGCAGAGCACAGCCCCTCGCCCGCTTCCTGTATAGGCTCAGCACTGCTCTATAGTTTGGTTTGATCTGGAGATGTACAAAAGTTGCTCATTCAGATGAGGCAGTTTACAGCGCTGTCCTAAAGTGTGTTTTCTTACCCTGTTTGCAGTCCTAATGCAGCGATCTCAGATTTCCTCACATAGTCGTAGGCTACCCTTCCTGTCATCAGCTCCATTTCATTTTGCGACCAAATTATTTCCATTGTGCTACTTTACTTGCTGCTTTGGTTACTTTATAAAGTTAGTCGCTAGTAGGTATAGGCTACCATCAAAACTGTAGGTAATCCTGCACTGAGCCAACACCAGACTTAGAGGTCATCGCGCACATTCACTGGCAGCTCGGGGCCGTGACAGTGGAGCAGACATATGTCTCATATGTGCTGCTTTCTTAGCAGCAGTGGTCAGTAGAGCTTTGTTCTGTGGCGTATAGTAGACGTATAGTGCAGAGACGTAGGCTATAGTGCACATGAGCATTGTACGGGCATCTGTGCATCCTGCTCTGTGCACGCATGGCCCATATGAGTCCCTTGTGTGGGGCAAATGCAGGTCGTGCAGTAACCCTCCCCTCATGTTAATGGTTTAATCAAAGTCTGTGCGCAAAACAGTAACATCAGAAACATTTAACATTAACAATAAGCAATTCCATAATCTACGAGACATCCACCTGTGTGGGACCAAATGCAGTGGACACCGGTGAGATGAAACTGTGAGTGGTCAGCAGTAGCAGCGGTGGACACTCGTACCTCAGGTGAGAGACGCAGGAGTGGAACTGGGACAGGAGTGGAACCGGGACAGGTGGGAGCAGGTGCGGGCAGGGGGAGAGCAGCACACCACGGGTCTGCTGTGCAATGGGGAGTGCGTGAAATAGACACTGGTCTGCTGCGAAATGGGAAGCAGAAATGAGGTACGCAGAGAAAACTTAAAAGATTGATGGGCTGCGTGTGCGTGAGAGGGGCGCATGTGCACGCCGAGTACCAGTTCTGTCACAGCCCGTCTAAAATTTTGTCTTCTTGCGCCTCTACTGGTGCGTACTTGCAGCGTGGGGCTCCGGAGGTTTATTTATGCCCATATATAATTTTTCCCCACATCCCTCTGTGCTGCCTGTAATGAGGCAAAGACATCACAGACATTACCCACACGGGCAGTGCTTTTAAATGCCACAGTGGTCACAGATTGGTTCAGACGCCATCACCATATATGTACTTGTACCGCCCCACCCCAGCCTCCAGCAGCGAAGTACAGCCCGACCTGGACACGCCCCCTGCTTAGTGTTTACACTACTGCTAAGACTCTAGCTCCTAATACTAACCCCTTAATTAAGAAGTGACTTTGCCTGAATTGCCTGAACTATTTTTTTTTAAGGACTGTAAGATTTACATTTTTAATTGCATTAACTTTAACTTTACATACACTCATAAAAACTTATACCTCTGTGTGCAGGTTTAGACACTGGCAACCCAGGTTCACTTCTGAGTGTAGTTTCTTTTTAAATAAGTAAGAGTGCAGGCTACATTCAGATGCTTTAATTATGGATTGCTTTATTAAGGCTATAAATAGTAGTTATTATAAAGTTTTACACTTTGCTAAAATATTGTTAACGTTTAGTTTATGACACTTCAGCACCTTGACATTTTAATTAAAAGTAACCAATGTTGGAAACAAGATGTACTCATCATCTTGGCTCCATTAACATTACTTCATATTTGAAACATTTCTATTTGAGCTTGAATTAAGAGCTAAAAATCATGTATTTTTAATCACTGTCTGAATACAAGAAGCACTCATGTTCATAGTAGAAGTATTATTACTATGAACATTAGGTAATGCTTTTACAGTCAGGAGACATACACTTCTAATATATGGAAAAATACTAATATGTGTCAGTGTTTTAAAATGTAAAAAAAATAAATACAGAATATTTTTGGGATTGAAAAGAATAAAACCCAGTTACCTGAATTTATTATAATAAATTATTCTTGTACATATTTGAGCATCTTTTATTAATACTTGTGATTGAGAATTCAGGTGGAATCGACAATGCTTTCAATTGTTATACTTGAGTGCATGTTATGTTTCACACCTTGTATGAGTGGTATACATTTTTAAAGAGTGTAAGACTTGAATTATTCATATCTGCACTTTTATACTCTGGCCTTTCTGTCTGTCTTCATAAAACCATTACTTCCTTTTCCACTTTTCGTTGTTTTGAAAATCTAAATTGAGCTGAAATTCAATTCAAACAAAGCTGTTGATTTTTTTCCCCATGAGCAAATAGAAAGTGTGTGATGCTGGGCTTTAGAAGGTGGGCTGTCGTCTCAAGTACAGCACGGTGCCATTTACGCTCATATGTTTGTGGACGTAGCTGCATTTTATGAGCAAATGCGTCATGCTGCTTTTAATATGAGATTCACATCTCTATTCTCGCCTCATGCCATCAGCTATGCCTGTATTGTAAATGAGTCTTTGTATAAACAGCACATCTTGACATGGTAGGGAAATCTCAATGTAAAAAAGGCCAGATGCAAAATCAGTGTGTGGTGGATTTAGTGGTGAATTCAAGCATGCAGAATAAAAGGTTAATAACAGGCATAAGTTCATTCACTTAGAGCTCCAGTTGTCAACCCATCATGCCCACCCATGTATAGAGAACTAGAGGGAAGATGCATTCATTTGCAAAGACTATCTTTGTTTTAAAAAACTGAGCAGATTTAATTAGAACATAGTTTATCATTTATATTGCACAAAATAAAAGTTTAAATTACATACATACTTCAATTTTTATGATACGTATTTATGGAAATGAGCTCTTCTATTAGGCTACTTAATTCTATTACTGTGAATAGGTAACAAAACAAACACATACTGTATAACTGTTCAGTACCACGTCCAATGCTTATCTAATGTAGCCTATATCTTTTTTTCTTTTTTTTAATTAGCCACATATTTGTAAATATATACACAGATAGTCAGAGAAATGTAGCTTATATTTATTTATATTAAAAAGACAAAGTTAAAAGCATGTGGTCAGTGCAGTTCTGTGTGTTCTTGGGCCTAATAATAGTCAATTGTTTGATGATTATAAATAGGCCCAGTCCCTCCACAGAGGACATTCTGTCCCTCCTCTCAGGCTCTGTCGTTCCACAATTGATTTGTCCAGATGCCATTCCTTAAAAGTCCTTGATCCAATGGTTCACTATGTACAACTCCCACAATAAATCACTGATAAGATTATTGGCAATTTCTCATGTTATTGTAGGGATACTTCAGGTAAATATAAAATAGTATTGAAATAGTATTAAAGATTTTAAATAGTTTCCCTTAACATTGCTTTGGTCTGTTGAAATTTGCTGCTTTGTGTAAGACCGATGGATATTATTCCATCAGTGATTTTTACAGTAAATATTGTAAACACATGTAAGAAATCTTCTACAGACATCTCCACAGTAACAGTCTTCTTGTAGCCAAGGTGGGCTGTGTAATTTATCATACTTGGATGTGATGATAATTTCTTTATGTTGGGAGGTCACATGTGGCTCGGGTCAATACCAAATCCCTCTTAATTTTTTATGAGCCAAGATTCGCGGGTAGTAAATTTCACAGCTCATCATTGCCAAGCTCATGTTTCGGGTTAGCGGGAGTTAGCTGGAAACACAATAGCTTAGCGGAAATGCGATCTCCTGTGGGGCAAACTGAGGTTAATAATGATAATATGCAGTGGCTTTCTTGGGTCTTAGGGTCAGGCATTGTGTGGCAGCGATCCACCAAACAGATCAGACCATAGATTTTCAGAGTGATTCATACACACAGTACTCCAGCCACTCTTATGGAGGAGCATATGTGCTGGAAATATTCACATCTGACGGTAAATAATTAGCGGCTTCAATAAGATATTTCTGTAGTAAGTCACACACTTATGGTAAAGGACGGTCAGAGAGTGCGTCTTATCTGCATGTGCTAAAATGAAATGGAACTTTATTGTACTTATTATAGGAGGGCAGGGCTCTACGCTAACTTTTTTTTTCAGGAGCACATGTGCCCCTAAGTTAAAAATTTTAGGAGCACAGAAAAAAAAATGGGGGCACAAGTAGGTTTTCGTTTTGAACGATTATTACAGTGCAGAACTTGCACATACCAACACCAACACTGAATAAATTTAATACAAAAAAAAGCATTATGACTGTACTTTTCCTGCACGATCGCAATGTTTTTATAAATATATCTTCATTTTATCTGATTAATATTTAGACTTAAAATAAGCCAAACAAACTGTACTGCACTGAAACACTCTGTGGCCTTTTTTGGACCTTCACCCACAGTTTAAGAACCTCTTCTTTAAGAGAACTTCCACTGGCACTTTACACAAAACTGCTTCAAAGTGTAAAAAGTGTGCAGGATTTTTAAACCTGTATTTTCAAACTCCTAACTGGAGTTACATTTTCTTACTGGTTTTAAAGTGGTTTTTAGACTCTGCACATTTACCAAACCAAACGCACATTGTGACAAACAGATTTATTTGGCATTTTCTTTGGCAAACTTCAGCCCACATATCACCTGCTCTGTGCCGTAGCTCTGCTCTGTGCGGACACGGACATAGAATTAATATTGGCGTATTTGATGTGAGGCGGATGGACAGGTGGGATGTTTCACCTGCCCTGTGATACACACTGGTACACGAGGCTGCGCGAGCTCCAGTGCACAGGTCCCGCACACCGGTACAAGTTTATTGCCGAAGGCAGCGGCCGTAATGACACATGACCGCACTCAGTATTCAGACCTTGAATCCGTGACGAGACTGAGTCCAAATGCGCTCGAGTCCGAGACAAGACCAAGACAAAACCATCGCTTTAGCGGAGCTGGAAGTCCAGGTGTGGGGGTGTCTGTGAGTGTGGGACAGGTGTGGGTCCTGCTGCGGGGCGCTCCTCGTTTAAGGGGGCGTGGGTGTTTTTTGAAGCGGAGTTTGTTCGTATCAGTGATATCGGCGCACACGGAACTCATATGCTGGGGTCGGAGGTGTCGTGCCCGGGCATGGTTCGGTTGCGCTCGCGCTGGGCGTGCCGCGCTTTAGGGGCTCCAGGCTCGGGCAGGTTCTGAAGTCCTAGAGTGAGTTTGCCCCTAATGTTTGACACATTTAGAAAGTTTAACTCGTCACGTTACGTCTGTGCGCAGTTCTCCTTATTGTGGCTGCAGAAGCACTCGCACTGGTGCGACTGTTTTGATTTCCTCGTTCGCACGACGAAATATTTACTCGCAAATGCGAGTGAAATGGGCGCACTGTAGAGCCCTGTAGGAGGGTAATATAAAGATGTGATAAATACATTTATTATATTCTTGTGCATATGCAACATATTGTATCAGTAGCAGAGGATACCGACTACAGATATGAGATATGCAATGATTATGATGAAGATCTTTACACTTAAAAGGTCCTGTACTGCACAAAATTGACTCTTGTGAGCTTTAAACCATGTTAGAATGGTGTTACGTCCTCAAAAACAGCATTCACACATTCAGTCTGCCTATATCTCCAAAGCCCAAAATGCTCTGTTCCACCTTGTCATGTCATGAAGCAGTAGTTTTCAAGTTAACAGCTCCTTTTACCTTTAGTTCAGTAGAGATTGGCATTTCCAACGCTGAAATTATCCAAAGGATTCTGGTGAAGGTGCATGAAGTTTAAAGCACAGTGAAGCACTTCCTCTGTTACCACTTAGCATCACAAGGTGGAACAGAGCGCGAGAGTGAGAAAGGAACTCATGCAGGGTTTGTGTGTTAAATATGTGTCAATGAAACAAACGCAACTCCAGGTATGTTTCTGATGAGGAAACAATATTATAACAGAGACACACAAGCATCATACAGGCCCATTCATTTTACACTTACACTTTAAAACAGAGACCCTTCTGATCTCTGTTGTTCGTCTCACCTCATTATGACATGACCCTACATTTTCCTTTACAAGTTTAAAAATTCTCTACCATCGTACCGTCAATAATAAGCATTTTGGTATAAGGAAAAAATGATCCTGGATTGAAATAGACTGTGATGGAGGCAAACCTTTGATAACTTCAGTCATCTGAATGATTCTCTTGACCACCAGTCTGGGCCCTGCTTCAATAAGTGGGCCTTGACTAAAGTTTAGTTGGAGTTTATATTTTAATTCATGCCAAATGGAAGCATAGGGCAACTGGTATTACCACATTCAAATACCCCGACAGGTACAACTTTATTCAGACTCATTCCTGAACACATCTGTGAAAGTCATTCATATTCTCTTCCTACTAACTTGTCAAGAGCAAAGAGCATTAAATTACTCAGCTTGACCCAGAAAAGTGTTAATTGCAAGATTTTTCACCCAGCTTTTTCAAAATACACATTTTACAACTCAAGAAATGTCAGTTTTTATTGATTGAAACGAAGAAAGAAGAAAACTGAGATCATGCACCAAAAGTAGTGCAAACTTTTAACAAGCCAGGAGCCCGATAAGATGTCTACGGGATTGTATTTGAGCCACTGCCTGTGAGAGACCCCGATATTCACAGTTTCCATAGCGACACAAATTTTTTTGTGTGGTGAAAATATTACCGCTCTTTTGTCAGATAATAAACGTCATTAAAGGCTCTTTTGAAGTGAAGGATTGTGGGAATGTTAAACGATGCGTGTGAAAGCGAGACCGGAGATTGTACGCGGCTCTTTAATCTCGAACCAGAGCAGTCTGTCACAAAGTTCAAAATGGGATTCAAATGGCACCGCTTTAAACCATAAATACTATGGAAACGTGCCATTTATTTTCCCTATACTAACCTATGTCACTGGAAAGGTGCATGCAAGCCGTCATGTTACACAGTTATTCAATACTTAGCTCAAAGCTCTCCAATATTTGTCACTTGAATTGTTCCCGGGGCTGTAACTCTTGCCAGACTTATGCACATCAGTGAGAGGATGTGACAGCTCTTATGAAGTGAAAATAAAACTGTTTGAGAGTCTCAAACCAACTGATTTTGTGAAGAGTGTCAGGATTTGTACCTATAGGCAACATATAGCTCTCCACTCCTTCCAAATAGCTTCCCAGGGGATTTCTGAATTGTACGTATTGTACATTGTGTGTAAATAACTAAAATTTGATTAATTAAATGCTTATTACCTTTGCAAATAGTATATATTATTATATTGGTGCCTTTATGCATTATTAAATGGATAATGTTTATGTTGTAGCTCCCCAGAGGATAAAGGTTGGTGACCCCGAATATCTTAACTTTAACAATACAGTAGAAGAAATATTTACTTCGTTGACATGTTTTAGCTGCTATCTGCAAGCCGTGTTCAGAACTGTCACCTATGTTGGTGGTGGTTGGTGGACGTGTAGCATATATCTGCTGTTACTTCCTGTAAACATGGTCAGCCTGATCCAGAGTTTGAACCTGGTGTTCTCTGATCCACTGACCTGTGCGCCCTCCCAAACCATAACGTGGTTATTTCTTTTACAGTGTTCTGATATGACAGAGTTTAGAGTTTCCTGCTCTGCTTTATCTTTTTGTGTTCTAGTGAGTCTCTTTCATGGTTTTTTCTCACATTCCTTTTGGTGTTCCCTTTGTTGCCAAATATCTTCCTGATTCTTTTTTTTTTTTTTCAATTGATTTACGACTGAATAAAAGAATGTTGCAGTCAGTTACAGACACATTAAAAGCCATGTCTCTACTAAACCCTGACCCTGTAGCATCCCCTTATTTCCTGCATAGAGAAGTTTAATGAATGGAACATTCTCAGCAAAGCAATAACAAGAAAACAATAACAACACCACTGAGTATTTAAACACCTAAATAATGCATGGCTTCCAAATTACCAAAAACTAGGCACATACACAGTGGCTGCGGCTAAGGAGCAATTATGAATAAAGCAGAGGTAAGTGTGCTGTAGGTGGAACACAGCAGCTCCACTCACACTTCTGATGTAACACAAATGCAATATTGTATTTGATATTCTCAAAGACACAGATTTGTCTGCTAAAGAGCAATGTTCACTTTCTGCTTTCCACTTTCCACAGATTTCTTTATTTTTGGAGTTGTGTTTTGGCGGTCTCAATGTTATAATTAGTAACTTGTCTATGGTTTCTATCTCATATCCTAAAATGATGTATCACAAAATAATGCAAAATAACAATTAATTCAATAAAACAAAATTGTGGTGCAGCCATGGTATTCACCTCTACTCTTCTCTACACTACTTTCCTTAATGGTCTATAAATTCTGTGTAGCTTACTTCATTTTTGAATGTAAAACGTGTGAACTGTATTATTACAGTGACAGCTGGTACAGTCCAGTTGGTACGGAGAGGAGACTGGGAGAGTGACAAGGTGTGATAAATTCTGCTTGCTGCTGTTTGATTAAACAAATGAGAAGAGTACAACTGCAAACAGAGTCCCTGGTCTTCTGCTGGGCCTAGTCCACCTCATGAATGACAATGTGGCTCTGGCTGTTATTTATAGTCCCAGATTCAGTGTGGATCCTCCCATCTGCAGGTCTGTCTTTAAGTAGTGATGGAAGAGACGTTCTCTGCATTAAGACCACAGTAGCACATTTACATCTGTTATGTAGACATATTTTGTACTGCCAGAAAGATGAAGCAGGCCACAATAAATAAATATCCATCCTGTGGGATATTCCAGGTAGAACAATAACATTTCCATGGAGTCACACATGTGGTTGATCAGAAAAGTTACATAGTGCAAGAGGAAACACCGTTATAGCATGGTTAACAGCTGGTAAAAGTTCATTTAGGCCCCTTTAAAATGGCCAGATATTTATAGTGCTACCTCCAGGCACTCTAAGCACCTACACCTTTGCAGACACTTGGGGTTAGGCTGGTTAATTGTCTTGCTTAAGGAAACAACAGCAGTATTTATCTGTGGGTATAAACCTTAAATCTGTGGGCCAGTGGACATTACCATTCACTGTTGCCAGGAGCAGAATTAAAACTTCCAACAGTGGACGAACATTCCCACTGGACCACTGCCGCCCCCAAACCAAGACAACTAATATTGGCAAATCCCGTGCAAAAGCTCGGGGAGCAAACGTATGCTCTTCAGCTTACAGGATGTTCAGTGATACAGCACTAAGTGGTTTAGCACTGTGCCATATGTGTAATATCTGATGATGCATTATATAATATAATTCATTCAGCTTTGTTGTGGCCTTGTACACTTGAGGTAACAAATCATGCCTGACTGAGAGCCGCTTGAGCCCAGCACCAAGATTATCTGTATTTATTCTAGGATGACTTTGAGTAAATTATTTGTGGTATGAGTGAAAGCAACTGAAATGAGCTCATTGGGCAGAGTTCCCAAAGAGCCAGAGAGCTGACGTGGTTGACACATGGAGCCGTGATGAGAGGAGCCCCGCTGTGGGACCTTTTGCACCAGAGATCGGCCATGACACCAAATGAATCACTGCCAGGTCAAAGGTCATTTGAGGGAGTTTGAACATCATGGAGTCTCTCTGTCATCACAGCGTATGCCTTAAAGAGTTTCAATTACCAGGGCTGAGGAGACAGGGACTGGCCTGGTCTGACCCAGTGTCAGTGGGAGGAGAGCTTATGTACACACAGGCCTGAGAGATGGATCAAGGGATTACTCTTCCCTGGCCCAGTACACAGCAATATTATGACATTTTCTTCATCATGTTAAGATATCCCAGATTTTAGACATTTCATGACAGATAATGTAGCAAAACAAAGCACTTAGCTAAAATGTATTTTTGTATTTACATTTTTTTCAATCTATTCTTCTAATCTTTTTTTCTATCTATTTTTTCAATGAAATGTTCCTTCCATGCCCACAAATGAACTTTTCACCAAATAATGAGTTGTTCCCATGCCACACCTCTTCCACACACACACACACACACACACGCACACACACACACACACACACACACAAAGCTTGTCTGTTGATAAAATGTATTTTCCTAGTTTTTGATGAAAAAGGAATCTTGGACATTTGGATGTAAGCACCTATCTGTTAGTGCTCCTTTGATACAAACATTTATTTTTCTGATACCAGTGTGATTTGTGTGAGGCATGCAGCCGCTGAGATATTGCTTCACAACTATCTCAGACATGCTCACTATTGTCATGGCTCAGCTTTTGCCTCGTGTAAATTACCCAAAGTGTTGCAGATTGTACAGCGCTGAATAATGCATGCAGAAATGACAGTTGTTCTGATAAAGTGGATCTTAACTTTCTCTGATTGATCACAGCTCATAATTAACGCCATGTCAGAAAACGGCGATAACGGGGAAATGCAGAGCAACTAAAACTGTGCACAGTGAGTAAAGAAGAGGAGGAGTGGCTGTAGAAAATAAACAATGACAGTACAGTAAAATAGTAAAACAGTATTGGCGCTTCAATTTAACCATTAGAAATGGGTCGTTGGATTTCCCTTTTGTAAGGAGAAGCAATTTGGGGAGAAAACCGCTTGTTGACTTTACAGTTTAAATATGTGTATCTATACAACTGTCACAGAAGGATTCTAAGCGGGATGCCTTAAAATGTACCCAGACAAAATGTGAAATTCAATTTGTCTGTGTGCAGAAATTCAAGAAAGAAAAAGAAATGAATTGGGAAGCCATGTCAAAGTACCAAAAGTGTTTTTCTTCACATGTACTGCAACATATTATCATAAGCCCCATGGTTACACACACATTTACTGAAGTAGGTGCCTGATCTAGTTACTAACAAGAGTATACAGGGAAACCAATTATACCCAGCCAAGTGCAATGTGACATGTTCATAGGAATGTATGCTTTGGGGTTTGTCCAATTAAATTTCAGATGATGGTGGTCACGTGACACACACCTGATGCAAAGCTCACATAAAGCTGCTTCTGTAGCAGACACACAGTGGCCCTGGAGGATACCAGTTAGTAACATAAAATGAGAGGAGTGTGTGGATAGCTCATATCTCTGTGGGAGCACTTTATGAGCACTGTGTAGTTTTCACATCACATGCTGCAGTTACATGGACACAATCCAACAGCAGTAAACACACCAGTGGGCTGCCTACTGTCTGGAGATGCAAACACATGGTTCTTCAATAAAACATAATAGAAGTGACAATAAGATTTACCATCTCCATTCATCTTCTTCATTATCATGTTGGAGATAAAACTCCCACACAACACTTTTCTAGTGCCCTATACGGTAGCAGGCAGCTGGTAATTCATTACATTTAATAGGATGCTAGTGCAGCCGTGCTGCGGGTCTTATTCCGGTTTTGATAAGACTTATAAAAATTTCTTCTTATGAGTTTCTCAACCCTGTAAAATGTAGTACACAAAGCAAAATGTACTCCACCATAACAAATAAACCATGTTGTTTGATAAATCCAATATTTGCACCGAGATAGTTACTTCCACATGGAAACTGTTATACTTGCAGTCCTTTTTATACAGGTAAGAGTATTACTAATTGGAGAAAATGTTAACAATGAACTGTAACATAGATCTTGATAAAGCTACCTTTGAAATATGTTGGCCAGCTAAATGCATAGTTTTAGATTTTTTTATTTCAAGAATTGTACATGCCATTTTTGACGGTGTCAGAGATGGAGAACTGTGGCCCTTGATAGGACCTCTGACGTTAATTTGTGGTGACTAACCTCAGAGACTTCAGTCAGTTGTATTGTCTGCCCAGACACTGAATGGGATGACTCTGCACAGATGTGACTCAACTGACATTTGAAACAAATGGATTCAAATCAAATCAACATGGATTTGTGTAGGCTTAAATAAACTTAAAGGGCCTATATTTTTCAAGCATTTAAAGCTTTAAATTATATTGTACTTCAAAAAGATACTTATCACATATCATTATGTTTCATTTGTGCATATTTCAATCTGACTGTAACAACAGCTTATCTAAATTCCACCACCCTTGATTACAGATATAATCACATTTTCATTACTGTACAACCCACTTAAGATGTCAAATAATTCCAATGATGCTAATTTCACAGAGCTGCTTTCTGTCACTTTGTATCTGACTCTGTCACACCTCTTTGCTTAACATAGGTCTAAATACGGGGAACACCAAAACACCACGTTCATGAAGTGTTTATACAGCCGTCATTCTTCACTTTGGCGAGACTTTTTCATGCCTCAGCAGATAGATGGTAGAAAAGCTGCCTTACCAGTGAAAATTGCTGTCTGGGGCTTGCAAACATAGTCATCCACACAGGGTAAATGACAAGGGAGCAAAGACTAGATTTCACAGTGCACACTCTGTGTATAGGGCTGAATTAGGCTCCATCACAGCTGAATAAGTATGATGGCCAAGGACACTGAGAGGCTTTCTAGTAATCATACATGTCGGGAGGGGTTCTACTCAGGCGGAAACTGCGGAGTTAAGAGGACAAGCCAAAAGTGCCTCGCTGATGGATTCTAGGATGACTGACCGCTAATTGAGAAAAGAGCACCCTGTTGTGTCGCGAAACCAATGCCAGAGACATTGGAGGGCAAATGAGATGGCTGCAGAGTCATACAGGAGGTAGAAGAGTATAAAGGAGGGGGGATGAGATGATTTAGATGGAGCGATGCAGAAAGAGTACAGTTCCTAAGGGGAGTAATAGCCACCCAAGTGTGAAAAGTTAGAAGGGCTTAAAGAGTACAAGGCCAGACAGGCTCAGCTTCCAGAATATGGTTCAGACTGTGGAGGTGTCAGGGGTAAGTCAGCAGGTTTGTCTTAGTGCTTATTTCAATTTATTCAACCATTTACGGCGGACAGTAAAGTCAAACATGTAACTGGAATGTCCTTATGTTTTCATGAAGTCAAAATACCAAAGTTTTTTTCAGTTTTTACACCAAAATGAGACCACACAAGTCCTGTTTTGAGTTTATTTTAGCTGCCACTGCACTCTGTCACTTTAAAAGACATGTGAAAGTTGTCCCTTCAGGGCAGTCTTTGTCACTTTTTTTGTTCATTTTCTTTATGAACAGAATTTCTGTCTTGTTGACTTCACTGGACCTCAACACGTGCACTATGGTGTTTGCAGCTGAGTGTGAAGTGAAAAGAGGATCAGCACCTCAAATCCAAGGTCCAAGGCAGCTTGTCTTCTCCAGGTCAGTGGACTGTCCCCGTCTCAAGAGGAATAATCTGTATTAGTTTAAATACCTGTGTTGTACAAAACATCCAAAACGTACTACTCGTGTTTTAGCCATGCTTTAACATCCCATTGCACACTGGTTGTTGGTTAACACGACTTCTGATTTTTTGCATATTGTTCAAAATTTTTGTAAAAATATGAACCTGATGTTTCTATATTAGTTTTAGAAAGCAGCAGTTCCGGTCACAATCTTGAGAATTGAATGTGTTGAAATCACCTCTAAATTGTCTAAATCATCTGCAACCCAGTCTGTTCTTGCTTACATCTGGTTATTTTACTGTCATTTTAATTAGCACTTCCAGCTCAAATATTCTCCTGAATCCAAGCTGTTTCATTCAAACACAGCAGCCGGATGTCTCTGCTTTAGAACATGGAACAAAGTCCAAATGTGCTTTTAGGGGGAAAAAAAAACAAAACAAAGATTTTTTTTTTTTAATCTTTGTTCAACTCCACACCCCCACTCTACATCCCAATGTCCAATCCCACAAAAATATTTTTTTTAAAAACAAAGATTTATTTTTCATCTGTAATTTTAGCTCTACTTTTTAATGAAAATTGAGAACATCCAGTCCCTATTCTATCTGTTATATTAAAACAGACCTATTTTTAGAGCTTTTAACCACATTATAGTTGTTTCCCTCACCATTTACTCACCCAAAGTTGTATTTGGTGTGTTCAGTGCATGTTTAATGAATCTTTAATCAGTCATTTTTATCAACCTGTTTCCACCTCCAACTGTCTCAATTTTATTTTTTTAATTGCTGATAGACATAAGATTTGGGAAAGTTGCGTTGTCATTTTGTTTAAAATAAAGAAAAAAAGATGCTGCTCGCTAACATGATGTGCACCTGTCCTTTGGAGATGCCGTTTATGTAGTTGAAGTGATGATGTTTATGGGGACGTCAGCACCCACTGGGCACTGGGTTTGGGTTTTCTTTTTTATTATTTTCTTCTCATTATTTTAACATTAAAAAAAATACAAGAATAACAATTTTACAAAAAATAAAACACTTTCAACTCTATACTCCAACTCTACACCCCAATGTCCAATCTCACCAAAATATTCAAAAATGGGGACAGTGGACATATTTCTTTTACTAAGTCGTCTCAGATGAATAATGCGATTTTAAAATGTACAAATGATAACATAATCCACAGGTGTCATAGATAATAACTATAGAGCAGACATATAACCAAGCACAATATGTGTTCTTTAAAATAATCATTTCTATGTTTTTTGTCTAATTTAAACAATTATTTTACCATCTAGTGATCATTCTTCATTGTCGCTTGGTGGGAGCTTGCATACACCAAAGAGATCAGACGAATTCAGTGAGCCATTTGAGTAATCAGTGTGATAAATGGACCAAATGTGTCACTAGGATTTCTGACCATTCGGGCTATTATCTTCCACCAAATAACACTGTATTTAGGATTTTATGACTCACCATTTTGGTCCATTATGCTTTCTGATTCACAAACCTAAAGATACAAAGTGACAGGTAACTGCAGGAGATCAAAACCCAACACACTGTTACAATGACAGTAATGACTGGGGATGCTTAAAGCCACAGTTTGAATAAGAATAATGAGTAAACAGTAACATTCAACTTTTTGTTGCCTTACTTAATGCAGAAAGTGAGAAAAATACAGTAGCCTATTTACATGCTTTGATGTGGAAGTCTGTAAACTTATTTAAGTTAAGTTTTGCCATGTTCTTTATCCTCATCTATTTTTCTGTTTAGTTTTAATGCTAAATATCGGGTTAACATATAAAAGTAATTCATTTGAGATTTTTTCTTTGCTTTTTCTGTGGGTATTAAGGGTTTAAAACCAGTTTAGTCCTGATATAGACTTGGTTTTGGCTGTTTCCTGGTTTGTTCCCAATGTTTATGTGGTGGATGTGCAGTGTGCTCCTGTTTACAGATTACCAAAGTATCCATGGGTTTGAGACTGTATATATAAATGGACATAGCTAACCTGCTAGCCGCCGTGTTCCAAATAAGAAGTGAGCATGGGGACGATTCTGACTCCAGTTGACTTTACACTGAAACATTTTCACCACTCTTTCCATAACTGCTGCATTGAGCCTCTTCATTTTGGTCTTAAAATGTTCATCAACTTGCTCCACATGATCTTGTTTTTATTTCGCTTGAGAAACTCACCTCCAAATTCGCTCCTATAACTGCCAACCTCTGTGAGCTTCATTTGATGAACACTATGGATGATGTTACACTCCCTTAGTCCACTTCTTTAGACAGTCTATGGTTTGAGAATAATGAAAAAATATCACTGTTGCTATAGAAATTAACCATTTAAAACAAATGTCACATATAACAGGAAGCTAAAGCCCATCAATAGTTTCAAGTCAAATTAAAAACCATGAGACCCTCTTTCACCTTATCTTCACTGCCGGTCATTACCATCAGCCTCCTCAGCCTCTCCTCCTCTTTACAGTCAACATATCCGTTATATTACTGCAAAACTGTTGATCCGTCAGACTCCAGAAACTACAGTCTCAAGTTTCAGTAAACAATCCAGACATCCAGTTGAAATCATCTGGGAGCATTAGAGACGACACTGTAGAGCCACTGCATTTTGTAATGGAGAATTCCATTGCTGGACAGGCTTAGTGATGACATGTATTGATCTGATGCATCCTCGTGTATGATGTACTGTAGGAGCTAAGGTCATTGTTGTAAATAGAGTAACCTCGTCAGAACAAGCTGTAGTTACAGATATTAATGGATATAAGGAAGTAACTGGGTTTTCGGCTGCAAAGAATAACCTTTAATCACTCCATTTGTGCTCATTAGCCTGATTAAGACCGAAGCTTGTTGCGTGTGGTCATGTATTGTAGCTGTGGTGTGGCGCTCTGAGCTAAATGAAAACATATTATGGTCATTATATATTCATGTTTACAGGTGTAATTTCCAAGTTGGTGTCAGTGTCTTCATCAAGTAATTATAAGAATAAATCACATGCATAGCTCTGGAGAAATGCACGGCTCCTTTATCATACTTTATTATTCATTTGCTCAAATGGGTTACTGCTCCAAAGGGGTCCAACTCTGACCCACTTGTGTCTCAGCACGATCATTTTTCTTCAAACTTTTCCCAGTGAAAGTCATCACTTTACCAGGAGACATTTAAAAAGGGACATTACAAGAAAGTGCTTGTTTTGGGGGGGTTTAGCCAATTTATAAAAACAAAAAAAGCAAGAAAATTTGGAAAAGTGCATTCTGTAAATTTTTTGGTAGAGGGCCCGCTACAGGTTTGTCTCTATGGTGATAATACTACTTTGTCTGAAATATTTCACGGTATGGCATTAAACTGATCAATCGTCCATTCATTTAATAATGATATGATAGAAAGAGAGAGATATATACTTTATTGATCCTGAGGGAAATTTAAGTTTGATAGAGCCACAAACTTCACATCGAGGAGTTTACAAATAATTCTATAGAAAATGGGCTACAGGTGACTTTGTACTCAGAAAAAAGGTTAAGAGTTCCAGCTAAGGCTTTATCTATTGATCTACTAAAATTTAATTTAGTTTGGCAAGTAAAATAAAATAAAGTCTATAGATGTTCAGTCCAGCTTTATTTGTACAGCACATTTTATGAAGAAGACCGTTTCCAAAGTGCTTCACATAGCAAGATAAGACATTTAACTCTAAAAGCAGAAGTATGTTCCTGACAAAAGGAACTAACAGAAACAATGGATTAAAAAAAATGAAAAAAGAATCAAATCAATCCATGAAAGCAACACAAAAAACAATAAATAAAGAAAAGGAAGTATTGGTGATTTTCAGATTGTAGAATATGATATTTTTGCACTTTGCCATGAAAAATCTAAAGTCTGCGTTACTAGACCCTAAATCTGCATTTTAACGATATTAATTTTAGCTGCCCTCCATCGGTATTAAATAATATGCCTATAGAATGTTGTGATGTTTTCTGAAACCCAGCAATAAATACATTAACTTACATGACAGGGATCTTTTGAACCAGTTTACCCATCTTCACCAGATTGTCTTGTCATGAAGCTGCCCTGGCCCACTTGTGTTCCATGTTAATCTGTTTGACATGTACTCCTGGATCAAAAGCCCTAATACATTTACGGTGCTCTCTGTGTGTTATGCAAATAGGAGGCTGTTTTAATGAAGGTGCCATGAATAATTTATAAAGACTGCGTTATGAGGGAAAACACAGCAGGAACTAATTCATAGTAAAAAAAAAAAAAAAAAAAAAGAGAGAATTTGCTTTGGCGAAAAACCAAAATTGACGTCGAAGCATCTCTCCTGCCTGTTTGATATCCAGAGCAGCCCATCACTGGCTCATTAGCAAAAGCAGCATACTGAAATAACCGGTTTAATTAGTTTGGGGAAGTGTACAGTCATATGTCCATTCAGTTCACGGCTTCTCCAAAACAAAACTTACTTCACTTAAATGTGTTATTAAATATTTCATACTGAATTAACAAATTACAACTAGATTGGCGTCTGTAGCGGCCAGATATGTGGAATGAAATGATTCAGAACATCAACCATCTCCTTTCCAAGCCGACCAATGACCTTTCAAGCCATTCCGAATAGAAATGGATAATATGATGACAAATATGATTAACTGAGATTCAGGAGCTGGACCACGCCTCAACCTCAACTCCAGCCAACCACAGCTTATCTCAACCACGCTTTCATTTACCCAGAAGCCATATTTATGCGGCCTATCCCGACAACACCGTCCGTGTCAGCTCTCGTGACCCCCTCTCACTCCGTCTCTTTTGTCCATTCTTCAGTCCGAAGAACTCTTAAGGAGAGGGGTTCCGAATCAGCTGGGTTGACCATTTTGGATTGGAGACGGAGCCCCCACCCTGAGTCTCACCCCAACCATCACATCTATTCACCGTCGATAAATATGTTTATTGTATTCCATTGTTGAGGCGTGGTTCTTGCTAGTGAAATTACCTTATAAATCCCTATCGGCCAAGCAGGTGGAAGCTTGTTTTTCAATGTATTTTTTAGCAATAAAAACACCTGTAATTGAATAGAATTTAATGACATACTGTGGAGAATTCGAGGATGAGAAGTAACAACTCAATGGAGACATGGTTCCGGACCCAAAACCAGAAAAGTTATAGCACAACTTTAAACGGAAAATGAATAGTTTTTACTCCACTACGCAGCAAACATCTAGCCGATCCAAACCACATGCTTTGTTCTGCGTGCCTGACCAGCCAGTCCCTTTTACATTCTGCTCGAGTCCAGAAGGGTCTGGAACTGGACAATAGAGTGTGAAAAACCTCCTTCCAAACTTAAGACAATCCAACCACAGCTGCTAATTTGTAGCATATCTCCCAAATGCTGAATCTGTAAAAAATCTGCACTGTTTCTTAATCCGTTAACTTGTTTTCCTAAAGCATATGTTTATTTTGTGACATGAATGGACCAATGCGTCTCTGATTGGTTAATCTGCCTGTCTGTCACACCCTCTGAAATCAGGGAGACAGCTCCAGATCCACTATTTTCTTCTAAAGTGTTATCAATTCTAAAGTACCATTGACAAAGTGAAACAGTTATATCACGATTAAAATTTCATTAACGTCAGTGCCTGATACAGCATCAACTGTCCTCTCTCTTTATTGCTGATGTCTAATAATCTATTAATTTGTCTATATCTCTTTAAATTACTGGCCAAGTTACCATCTTTAAAAATATGTACAATGAATATACAATTTGTCAGTTTTTGTCATGTTCTGATACAATAGTATAGCCTCTTTTTGGTTCTGAATTTTAGAATCCTACGCAGAATTGGATGACTTGTTAATTTGTGTAGTTTTTACTGGAGTTAACCTTATAGCTGAGTTTGAGTAGATAGCCTAACTTTGTACATAAATCTTTACTGGAGCGAACATTTGCAGTATTTGGTTACAGTTTGTGCTTTAAGAAGTTAGTTTTAAAAGTACCACTGCACAAAAAGTCACACTTTACTGAACTTTCTTGTTTTGACATTTGTTAAAACAGTCCTATTACATCCTTGAGTGCAGCCATTTGGATCCACTAAAAATAACTTAAACTGTGGGAGAGCAAGCAGAACATTCAAACCAGAACAAATTGCAAAGTTGTTTTCATTAGCCTTCCTCGCCAGGCGGGTTGGGGCTGCCATTTTGTCGGAGGCTTCTGTCGCCGACTTGGAGCAGTTATAGGTTTTGTGTAGAAATTGTGGTTGGTGCCAAGTTGTTTGCGTGACAGCCCTGGTCTAAGAAAGGAAGGTGTGAATTATTTTACACCCACGCCACACTTACCACTCTCTTATCTAATCCTGCAGCATCAACATGAATCTGTGATCAAACTCGAGACATGATGACCCCTCAGAGCCTGAGACAGCGTGTTTTTAACTCCACTTGTTTCAAACCATCCCAGATCTATCTCCCTGAAGTTGTCATTACCTTTGATTGACAGTTAGCTAGAGTCTGTGTTTCTCTGTGTGGACTGCCTGTCACTCATATCCATAAAGCACACCAGATCAAACACGGAATGTCTAATTTGTACAGGTTTAAATAAAGTAGGGCAGGGCAATAATAATTTTTAGACTACCTTTTCTATCAGAACTATCTTTTCACCTTAAAGATGCTTCACTGTAATATTACACAGTATGAAATTAAGGAAAAATGTAGGTCAAGCTACAAGGACAAATTACTGGTCAGATTCATGTGACCCCACTCACCGATAGCGTTCGGCTCCAGTCCAGTTCTGCTAGCAATTATGGGAGCGAATGTGGCGCAAAGTTCCAAATTAAGAACAGGAATTTATTTTTAGACAAAATAGCGAAATCTGGATCATGTAGGGCGGATTAATATGAACATTTTAAGACCAAAATTATAACACTCAGAGCTGGACTTGCAGAGAGAAGGGCTGCAATTTTTCACTGTGAAGACAATTGGAATCAGCCAATTCAGTTAGAATCAATGTAGCCAGAAACACCCCATGGTCACTTCACATTTTATGGTAAGAATGCATGTTTTTCAAGGTATTTTTGCTAGTTATGTATGTAATTCCATACTGTGGAACATTCCAGACAAGATCAACAACATTTCTATGGACGATGTGGCGCCACCAGATACGTTACACAGTGAAATGTGTGTGAGATAATTACATTTGTTGTTTTGGGAAATCCAGAGCACATTGAGACAAACGGCAGGCTGGCACCTTATATTCACGTTCAAGCCAAAAAAGGAGTCTTGGGGCATTATAACATTGCATGGGATACCGTAACAAACCTAAATCACCATCTTTTAGTTGTATTTGTGTGTATTTAGAGCCATAACAGCTGTTTTATGTCACAAAACTGTAAGCATACATTTTCAGATACTGTTTGCCCCTCTGCCAGTTCGTCCTCTGCAGATGTCTCTACCACTGCGCTCGGTCCATTCACTGACTTTGTAATCATATTAGAGATGCATGTCTCATTAGTTTGTGCCATGGCTGAGTGTCCCCGCTTCCTCCCTATTCACACACAAACAGGCTCTCCGATGCTGGCTGGCATTTGCGAGCGTCTGGGCTTGCATCTAAAGCAGTTTACGGCAGAAATAATAGTCCTCTAAAAGGATTCGCTGTATGCAGAATCGCCCTGTTCCATTTGCATTGGAGTGAGACAAATTTAATTTCGGCAGGTGACGCTGGCACAAAGGGAACATGACAAAGGAATGAGCTGGAGGAGGACACCTGAGACAGAGACAAGATGGGGCTGTTTCATGCTGCTACACTGATGAGAGTTTAACTTTAATGACGGATTTCAAAAGGAATTAAAACATTTGCAGGCATTAAGAATACAAAATAGGCCAGGAGATGCTTGTTTGCTTCTTGTTGGATTGGATGCTTTTATTTTTCTGTGTGTTTGATGGCTGGTTAAATATCTTTTACAGAGTGTATTCATACAAAACACCACATTAAAACTGGCTCTAATTTAGGACTAAAACTGGAACTAAACCTGGATTAGACCAGGGCTAAACCAGGACTAGAACAAGACCAAACCCAAGTCAACATCAGAGTTAAACCATAACCCTCAGTATAGGAGAGTTCAAGCCAAAATATGTATTTACACAATCAACCACAAAATGAAAGAAACACGAAATAATCTACATGTAATTCTACAGTAAATGACACTACAGCTGAATAGCTACAAAACTCACATTTGACTCAAAAAGATCAAATGTTGCATAAGAGGAGAAATGAAATTATTAGAGGTAAAAATGATAATACAATTGGACATTTCTAAAGAGTTTATTGTGCCACTTAGGAACATGGAAATATATATAAAATGTTTTAAACAAAAGGTTAATTTGCAAACTATTTAAATAAGGACTTGTTTGTAATCGTCCCCTGGGGTATTAGCATTTGCAAATGGCAGTTCAAAACATCTGCCAACTACACCCCAGGTTTTGAGTGATATTTTTGTGATCCAAGGTGAGCACAAGTTGAAGTCTAATGGTAAGTCAGTCAATACATGCTGTTGTTATGGCTTTTACTACTGAAAAATAACAAGAAAATGGTTAAACGTTCAGTATTCCGATAAATAAACATAACTATCATCTTTAAAAGTCTGTGATGGTCATTTAGTGAACCTTGGCAAAATGAACACAAATCTTTGCTCCAGACTTCCTCTTTCTAGAAATGTAGAGAAAATAACTTGGCAGAAGAGCTTTTGAAAAATTTGTATTTTCAGCTGGCCTCAATTTTTGCGTGTATTTTTTGTAATTTGAAGGATTGCCGGTTTTGTCACTTTTACTGAAACCTTTATTAGCCCTGGTGCAATCTTTTCTTTGAATTTCAATGAAGACCTATTCATCCAACAACCAATTGAAATGCATATATTTCAGTGCAAAATAAAACACTGTCATTGCAATTGTGAGCCAAGGTCAGGGTCCTTTCTGCCGCTTTCTCTTCATCCACAATGTGTTTGTGAGAGGTTCAGAATACAGGCAGATACTTTCTCAAATCACATTCTCTTCTCAGTTTCTCGCGGCAACCACCTTTGACCATTCCCACTGAGAATCTTTTTTGTTTGTCCTTGAAAGTGTTTGTGCATTTGTCTCACAGGACTTAATGGATAACCTGTATCTACCTTTCTAATGTTTTAATTATCAAAATGGATGCTTTTCTTTTGACTCATTCATGAAAAGAAAACTAAAGAAAGATACGGACCTGTCACACTCCCCTCTCCGTGAACCCTCCATGCACAGTCTATTATTGATGAGATTTTCAGGGCCATCATACTACTGACTTCTGCAATTACATGCCCCGGTTACATGAGAAAAGCTACCAGCCCACACCACGCTGCTATTTTTGTCCTTTTTGTCCTTGCCGTTGCCCTGTAGTTAGCAAGAAGTTGTTATAGCCTACAGGCAGTGGGCACAGGGCTCAACTCAAGTGTGAGAGTTGTATTGATTTGCACCCACCAGCCAATTTCCAGTGCGTTTAACTTAAATATAAGATGTGGTGGATTGGCTTGGTGCAATGATAGTTTTAAGATTGTCTATAGAGTCTTTGAAATGCACTAATTAAACCAAAGAACAGTGCTGACTGACAAAAAGTTTACCTTTACTTATCTTGATTAGAAACTGAGATTACAATTGTATGTGAGATGATACAATTTTACATACCAACCATATTTCTTTTGCCTGTAGTAATAAGTATATTAGTAGATTAATAGATTTATTGCATATTTAGTAGAATGAAAACTACACTCTTGTTGAAAAGCTTGCCATTACTATACTGCAGTATAAACTGGAACAATATTTTCTGGGGGGACAGTTTATCATGTTTACATTTTGCACTGCTTGAAAAATGTTGGTTATTTTTTGGTTTCAAGTTGTAAAATAACTTCTGTGACTTACTGCAGATGCTAACTGTACGAAAGTGTTTCATTCTGCTATTTATGTACTGATTTTTTTAACAATATTGTACATTTAGAATATTTTTATGGTTTAAATCTGCCCTCGGGTTATTGTGTCAGTTGCATCAATTATTTTCAATATTATAGTTTATTGTCTGTATTTACTTCAGCAATATATCTCATCATTTCAAAATGTGTTACTGTGACAGGCCTATTTTCAGTCAATAATGTATCTTGTATAAGTAAGAGCCTTCATTTTGTTTAGTTATATATCCACTTTGTCAAAAATCTCCCCAAATAAGGCTGCACAGGCATAAAGTGGCCTTCCTCAACTGTTTTATAAATATGGCTATCAAACCTGACCTTTAGAAAATTAACCTCTGCAAGTTTATAATTTACAGCTAACACTAAATAGCCTCTGCTCATTATTATACAAAACTATAAAGATGCGAGCAGTTAACATCTCATTTGGTTCCACACACCTTTATTTATTTAAACAAAGGTCATCTCTAAGTCATTTTTATTACAAACCAAATGGAGCAGGGCTAATATGTGGTTTAGGACACACTTGGGACTTTGACCGGAATAATCTTGTGTTGTTGTTTAGAGTTTCCACGATCCTTGGAGAAAGCCATTTTAAATCGGATGAGAACGTAATCCCAGACAATACAGGGATTATCTCTTTAAATGACCTTTATTTTACCGTGAGACATGGACTGTATCCCAAATGCAGTTTCCTCTCTTCTGTTTTGATTACCTGTGCATCTGTAGTCACCAAGCCACAGACGCAGACAGACTGTGTATTCAAATGCACGTATGGGCCTCATAGGTATTGTAGAGATGTGGAATGAGCCTCCGGTGTCAAAAATATCTCAAGTCTGGAGCAGAATATACTTTCTGGTCCTGTAATGCTCACCTTGTTAAAAGTTTGACTCTGAAAATGCTTGTAAAAAGATTCGCAACTTCATAAAAACACCTATCAAACAGTTTTATTGTAACACCTAGAATTATAACATAACTCAGGGCATTTTCGTTTCAGATAAGATGCTAAACATCAAGCAAATGTGCAGACTCTTCATTTTGTGATGATCAAAGGTTCAGAGCTTTGGCAAACTGGAGACAATGGATATCTTACCTTACAGTAGTTAGTGCTTGGAACGGTATAGTATGGGATGCTTTTTATTTTTTACGGGAACAGTGCATCCTGAGCATCCCCTGAGCAGGTTGATGGAAATACGAAAATACAGATTCAGTGTAGATAAATAGAGTAGAGATAAGTAGGTAGATCATTTCTCCACAGGTTTGAAGGTTAGTGGTTGGAATCCAGCTCCCACAGATGAATGCTGTCATTGTGTCCTTGGACAAGGTGCTCAACCCACCTCACCCCAGTATCTGTGTACACTGTTGTATGAATGTGTGTGAATAGTTCCTTGAAGGTGGAAAAGCGCTATATATAAAATGTGACCATTGATCATTTACCAATATTGACAACTTCTGTACAGTTCTGTAAAGCATATCTGCTGTTCCTTTTACTGTGGAGGAATTTTACAACTTTAGTCATGGCGGTCTTTCTCTAAAAAATAAGACTACTCACTATGGAGCAGTGACTTCTGTTTCTCCAAACAATACCAAAATCAAAGGTGATGGTGGGAGCAGTGGACTCGCCCCAAGCAAGTCATACAGCATTCAATCACTGTTCTTATTTCCTTACTGTTATGCTTACAAAAATGGTCCCTAATTTACTGCTAAATTTATATACACTGTTAAATTTTGTCCAAAGATGTTTAAAGTTTGACTGGATTAAATATTTCTTGCTGCCGACTCTGGGCAGTAAACTCCCTCTCCCTATGAACAACACCAAACCCCAAATTATGAGGACTTTCTTCCTTTTGTTGCGGGCTAGTGGTTAGCAGGTGACTGTTACCATAGTAACCAGTAAAAGTTAGGTCTGTCTTGTGGTTAGGTGCTTCTCCACCTCAAATTAAAGGAGAAGGCACGAAATTGGTCACAAGAATTTAGACAAGGTGAGGTTGGTAATAGTCTCAATGTTTCATTTTTTGCATTGTTTGTCTTACTAAAGGTGAACTATATAACCTTCCTACTCTTATGGAGGTGTTTTTCCTTAACTGTGGATTTTTCTCAGAAAACCGATAATCTTTTTTTTCGATCAGGTGTTTTTATTACTATACAAAAATAGCTTGAAAAACATGTATTCTTACTGTAGGATAGATCTGACCTGTAACTTGCCCTAGTTGCATCAGCTGCTTGTCGCTATGGAGTTTAATGGCATACTGTGTGCCATTCCAGATAAAGGAATAACGTGTCCATGAAGACAAGCAGGTCGCAGACTCTTCCCCAGAAAAGTTACATAGTGGACCTTTAACTATTATTTTGCATTAAAAAGTAAACAACTCTGTAGCTGTGTCAGTACAAGGGCTAGATAAAGTACACTTAACGCATTGTCCAGGCACATAGCTCATTTGTCCTATGTTTCCATCTTTCCACGGTGCTGGTGCAACCTGTACGAAACAGTGCAGGATCACACGCAGCACCAGGGACCCATCTCCAGATATTGAGCTATATGTTCACGAGCAGAAGTAACTAGCTGGAGGATTAGTCTGTGTGCATGTTTTAGGTTGAAATTGGCAAACCAGAGTATCTGAAGAAATGTACCTAGACATGGGAGCAAATATTCAAGCTGCAAACTGAAAGAATAACCCAGAATCAACCCTGAATCTTTCTTGGAGAGAGGAAAAATGCCTAAGCCCTCTTCAATCATAAGAGAAAAAATGGACTCAAAGGTCTATTGCATGCATACATTGATCAATGAGCTCCTATACTTCACTCGAAGGTTTACTGGTGCTGTTTAGCTATTTTGACTATTTACCAACCAAATACAGTGGCTTCACATGTTAAGAGTCTAGATATTAAACCATGAACGTTTCCCAGTCCATAAAACATTAAGATTTTCCTGCAAACACTGACGCTGCTGGATCTCTTTTGCATCTCTTTCAAAATGAATGTGGATTGGTTGAACCTCAACTTTATTTGAGTTATATTCTTGATGAATATTTCAGCAAAATGCATTATGTATGTGAGGGCCCACTGCATGTACTAGAGAAATACAGTAGAAGAAAAAAAATCTTTCTAGGATTCAGGGATCTGTTTGACCTTAGTGAATAGTGGGTTTAATTTAGCTGTGTGTGTGTGTGTGTGTTTCCTTCCTCTCTTTCTGCAAGTGTGGTATGAATGCAAAATTGGCTGCATAATTTAAGGAATAGCAAATGAGTATACTTTTGTTACGGTGCATTCATATTCAGTGTTTAGCCAAAGCGTAAACGTCAAAAACAGGCTTTCAGTATACAGAGGTTTAAGCAGAATGCAAAGGCAGCGTATTTAAATGTGATTTTTTTTCTCTTTTTTTTTGACTTGTGAAGTGTGAGATGGAGGAGCTATGTTAATAAATAGTCCAGATACTATTATAAGGCCATATAGTCAGTCACCCCGTAAGATCCTGCTCAACAGTGGAAAAATGAGAACTATTTCAGGAGACATACAAGAATGGATTCCTTATTGAAATACCCTGCAGTGTTAAATAAAACTATATGAGCTGAATGTAAAGAGTTAGTAACTGTTATAACTGCTGTAACTGTTGCCACAAGTACCACACCTCTTGTACTTATGAATATAATAGTTTCACCTATAAAAATGCTAGTAGTACTTTATACGATTGCAGTAATTTAGTGAACTCAATTATTTTCAGTATAAAGAAAAAGGGAGAAATATAAAAGCCTCTTTCCCTTTCTGAACATTGAAAGACGCTTTGAAATTACAGTATTCATTCACTAATTCATTTTTAACTGAGGTCAAGTCACGACATTGACAAATAATTTGTTTTCTTTGATGATTTGTTATCCTTCTTTGACAAGGATATTCAAAAAGGTACACGTCAGGAACCTTTAGTTGATACATTTAATATTTCAAAGACATGTAACAAAACAAAAATAGATAGAAAAGCATGGGGAAATCATATTAACAATGTTCACACTAACATAATCAATATGCATCTATTTTGTATTTACAAAATGTACATGAATGAATAGTGATGACACCCTACAGTGGAGGATAGTTTTGTAACATGGTAAAAAACAACAACATGGCATTCATTTCTATCTAGTGGTATGTTAAAGGTGCACTATCTACCTTTTCTGAAAGAGGGTCCATAAAGCCCGCCACACACTACAGGAGAATTTGCCCGATTTTGGCTACAATTTCTTCTTCCCGAGTTCGGGGAGTAGTGACCCGACTTTTTGTCTCTGTGTGCGATTTTGAAGCTGCTGCTCATCAAGTGTGCGGTGTCTGTGTCAGATCAGAACCACCAAACATCAACAACGGGACGGTACCAGCCGATAAAACAGAGCGTCAGGGACAGAGGAGTGACGGACACAGAGGCACATGATACAAACTCGAGATGTAGCGAAAATAAAGGCTTTATTACTCAATGTAAAGTGGTACATTTAAAGTGCAGCATCTCACCCACATTATCCATAGAAAGTGCCCTCCGCAAATAATGACATCCAGTCCACAATTAATCCAGTTTGCAGTGTTCTTTGAAAGTATAAAGACAGTGTTTCCTCTCGTGTGTTTGTTTACGCAGACGGCGTGACTCTACTTTCTGTGGACTTTATCGCTAATCTTTAATGCTATAAAAATCATGCATCTGAAGTATTGCACCACATTTCACAAATAACAAAAACACACAGCTCTGATCTTTTGAACACTTAAGCGAGTGGTTTTACTGTAGACAGGAAACAGCTGACACGATCGCGCTCACAGCTTTATAGCCTGTGGTCTGCAGACATATCCCGCTGCAGTCTTTGCGATCGGAGATTTTTAGTCTCCTAAGTTTCTCTTCATGTCTGTGGTGTGCGCATTTTGTCGCACGTTTAACAATCGTTTAAGACCGAAAAATCCTCTAGTGAGTAGCGACCTGCTTGTCTCCAGGGAAGTTTTATTGCTTTGTTTTATTTCTTGCCACTGTGTAGAATTAAACTTCTTAAGACGCATTAATATCCATGAAGGTAAGAAGGAACAGTTGCAGGTCAGATCTGTGGAGAGGCAATCCCACTCAGTTTGAGAATGGATCTTTTGAATGAACTATTTTGTGTAACATTCCAGGCAGAGAGATAACATCTCCATGGAGACAAGCAGGTTGCGGACCCCTCACTCAAAAGTTACATAGTGCACCTTAAAATAACCTGTCTGAATTTCAGCCATGAATATTGATGGGTGGGTTCACTGTTTAAAAATAGAAGTTACAAATATCTAAAAACATTATATTCTTGCATATTTTTATTCACCAACGGTTCTTGAACTGTATGTTGCAACACTGGAATTTCCCCATTGCGGGACAAATAAAGATTCTCTTATCTCATTGCTGCCCCTCTGCAGCGTGGGGGAGGCATTACAAACTGTACAGTGCATCACCAAATGTCCTTAAATTTAAACCTGCAAAATGAGTTCCTTATCTATATTAGGTCCACTTATTGCTGCGTTAAAAGATTGAATACTCTAAAAGTCTTTTGGCAAGCTCCATGCATAACTTCTGTCCATCCCGGTTATTTTGGAGTCTTATCTTTCACGAGGAAGGCAGATATCGCAGTAATCCGGATTTGGCCATTTCAGACTTGAGCGACCTGGCTGTGTCCATTGGGCTCACTCACAGACCCCTGGTGCTTAGGTACTGAATATTCACCTATAAATGACCCATCCTCATCAAACTCCCCGCCCCCGTCTGCGTAGTCCACCAGGCTGTCCCCGCTCAGGCTGTCCCCCATGTCGTCATTGGCGGTCAGGGAACACAAGCTGCCCTTCAGTGGCTTCTCCTCGCTGTCACTGCAATCAACCACAGGAGAGGAAGAAGGATGGGAGAGGTCAGCGGTGCAGTGAATAGACAAACACATTGTAAAGCAGTGCAGGCAGATGTTCACAACAGCAGATGTAGAACTATGCAGGGACACAGGCATTCACAAAAGCATACAAGAGGTGGCGATGTAATACAGATGAAATAACACTATAATAAAATGCAAGGACATGCTATACTATGACTGCTAGGTAGGTTGTGTTTTTAATGGTTCTGTATTGTACAAAACAGACTCTTTAAACAGTGTTATAATGGTGTTACCTCATTAAAACATACCCGGAGTTGTGTTTTTCTTTTTTCCTTCACACTTTCCTTGTAATCAGCCATGGTAGTTTTCAGGTTAACAGCTACTTTAACCTTTTGTTCAGTAGAGATTAGCAATTTCAGGTCTAAAATGATCCAAATGATACTAGTGAGGGTATGTCCAGGTGTGTTTGTGATGAGGAAACAACATTATAACATAGATTAAAGTTATTAGATTATTAGTTATTGATAGTTATTATTAAGAGTGAATACATTTTGCCACCATCCAATTAGCTTTGTCAGTTTGATGGGTTTAGCCAATAGGAGACTCATTAGTAGCAAGAAGAGTAAAGTGTAAAATATGATTTAGATACTCTACTGTAAACAGCTAGGGTGTGTTTCATTGTAGTTAGCTCCTCTCTTCAGACAGATAGAAGGCAGAACCCTGTCAGAACTGAAGAAGCTATGATTTCTAAAATGTATTCATTCTTAAAAACATTGTCCAGTTAACAGAATTCTGTTACCTGAGGACATTATTTTTCTTTAGATTGCAGTATTATGACTACTAATTTGTGGCCTTAAATGTATACATTATTTACAAATGTTTAGCTGTTTTCAACATTTTCACTTGGTAGCATGTTCTACAGTTTACAGGTCCAATAGGATAAGGCTGATTTTTCTAAAGATGTGCAGTACTGAGTGATTTTATAATTTGGGGTTTTACAGTGAAATTATTTGAACAAATTACAAGTCAGTTTAAAGTTTAAATACCTACTTTCTCCTTCCACCATCAAAAGCAGTTTAATATCGAATTATTTGATCTTTTGCTCAAAAACACACAAAGGCTAAACCTTCCCTTTCAAAGATCAAGACAATAATAAAGATTTTAATATGAATTGGGTGACGCGTTTTCAGCTCATGGACCTTTCCAGTACTCCAAAATATCCATTGTTGTGATCAGAAAATATTAAAATCTCATTACTCATTTAAGAACAAAAAAGTCTTTAGTCATTCCTGAACCAAATTTCTGCATGTAACTTTTTAGCTCTTATACAAAAATAGACATTATTTTAGTCTTATTTTATGTATTGGTTGCGCGGATATGATTGCAGGTTTGAAACTATTCATTTTTGCAATTCATTCACTGTGGCCAATTAAAGACCAATTTACAATTTGCACATGCATGCTCTAATAAGCGCCTGTCTCTTTTAGCCCACAACATTTAGTTATAAATACATTGTTGTTAAATTTGCAAAGATGGCTATCATTTATTTTACGACAAAAGGTGATATTTTAAATGAATTCATAAAATATTGTGTGATATATGAAGTATGTGTATATATATAAAAAGATATGAGTATATAATATATGAGTACATATATAAGTTATGTTGTTGTTATGTATTATATATATATATATATATATATGAAGATATGAAGTCAACATTCAAATTAAATAGTGATTTTAATGACCACCAGTCTGAAGCTGATTTATTCTTACTAACAATAGCATTGTTCATCATGGTCAAGGAGTTTGTATTTCCATGTTGCATTTTAGTTCTAAAGAATATTATTCAGTAAGAAAACAGGATGCGTTCCTCACTTTGCACTGCCAGATTCAAAAAGAAAAAGACAAAAACAGTTGCCAATAAATCAAAAGGACTCGCTCAGATCAGAATATTCAAAACACCGGCACCTGCAGCCAGTCATTAACCAGTCCTTGAGCAAGTGACTGTTAGAGATTCAGAGCTTTCAAATGAGGCAGGGTCTGTCCATGAACAGAAAAAACAAACTTTTTATGTAGGTGAGGGCACTGGAAGTTGTGATAGTTCCTTTTCTAAGCAGTAAGAATACATGATGCATATCCATGACCCTACCAGTGAATCCATGTGTTAAAGGACCTACATTACACATAATTGACTCTTGTGCTCTTTAAGACAGGTTAGAACGGTGTTACCTCATCAAAAACATAACTGCGTTGTGTTTCATTCACACATGTTTGAGTTTATGCAGATTGTTTATATCAATCTCTCTACATCTCCAATGCTCTAAATCAGGCATGTCCAAACTATGGCCCGGGGGCCAAATGTGGCCCTCAGTCAAATTGTTTTGGCCCTCAGGCTTCCAGGTGAATTGGCCCGTACTATTGCAAGTAGTACTTTTTACTGCATGTTTTTGAAATCTACCATGATCAAGCAAATGTAGTGTTCTTTTTAGGCTCTAAGCCTGAACAAAGGTCTGGAGGGTCATTCAAACCTGTTATAAATGCACAGATTTGAATTACTCACTGTTTTGACCATCAGTCTATGACCCTCGATCGGCCCTCACACTAGTCTGTGTTTTAATATGTGGCCCTTGATGAAAAAAGTTTGGACACCCCTGCTCTAAATGCTCTGTTCATGTCATGTAGTGGTAGTTTTCAAGTTAACAGCTATCGTTTACCTTTTGTTTAAATGAGATGGGCAATTCCACGGCTGAAACCATCCAAATGATTCTAGTGACGGTGTGCAGAGTTTAAAAACACAATGGAGAACTTCCTGTATTGCCACATGACATCACAAGGTATAGATGTTTTGTTTGAGAGAAGAACTAACCACCTACTTATGGGGTTGTAGATTATAGAGCTTGATGTTGGTATGTTTATGACGAGCAAATAACAGACCATAAAATAGATCCGAAATGGGGTAATATGGGTCCTTTAAGTAAACCATGTATGTGTTTTGACTTCAACTGTGAACTCCAATTAGTCTTTTCACAACATGCACATTCGTTTCTCATGCAGTAGCAGTATTTGATGACTTGAGCCCCCTCTCATACAACACCACACCATCCTTGGCAGTCACAGGCCACCAGCAGTCTGTCCAGAGGCTGCACTGTGCATATAGACTATATTAAACGCCTGGCTGCACTGACACTCACACATGCTCCCACTCACACAGACGCATGCATCATCTTATGGCTCCAGTACATCACTTCAGCTCCCGGGCAGGGGTGGGGGCGCAGCGGGGAAGCTAGCCCAGGGGAGGCAGTGGAGAGCTTGCTATACAATCACTCCACTAATTGCTAATTGCCAGGGCTTCAGGACCAAAGGCAATTTCAAATCTCTTTAGAGGCGGCCATGGAAATTGCCTAGAGCTGCCCTATTCCAAACAGAGAGACGAGT
Source organism: Odontamblyopus lacepedii (assembly GCA_034769755.1). Taxonomy (NCBI): domain Eukaryota; kingdom Metazoa; phylum Chordata; class Actinopteri; order Gobiiformes; family Gobiidae; genus Odontamblyopus; species Odontamblyopus lacepedii. Next base: position 28,231,262 of record CM068345.1, on the reverse strand, counting down.
GGGAGGTGCTGTGTCTGTGGATATGTATTGTATGTGTGGACGGTTATTTATCACATTGTGGGGGCTGGAATCATCATGGGGACCTTGGGTTTGTGGGCACTAAAAATCAAGTGCCCTACAGGTAAATCTCTAGATAAACAATGCGGTTTAAAGTTGAGGTATGGATTAATTAAGTCAAGTAGTAATTATGTTTAAGGTTAGGATCAGTCTCCAAACATTGAATGTCAGTCAGTGCTTATGCAGTTATTTATATGAATTCCATAGCTGAAAAGTTATCCAATCAGCTAGTCTTCCTGGGTCCACTGTAATAAAAACATATATTTCAACTATATCAAGAATATAATGTCATTGTTTTCAGTTATCATTACATTACATGATATTTCAATACAAATAGGCCTGTTACGATAACAAATTTTGAAGAGCAATATAAAACGATACTATTAAAACAAAACCATAAAAACTACAATATTGTTAAAAAATTAGCTGCAATAAATAAAGTTAGTTTGTATCTATAATGATTCATAAAAGTACATAATTAAAATCTCTGCAGCTCAAATCTTGTCATAGTACAGAAAATTTTGCCACTAGTGCAAAGAAAAAGTCTCCACGATAAATAATCCCCCCAAAATATTGTTCCATCTGACACACACTGAACAATAAGTCATCATAGTAATTATCTTGACAAACCTAATTACAAAAAATAATTAAATTTTAGTCCATAGTAGCCTGAAGTGCATGTTAATGTCCTCAAAATCCATAGAAACCCAACATGTGTGTGGGCGACTGAGAGCAATAGGGAGAAAAATGGTGGGAAAGGTGGGGCATATGCAATCCCAGACAAACAGCCTGTCATTCCCGGTATTCCCGGAGGTCCCAGGCTCAGGCCGAAGAGATTAGATGCCAATTTAAAGCTGGGCAAGTGGCCAACAAGCAGGTGTCTGGCTACAAGACACAGGGTCACCTCAAACCACTGCGGATATTTCTCTCTCCGTTGCCCTCCGTTCTAATTCCCTAAACCATCTATGTTTGGTCACACTCTGTCTCCCCCAGAGGCTTTAGTATTCAAAACACACCGTCCCTGTTGAGACCGGACTCAGAAGTAGCTGGTCTATGATGCTGCCATTTGTAAACAACCATACACAGTGTCACATTTGAGCTCGACGTTCACCAAAAGTTGATTGTTTTTTGTGTGTGTTTTTTTTGTGCAAACTCTCTCAGTCAGTTGCATCATTTGCTTTATTGTATTAGAAATGAGGGTGATAAATAAATTATTCTACCTGCAGCTGCTGAGTGCAATCTTAAAGAAACACAACTTTTGGACCATGTTAAAGCTGTTTTTGAAAATCTTGGCTTCTATATCTTTGGAAAGTTTATTTGGCAAGATGTTTTTACAAGATGGCAGTATGCCCCATTGCAGAGTGTTATTAAGTAGACTATTTGGTATTCAAGGTGCACGGTGAGAAGGAAGTTATTTTTAAGGACGTGCCAGATTTACATACAGTTGCTTTAATATGTGGGTAGCATCATCAAACTAAAACCAGGAATAGCCTCAGGTTGTACATATTTGGGGCGTATTGGTGCCACACAGAGCAAAGTATTTTATCCGCCCAGTGCAGTGAGAGCAGAATAAAAACACTTCATAGGTGGAGACTCTGACACCGGAGGACGCATGATAAATCACTCAAGTCTGACCTCGGAAGACCCCTCAGGTCAAAAGTCACCACATTGAGAGCAGTTATGTCCAGACACGTAAAATCGTTTGGAAGATGTCAAAACCGAGCAACTTCAGTCAAACAAAAATGGCCCGAAACACAATATTTATTTGTCTGTAACTATGAAATTTAGAAAGACAAACAGTGTTCAGTGTGACTTATGGTGGTTATGACTAGAGATGCACAAAAGCTTTTCCAAATCTGCTACTGAGACATTGGTTTGAAGCATTGGCCGATATCAAAAACTAAATATTCTAACCAAAAACTAAAACTAAACAAAGAGTCCTTCTGTGATAATACAGGAAGTGCTCTACTGTGTTTTTGAACTCCATACTTCTCCATTAGAATCAGTTAGATGATTTCAGCCCTAGAATTGCACATTTCTATTGCACAAAAGGTAAACTGTAGCTGTTAACTTAAAAACTACTGCTTCATGACATCACAAAGTAGAACAGAGGATTTTGAGGTGCTTTGGAGATGGAGACAGACTAATAATAGTAAAGGATTACTCAAACATAAGTGAATGAAACAAAACACGACTCCAGATATATAATAATATAAGAGGTATAGGGCACTGTATAAGTAAAAGTTTTAACACTGACACATTCTGGACTAGTAAATAGTTTTGATTGATGGGCAAAACAAACCAATATCCTGGAAGCGATCTGTAGTATTTTTTTCTCCGAAATGGAACAGATACCATAATCTGTATCGCTGCATGGCATTTATAGTGATTTGACAAATGTTTTACAGATAAAAGTTTCAATATTTCAAGAAAAGTGTGCTTGGTTTTAAAAAGCTCTTTTTATATGCTCCTCCCAGCTAACCAAACGGTGATGAGTGATCTATATGACGGTTCTATTTGTCGTCACTGTAACCTGAAAAAACTGGAGTCAAATAGCAGTTTGACATTCAGACATTCTCGATTCCAAGATTGCCAAACAGCTCTTCTTCACGTGGGTTTTTAATAGCCAATCTTATCTATCCTATTTCACGGCAGCGTTTACCATGCGGGCCACATAGGGTCTGCATTTCAAACCTTATCAAGCCTCCTTTCTCTGACGACTCGAGAGCTTGGCAGATAAGTGGCTGTTATCTAAGAGCAGTGGAAAGCCACAGTCGAGCAGCCCGCCCACAGTGACTTTGAATGCAGTGATAAAATGGAGCTGAGTGCTTTGGAGGCCCAGACTCATTCAGAACATTGGGACAGATCCAGTGTGGCTCAGCTGTGTCCTCACAAACAGGTGAGATGGACACACATCACAGCCAGGTGCTCATTACATTTGTCTGTTCACTGACCCACACTCAGACGGAGGGAAGGTGGAAAAGACAGAAGAAGGAGGAGCTCTAGGGCTGCCACCATAACAAAATTTGAAGTGCGATATATTTCTGAAGTAAAGATAGACACATAAAGATAATACTGAAAACAAACTATAAAGAATTATCCCCTGCCCCCCAAAAAACTCTGCAACATGAACCGCAATAAATAATTTGCAGACTAGCACACTTTAGTGATTAGATTATATAGTTTTAGTTCATAAGTCAACCCTCTACAGCTCAAATTTTATCATACTGTAGGAAAAAAAGGAAACCCCCCAAAAAGTATTGTTGTCATTATAATATTTATTGTGAAAGGAGATGTACTCAAGTATCTGAGAGTAAAGGATGGCAGAACGTACAACAGAGCTGCCCAAACCAAATAAATAATAAAAAATAATAAAAATATCACAATTATGAGAGAATAAGGGTATAATGATATAAAAAAAAAGGCTTCATTTATTTGCACTGCTATTTTTACAAGGTTCTTCTGTCCATAACCCAGTGTGCATTTTACTATTCTCATTTCACTTACGTTGCACCATATTGAATCAAATTTCTAGATTTCTGTTTACTTAAAATGACAGTATAACAGTGTGATTCTGATCTGGTTGTCTTAAATTGCTCACAACTTCGAATCCAGCTGAAACGTGCTACCCAGATATAATGTAGACTGTACTTTTAATGAATTCAGTTCAGAGACTGCACAGTGTGCTCAGCTAAATATGTTCAGACAGATCATTTGTACTCAAGTAAAATTATTAAATATCAGCAGGAGTAAAACTACAAAGTATAATATATTACTGGGGAACAATGGTAAATAAATATAATTTCAGCAAAACCGTGTTCTTTAATCATGCTATTTACTCCGAGGTAAAATACTTCACAGAGAAGAATAATGAAAGCTTTTGGGAAATTGTCCTCGCTTATGGTTAAACACATGCTTTAGAAAACATATTCAGAAAAATCACTTAAAGTAAATTGCTTTGGTAAAACTTGTTAACTTCCACCTTGAGAAATGTTTTTCTCCTGCTCACATTTGGATTCACTTTTTATCACTTGTAGAAGAAACTTTCACACATGTGCTGCCAACTTCCAAATTGGACATAAAAAATGAAAAGATGCGCCGAGAACAGCCATACAAAACACACAAACAAGCAGATCCGCAATGCAATGACCATGACACCTGCTGTTTGCGCCGGACAGAGGGTCCATGAGTACGGGTCTGTCTCTGAAGAGCAATAGAGCAGGGCATAATTATCACTTGTCGAGTGGCAGACGCAGGCCACAACACTATAGGAGGTCTATTGCCTTGTGAGATTCAAAGGCCACGAGAGAGCCCTGAACGCAGCACTAAAGCCATGGAAACAACATCACAGAGCGGCTAAGGGCGCACAGGGGGACCGTGGTCTGAGAGGGGCTGCCCTGACAAGCATTTTAAACAGGTGCTGCTGCCAGACATCTGCACCATATAACATGTCTATACTGCTACTGCTACTTTGGGAGGGGGACACGGATATGGTGACTGTATAGAATGCTGACTGCCTATAAAAAGTGAGGATTTTTTAACATTTGATTCATGTAACTACAATTTAAGTCTAAACTAAATTAAATGTTTTTATCTAACATACTGTATACATTATAATGCACAGACTCAATATTCTGACCAAGAGCTTTTGATTTGTTTCAAGCAGAACCACCACAGACAGGTTGTTAGTTGTTGTTTAGTGAGACGTTATAATTATGCACGACTGATGTACAACAGTCTGGCCAAATCCAATCTTGTAGTTTTTTAATGAGAAGTATCCACAATACACCTAAATATCCTTCTCCCTCTCACCTTTTCCAAAAGTCTGCCTCAAGCCTAAGTGTTTAAGTTCTACTGGGGTAAGTTCTGCTCACTCTCCTAACCCTTTAGAGAACGTGGTATACAGTGTGGTGGTATGCTACTTTAAAATATGTCATTTGCCTAAGGACATTTATTCTGCTGTTCAATTAGTACATTTAATCATGACATTTTACGATGCCTGACACCTTATTGAATTCATCACGAAAATATTCTATATGTATATATTTCTAATTGGGTCATATATTACTTGTGATATATTATTACTACAATAAGCTGATGACCATGGTAATATGCTTGTTCTATGCACTTTATTTACACTGTACAGAATGGGCATCCTGCTGCCAGAGGTCCCATGAGTGCTGGCTCTCTTTAGGCGATCTCCTCAGCATGTGGTGCCTGGATCATGGCTGTGTCGGCCATGTTGCCTCCATGAACAAAGCGCCGTGCTCTGACAGGGTTTGTTTGACTCAGGAACATGTCCAGGACCTCCTCTCTGGTGTAGTCCGTCTTGTCCTCCACCTCAGAGATTGTGTACAGCTTTCTCTTTGGAAAGTTGAGTTTAGACAACACGTGTGCAGCAGGAGTTGCCATTTCATCAGCCTGAACAACACTGACTGGTGTTGGTTTGCTCTGTTTGATAAAGATCTCAATGTCCTCTTCTTGAGAGAAGTCAAGGAGGATGTAGGTCTCTCTTATTCTGGGCTGCACAGCTGCAGCAGCTTTGACCTTAGGAGTCTTTCGTCTGGAAGGCTGAACCTGGATCAGTGGAGAGGTTGCTTCCATGTACCAGATGAAGTTTCTTGGTAGGATTGGTCTTTCTAATGAAGTGGTCTAAGATCCTTTTCTCCTCAGGTTTAAGTTCAGGTCCTTGAGAGCAGGGAAATCAGACTCAAGGTCGAAGGATGGTTCCGTCTCTTGGACTTTGGGTTCAGGTTTGCCCACATGGATTATTGAGTCCAGAAACTTGTCTTAGAGCTGCTGCTCTTCTTGGTTTTGGTCTCGAGTTCCAGGCATTAGCTTCAGTACAGGAGCTCCTGTGTTGAGCCTTCATAGATTTAGGAGTTGACTCAGTGTCTATGAGAAAGTCATTAATTCTGCACAGGGCAGAAGACTGAGTTGTGATTTCCATTGTTTTATATGTTCAGTGCTGAACTCTGTCGTGTGTATATATAGAGAAAAAATGTAAATTCACTTATATCAATTTGAAACTTCTTCTGTATTATATATATTATATTTTCATCTTATATATAGTATACAGTATTTGAGTAGATATGACTGAATAATTGGATAACAATTAAAATCATTTTGGGGAGTTTAAATTTTATTAAATCAGACTTGGCATTAGATATGAAGAATAAGATAGATATGAAGATATACACGTTTTGTCAAAATATTGTTAAGTGCATGATTGGAAATTAAAATGTGTTGAGAAAACAGCCTTTGAATGTACAATGTCCTGTATGATTCTATGGATACAAGTTGATTTAATTAAATATTAAAACATCTTTAGGTGCAGAGTGGACATTGTTTCCACATGAAAGCTTGTATGCTTAGAGACCAAACCAACCAAAAAACAACAAAATTGAAAAAAATAAAATAAAATAAATGGGTTTAGCATCTATGTCTCCCTGGTGTATTCCTAAAGACTCATTAAGTGAGGTCTTATAGAATGTTGCTTTTTGAAAAATACCAAAAACTGTCAAATAAGGGGTTCTTCAGCTTCACTTTTTGCACTAATTGTGTGTTAAGTGGAAAGATATGCCCCCAATTGCTTCTATGGAGTAGCAAAAATATTTTACGTTATACATTTGCGACAAGGCAACTTTAAGCTAAAGCCTGCAAGACCTACTCCATCCAAAAATACTCTCTGAGGTTATGAAACCCTTTTGAATACACTATTCGGCATATTGGTGACTCATAACCAGCACATTAGCACAGCTTGGAGTCTGAGTTATTCCCATGACATCCCATATTGTTATTATAACTTTTGATTACAGTCAGATAAAACTTAGAGTGCGTCTGAGAGCCAGAGTCTGTCAGTCTGTCTTTGAAAAGCCATTGCTGGTTCGCTCAAATTGATCTATAGTGAAATCCATCCTACAAGTCCCAGACATATGCATGCAAATTGGGGGCATACTTATTATTACTTAAGCTATTGCATTGTTAAATGGCTTTGTGATACAGCAGACAATGTATTTTCCCCATTTAAATGAATTACTGTCTTGGCACAAAACGTAGGGGCTGGAATTGGCAGCAGCCCCACAATTGTGAGTAATCATGTAGGGGATAATATGATGACGAGCCGAATCAAAGCCGACAGAAGAGGCTATTTTAGGTGATTTCTGTTGCCAGAGCACAAACAAACGGCCCATTGTCGCCCAGTGCTGTCAAGCAAAATAGGATTCACTCCATTTGCCTAAACTGTCACCGTGACAGAAAACAACGCAAACAATACCAATCCAACTGCTATTATACAGTACAACAGCTGTCTGCACCCCAGCTTAAAAGCATATTTTCTGCAGAGCCTCGCATTTATGGCTTTTAGACTGTGAAATGACTGCACTTTTATCGTCCACTCTCCAGCCGGTCCTTATTATGGACTGTTTCACTAATGATAGATTCAAGGAGTCTTATGTAAGAGTTAATTAACGACTCCTCAAGCAGAGTAAAGATACATGTGTAATATGTTTTTCCCTCAATTTGTTATAAAAAGAACAAAGGTATTGCTGAAGTTGGTAGTTAAGCGTTATATATGCTCTTATATTCAACAATGGATTATAAGTGTTCTTTTCTTTGTAACGGTAGTAATAGTTGATCAAGTTATCCCTTTTTAAATGCATATCAATTTGAGTTGGCTCTCAATCTTAAACTTATGATGGATAATGTCTACGCAAATTCAAATCAGAAAGAGCAAGAGTAAACTGATAAAATAATAATATAATTGGTGAAGGTAATTCGATGTTTAAAACGACATAAATGAATGATATTGTAATGAGATTCACAGTCAGATTCCTCAACACTGTTATACATTTCACATAGCAAAAAGACCAGTTCTCCGTCACAGAAAAGTGTCTCCATCGTGGTTTCAGTCCACATTTGACGTGTGTTTTTGTGCGACAGGCTTGGCATCCATCCAACAGCTACAGTACAATAACTATAATTCACAGCTTATACATCTCTCATGTTGCAATTACACAGAAAAGCAGCGTGCAGGGATTTTCACACACACTCATAATGTACAATGAAATTAAGGTGCAGGAACAATTCATTACATCCACTGGAACTAAAGGGGATGATGTGGACAAACACAGAACACACAAACATCACACGTGCACTCATTCAATGGAGAAGTGGGAATGAAGGAACTCACAGCCTGCTGCGCACTGACACTCATTGGCTAGAAACAAAGTAAAAACAAAATATAAACAAACATTGTCTACAGAACTAGCTATACTGTGGGATTACCTAGCCTTTTAAGTGCTCAGAACACTTATGTGGCTCCTGAAACAGCTCATGCATGCACACTTTTGGGATTGAGAATGAAAAAAAAAATAGTGACACATGACAAATGAGTTTCCATGGAAGGAAATATTTAACATATGGTTGTATAAATACAGCTACAACACATTGCTTTTCAAGGAGACCAAAAATGTCATTTGCTTAGAGCACTCTGGCACTGCAGCTCCCCTCACCTGTATTCGCAGAAGGTGTCATCATTCATTCCTTGTGACTCCACGTCGGGGTGGAGGTCCTCCTTCTCTTTCACTGCAGGGAACAAGAGCTATTTCAGCACACTGGTTCAGGGACACTTATCTGTATATGTAATTACACATTTACATGCTATGTTCAGACCGCAGGGGCACACTTTTTTAACTAGGGCATTGGAATAAAATCATCATTTATTTCAAATTACGTGCAGAAAATATGATGTAATACATAAAAAAACTGGTTGGCTTCTGTAACAACGTGTGTAGGACAAGCTGTTTTCAAAATGTCGGTGAGATTATAGAAAATGCACTGACATTTTTCAAATAAAAAATTAGGCCAAGTCAGATCAATAGCGTGTGAAAAAAACAACCATTTTCAACATAATCGTTTAGTGGAATATTTGAATTTTTAAGTTGATTTTGAATGTATTTATCTGGTAGCTTTAACAACCCAAGAGAGCTAAATGGACAATAGAAGCCCATCTTCTGTGTATTCATGCACACTGTTACACATCACCTTTTTTGTGTGAACATACTTTAAAAATACCAGTAAAAGACAAAAGCTTTTTAAGGGGTTGGCAAAAAGGAAAATCCAAAAGGCCCTGATAAAATATTCAGTGCCTAGTGTCAAAAGCTACTGCAGACAAACAAGGGAGTAGAGATAAGAGACACTTTGTATAGGTTTAGTAAGCGTTCTTGTGTTGAGAGAGAATTTGGCTGGGACTCAGGGAAGGTACAGAGGAGTGAGGGAACGAGGCCAGCTGATTCCTACAGGTACAGCCGACAGCCCGCCTAATCAGGTGAACCAAGCAGAACTAAAGGGACCATGCAAATTACACCCACAAGCAGGAAATGCAAAACAAAGGGCCTTTACACTGCTGTGGGTTGTGACTGGACAGGTCACTCAGGGTTAATCGTGTTGAGATTTAGAGGGTCTGCATGCACAGGTGTCCAGCAGGTCCAGATGGAGGGGGTGTGGGGCAGGCCCAAAGCGCAGTTTTGATCTTTCAGGAGGTCAACCAAAATCAAAAACACTGCCTAATTAAAGCATCGGAAGCTTTGTTTGTTAGCCCCATGTGGCAATGGCATTCTGAAATATGGTGATTTTTGTTTTTCAAATTTATAACTAGATATTGTGGTTCTGAGGCCCTGGAAAAACTGGTGCACAGTGTTCTTGTCTTACATTTTTAACTCAAATTAAGATGGCACGTGAGGTCGTAATAGACAAAAAATCATAGCATTAAGTTTAATGAACAAATATATATAGAGAGAACAAAGTCAATTTATTTTGATAATGTGCAACCTTTAGAAATGTGACCAAGATAACTGATGTGTGATACAAATGTTGTGCAGTAGTATAAAGCATTAGCATGTATAACCAGCCTTAATTTGATTTTGGTCAACATTCTGAACACAGTTGGGTCCCTCCCCATCCCATGTCTAACTGACCTTGTTCCATGGACAGCATGTCCTTTGGCTGCGCTGGCTGTGGCGTACCTGAGTACTTTCCCCCTTTGTTTCTCTGCACAAAGCAGGCAATGAGCGCAACCAGGGTCAACAGAGCCACAGCACACATGGTCCCGATCAACCAGCCTCGTGTCGAAGTGTCCATCTGCAAACTGGCCACTCCTGAAGGCAAAAAACAAAAGATCTGAGTTCACACAGACACATATTTGAGTCTAACAGTCCCTCGCAGCACTGTTCATATGAGTCTAGGCTGAAAACAAAACAGAATATTTGGGTTTGCAACATTTTACTCCCCTTTAGCTATTGCACAGTTGAGAAAAGACAACACAGTAGGGAAACCATGCTGGGGTAAAATATATATTGCAGATAGATAGCCCACGTCTACCGGGGTGCAGGCACGTGCACACATAGGGCCCTAGGGGGGGCTTGAGCTCCTGCCCTTTTTGCCTCGTTTTAAAAAGTGCCCTTTGTGTGTGTGTGCGTGTGGTTTTTGTTTGTTTTTATAACATAAATAATAAATTCCTGTTAGAGATGTAAAATAACAGTGGTACACGCTATTCTACTGAACCCATTTTCTTGTAATACGGGGTTGTTATGTGTGTTGAGGCACTTCTCTGTGTGTTTACGGCTCCGCCACAGAGAGAGGGAGAGAAGCCGCTGCACGCTGAGGGCTGAGGAAGTTAGCCTGTCTGAATGTGCGATATTATTCAGCTTAGAGCTAGAAAATAAATTGTTTAAGGTTGTTTAATGTTTAATGAAATAGGCTGAAATTGGGGGTGGTGTTGCTTTTCTTTACAAACTTTAAATTATTTTCCTTACACACAAAATGGAAAAAAGAACAAAACAAAAATGTAAACCACAAGTCAGGGTCTTGAACCCAGAGTGTTCGCATTAAAGACGAGCAACTTAACATGGTGAGCTAAACTCCATGATGAAGGGTGAAGTCTCCTCTCGGCTCTGCACTCAGCTCCAAATGCCGCAGCTGCTGCCACGTATCAGTCAGATGCTCTTCCCTGTTTTATCAGTTGGAGGCGAATGAACCCGACATCACACATTGTTCTCTGTTTACATACATTACATGTGCCATATTGTGTAAAGGACCAAAAAAATCATTGCCCACATGCTGCCCTTTTCTAACTTTGAGCCCCTGCCCTTCTATAATCATGTGCACGTGCCTGCCGGGTGGGTGCATCAGTAGTGTTGCTTTTGCATTGGTATTCACAGTACTGACAAGGGTGACCACCTCAAATTGTGGAAAAAGAGACTTGAATGTGGTGGGACATGAAGCAACTGTCTCAGGAAATTTAGGCTAATAGTTACCACAATAACGCTGTATGATTTTAAGTTTTTGTTAGTCGATATGCAGATTGGAATAGCAATGGGTGTAAACATATCATAACTGAGCAAGCCAGTCTTAATTTTTTGCACAAAAAAAAATCTTATGTTTTCTGTGTAAATCTCACTTTTTATATCCAGGAAAAAGGGGACAAAATGGCTGTGCAGGTGGTCACCCTAGTATTGACACACTGGTCCCTCTCACCTGTGCCTTGGGTCTGGAACACATCTTCATAAATGCTAGCGTTATCGAACGTCCTCTTGGATATGAGGCGCACTGTGTACACCGTTGCAGGTTCAAGCCCATTGAGTAAGTGGAAATTCAGAGAGGAATTTACAGCTTCTGAAACCTGCCACAAACCATCACCTACACAGCCAAGCACAGGACGAACCATGTGTGGTATCCTTTACAGTAGTATTTGAAAGTAACAAGCTGTGGACAGAGAGATCATCGTAGTGTCTGGCAGAAGTAAGAGTTTTAAAAATGTGATTATTTTGAGAAGAAACATCACGATTTTACAATTTATCACGGTTACTGATACCATGTCAGACAACAGTTAAATCCGTGCTTCTCTTGCATGCATATTGCCTAATAATTGTAATTGATTGCTATTCCTATAGTCAAATATGTCACTAACTTCATATAATCAAACTTTATGTATGATAAATGTATGCAATTGTAACATAAATAGTCAGATAATATATTAAAGGACTTATGTTTCCCTCTACTTTTGCTATATTCAATAATATTATGATTTATAAGTAATCATTATTAGTGATAATAATCACAACACCCCTAGCTTCAGCCATCTAAAAATAATTTATTTTATTTCAGTTTCCCTTCTATATTTTCAGGTATAATCATAATTATACAATAATATCCAGTAACTTTTTAAGAAGCAACTTATGAGGAAAAAAAATAGTAGTTATGAAATATAAACAAAGCAATTAATGAAATATTTCCATATTTCTCATTAACCCCCACATGATTCTTATTGTACACTGACATTTCATACTGTATAAAATATCACTCATAGTGATACATAGTCTTTGTCTTCATACTAAAACATGGTAACACAACTATTGACACACAATAGAATATAACTGTTTTTCACACTTTGGCACAAGACTCCATATGGATGATGTCAAAGTCCACAGTCAAGTGTAAATGAGTGAATTTACTTTTGCCATGCTATAATTACAAGCTAATCAACAACTACTACTGTTACTACTGCTACTACTACTACTACTACTACTACTATTACTATTACTACTACAACAAAAAAACAAAACTGCACTGGTTTTATAAAGCACTTGATGCTCAAACTCGTGCATTTACCATTCACACCCATACACACTACTATTAGGACTATTACTACTGTTAATAGCACCATACATTCTTATATTAGATGTTTATATAATAATCCCCACTAAAGACAGGTCATGAACAGGTGAAGAAGCTTACGGTTATTCATATAAGCCACATAAAGCTCCAAGTCGTGCCGCTGGTGTGTGGCAGTCCAGCTGATTTTGGCATAGGTGTCACTCACATAGGAGCTTATGTTGAACAGGGCTGGAACTGATAAAGAGAGAGAGGAGTCGGGAGGAGGAAAGAAAAAGAAAACACAGAAAAAGAGACAGAGAGTCAGGCAAAGAGGATTAGCAGAGGCAAATAGGATCCCCCCACAGCTCGGAGAGAAGACGAGCTCATACAGACCCTTCAGAGCCACAGTTGAACCGCCAAGCTTGGGCTGCACACTTAATTGACTGAATCTGGATTCTGTGTCATAAAGGAACGACACAGAGATGGTAGGCGGGTATTGCATGTAGTCGTTCAGTTTCCGGCCTGTCTTAAATGAAAATTACATCCCCCCACCACCCCCCGCCTTCATCTCATATCTCGATGGCTTCAAATAGGCTGTCACTGTGAGTTGGAAGTTGGGGTGTATCAGATCACATGGATAGCTTTGCTCATGCAGGTGCCTCAGAGTTAGAGGTGTACCTAAAGGCAGATGAGTGGAGCTGGCAGGGGACGGGCTGACAAGAGAGTGAGAACAGCAGTGGCCTGAAATGAAAAGACAAGTCTCTGAGGTGAGAATCCTGCTACCAACACTGTTACCTGTTTCTTTCAGCCGTATATAATAATGCTGCAGGAAGGATCTCTATAGGGTACAATGGAAGAAAGAAAGTAAAAGTAAGCAGAAAAGTGGGATTAATAATGGCACAAAGCACGAGCAGTGAGTATCATGCAAATCTAGAGAAAAAGTGGCATTCTGGCAAATTACTGTTTCATAAAAAATATGTTTTGGAGAACAAATCTATGTATGGGACTCGACTATAACAGTTTCTCAGACTATGGTATACTATGAGTCTCTGGTGTTTGGATTGTTTAAAAGTTAGATTTTTTATACAAAATCAAAACAAATAATTGTTGTTGCCTAGAGACCTAAGCTGCATTTTTGCTAAATTTACATGCTTAGTAAAAATCTGAAAAATAAGATTTTTAGATCTGATTTTTGGTGTGACTTTGCCACATTGGTTTGCCTTTTTTTACATTATTTTCCTTGCCAGAACCTACACAAGTATGAACAATCAGAAAGAAATCAGATTATTCACATCGGATTTAACTGTTTACTTTTTGATAATCTTCAGAAATCAGATAATGATCAGATATTTGGTGTGCCTGTAAACAGTGCGTGTGCAGTCTTACGCTTATTAAGATGTTTTCATTGATGTGCCCAAAACCTAAAATGGCATGTTCCATATTAGATAAAATATTGGCAGAAAATATTGTGATTCTTGTTGTCTAGTGTTTACTGCCAAATGTTTCCAAAGATACTGAAAACAATTTAAAAAAGCTGACAAATTCATGCATAAATTAAATCTGATAATGTAGATAATTTGCAGAAATGCCTGGGGTTTATTAGAGGTGAAGAGGTTCTTTTACTAATTGCATGGTTAATTTTGTATTCTCCACCACAAATGCTCTACTGAAAGCTACTAAAAGCCAGAGTTTTTGCTATGAATGTTTAAAGTGTTGACGATCTATAGCACAACTTCTATGTGAGGGAGCTCCAGGCGGCATACATACTGCTCTGAACAGGGGCCCCAGCTGCAGTCAGGGACAAATCTTCAGAGGGATAAGAAGAAAATAAAATACAGCTCAAGATTAGAGATATATGGAAAGCCGGCTTTAAGGGTGCACACACTCACAATCCCAAATAAAAGTATGTACGCACACACAAATAGCATGGATTTTCATCACTACTGTCGTAAAGGTGCAAATGTGCTCCCAAAACAATCTGTTTCTATGGGCTAGATAAGAATTGGTGAATGGCAGAAGGCTACAGTAAAAGTTACAAGTCACAGAGCAATATGGAAATGCATCGTGAAGTTCTAGTCATTTGGTGGTCTTATTTTCTTTCCATCTCTTCATATTTGTCTGTGTAAATAATACTCAAGGGTTGTTGAAAAATCCATACCCGGTTAAAGCCCCACCGTGTAACTTTTTAGGCAAATAAATAGACTAAAATAAAAAGTTTTTTTCATTGTTCAAGTTTTGATTGCTTTGAAAATAGTATTCCTCTGGCTATAATATCCCGGCTATCTGGCTATACCATACTTCGGAACATTGTCCATGGAGATACATTTTATACCATAGACAATGTTCTGAAGTATGGTTTGTATTTCCATGGTGACTTTCCATCTCCGTAAAGTTACTCATTAAGTCATTACTAAAGCAATATGCATTTGAACATGTATCAATACAGAAAAGAAATAGGACAGCTTTTTGTTTTTGTTTTTTTGTTTTAATAATGGTCTTAACTATAGAGGAACTTATATAAGACGAATATAATATTATATTATATCGTAATATTGAAGAAGCTGCAATTATATGTGTTGAAAAGCTCATTGTATTGTCTACAAAAATGTTTTTGATTAATTAGTATTGAGTATCCATCATTTTCCTTTGAATCAATCAAGTTACTTTTTAGTATTTTGGTACCATTGGACTAGACAAGTGTGGTGCTTCACATAATGAGTGATTTTTTTTACTCTATGCTCTTCCAAATGGAACACCAATGGCTTAGTATTAATAAGAAAATTCACAGTGATTTAAGACTGACAAGACATTGTTATCATCTTAGAATTGACTATTTTAAGATTTTTTGTCAAGAAAAAAAGATTCATTTGAGCAGAGGGGGGAAATAATCAAAAGGCAAAAAGTTTCACAGTCAAACTTTGCACCGGTGTTCATTTGAATTGCTTATGTGAACTGCAAGGGCAAAATCCACCAAGGCCCTGTCATTCTGTGATTCCATCTCTGAAACAGAGCACCTCTCGTTGATAAAAGGTAAAACAAAAACACAATTTGACAATTTTCTGAATCTGCCTTGCCAACCACAGCCTTGTTCCTAGAGAAGTGCATATGACTAATTTAAATGTAGAACACTGAGCAATTACCACTAGATGGAGTTAGTAGCTACTGGTGAAGCCGGACTGTCAAAATTGCTCCTAATATTATTTTGTATGAAAATTTCTTCATGGGTTTCAGTTTCCTGTTATTTGCAACATTTTGAAGACTTTTTCCATTCAAAAGAGCTTATATTTTGTTTTGAATTGATTAATTGCTGTGGCAAAGTCATGGATTTCCATCATTCTAATGCCATGAATACTGGCAATAATGGATTAGAGGCAAAGTACCTACAGGGATCACAGTGCATAGTGACATTTACTTTTTATTTTCAGCATAGCCTTTGGAGGAGTACAGATGGTTAACTATACGATTTCCAGAGTAAAATGTAAAATTTGAAATTTAATCACTCAATATAGCCTATATTGTCTAAAGCATAGACTGTATATAGAAATGGACATAGTTAACGCGCTAGACTGCTCATTCCAAATAGGAACTTTGCATATGTGAACTTCGGGCTCCTACTGACCCGGCTCCCACTGACTTACATTGGAATATTGTTGTCAATGTCTCTGTACCTGCTACAGTGAGTCTTGTCATTTTGGTCTTAAAATATTCATGTTAACCCGCTCTATATGATCCTAGTGTTTTTATCTTGTTTTTACATTTAAAAATTCTTATTCCTACTATGGAGCCTGGCTGTAAATTCACTCCTGTAACTGTTCAGCATCACAAGCTTCATTTGAGTGGTGCTGAACCCTATAGGTGACGTCACACTCACTTAGTCCACCTCTTTATACAGTCTATGTTCTAAAGAAGCGAGTTTCATTCTCCAACTGTATTTCTTCCATTTGTACACTAACAAAGCCCTGTGATTACATTGCTTGGCTTTAGTCTACACAATCAGCCCATTTAACTGTTAATGCATAATTACATTACCACTGGTGTAAATGCGGATCGCTGATTATGTCGGCGAATTGATTCTGCAGTTTAAGTTTCCCACTACTTCAAACAATGTCCCCAAACCTTTTGCAAATATTATGTATAATGTAAACACAAACTCGGCTGAACAAATTCAAGGGCAGGGAGCAAATAATTTAATCCTGGGAGAGGCTGGTTCTTCAGAGTGACTTTAGAGGTATATGCTCGCCTCTTCTGAGCTTTTGTCTAGTTTGCAGCAGCCTTTATCTCTGCTGGTTTCTTATCTCATGAGACCTGATGGAGAAAAATAGATATTTTTGAGTCTGCCACAGTCTCTCTGCCATTTGCTCCTCTCAAAGGTTTTTATATTTCTTCATTGGTGCAGATGTTTTTACAGAATCTTAGTTTTTTTTATCAGTAGTTCATGGTTTTGTATTATATAGGTTTAAAACATGAGTGAACTAGGCTTGGGGTATTAAGGATACGAAAAAATAAACCAAAAACAGAAAAATATTGCTTACAAAAATGCAAATTCATGGCATTAGATTCAAACAATGCTGCATACACATTTAATGAAAAGCAAGACCAGTAACTCAGTTAAACCTTTAAGGAGCAGGGGGCGTGCACTGTGTAGAAACCCATGTCCAGATTTTGAGTGAAGTTTGGCCAGGACTTCCTTAGCTGGAAAATTAGCCTGTTGTGCATTAGTCTATTGTGCATGTTTTAAGTTAATGGGGGAAGCCAGACTTCATGGAGGGAAAAAAAATGGTGAAATTTCTTCTTTGCCTTCAGCATGCTCATTCATATTCACTATAGCTGTTTAAAGAATACATGCTTTTTTGACTATAACATCATTTTACACATAGTTATTTGTTGCAATATTGATCTAAAATGGGTCATTTGACTTCCAGTTCAATGCTCTTTTGAATGACTGCAAACTAAGTACAGAGCTGTGGGTGGAGACAGGTGAAAACAAATGTTCTTGGCACTTCAATCTCAAATACAAACAATGCAATGAAACAATCCAGTGCTAGTTAATAATGGACGAATAACATAATAACATGGTCAAAGTTAATTTTACATAATAGATCCTCTTTAAGATTCTGCCAAATTTGATGTGATTTCTTCTTCTAACTCCCTCAGAGCTTCAATGGCATTCTGGGCCAATCCATTATGATAGACATTCACTATGGGGTGTCACCAAAGACATTAACCAGAATAAAACACAAACACTGACAACAGCATTTAAAAGCAAATTAACATAACCCAACTGCCTTCTATATTGTCCCTGTTTACCACAGTGACTCTCCCAAATTGACTCTGATGTTGCTTTTCCAGGAGCCCTTCTCACTTGCGCACATCCATTCCCCTAACTGTCACTCAATCACAGCCCATTAATGTCGGTAAAGCCGCGGTGCCCTGGCGCGGTGCTATTGGCAACCATAAATCTCCACTCTGCCTCTGCCCTGCGAGTGCCTTGCCCGGAGGACCATGGGCTTCCAAACGCACAACATTTTATCTACCCACTGGGCCAGATGCCATTCCTCCCCTACTTTGCCCACATTTGCAAACAATGCATCCAATGGCTCTCAGGCTGCATGTCCACCTGCAAGAAGCAAGGGCTCCCCGGGGATCCATAAGAGCTGCAGTGGAGTGAATAATCAGACCGAGCAGGCATATTGTCATGTATTGCCATTTCGAGCAAGCTAACATCTTCATTTTAGAAATGTTAGAAAAGATAATAATTGACATAATTGCAGGAAAAATAAAAATGAAAAATCAAGCTGTGACAATAACATTTAACAAAAGTATAAATGATAAAAGTGAAGATGCTGGAGATATTTTTAAGGAAATTCTGCAAATAAATCATGCAATTATAGAAATATTGAGCATTTTTTGACAATTTCTTGAAGATGAGCAGTGGTGAAAGAACTATTCAGTTTTGCTACTAATGTAAAAGTACAGATACCAAAGCAAAAAAATAGAAAAAGTAAATATATCACATGAAAAAGCTATGTAAAAGTATTAATGTATTTGTTTAAAATGTTCTTAAAGATTAAAAAGTGTATTTAAGTAAAGTGTGGATACTTTTTAAAATTTTACTCATGTACAGTACTTTACTATTTTTACTTAGCTACGTTCCACTACTGAAGCTGAGGTACGGTCTAGTTAAAAAAGATGTCAAACATAGTCTTAAACTTGCATGTAATCAACCTCATACTGTCTGTCAGAGTATACATCAGTGTATGAGCCTTACAAGTGTAATAATGTAGTAATGTCATATGTGGCACCTATAAAGTTTTAATCATTTTAGCATATTCCCCAATAGTAACTTGCGTCACCCTATAAGAACTTTTTGGATTCTTTTTTTTTTGCTTCTTGTTTCCTGAACGCACCAGTTACAATGAAAGTCCAGTCTCTCATTCAAATTCATTATGTTAGAACAGTTGTATTTAGATGGTATTTGCTATTGTTAATTATATCCCAAGAACCATTATTGTAGCATATTAATATAAAGCCCTATATCTACATTGCTCCTGTGTTCATTACCTTTTAGTCCATTCAGCCACTCTGCTGCTTAATGATTCCACCTCACCCTTTATTTCTAATCTGGATTCACACAGAACGTACTGTCATTTAAAAGTTACATGTGACAGGGCTTTACCACGGTTTAACTCTCAAGCACTACAGATGAGGGACAAGCGTGACGGCTAAATTGGAAGTCTATATTTTGTTTATAAAGAAACATAATTACTGATAATGACAATGTCCAGACAGTGAAATAAGGGACGCTGGCTGTTTCCTTTTGGTTGCCTAGAAACAACACTGTAGTAATAAGTCCTACCAATCAGCCTAGTGTGTAATTTTGTTCAAATCTTGTTATAATGTCAGTGTTATATCTAAAATAGGGATTGGAATTTTCCAGAAGAATAATGAGTTTCATAAAGATGGCAAGTATAGTAGACATAATACGGGCAATATGCAAACCAAGCTATCGCACATCATAACACGCAGCCAAAAATGGTCCAGGTAGTATCCAGGTATTACAAAATCTAGACTGGACCTACCAAATGTTTTTTTTTTTCTTGTACAGAACTGAAAACAAGTCTACTATGCACAAATATGTTTTCATAGAAGAAAAGCAAGATAAACATCTCTATAATGAATTAAACACAATGTGTTTTGCACATGTGTCAATTGTTCAAACTAAAGGACACGTCAAAGTGCATACAGTAACAAAATATTTGGCTAATTGCAATTTCAGTTTATGACCAAGTGAGCCTTTTCCTTGTTGTGCAATCTTTAATTGGAGCATTTTCATCTGGGACTTTAGTGACACGTACACCATCCAACCCAGAAAGGACAATAATGAAATCTGACTGCACGGAAAAGGGAATTTAAGATTTGACAAGCTATAAAAAACCACTACAACCCCAGCCACATGTTTGGTGTGTTGATCTGTGGCATTGTCGCCTGTCAGATGATCCAGGCTCCGAGAACGCTGCTGTCAGTCACTGTCATATCAGAGGGAGGGAAAAGGAGGACAGTGTCACTGCAGGGGCCAGGGGGCTGTTCAGATCACTCCTCCTCTGCAGCCTCCACTATGGCTCTTAATAGACTCCTTGGGTTGTGGTGATTTGCTGGGTTAAGTAAATGTTATCTGCTCTTGTAGGCGGCTTTTTTATTACATTGCATAGATTGTTATAATAGACAAAGTACCACTTGCTTATAAATAAAATAAATCTAATTAAAGGTGGACTATGTAGCTTTTCTAGAGAGCAGTCGGCCACCTGCATGTCTCCGCGGAGATGTTATTGCTTTGTCTGGCCCATAGTATTCCATTAAACATATTTTGTATGTATTAAATACTGCTGGAAAATACCTTCTTCCATTCTCACTGTGAGGAGGATCACCGCTCTGCAGATCTAACCTGTAATTTGCCCTGTGGTATCAATGCCATACTTTGGAACATTCTGGGCAAAGCAATAACCTTTCAGTTTCAGTTTATTGGTCATCTGCAGTAGAAAAAAAAACACATTGGAAAACAGTGGCAGAAGTCCACCTTTAGAGCTCTACTTAAGGCCTCCATATTCTGTTTCCTAATGAACTATTGTTTTAAACCCTACATATTGATGCAGCTTAGACACTGAAGTGGCTTAAATGTGAAGGCGCCACTGCCCCCACCTTTCACTTCAGTGGATAGTGTCTCACCTTCTGGATTGATAGTACGACTCTCCTGTGCCCGCGGGGGTCCACAGCCCACCCGGGTGCAGGCGCGGAGCTGGAACCGGTAAAGGTGGTCCTCCTGCAGGTCCTGCAGCTGCCACTGGGTGGTGTCAGGAGCACTGATGTTCTTCTCCTGGGATTCCAACACCTCCAGCGAACTCTCATTAACTATGGAGTGTGAGAAAGTTTGAGGAGCGGAGATGGGAGAGAGAGAGAGGAGAGAGGGAGAAAGAGATTGACATAGAGAGAGAGAAGAAAGAGAAAGAGAGGGACAGGTGAGAGTTGTCATGTCAGTTCAGGTGTGGAAGACAGACGCGTTGGAGTCATCACCATGTGTGTAACCTGTGCAGAGATCACAAGTATTCATACTTTTACTCAAGAAGTCTCCTCTGATGTTTCATGATAAAAGAATCAGCAACAACAAAAAGAGTACAAATCTCAATAGTGGCAATACCAGATTATTTGTGCTGATGACATATTGTATAAACAGCTCTTGTTGTAGAAATGAGACTGCTACTGTCTGCATCTAATTATAAACCATATTGTTTTTGTATGTTTCTTGCGGATCCGGAAGTACGCTGTTAGAATACTAATATTTATGTGCACAATGCCAAAACTCTGCTCTAGCTCACAAAAGTTATGAAACACTCATCATGGTGAATATGTATTGTACAGAGCTTTGCCTGTACTCCCAATAGTAGCACCAACTATAAAAGCTGTATTAATCACTAGTTATAGTAATAATAGTGGTAGAAGTATTATTTACATTAATATTTCTAAACAGTACTTGTCCTTGAGTGCAAATTTCCATATCTTTAGATAAATGGCAAGGAAATTCTCACGAGCGAGGTATATACAGTATGATAATAAGACATGGTTATAATGAGGGTCAATGGGAGAGGGAGGCGATTGATGAAGCGATGTCAGGTTAGCTCAAGCTGAAACAGAATGTAGCAGATAGCAGTGGTGGCAGGTGAGCCGAGGAGGAATACATTATGAACAGAGCAGAGGCAAGATTAAAGGAACAGACAGAGAGTTCGGGTGGAGAGGGTAAACAAGGAGCAATGGATGAGGAGGAGTGGAGGAGGAGGAGAAGAAAGAAAAACACTGCATCAACAAATTAGAATATCATGGAAGTGCCTTCTTAGTTCCCTAGTTCCTTCAAAGTGAAACGTGTACCGTATGATACAAGAGAGATGTACACAATATGTTCATTTTTAACCCTGTAAAGCCCACACCATTAAATAATTGGCAGAAAATTCCAATTCTTTGAACTTGGAGCCTTTATTGGTCCCTCTAAACAAACAAACAAAAAAAATTCAAATATCATTTTCCATATATTATTATTTATGGCAATCTTGTATTGTCACTGGAGCACCCTCTAATCAGTGAATCACACCCACTGTTGGATTATTTGTGCACTGCATGTATCTGATTGTATACATCAGGTTTTTCAGGGGAAAAAATGTCACACTGCTCATGTGGAGGGCTGAAAAACGCATGTATCAAATATGATACGTTTGGCGTTATAGGGTTAAGAAGCTTTCCTTACGTGATACATTAAAATGGCTATCCAGTGTTGGTAGAGGTGGGGTTACATGTTTAATTGTTGTTTGGAATTTGATCTCACAAAATTCAGCACCTTCTCTAGCAGTATAAATAAACATAAGTGAAATTATCTTTTCACAATAGCCCCAGAAAGTGGTGCTATTATTCATCTCTGAAGGTGTTTTTGTTGTCAGTTGAAAGGACTTGAGATAAATATTGCAAATTTGTGGCCCCATTCCTAACAAATAATAATAAGGTTCAACATGGATTTCTATTTTATATATTTCTTTCAGTCAATCAGTAAAGTTACTGTACATAGATCTTTGCAAACCCTCTGAGATTATGGTATCAAATTCAAGAGTGTGAACACAGCCCATATTAAACTATTTTCTGATCTATGCTATAGTATCATCACAAACAGACCTGGAGTTGTGTTTTCTTTCATTTATACATGTTTAACAGACAAACTCTGCATGTTTAAGATGAGTTCTTTTCTCAAATAGAAAACACTCTGTTCCACCTTATGATGTCATGTGGTAAAACATACACCTTCACTAGAAACATCCACTTCATGACATGACAAGGTGGAACAGAGCGTTTGGAGCTTTGGAGATGTAGACAGACTCATAATAAAAGATTACTGACACATGTGAACAAAACAAAACACAATTCCAGGTATGTTTTTATGCTAACAACATTATAACATGGCTTAAAACTCACAAGAGTCAATTTTGTGTAATATAGAAGCTTTAAACATACTGAGCTCCAAGCAGCCAAACATGTGACCTGACCAAGTTACAGGCCTGCATAGAAAGATAAAGAAGTGAAAGACCCCCACCAGAAAAGAAGCATCGTCCATCTTTAACGTATGCTGTATATTAATCCTCATAACAAGTGAAAAATATAAACTATAAAATAAAAATACTGTGTCTCTACTAAATTATTGAAGTGTTCCATTAAATTCTTAATATTCCACCATGCATGCAGGGGGCATTCCTGGGAAATTGCAAACAGACCAAAAGAGAAATTAAACATGGGATATCTGGAGACATGTGAAGAGTTGCAGTCACAAGCAGGAAAATCCAACATGCATTATACATCAAAGTACAGTGTGTGTGCAGACTGAGAGAGCATTGCATTTCTCCAGCAACCTCCCTCGTTGATATCATGCTGGGCAGACATTAAAATGCAGGTGCAACTGTGCTCAGACTGTTGAGGAGAATCTATGTTATGAGCCTCTCCTAAGCTATTTCAAATATGTGCGATTGGGGAGATGCTGTAATTACCTGAACCTTAAATGAGCTGTAGCCTCAAATCAACTTTATACCAGTATATGGCTTTGTATCACGCTTGCATAAAATGTATTTATATCATAATATATAGCATCATAGTGTAGTCACATAGTAAATTCTAAAACTAGATGTGATACCAAGGAATAGGCTTGTTACTCAATACCTGATACTGCAAAGATTACATAGAAATGGCAAAAAAGTATTTTTACTCTACATCTAGTTTCAGTAATTTACAGATTTATACATATGGAATGGATATTATATGTATTAATAAACATATACATATACACACATATACCCTTTTTACAATAAACTTTTTGCCATAGCTGCCATTATACAGTGAATTGTATTATATAGGTACACACTAGGCACTGTGGACCCTGGTGTCCACCCATAGAAGCCAATGTAAGTGCAATGTTAACAGTTCACTGTCATATACAACAAGAATTACATTATATTATTAGTACTTGTGAAGTTTGAAATGCAGACATAGGAAAGGTGAGCTTGTTGGAATTTAGCTTTTTTTAGTTAAATATATGCAAATGTTTGAAAACACTTGCTCAAACATACCATTTTTAATTCGCATCATTAAGTGCCAATAAATTTGTATTTTTGCTGTGAACCATTTGAACTTTTGAAATGAAATGTCTCCAGGTATCTAATGTATCCAGGACAAACCTTGGACTATCTTTGTCCATGTGCCCTATAGAGTTGTAGTCATCATGGCTTGGCTGCATCCTCTGCTTATTTATGTCCTTCGGAAGATGTCAAGAGAGTCACGCTCAGTCTGCTTCCTCCTGATCTTTGTGTTAGAGCCAGCACGTCGGGAAAATGTGTGCACAATATGTTATCACACATGTGGAGGATGTGTTTTTAATAATAAGGAGTGTGAGATGTTTAAACAGCACAATGAGGCATTATGTCACCATGAAAATGGAAATGCATAAATTATGCATTTTACTATTTCATAATTTGTTATTACAATACTTCCTGTTGTTGTGCCTCTAAATACTTGATTTTGCCTGTATGAAGCTCATCAGTGGGTAGAGACTTGCCAATAGACGTTTCTTTTTATTAATAGAATAATCATTTTAATAACCCTAAGAGCTTTATGGGAAAGCTTGGGGGCTGATCAGCCATGTGGTTACTATGGGAATAATAGAAAGTAAAATATATTTCTAACACTTAAAAACCATAAAGTTGTTTTTTGCCAGAGTTAAGACATCTAAAAATATATTTTGATTCAAAAAAAGAAAACTCTGCCCACGATTGCTCTCCACACCCAAAGTTGCATGGATGAGCATCATTTATCCTGTGAGAATTATGAATGGATGACTATTTGTACTTGAACAAATGTTAAAACAAAGCAGCACACTGACTTCATCAAAACAAAAATATGTAGCAATACGCCCACTCTTGGTCATTTGTTTTGTCCCTACATGACCATATTTTACTACAAACTTGTAAAGCTTGAAGTGGATAAGTGGAGAGTTTTTTTAATGCGCCTTCAGCACAAATACTACTTCTAACTGCAATCATAAAAATCATAAAAAAGATTTTGGACCTCTGACACACTAAACCTGTGGATGTGTGAGTCTATGTATAACCTTACATAAACCTGAATAAGGAAGAACAGGACATAATGTATTGAAAATCTGACCGGACCCGATGGGCAGGGACGTAGGCGTCAAAGGGCTGTCTCTAGCTTCCTATTTTACACAAAGGATTTTTACAAATGTCAGCCGACAAGAGCGTAGCCTTTGAAAACAGAGCAAATCCAATAAAAGACCCTCCCTCACTCCTTCACCCGAACTGTCCACTCATATAAAGGTAGGCAGTTTGTACAGACGAAGCGCTTGTGAGTGATAAATGCCAAAGAAATTGAAGGAAAAAAAATGCTATTGAGTGGGATGTTCCCTTTTAGAGCAAAAACCTGCAGACCAAGAGGGGAGAAAAGATAAGATGCACAGAAAGAACTGTCAAAATGCAGTCCCAAAGCCAGAGCAAATTAGCCTGCTGCAGGGAAGAAATAGAGCAGTGGGTTCAGAATTAAACAGTGCCACCTAGTGTCCAATGGGAGACCATAACATATTGAAGAGAGGAGAAAGGGAGAGTGATTGAAAGAGTAAACAACAGGCTATCAGCTTCATCAAATGAGAAAAAAACAACCCAAGGCTCAAAGGTAAACAGGAACTTCAATCTTTGTTCTAAAGTTACTAACTGCCCCACACACTATTGGACATTCCCGAAACATAAAGAAATAGTCAGGGAAATTAATAATGGGGTAAAATCGGTTGAATTGAGACTGGAGCTTTTAACAGACCCCAAAATTCATCCAAGAATAATTCAAACACAATACAAATCAATTTCCAATGGAAGCAATATATTTCAAAAAAGAGACAATTAGAATCTAAATTAAATATAATCAATAGAGTACAGATATGTGACTTACTGAGGTGATACTGAAGGAGGTAGCCTGTGAGGATACCCTTTGTCTCAGATGGTGGACCCCAGACCAGTAAAATGGAGTCTTTTTGTGAGTTTGAAGTCGTCAGGATGGGCACCGGGCCAGGAACTGTAGGAAAAATATAATAAAAAAAATAAAATATAAATATACTGTATTTTCCGGACTGTTTGAGAGAAATTAATTTTATAAAATCAGAGACCAAGAACCAACATTTCATTTTGAAAGGCAAATTATAGAAGTTATAGTAATAAAAACAACCAAATAGAGAACAAACCATGTATCAGTTGATTGTTCTTTTTTCAATATAGAACCAAAAATAAGAAAATGAAAACAACAACTCTTTTCTTTATTATTTGTCTCTAAAAACAAAATGAAAAAAATGGATAGCAATTTGTTTTTTTCAGTTTTGATTCATATATAGGATTCATATGTTTAGTCTATGGGCTGTCAGTGTGAAAAATGTAATGTATAAGTCGCAGGACCACCCAAACCTAGAATAAAGTCCAAAAAATTCGGTAATCTCACATTAAAATATATAACTATTCAATATATCATATGAGAACTATTATTTTCCAAAGAAAGACATTTTTAGTTATGAACAAGCCTCTGTCAGTTGTCGGAAACCTGACTATTTGGCTGTCATCATGTCATGGATTTCCTCTGAATTCTTTCTTCTCATCTTTATTCGATCTTGGATTTTTTAGCCTGAAGCACCAAGAGGTACTGTATATATGGAACAGTAAACAACAGCTGGGGGCTATTTTTACTTGGCTTCATTTGGTACCACAGTAAGGTCTGTGAACAAAAGTCGCAGGAGTATGTAATGTATTAACCTTGTATTATCCAACATTTTAAAGCAACATTTTTGAATTTTCTTATCAATGCAATGTATACAATCAAAAACATTCAACTCCTGCATGTATGGTTACCTTTACTGTTCTTTTGTATGCAAGTTTTAAATCAAGCAAATTTTATCATCTTAAAATGAAATCAGATGAGTGAATTAGTCACTGATGCAAGCCAGAAATGATCTCTGCCCCATTTAAGACCACATATTGTATTGTCTGTATAATCCCTCAGTCATCCAGTTAGGATCTTTAGCAAAAGAAAAAATCTGGACACATTTTTTACTTTTGTCCAGTTTAAATAATACAATTTTTCTTTTGACACATATTTAACTGGAATTTATTGCTTTTTCTTTTCGTGTTTGTTGTTCTTTTTTCTTTTTGAATTGAACCTGCATGAATACTACACAGACTTGCAACAGGATTGTATTGTGTATGTGCAACAACAACAACAACAAAGCAGCCAGTGATTCAAAAGGCAATAAGAATAGGAGAAGACCTTATTGGAGCCTGCATATTTATGCTTAAGACTAAGAAGCCAGTCTCTGAAAAAAAAATCAGCTTTAAGTCCAATTATCCACTTTTCCTCTTTCAACAACTATAATTTTGTCAGATTTACAGTCACATTTTCCCATTGGTGTATATGATTTCAGTCCCAAAATAGTCATTCTTTCTCCTTCTTGTGAGTGCTTCTCCACAGTAACAGCCGACTTAATAGCTATTTTCCATTCTCTTGTAGTTTCACTTTTTCTGCTCTTCCGACCTGTGCAAGTCATTAAACATTTTCTGGGTCTTTAATGGAAGTAAGGTTTTGACACCGGCTGTCACTTCAGATTTGTACACACAAGAAACGAGACACTTGGCATGATGCTTTATAACTAATGTATAGAAAAAGTGGTGGTTCCTCTCACCTCCTTCGGGAGTGCTGAAGCTCACCGGGTCACTCTTTGGCCCATTGCCCTTCTTATTGAACACATTGACGGTGAGGCTGTACTCAGAAAACGGTTCAAGCCTGGGCACAATGGCGTGGTTCCTTTCTCCGGGAAAGGACAGGGATTGGCGTTCGTCTAAAAGCTTGCTCGGATTCAGAAAGCTTCGTTTTCTCAACCAGTGGATCTGTGGGAGGAGAGCGGCAGAGTGGTTAGCCCGAGACAGGGAGATGAAGAGGGTCAAACAAAGCAGAGATCTGACAGGGTAGAAATTGGTAAGGAGGAAGTGTATAATGAGACAGATGACATGATTCTTGCAATTAGAAACTCACTCTGATGAACTGCCTATTACAGTACAACTACTGCATGTGCACTTGGTATCAACTAACACTAAATACATTATTGGGCTGGGAGAAAAATGGTTTGGAATTTCAATAATTCTTGTAATATTCAGGTATGTTCCAGACTAGATTTAGACAGACTAGACAATATTTTGAAGTTAAGACAAAAATACAAAAATATACAGATATATACTATGTGCTGGAAACAAGAATAATGTTTACAAAAACATACTACTGTTACTTTACTGTACTATTATCAATTAGATTAGATTACTCATTATTGTATAAAATGGAAGAAAACTTTGAAAGAGCAAAACTGCAGCAGTAAAAAGGACTAAACACATTGTGAATAAACACATTCTCACACCTATATCAATAAAAATACACATTATTTAAACACGTAATTAGCTAGCAGTATCTGTTTTTCAGGCCTAATAAATATAAATGTCTAAAAATCCACTTCTGTACCTTATGGATTTTATGGTCTAAAACTCAAGTGTTCCACTTTATTGCAGATCTTAGTTGTTTGTCAGTGCTGAGACCGGAAAGTGTTTTTGGAACATGATTACTCACATTGTATCCCCCCAGATGCCCTCGCACTGTGACAGGTGGGACCGGGGTCCAGCTAACTCGCAGCACAGTGGTGTTGATCACCTCCACTGCCACATCCCGCGGAGCTGCAGTGGGAACTAAACACAGGCAGAGCCAGGGGTCAGTAAAGCAATAGACACAATATGAGGAATACAAAAAGTTTTAGCGCTACCACAAAGTTTATTTGTCCTGAAGGTAAAAAAGTACTCTCAGCTGTATTTATCGTTAAAATGTACAATACAATACAAAAACTAACTTTGTACTCAACAAAAACTCCCAAAAATATGTGCATTTGGCAGTACCCAGGCAGAGACATGCATGTGTGGGTGAGTTAAAAGTCTGGTAGTGAACTAATGTGATAGAGAGCGGTTGTCTCACAGCGCTGCAGCTAACTGGCCACAGTCCAGGTTGTGCCTGCCCCAGGCCTATAATGGTGGAATAGGCTACAGCCTCCCACATTCTCTAATGGGAGGAGGTTATGAAGAACTTACGGAATATAAATAAAATAACACATTCTATTATGGGTCCATTTTTAGAAGGTTTTGTTGTGAGACCATCTCAAATTTTTGTGAAGAAATTATTGTTTTCAAACTAAAACTTTCTTTTCTTTTTATGGATGTAGGTATTGTAATTAAGATTAAAAGTAGATGTAATTTGAATGCATAATTATGCATAATTTAATTATAATGTAAAAAATATTGCATGTTTGTTAGAGATTGAACATTATGGCCAATGATGGTATTTTAGAATCCAGAGCAGCTGATAACCAAGCTTGATACTTTTATATGGTTTGAACTAACTACTATCGTAATCACTGTCTATACCGATATATCGGCATATCTCTTATGTGTTATGTTTTGCTAACTAACTACATATAGCTACTGCAGTATTCAAAATCTACTCTTCATATTCAGCTACTGGAAAACAAGCTTTTCCTTATTTGTCCAATATGCTGATATATTTATGCAGCACAGAAAACACCAATGAAGCCCCAGACTCCTATCACAAAGCAACAGCACATCTATCATGAAAGCCAAACGCGCTAAACAAGGCGGGATGAATTCAAAGCTCACTGGAGAGAAGCCCTCTGCTGCTGCGGGCCTACTCAAGCTGTGTCGTGATCTGTGAAAACTCCCACAGTTTCTCGCACACAAGGGAAACACAGTTCACGAGACACCTGCTGTACACAACTACGTTTTCTTAGGGGGCTAATAGTCACTACTGCACCTGCACACAGCTAGAACAACAAGAGAGGAGGAACTCAACCTGAGGCATTTTCATGCAGGCAATGCCACACAACAGCTGAAGGCGACCAGGGAAGAACAAATAAAACAGAGGTGTTATGGTAGAGTTTTACAACTGTTATAAGCATGTTTAAAGACAAGTACCCTAACCCTAAGATCTAGTGTTTTATCCCTCAAAAATACATCCAAATGATTGCTTCCTTTATAAGGCATCAAAGTTTTTAACAAGGTCCTGTGATTGTGGTTTGAAGAGCTGAAAATATGAAAATTACTTTTCTTTTGGAATTGGAGAGAAAGAAACAATGATGTACAAAAGGTCAATGTCAAATGTTTTCAAATACACCTGTAGTCAAACATTCCACTAAAAGCAGCGAGAACTATGGCCTTTCTCTCACTCTTTCTTTTTTTAAAACATTTTTTATCCTTAAGTACTGATTTATATATATATATATATATATATATATATATATATATATATATATATATATATATATATATATATATATATATATATATATATATATATAAAACTTTAATCCTGTTCCAATCATTCACTTCATACTCAGTGTTGGTAAGTTATTATTGTAGCCAAAGCTGCCCTAGGGTAGACTGATGGAAGTGAGGCTGCCAATTACCAACTACATTCATTCTAGGCAAGGTGGG
Organism: Odontamblyopus lacepedii; assembly: GCA_034769755.1. NCBI lineage: Eukaryota > Metazoa > Chordata > Actinopteri > Gobiiformes > Gobiidae > Odontamblyopus > Odontamblyopus lacepedii. The sequence continues at coordinate 28,200,393 of CM068345.1, read as the reverse complement.
TGAAGTGTCTTGCATAAGTACACAACAGCAGTATGCACTGCAGTAGGCTAGAGCCGCTGCTGGGACCACTATTACACTTGATATTCCTACCCAAAAACTAACCAGACCCAACTTGCTTACCTTCTGAGATCAGACTAAATCAAACATTTTCATTGTGGTATAGTCTTGGAACTACCCTCAACATACTATGAGTGACCTGCTTGATAATCCAAGTGTTTAATAGAGATATAAAGAAACATAAAGTAGCTCATGTCTAGAAATGTTTTTTGAGCTACTGTGTCTTTGTCCACTTACCATCTTCTCCTGAGTACCCTGTGACAATTTTCGGTTCAGGCCCCCACCCGTGACTGTTCCTGCTTTGGATTTTGATCTCGTACAGCACAAACGTTGATGTATTCCTCACGACGAAGGAGTGTCTTTTGACGAGAGACTCTTTCCACTGGTCATCCACACCCAGCCTCCTGTAGCTCACCTTGTACTCAAGGCCCGGCCCATTGTGCTCAGTAGGCAACAGCGGCTGTGAAGGAACCATGAAACAAGACTTTAATGACATTCACAGCTGCAAGTGTCATCATTTTTACTGTACAAATATATGGAAAATGGTTAACTCACATCCCAGCATATTTCCATTTGATGAGGTAGGTAGCCTTGAATTTTAATGTTCTCTGGGTTTTGATCAGGTGCTGTGAAGACGTATAAACTAAGGGTAAATCATTGTATGCATTTTATAAACGCTCTATACTATTTTAGATTAAGGTTTAAGGTGATCACATTTAGGGCAGGGTGACAAGACCAAAAAATCAATCACAAATTTCAATTGAAGAAATATTGTTTTTAAGATTTTTCTTTTTACAATATAAAAAAGACAGACTTTAAATCTGTACTTAAAATACCACAAAAATAGACACTTTTATTCCATAAAAGTCTAAATTGTGCTCCAAACAGCATGCATTCACTGGCATAGGATTGGCTGAAGACCTCTCTATTAAAAAGACCCAAGTTGATCAATGACCATATGAAATGATTAGATCTTATAGTCATTGAATTAAAATTTAATTGAGTTCATTTACAATTCTACTTCATTAGCTTTATGTTTCCATAAGAGGTAACTCCTGGGAGCTGCTTCTTGGAAGAGTTCAAACATCACTGCAATCAAAGCATGTCGAGCGTGACCCTTAACAACACAGAAACGCATTGCATCACAAATATTTCCTCTACAAATTACAAGAAAACAAGGCCACGTCTCTATTCAGTTTTAAGTCATCATATCACCCACCCGTTTCTCATGTTTTTCTCATTTTAATGTTTTGATGTTTATATATTCACTTGACTGCAATAACTTTCATTTTCTTTCACCTCGACCTGAGATTTGAGGTGTTTTTGAAGCATGCCTTGAAGGTTCAAACAGGTTTTGCACAGCTGGTGACGCAAATATTCAAATGGAAGAGTCAAGGTGAAGCATTGACATGTGCTGGTGCAGATACTGTGGGATTTCAAGACCTTCAAAACTATCTCCTAACCCCCCAGTGCTACTAAATCCTCCGGCTACATCCACCTCCTTTCCGTTCAAAAGAGTAGTTACAACTTTGCATATAGGTTCAAAAACAGCCAGATAAGCCCAAGATGAAAACATAATACAGTTATGCAAGTGTTACCAGCAGGGGGCGTTTTGTGTCTCGCTGTGGGCTCACTTGGGGGTCCTGGTCCCACCATATTAGCGGCGTACACTCTGAACTGATAGTTGAGGTGTCCGTGTAAAATTAGGTTGGCGGTTGCCAGGTTACCAGGGACTTTTTTCAGTTCTTTCCAGCTCCCCGGATCCCACTGGCTCTCCTCGTACTCCACCACGAATTCTGCACTCAGACGCGATAAAAGAGGTTTAGCCACAAGCGCAATAGTCAAACTTTCACATGGGGCTTATGATACACTGCACACTTTTTAGATACAAGAAGAGTGCGTGTGTACCCTTTTCAAGTTTGTAAAAAAAAAAAAAAAAAAATTCAACAATGCAACTGGATGTAAAGGTAAAATGTATTAAACTCCCATTTCTTCCACATTTCACAATCCGCAAACTGAAACTGTAATTCAAACTCATTCAATACAGTATTTTTATGGATATTATAGAGCATATGCAACAGCTATATTAAATGTGGATTTGAATGCAGCAGTAACTCAAATTCTCAACACGATGGAGGACTGGACCAGTTACTTTTCTGTTTAACAATAACAAAGGGCGTATTTATACTGAAGAATCAATATTGCACCTATGACAGGGCTGTTGTTTTCATCTCCAGGAGTCCAGGACAAGCTGATATTTCTGTTGCCTTGAAGTTCAGAAATTTCTAAATTCACAGGAGCATCTGGAACATCTACAAACCAAAAAAATACAATAGTAAACAATAGTAACATTTTATAAACATTTAAAGGTCCTATGTTGCACAAACACAGGAGTGAGCTTTAAGTCATGTTAAAATGATGTTACCTCACCAAAAACATACCTGGAATTGTGTTTTGTTTCATTCACATGAGTAATCCACTGTTGTTAGTCTAGTCTATAGGTCTATAAGTGTTTTAAAGTTAACAGCTACTGTTAGCTTTTGTGTAGTAGAGATGGGAAATCTAAGGGTTAAGGTGCATGAACTTTAAAAACACAGAGGAGCACTTCCTGTATTACCACATGACAACAATGTGTTTTCAATTTGAGATTTGGTGTGTATGTGCTAAACCTGTGTGAATGAAACAAAACACAACTCCAGGCATTGTGATGAAGTAACAACATTATAAAATATGTTAATAAAGGTGCTTAAGAAATATAATGCAAAAACGTACCTAAAACTGTCACTATGGCTGAGGCATTGTCCATGTCAACGCTGGTTCTTGCTATACACGTGTAAACTCCCTGGTCACTCAAGTTGACATTCATGACCTGCAGCGTTCCTTTGGTCAGAGAGTATCTGTAAGAGAGACCAAACAGCATGTGCATTAGTGGTGCATAAAATATATATGTATGTACATAAAAAGCAGACTATCCATCCCACTGTGTACAAGTCAAGGTCCTGTTAATGTATCAATCATATTTTCATAATCTCTCACAGCATTAGCCAGCCTTGAAGTCAGGCCGCTGCTTTCGTTAGAATGAGAGACGAGATGTAAGCTTTTGTGGCATTTGTGATTTAGAACACATTTGCAAATCAATAAACACACTCAAAGAAATGACACCTACTTTTCTTCCAAGTTAAGTGGGATCTCCTCATCATCTTTCATCCATGTCACCTCAAAGCTGTCTTCCAGGCTTTTATCAAACTCCGCTCCGCACGTTAGCTGAACCACTGTCCCACTGACGGCCTGCGTGTCCTGGGGTAGGGTCTCGATTTTGGTTGGATCTGAAGAATAAACACAAACAAATATAAGTAAATAATTAAAAGGAGGTTCGTGGGACAAAAGTCTCTAATATCTGCCATGCTATCTTCATTTTTACATTTTCCTAATCCTGTCATTTCAGTCCTAGAAAACATACTTCTCTGATACTTTACAAAAAAAAAGTATTCTGGATAGCATCTGGTGAGCAGTATTATCTTCCTGAGTTCAGATAGGCAAGACTGACAGCTGAATAGGTCAGTCAGGAGCATGCAGTGTCATGGATGCTTATAAGTAAAAAGCACAACACTTTGGACTGACAAACATTGCAGATTTCAGCAGAATCAGTGAGTGAACTACTGAACACAAGCTCCTCCATTTTCCATGACTCACTAAAATAAACCTGATTGCAGGACATGGTGAGCAGACAGAGATTTTCTATTAAGAATATACAAAGAGAATCAAACACTGGAGATAACTTGGCATATGCTTAAAAAAACTGACTCTATCATCTTGGTCTATCCACAGGAATCAGTAGCCGTTATATCAACTCAAAACATACAGTTCATATCACATAATTGCTCTGGAAAAGTCTTTCTCGTGCTGTTTTTACACTTTTACCAGTACCTTTCACATCCAGCAGGGCGGTGATTGAAGACTTGCCCTCTGAGTTGGAGGCCACACAAACGTACTCCCCACTGTCATTTTTTTCTGCACTGATGAGCTGAAGCGATTTGTTCGTCAGGACCACTAGCCTCTCCCCTTCGATGTCTGCTGAAGTCTCATTCCTGGCCCTAGGAGAGAGTTTTCAAACCCACTTTAGTATGCTAATTAGACCGCCATGTTGCCTAGAAACGGGAAAAAGAATAAGACTAAAATTACACTTTTGTCAAGATTTGATTGCGGTTGATTTTTAGTTGGGGTAGCTAATTAAAATTCTTTGTTGCGCTCAATTTGCATCAATTAAATGTTCCTTTCTTCCAGCAAGGTCAAGCCTATAAGAAGCCTGACAGTTTCTGATTTGGAAATAGTATGTTTCAGTCAGTTTAGTATAAATTCTGTATTTGTATGTGAAATTTTGTACATTGTCACACACTGTCAAAGATGTTGTGTACTGACGAAGCCTCTTTAATTAGCGGTATAGTACAAATGGAGGAGGCTATCTCATTAAAAAGGCACAGGTGTCAGCAGACTGTGGCTCACAGACACCTCAAGCATTCGGGGATTATTAGTGCGACCCAAGGCTGTTAGGAAGGAGCAATTTCCTCCCACACAAAAACTGTGAAAATTGTTTTGTTTTAACGCAAGGCATTGGGATGGTGTGGTAAGAAAACCTGTCGGGTAAATAATGTGTTTTCAAGTCCACTGCAAAATCTATTCTTTGCAATTATAACCATATTTAAGCTATACATTCAAACTGGAGGTTAGTCTGTTTTATTTTTCTTATACTAGTAACTCTTCAAAATGCATGCATTTCGAAAACATAATACAGCTACTTAATCCAAACTGTACCCAAGTTTTTCCACGTTTTTAAACTAAATTTGCCTTGCTCCAGTACAGCTATATAGTATAAGAAACTTTTGAGGTCAGTTATATGTCTGATGTGCACTGTCTGGATCGAATTGTAAATGGTTTTATTGTCCGATAATCAGGAAGTGCATGTTAGCATGAACTAGTTATGTTTTTCATGTTTTAAAGAATCAAGTACAGGCCTTTAATCGTCTTTTTGTGTGTCTTTTAATTCACACAAATTATGTTTTTTTTTTTTCTTAAGTAGTAGTTTAAAGTAGTAGATTCTGACATTTTAGTGAAGCTCAAAACTCAGTACAAACTTCTGTGAATAGAACACATTTTATTGGCATCTCCTCCATGAGTCATTCTTTAAGTGAAATAGCGGTAAGTGTTTTCTTGGTGGTGTTATTACCAGGAGATTGATGGTGGAGGAGAGCCAAAAACACTGCAGTTTAGAACAATGTTCCCCCCCTGTACCACAGCGTACTCCTGGAGGTCTGAAGTCAAGATCAGGGGAGCCATATCTGAAATAGAAGAAAACATACAGACTAGGGTGAGACGATACAGATGTACGAGCAAACTGTCACAAAATGAAACTGAGCTTCGTGAATAAAACACAATGTATAGGAAAGGAGAGCAGATCACAGATGGATTGACAATACTTTAAGCTGAACTTTCTTTTTCTCTTGGGATAAATACTTCTTTTTATTCAGTGAAATCATTACTCATGTTGTGGACTAAAATAAACTAACCAAGTTTAGCATGATTAAATGTTTAAAAATGCAGCCTGACAAACATTTCAATTTTCAACATTCATAACATTTGCTGCATATTTAGATATGGGTAGAATGTTTGCCTTGATGCCAGAAAATGTTGTATTAAAATTACTTCATTTATGAATAATTATTAATAAGTCTAGCAGTGTGTAAAAAGAAAGTAATTTCACTCACTCATAATCATGATGTTGACATTAGCAAGCAGGGTGCCGTGCCTGTTGGAGGCTTCACACTGATAAACAGCGCTGTCTTCTGGACGGGCATTATGTAGAACCACTGTGTCTTCAAAAATGTGCTTCTTCTGCCCTGGGTCGTCTGAAAACATTTCATATAATAAAATACTTAACTTACTTATGTGTAAGTAATCCATTATGAAGCCCATGCAAAATGAAGAAAAGAGGTGGCATATCTAGGTTTTTTTCATTTTGCATGTGTAGTAAGAGAGTAAGCATGAAGACATCTTCCATATAAGATTATTCAAGAACAGTTACCACACATTACCTTGACAGGGGTAATTGTTACACTTATAAGTAGAGATAGAGTCATATCTTTCAATATAAATTACTCATGTAATGATTACCAGCAAAAACAAACCATCAGATATAATTTAATTAATTATGACCTCTTTATTATACACTTCCACTGCCTATTACTGCCTTGTAAAGAAAGGGTATTCTGAGGTAGAAAAAGTATTCCAGGTAATGAGCATTGTGTGTTTTAAATAGTCATTTGAAAGCGTTAAAATGGTGACTTCCATTCAGTTAAACTACTCTCTTTAAAACATCTTCAAAATAATTCGTCCCAATAGTCAGGCTTCTTAGGCACTTTGAAAAACACACTTCTGAAGTTCTTTGCCAACTTCAATTTGTCTTCAGAGCCTCACAGCTCAGTCCATCTGCCCACCGGCAACACAGGCTTCAAACCAAAGCTACAATTACTCTCCCTCACCTCGGTAAATCTTTCCATTCTTCCTCCATGTGATGTCTGGCACAGGTTTCCCACTGACCGCGCACCTGATCTGGACATCTGAGCCAATCACAGAGAGCTGGCTCTGAGGCGGCTCGCTCATCCACTGCGGAGGCTCTGGGAGAGAAGAGAGAAAAGAGGGGAGTCAACAGGCAGTTCAGACCAGGCTGGATGGTACTTGTTATTGAAAAAGCTGCAGGAGTGGAGCAGAGGGTCATGTAGTCTCAATACAAAACCAAACCCAATACATGAATTCAGTCAGTTCAAATTGGTTAACCTTACATGCATAGATATGTATATGTTTGTGTGTAGTAGCAGCAGTGTTGTTTGTCTCCTTGTTATGGGATGTATATAGTTGCAGTTGTTCAGTATTTTTGCTCAGCTTTTGATGTGTTGTGTAACTTTTCCAGTGTAGGGGTTACTTTGTTTAGAAAGAATATTCCACTCTATGGCATTAAAGTTGTTTAGTGTGCATTTATTCAGTTACAGTGTTTTGATTGTTCAAAAATATCTTGAAAAACATGCATGCATATAATTAAATTTTGTGGAAAAGTGTGGAAAACTCCAGACAAAGCATTAACATAAGTGACACAGTACATAGTAATAGTGGGATTCATAATAGAAACTGCAGAAACAGTAACATAGGAGTTGATTTTAGAATCTAATAAATGTATTGCATTAACTAATGATTAGTGTGAGTACTAAGTAGATCATTATTAGTACTCTATTTCTGTCTGTCTCGAAATAAAATTTTAAAATAAGTGTATAAACTCACCCTCCACTATGACGTCAAAGTAGTGCACCTCCTCTCCTTCTGAGTTCTTAGCCGTGCACATGTATTTGCCCTCCATGCTCTCGTCCACATTGGCCACTGTTAGTATTCTTCCATACTTCTCATATTTGGTCTGTTCAGGAAGGCTGTCCCCCATCTTAATCCATTCGACTGTCGGAGTGGGGCTGCAATGACAAAACTTATAGGATTAATATATGTAATACACTGTAAACATCCATCCATCCATCCATCTTCTCCCGCTTAATCCAGCTGGGTCGTGGGGGCAGCCCACCGCCCAATCCTCATAGCACCTGACATCCCCTATGAACCCCTCTGCGGGTGGTGAGCCCACAGGAGGACACTGTAAACATGCACATAATATACTCCGTTCTGCTCCAATACCGTAGTTTTTATTAACCTGGACTAAGACGCTGTAATGAATATTTAAAGCTTAGAATAACTATGTAACTTTTATGGTGGAGGGTCTGCTACCTCCTTGTCACCATGGATATGTAATTGTTTGACAGATAGTATATTCCACACTATGGCATTTTATGTATCTTTCTTGCATTTATTTAATTGCATGTGCTTTATGTCTTAAATACCTTGAAAAAACATGTATTCAGATCTGACTTGAAACTTGGCCAAGAGTGCCACCCTTTTGTCTCGATGGAGAGATATTTTTAAAGGCATACTACAGAATACTGGAGACAAACCAATAACGTCTCCATAGTCAAAGTAGGTCACATAGTGCATATTTAAATTATTTATATTGATAGGCCTATGTAAATAATTATTTATTGCTTTGTTCATTTTGTCTAATTATTATGACATTAAGAGAGTTTTTGATCAAATAGTGTATTCAAATATATCTGTTCTTACAGTCCTCCGGGCAGACACTCCAGTTTGAGCTCCTTCCCCTTCAGCAGCACTACCTCTGTCTGAACACCAGAGGGCAGCAGGATTCTGGGTTTGGTGGGTGCGGGCGCGGCGCCTCCTTGGGACACAGTTGTCACATGTCAGTAGACAGTAATCAGATTGTCATGCAGCTTGTTAACAAAGGGAATTGATTGTGTGAGATGCTGATGACATGTGTTAGCTTTGTAACCACTGAGTGTGGTCTGTGCTATCAGAACAGGCCCCTCATCATAACACATGCTTAGGGGTTCAACTGTGGTATAGCTCTATTTTTTATCTATAAATAAAGACGCTGATGGTGTCCGAATACTGTTCTGTCAGACAAATTACTATCATTACTGATTTTCTGCATTTAATGTAATTTTAATTACAGGCTATTTCTAGCATGTGCTCAGACTGTGGTGTTTGCCTAGGATCCAGATACACACTTCTCCAAAACTTTGTGAAAAATGTGAAACATACAGAAAGATAGCATTCTGGACTGTTCAGACAAGGGGGTTGTAGTTTAGTCTTGGAAACATTGTAATTTTATAGAAAACACGGCATTTAAAAAATCAAAACACTTAATCTGTCTGCATCTCCAAAAGCTCAAGGTAGAACAAAGTGTTTTCAGATTGAAACTAGTAGACAGCCAAAATATCCAGTGTGAATGACACAAAACACAACTCCAGATATGTTTGTGATAGAAAACATTCTACCATAGATCAGATCGGTCCTTTATGCGCTGAGGGTCAGTAGTGAAACCAAAAATGAAGTTACAACTGGAGGTATTCAAGGAATTAGATTTGTCATTACAAGACAGTCCCTTATGCCAAAATATTCCAAACATTTGATTTGCATATTAACTACACTGCTTTGATGCTTACTTATAAGTGTCAACAAGAAAATAATCGCATATAATAGAACATACCACTTTGTACCCGCACAGTCATGGGGCTCTTCTGGACAATGGTTCTGATCTTGTAGAAGGCGGCCACACACGTGTAGTCATTCCTGCTGTCATTTTGTAAGGTGTGCGAAAAGTACAGGTTACCATCAGTCCCCACGGAAACCCGCTCGTCCTGTGGGATGTGCTGTAGATCTGAAAAAAAAAAAAAAGTTATTTTAATTTACAAACAGATGTTATCACCTGGAGTCACAGAGAGGACTTATAAAAATAAACCTGAGAGGTCAAACAGAGAAGCTGAAAGACAGGTTGATTATGGCATTTTAACTATGTAGTAACTCCTGGAAACAGAAGGTTACACCCATATACTGTAGAAAAGAAGTGGACTTAGCGAGTGTGACGTTACCCATAGCGTCCAGTTCCACTCAAATGAGGCTCGTGATGCTAACGGTTACAGGGGTGAATCTGGAGCCAGGATATATGTTATGACTAGGACTTTTATGACAGGCAAAATAACAAAAGGATTAATACAAACATTTTAAGACCAAAATGACGAGGCTCATTTCAGCAGTTACAGAGAGAGGGGCAACAATATCCCAATGTAAGACAATGGGAGCCAGAGTCAGAAGGAGCCGGAAGAGCCACCTGGAGCACTTCCTTAGCTATGTCCACTCATATATACGGTCTATGGTTACACCCAAATATGAACTGTTGATTATTTGAAAAATGTTTTGTGTTGCTTATAACTTCTGTGGCTTTTACCGATGTCTTTGGCTTCACATTTGACTTTGTTAATAATAGATTGCTGAGGAATGTCTCAGCAATTGAGAAGGATGAGCCATTAGCACCAAAAAACTGAGCACAGAGATGATGTAATTGTTTAGGCCGCACAGTAAATCTTCATGGCCATCTTGGGGAACTTGGGGACACTATTGGTTGTTGCGCCATTATGACTCTAACTATTGTTTATATAAAGGGATGTAGAATGGAAACTCTCCCGTCTGCTCTCTGGTGAACCTTACAAAAGACTTTAGAAATAAACTTCAATTGGTCCACTGAGAATGAAAATACACAAATCAGGATTAACATGCTTGATGATGCTGTAGAAGGGAATGTGTGTATAGATTTGATTGACAAGGGCCAAATAGTGACGGCTAAACAATTAGGTCATAGCATCTTCAAAACCAAATCTTTGAGGGGATGTTTCCATTTGGAAGTTACCGCTATCTAACAAAACTATAACTGAAAACTAGCTATAGCTACTCCCACATGTTATAGCTACTGCAGCTCAAAGTGCAAAGAATATATAATTCTGGTTGTAACAGAAAGATATAAAAATATGAATGGGGCTGGGTCATGTTATGCTACTCTGCAGTCTCTCATTCAGATGCACACTTTAGGCCAGTGGTTCCGTTTTTCTTTTCTTTTTTTTTTACTTTAGTGGGCTATCTCACTATCTAAGTACCCCATAAACTGTGCACTGGTGATTTCTTAGTAATTAAAGATCTGATAACTAGTCCACTGCCAATTACATTATGCCGTACAGAATTGGTATTAAGGATGTAAAATGTGCTTCTATCAACGTTTTCAATTGGACAAGAAAATCCAGATGACTTCTTTTTGAAACCGTTTAGTGAATATGTTTTGCAAGTATTAGTAAAAATAGTCTTACTAATTGACATCCAGTGGATTTGCCGTGGGACCACACTGGCTGGAGGGTTACAGCTCAGGACAAGTGGGTCTCCTTCTTTTACCACAATTGGATCAAGTACCTCCTTTGGAAATTTGGGGACACCTAAAGCAAAACAAAGCCAAACTGCATTACTGTAAATTCTTATCAGATCATATTGAGACTGAAATAGCGGTTGCTTACTTAAGGCTATTAGTTGAATCTCCTCTGTCATCGCTGTGCCCAGTTTGTTGGAGGCGTAACATCGGAACTTTCCCTGATGCTGAGTGAGCTGTTTGTTTTGAACCACAAATGTCCCTTTTGTGGGGTCAGTGAACTCTGGAGGGGTGAAGTCAGCGCCATCTTTTGTCCACCTGAACCTATCAATAAAAAAAAAAACATATTATAAATCAGAATTATAACTGTTTGTACTGAGTTGTAGTAAATAAGACACTTACTGTGGCTGAGGGTTGCCCGTGGCTTCACAGCTGATAGTAACACTGCTGTCATAAGGACGTGCAATAATAGGACCTGATGTTTGTGTAATTATTGTTGGAAGCTGCTCAACTGTAATAAAAAAAATAGTGAAACAAACACTGAAATAATATATATAATACAGTGAAATAATGTAATAATAGCATAATAATACTAGTTAATGAATACTACTTTATGACTTTTGAGGCATTTTGAATTGTTAATTATTTTTGGGTCTTTTTCATTCGGAGGTCCACAGCCTTTGTTAAAGCGTGTATTGCTTATGTTCAGGAATTTAACATACTGAAATACATTAATTATTGTAAATTCAATGTGCACTATATACTACCAAGTGTTTTAATGTAATATAGTCTGCCACTCTACCACCACTGTGTTTCTTTGTCAGCAACACCGATAAGGACACTTCACACATTACTTCACTCTTCATGATGCCATTATTTCATGCGGCCACAATATGCACGCCTCATCTAAAACTAATTTCAGCTCATGCAAACAGGATAAAATACCAAACTAAAGTCAGTACACTGCCGAGCCCATTCTGCAGAAATGTATGGTAAGACTTAGACCTAGACAAACTTTACTGATCCACAAGGGAAATTATTTGGACACAGTAGCTCACACATCACAATATATTATAATAACACAGAGCAAAAGTGAAACTTAAGGGAAATACTTTTTTAAATTGCATGTATTGCTTATGTTCAGGAATTTAAAATATTGAAATACATTATTTATTGAAAATTCAAAGTGCGCTATATAACTTTTCTGGTTGAGGGTCCACCATCTGCTTGTCTCCATATGTTAGATATCTTTGTCTTTGCCTTTTATATTTTACTCTATGGCAATGAGCTTGATACAGATGGCAAGCAGTTAATACAACCATGGCAAGTTACTGGTTAGATCTGTGGAGACTAGAGAGCACACCTTGCTGACAGTAAGAAAGCATGTTTTTCAGGGTATTTTAGCAATATAAATGCAAAAAAGGTTTAAGACACATTCCATACAGCAATAAAATCTCAAAGGAGAGAAGAAAGTGTGGTGAAGGCATGAAAACAAAAATCATGATCAAACACTACTGGGTAAAAACTTACTACTTATTTTGTCATATCATCCCACCCTAATATAAAGATACTTGTATTTGTTGGGAATTAAAACTGTGACTATTCCAGCCCTACTTAAACTAAGGTTAAAGCTCCATTATCATGTAGAGAGTGGATGGATCTCTCACCTTCTAGGGGGATTTGGAGACTTGTGGCCCAGGAGGTGCAGGCCAGCAGCAGAAGGAGCTGCAGACCCCCGGCCCGCCTCATTCCCCCCCACACCGTCAGAAGCCACCAGAGCTCTGGACTGTGAGGGCACTGGGATCAGCTACTGTCACTGGGAAACTCTAAGGCTCCAGCAATCTAGGGAGGAAAAAAAAAAAGATTACTTACTGAATTACTGACTGGATTAGTTACTGAAGTACTGGATTCATGTTCAAATAAAGTTGCATTGGAGGAGGATATGTCACCTTCCATGGAGATGTTATTGCTTTGCTTAGAATGTTCCGCAGTATGGCATTGATCTTATCTGTTTAAGAGATTTATGGCCTGGAAAAACATGCATCGTGAGTGTGAGTGGGGTCACCTCTGCACAGCTTTTACCAGTAATTTGGCCTAGTTGCATCAGCGGCTTGTCTTCATAGAGACAGATAAGGTCAGTGTTATATTGTGGAATATTCCAGGCAAAGCAGTGACATCTCCACAGTGACAAACAGTTGGCAGATCCTCCACCAGAAAAGTTACACAGTGTATCTTTGATTGTGTGTGTGCTCAGGAAAGGGAGTAGACCTCAAGAGATTAGAAAGGGCGGACCTGCCATATTTACATAGCGACATGTTTGCAAATAATGTCGTCAGCCTTTCCAATGCAGCAGGTTACAATAGCAACAGTACAAAAAGAGAATATATAATATTAGTGCTACAACAACATCATACTTAAACATTTTGTGCAAACAACAAACCACTTTCCCTGTTTTTTGTTTGTTTTTGTTTTACTTGACTAGGTAGTTATTAGTCAGATGCGCCCCAAAAACTGAAGATGCACAAAACTACTTGAAAGGTAGGTATGTTTTTGACGAGGAAATGTTATAACACAAATCAGAAAGTAGCATTAGATGGCCCTTTAAGACAGAAAGGCACTCCCAAATTTTTAGAGAGGAATTTCAGTAACGATAAGCACACTTATTTTGAGTCAGTGTGCTAGCTCACTACTAAGTGTTTTAAAGTAGTATAGTCTGCCACTCTACCACCACTGTGTTTCTTTGTCAGCAACACCGATAAGGACACTTCACACATTACTTCACTCTTCATGATACCATTATTTCATGCGGCCACAATATGCACGCCTCATCTAAAAATGATTTCAGCTCATGCAAACAGAATAAAATACCAAACTAAAGTCAGTACACTGCCGAGCCCATTCAGCAGAAATGTATGGTAAGACTTAGACCTAGACAAACTTTACTGATCCACAAGGGAAATTATTTGGACACAGTAGCTCACACATCACAATATATTATAATAACAGAGAATAGCAAAAATATAAATGGTAATAATACATTCAATATAAGTAGCAAAAATAGCAAGAGACTGGTATCAAAAAATGCAAATGTATATACACGTTAAAATAAAATATATTGATACAAATATATCTCAGCTAGATATAAGAGGTCGTGAGGAGAAACGGGACAAAGGTGAAATAGTGTTTGAGATATTTTACTAACCCCATAAAGCAAAATATAAAGGAATACATATGGACATTTTCAGGTAATAAGCAGCACACATATCCCTATTAGTATGCAGTGAAGTGAATGAGTAGAGTGATTATGGTGTAGCATATTTTGACTGGTTTGTTGACTTTCAAAAGACCCCCCCCAAATACTTTGCTTAATTGATGCAAATCCTCAATCACTAAGTAAAGCAGAGTCTATTGTTTTTTTCCTGTCTGATGTCGTAGCCCAACACAGCAGAGCACTTGTCTACAGATTACCCTTTGAACTCCCCATTCTGGCTGGTGGCTTCGTATGGCATGCTTACAGTAGAAACGACTGGCACAAAAGCTAAGCTGCTGTCTGCAACCACCACTAGATCCAAGATGGCAGACTATAAATTGGTCTGAGCCTGTCAGTATTTCACGGCTTTAGTTCTCTCAATGCGGAGGCCCATGGTGGTGCCAAATGGTTTCATCCTCCTGTTAATCCTACTATCAAGAGAATGAAGCTAGCAGTCACATGCACCAGGGTAGTAAAACAATGCTAAACAATGACATATAGAAATGGGCTGGGTTCTTGGGACATAGGAAGGCATGCGTTGGACAATCTCAAAGGGAAAATTACATGTGGTGATAGTTCAGACTGCGTAGGATTAGGCTGCTTAAATATACAAGCAATTATTACACAAAATGAAAAACTGCTAAGAATTCTTTGGAACAAAACTGCACCGTCAGATTATTTCTTCTGGCGGATTAAAAGGACAATAGTAGTAAGAGATGTTCTGCATGCATTTTTACCGAGTGACCAAGCAGGATTTCCACTAGTTATTGTTACTGTGGTATTATGAAGAGCATGTTTTAACACAGTGGACCCACACAAGCTCCCACATGCAGCTCTGGTTTATGGGCCACCTACAGCCACTCTGAGCAGCAAGACATAAGCAGAAGCTAGAGAGAGCATATAAAAATACATCTGTCAGTGACAAAGTCTGCAAAAGATATAAACAAATTGTGCAGACAGGTCATTTGTTTGTGGCAATGAAAACTCTAGGCTCACATACTAGGTCTGAGACAGGGGCCAAGGGAAGAAAAAAAATCCCACATTTTATAACCAAACAGTGACGAAATTAACGCTATCAATTGGAAAATGGTAATCAGAAACTTTCAAAGGGGCTATTCTGTTAGCAAACTGCTCCACATATTAGTTTGTTTTGCCATGTTTTGGTGCAAATTGCTTTCCACAATAACACATTCAAGGCTTCTTTGTGCATCTCAGCAAATGGACGTTTCCAAATAGTGACAGTCTGTTTAGTGAATAGTCTGTTTAGCAATTAAGATTAAGACTTGTGTCATGATTTTTCTTATTTCAAGGGACATGACTGGTCAGTGAAGTGCTATGAACAAGCATTCATCTTCCTGTTAAACATCATATTTTGAGGACTTTTCCTCATTCAAAAGATACCGTATTTTGTTTGTCAATCTGAAACCCATTGATATCTTTATATAAACGTATCAAAACTACTCCAATCCAGATTAATTCAACTCATTATCAAATCCCTGTTCCTTTATTGCAGTGTACTAAGATCCCTTTAACTTTCCAAATCAACTGGAAAGTCCGTGTTGTCTCGGAAGTGACAGGTGAGCACCCTAAAGCCCCTCGGTGACATGATAAGAGTGACCTTTGTGAGGATTTGTCTTGATCCTTCTGCATCTGAGCCACTTCATAGGCAACTTTCATTCATGCAGCAAACAGGTGGCACACACCCTAAGACCTTTAGCTGTGTTGTGCTGCTCCTCTTGGACTCCGAACATGTGCAGATTTGCAAACCTGCCACTCCAAAGTCAACTGCATGCACGCTCCGAAGGGGAATTTCTGCACGCGTACAATGGGGTGGAGTTACTATGTAAACACAAAACAAAGCGTGTACATCTGAAGACCGGGATCTGTTACCTGCACACACAGCAGACGATAGCCACAAATCTGTAAGGGATTGTGTTTCTAAAGCCTGCAGTTTGCCTGGGCACAAGTGTGACTACAACATGACTAATCCGACACCCCTGCCCCCCTTCCTAAAAGAAAACTTCAGGACAGGCCTATAATTGACACCGAAGCACACCTATAAACAGCACACGCCAGACTGGAAAGCACACAGTCTACGTACAGTCATTCAGAGGTGATAAACAGTTTCCTATGTTCTACTATACACCTAAACAACACACTTATATACACTCATAAATGTGCGCAAATTAAAATCATAATGTTTTGGAGCCAGATCACTGCTGCTACTACTACGACTACTACTACTACTATAATAATCTATAACATTTGTATAGTGTTTCTCAAAATGCACAAAGATGCTTTACAGAAGGAGACCAACAAAGATTAAGATTATAATTTTATCACAGTCCATGTACAATTAGCTTCTTTTGGTTAGGTTAACTGAAGTCGTCTGTTTCTTCACACTTCATTACAAATATCCACTTGTCACTCAGATAGAACATAGCTGAGGCTGATCAAAAGGAGGTAAAGGTGAAAGTAAGTGTACTTTTCAGCAAAGAGAGCTACATTCAAGAGAAAAGTTGTGAATAATGTTTTGGAAAATTTAACGAACAGCTGATTTTTAGCACAAAATTCCCCATCCCTACTGTGCACTGCCGGTAAACAGCTCTAAACTCAACTCACTTTTTTATGTTCCTGCTACATCTCTGTACAAGTTGGTATAAAAAGTCCAAAGTCTTTAAAAGTCCACAGAGACAGTCCAGGACGATCCCAATCCCAGCAGCAGTAGTACTACCTCTGACATGTCCCTCCCTGTCCCACTCGGTTCGTCTCCGCTCCTGTCCCGGGGCAGTGGCACGCCCCCAGCCCGCCCCTCCACTCAAGTAGCTAAAGGAGCGGCAAGAGACTGCACCGAAGTGACATATGTGACCAAAGCCTCTCACTGGGCAAAGCTAAGCCCTCTCTGACAATGAGTGGGACAAAGCCTGCACTGTGGGGTTACCCGGTGCGTATTAAGGACATTAGAAGAGGAAGTATACACTAGGAGACACTATGCCACCTTATCTCTCTCTCTCTTTCTGTGGCATCTTTCTACAACGCCCACTTACACTACACCCGCTCACATGTTAATTGCAATGCGATGCAGAAGCTCCATTGAACACAGAGGGGAGGCATCTTCAGATACAGGATCAGGGCTTTTGTGGAAGTGCACTATTAGCTGTGTGCTTCGGGGTAATAATAAATGGAGGCAAGGGACAACATGCCTGAAATAGACTGGTGCGGATGGTTTTCTTCTACTTAAGTCACCTTCATGCTGCAGTCAAGGTCAAAATGTCTATAAGACTCTTAAGGCATAAAGGTTTTTAGTATAGGACAGCCGTTTGGAACAACAAAATGGCAGTGCTAGTAGAAGAGAAATAAACATGCTGTTCCTCCATCTTCATGTTTCATTCAAGGTTAAAAGTTATGCCCCTTATGTGGTGTCTCTGGAATTGAAATTACTGGCCATAATAAAGGTCTTTAGGTGTTTAGCAGGAGTAACTATTCTCATATAAGATTAATAATAAAATCAATATTAAATTTACATTAGGCTATTTCTTTATCACAGCTATTTAAAACATGAAATGCATAATTATCTTTTACTTTTAAAAGACCCTTTAAATAAGTTGCACATAGTCCTGATGATCATTACTACACATATATCATTCAGTCTATGACAGGTGCTATTGGTACATTTTGGTATTTGTTGTAGCTCATGTCTTTTGAAGGATACTGTATATTTAAAAATGGATGTAACGATATTTTCACAATATACATATTTTGGGGAGGTTAACAAAATTGTGAATATGCTACATTTCTATCATAATCCAAATTAAAATGGCTTTAAATGTAACATCCCTATATTTAAAAATGGAAGGCATGAATTAATGTCAATATTATAATTTTTTACAGTATATCTCTCTATCAATGTACATATACCCACCTTTAAAGGACATTTTTTCTGCATATACTTTTTAAAAATGTAGACCAATAAAACTTAGGAGATCTTTTTCAGGTTAAATTATTTTCTTCCTCTAATCCAAGGGAAAAAATCAAATGCAATGTGAACAAAATGCAGCTAATTTGCACATTTCTTTAAGCTGAGAAAGTCCCATAGCTTCAGTAGACATAGAGGAAAGAGCCGTGTGTCTCTGTTGATGTAACTTATGTCTCTCAGTTAAATGTGTGAATGAAATGCCTTATTGTTGCTAATTGGTCTCCTTTGCTTCAGTAGTTTTAAACCAACAGGGCTGGAGATATAAGCTTTGGTTCTGGTTGTTTATTACTCGACATTACCTTTTATTGAGCTGTAACGGCCATAGTGTAGAACAGTCTGTTTCACTGGGTGGATTGTAAACAGTACATTTACAGTTATATTCCTGTCCTACATTAACTTAAATTTACTTTGTTTAAATGTACTTTTTACTTTGCTTTCACTGCTGGTAATGTTGCAGGCATCATCATTTTTTGTTAAGTGTTAAGCTCCTAGTGTGAAAATTCTCAAGTCAGTACAGTGTGAAGCTGGTATGACACCGCTGTAAATTGTTATATACGTTTACATTGAAACAAATAAAGGTATCACTGTATTGGAAACAATTTGCGTCACCTGTTGCCGTAGTTCTATCAGCCGATTTCGAGCTGAGGAAGATGGCAAGCATGAAAACAGTATTTTCGTGGGCTGACGCTGTTTCGCTTTTGTCTAGGATTTGTTTAAACTGTTTTCTGCAATAGTGTCGCATGCCCGATGACACGAACCCAGCAAATCAGGAAGGCGCAAGTCACAGTAAAGTGGTCCAATAAGGACGGCAACTTAGCTCCTAGGTCAGCGTATCAGTGTTTTCACTCATCCACACAGCACCGGATCAGATCCGTACTCAGGTGAATACGTGGGTGATGGTGGATCCAAAACGTTCCATCTCCGGAGCCGTTTTCCATCGGATTAGTGTGGACAAACATCCACAACGAAAATGACTCGATTATCTATTACTACCGATAGACTAAGTAGTTCAAATAAATGTCATCTCGATTATATGCTGAAGTATATATCGTGAGATGTTCCTATAGATAGTGCATGCTTTTGTACCAGTGTAGGAGCAATCTGATGTTGTTATATTATTAAAAGGCCTGAACCTTATTTTGAACCATATGAAAAATTCAGGATGAACCCTATCCACTTCTTCTCAGTCTCTAAACAACATACAGTGATGAACTGTCCCCCATTTTTAGTATTTCAATGGGAACAATGCACATTAATAAACATTTCTGTAAATGTGCCAGAATTAGCTAATTTCCAACTCTAGTCTCCAGGCTTTATTGGTTCTCAATTTAAAAAATGGCTTTTAAAACATATGGTAATAACAATGGCTCATTTCTTTTGACACAATAGATTGTAATGAAAATGTGTTTTTTTACTATAAGAGGAATAAAGTACCTTTAATATTGTGTCATTGTACATTACTACCTTCCTTTCACTCAAGGGCATTGTGTGCATTAGTATTATAGTTATTACATTGTGTATTCACTTGGATTAAATTCAAGATGATTGCTTTCTTCAATTATTTAATCCTACAATCTAATTATTACAATTTATAACACTTTGCTCCAGTCATCATATAGTCACAATATAAACCAGGCTATTTCAATCCATGTATTCAGTGGAAGCACAATTATCATCACTATGCATGGCCTATGTTTAGTCTAAACTCAAAGCATAGTTCACCCAGAACCTGACCTGCTGCCCAGACTGTCAGCAGCAGATAGATGTGAAGACAAGACAAAAGCTGTAGCATGAGCAAACATGCAAACTATGGTCTGTGTAAATACTATACAGCAGGTCATGTGAGCAGCACTGAGACAAGCCTCTGTTTTTCAGACAAACAGACAAGTAAATAGACTCTGATATTCTCATTAGGGCTGGACGGATAAGTGAATTTGGATCAGGATTGACACTTAGACATGTGTAAATATGTTGTGTTTTTTTTTTTTTTTTGGTTTGTTTGTGGTCTGGCACAAAGTTTGGTGGAATAGTATGATTCAAAGTCTGTCTTGTATATGTCCATGAAATCAGTACTTAAAATAAAAATAAAGTAAACCATTTCATGTTAACAATTAAAATCCAATTGAAAATCAAGATTAGTGGAATTAAAATGATTTCATTTAGGCAAACATATAATCCTCATAAACTACTTCACCCAGTAGATTAGTCATAGGTTATATCCGAGCATAGGTACTAAAGTATGTGGTATTGACACTGTTAGTAGTGGTTATTGTATTTGTTGCATGATGTACAGAGCTATAGCTAAGAGGTTTTGGTAGACAATTAGCCGAATAGCTCTCCCTACTCTTCAGCCACAATTTGGTCATTCGATAAGCCGTCAACTGAAACCACTTTTTTTTTTCTTTTAAGAATCACAGCTGTCTGTATTCAGCGCCAAGAAAAACATGTCAGTAGAATGTGTGAAATGTCAATACAACTTTTATTTATACGTTACATGATATGTATGTGGTTAGCTGTAACTACTCGAGTAATCCAGCCCTGAATATCACTGTTTCACCTCCAGCTAAATGCTTAAAATCCGCTAATAACTCACGGGAGTTTCTGTTACATTAGCGTTAAATTACAGACAAAATGCTGACAACAGGTATGTGCAATGTCGTCTCTGTAGTCCAGTCCCTTTATGACTAACCCAGATGCCCTTCCCCATGCCTTTGTCCTGAATAATGTGTAATAACAGTTTCCCCTGTGGTGTTCTTATAATTACAACTTAAAGCTTCTATAAGGCATAAGCTTCGCCCACACACTGGTAATTACAACATACCTTCCTAACAGACCTATGGAAGCCAGACGCAGACAGGGACATCTTCTGACTGAGGTGAATACATGAAAATACATGTGACACTGCGTAATTAGTATAATCAAAAATGAATTGCCACTACACGGGCACTCCTGACGCCGAAAATGTGGCAACAGAAGTCATTCATGTTTATATACAATGGAAAAGCAACCCCCATTTGAGTATGCAGTACAGGTAGTAGAATTGGTAGGTGCTGAAATGCAGGACCTCAGACATAAGCAAAGACAGTAGTGACAGGGAAGACAGCTGTAAATATCTGGAGGGCCGAGCAAGAGGAAGCTACATGACAAACTTTACTGCAGGGCAAATACTACAACTTTAAATACTGAAAGCAAATAACAGCTGGGTCAGTTTTATTGACAAGTGATGACAATAAGGTTATACTCATGCCATTCACTTTCTTACTCTTATTTCTGAACACATATAATTAATATCTATATGATGAGCCTCTTTCTATGCCTGTACCATAAGATGCAAAAAAGTGGGTAGTGGCTAACAAGTAGGTTGGAGGTTTGACCCCCAGGCCGACCTCAGCCTTTCTGTGCAAAGTTTCATTTCATAAGTTCAGATGGGGTGAGTCAATAATAATAAAATAACAAACATGTCATTACTTGTTATGGATAGACTTAAAAGTTCCATCAAATTACAAAAGAGTTGCCTTGGAGAGTAAACAACTGTGCAACTTTTTTTACTTAAAAAAAAATTACCATAGTTACAGAGAGGTTTTTGTTTCACATAGATAGACCTTGTAGTTACAAACATATTCAACATAAATCCAGGGTAAAACATCTACTCTTTGATACATATTCTACCTTAGACCTACCCTCAACCTCAACTCTAAATTTTGAGCAGTTTAGAATGTTGCTTTGTCACGTGAACCCAACCTATTCAAGAAAGGTTCATTCACAAAAACTACCATTATATCATTTACTCATGTTTACCAAAGCAAAGAACTACAGCTTTCCTATAACAGCTCAAGCCAGTATTAGAACAATACAGAAGTAATAAAACATCATCTCGTCTTACCTTAGAGTTTCCTTTTCTCATTACCCATCAGTGCAATTCCTGTTTTTATCACCTACAACAAACTGATAATCGTTTGTTGCCAGTTCACACTACAAGAACATATAGCTCTACACCTGACAGCTCCTGACTTCAAACAACGTCAACATCAAACCCGCGCAGCCAGTTTTATGTAAAGGAGAAGGCTTGTTGCAGAATTACAGTGTACATGCTCAACTGGTTTAAAAGCCAAGAGAGGAATAGGGCTACACAGCTTCCAATGAAATTCCCTTTAAGAAAATCCATGTTGGCATTTTAACAAGCTGCGCCACCTTATAGCACTGGCCCTTTCCAAAACACATGTCCCATTTGTGGAGGTGTGGCGCTCTCTTAAGGGCTCCTGAATGCGGTTTAAGTGGCTGCCTTTTCTGTCACCAAGTGTTTTGTGGAATTACAAGACATGGTTGGCTGGCACTGTTAACTGTAGCTGGCCTTACACACAAGCCATTGGCACACTATAATAACCTTGGATTGTACTAAACCAAAGCATAGCCAAAACAAGGACTGCAGTGAGTTGCATAGATGGAAATATAAAATGGATTAAGATTATGTGGACACGCCTCAATATGATTCACAACCAGAACCATTAAATCTGTTCCATTTGCCAGTGTTGTAGTTTAATTCTGTTGGTTAAAGTGGTTATACCTTTTTTTTTTTTTTTGTCTCACCCCATTACAGATATATTGTCTACGCAGCTCATGAGGATTAGCATGCTAATTGGAATCGCTCATAAACTTGCTTTGAACAATTAGGATATTCTGAATGCATAAGTGAGGAATAACTTTTAACACAGGAGTCCTCATGTAGAAATGTTATAATACAATTATAAACCTGATTCCAGTACTAAGGAAACACTAAAATAATGCTGTTTGTGGTCTTAACTAGCTCTGATATAGATCATGACCTAACTAAAGCTGTTCTTGGAAATTTTGTCAATACTAGTTTCAGTATCAACAAGAATCTGTAATCTCGACAACCCTAGTAGAAATACCAGATAAAAATCCTCTTTCATCAGATACACTAACAGACAATGGTGAGTCCGTTGGTCATGTCTAGACTGTGAATGCATATGCATCGTTTTTTTCTCTCCCCTATCCTCCTCTCCAAAAATGTAAAAGTAATAATTCAAGTTGAAGATGTTTTAACCCCTTTGACACTGTCAATGCAGCAAAGCACAGGAATACTAGAAATGTAAACTTTCTGATCACTGGACATGATATATAGAAGTAACAACATTGTTAAATAAAACAGTGAATTTAAGAGTATGTTTGTTTGCCTAAAGAGCAGAAACAGCTACTTCACACAACAGTCTGACAGTCCTTTAGTCTGACTGATCATTTAAAAGCTAATAATTTTATTTTCAAAAGCCAGTTTTATACAGATAGTTGCTGCCCAACACCCTCTTCCTGATGGTTAGTTCCTTTATAGAAAGTGTCACATAGCCTTTTTTATGTTTATGGAGCACCACGCTTTTGTTTACAAGCCTTAAAAGCTATATGTCATTTAGGTTAATTAGGTCTGAGTGAGCATGGTGAAAAAATGCGTCAGGGTTGGATTGAGCACTATAATCAGAGAGACAGAGAGGAGACATACCGTCACAGCCTAGTGCCTCTGTTTAACCACAGTGTCCCCGGACGTCCAGCTCTGGCTCCCCTCACATAGGTCCAACATGACAGAAGGCTAATCACTGGACCATGGCTGGACACTCACCACTACTGCAGAGTGAGCTCAGAGCTAAACTGCTAATGACTTGATGGGATAATCCTGGAGACCTAAAGTGGTATTAAAATGGTCTGTCCCGACAACCAGCAAACAAATAGTAGTAATATCAGCAAATTGTATGAGAAGCACTTTTTGTTGGTTAACGGGTTATGTAAATTATTGTAGGTTCTCTTCTTCTTTATACTTTACTATGGACAGTAATAATGCATTAGTCTTATATAGTGCTTGTCCAGGCGTTCAGTCATTCATTCATTCCATACCCAGTGGCGGTAAGATGTTGTAGCCACAGCTGCCCTAGGCCAGACTAACAGAAGCAAAGCTGCCAATCCACGCCATTGCCCCCTCCGACCACCACTAACACTCACACACACACCATATTCATATTAGGCAATGTGGATGAGGTGTCTTGCACAACAATAGTTTTTGCCACTGGTGACCCACTGTGGCACCTGATTTTCCGAGCGGTCTCTAATCCAAGTGCATAGATACGATTCCATTCTCTTTTAAAAATATTTTATAATGATTATAGATTATGACTGTTTTCTGATGACTTTGTATTATGATTTCTCTTTCTATTTTGTTTGCACTTAGAATTGTTTTGTGTAGAAATTGTGTTCTAAAAAATATAATAATAATAATAATAATAATAATAATATATATATTTAATATTTTTATAATAGTTTGAATAAAGATACAATCCTGACTGAATCAAACATTTATTTTTTCCATTATTAGGCATCCCATCCTTTTTCTGAATAAAAAAAAAAAAAAAAACAGCTCCATGTCATCCTGAAATTGACCAAAATCTCCATGGAACCATCATGCCATCTCCAGCTCCCGGGCCCATGTTCTTGTAAAACAGACAAAATATTCATGACCCATTACACAAACATGTTCTCCAGGTCAAGTCAGTGTCGTCTTTACATTGTGAACATAATTACTAAGTGAAACAAGATATTTTAAACACACTCATCAAGACTCAAGCCATGTTACAAATTCACAATAGATTTATGTCATAATGTCATAATTGTAGTGCGCAGATGAAATAAGATTTTTTTTGTCGTATACCTGCTTGTCTCCAGGAAACAGCCTGAAATGTTCCATAAAACTACATTCGACATATGTATCTTACATTTATTCTAATAAAGGAGTTTTTATAGCTCAGAAATAAAAAACATCCATTCTTATGGTGAGCGGGATCACCTCTCCTCCGATCTGACTTGTAACTTGGCCTGGTAGCGTCACCTGCTTGTCTCCATGGTGATAGATAAGCTTAATGCTATATTGTGGAAAATTCTAAGTAAAGAATAGCATCTTCATGGAGACAAAAACAAGTATATTTTTTACCCTCCATTAGAAAAGTTACATAATAGGCTACACAATAAAAACATAAATAGTATTCATATATCAATAAAGCAGTGACTCAGTGTGATAAATGAAGGTTTAGGTGCTCACAGGCCAGTGAACTTGAGAGGAACCATATTGTTGTTTGGAGCGACTTCAGAAGTGAAGAGCAGCTGATGCATCACAACTTTTAATCAGTCGCCACTGAGGCACAGGACACTGTCTCTTTAACCAAGACTACTTCAGTACACGGAAAATATATTTACCTACAATGCAACGGTGCCACTGCAGCTCTTACTCTAGCTATAATACATATCACTTATTATAGACTGTTGATTAAATTGTGGTTGAAATTGCCAAACTCCACTCCCTTGGTCCACAGTCAGAGAAGAACATCCTGTTTTAAGTTCTCTTTGGAGCACTTTTATTAATTCACCTATTTTTAAGAAATTCTGTGAAACCTTAAAGCTTCTCACAGGGTAACACCAAGTACCAAGATAAAATTTGACTTTCCAAGTACCCCGAGATCTAAACCTGGACTATATAATGCAAATAAGGTCTAAAGAATGGTCTGAGACTAAACCATGGATAAGGTAGTTTTAAATAAAGCCTGAACAAGACAAAAACATGATGAGAAACAACATAAAAAGCTAAATGCACTTTTTATCTGCTCATATTGGTGCAATATTGGTGCTGTATTTTAGTACACAAATACAGAAAAGTTTTTGTGTTGATTTGTGTTGATGTTCAAATTGACGATATTTTCTCTCAGCAAAAGTCTGCAATACAAATAAATCTGTCCAAGCACTACTGGATTTACTGTAGGCTGTAGCTGTGACAATAATAAACTAAAAAAGACCAGCTGACTTCTGCAAGGTTTAAACTTCACGCCCAGCTAGTAGAAATATTATACCATTCATTCAACTATTTGCCTTGAAGCTAAATTCGCAAAATACAGACATTCTCTTGGTAATCCTCATTGCAAATGCAATTTTTTTCACTAACTACCTGCAATTTTGACAATAGACAAATTTTCTCGCAATTATCTTCTAAATGTTCAACAAAAAAAAGGAAACTTAAATAAACATGGAAGCAGCACAGTCATAGTTGACAAAGTAACTATGCAAAATGACTCATTTGCAAATAGATTTAGAATTTTATTGTGACTTTCTGCTGAGAGATACTGATTATTGTAATAACATGGCAAATGATATAGTCAAAATCAGTTGTGCTAAACTTTGGAGAAGATTACTGAATCTTCACTTTGAATCACGGCTTGCCTGGTCTTGCCTCTTGTATGAGACGAATTGTAAACACTTCAAAAACCAGCTCTAGATGTCATTCCTCCAATGTGACAGTCAGAGAAAGGGAACAAAGAAAGAGAGATTTCCCAGTCCCTTCAAAAATGTGTTTGTGTCTCTTCAAATGGACAGCTCCTGCATTGACTTTCCACTCAGACCCAATACATACTTAAAGACGACTCTAATCTCATAAGTGTGGTCGGCACAGTGGAATGCTGAAAAGTGTGTGTTTCTAAGTTACATTGGAGAGCTGATGATAGATAAGGTATGTGGCCCACTTTTAACACAAGAAGGACTATTTGAAATGATTCATCATAATGCATTAGATTTATATGGCGCTTTTCAAAACACTTTACATTAAATTATTCACTCACCCCATACTCAGTGGTGGCCAACTTCTGTTGATAGAAGTTTACTGACAGAACCAAGGCTGCAAATCTGCGACATCAGCCCTCCAACCACCACAAACCACTCACATGCTCACCAGGGGTGGCATGGTTTATGAAAAAAAAGAACCGTTCAGTTCGTTTGTCCCGGTTCAGGACGTGTGCGCACTGCACGGTCTCCACGGTTTCCGGCATGCGCATTGTAGCCTCATGCCTACAACTTAAATATCAAACCGGAGCTATTGGCAATGGTGAAAACAACCTGCATAGGCTTATGATATCCTATCTCCAGTACTGTCCTATAGTGACCTGTGACATGAGGGGACAAGCACAAACACACACAAACATCCACCTTCATGATCATCAACAACCTGAGAACGTGTGGACCGCGCCTCCTCCCGTGTGCCGCATCTCCTCTCATACGCCGCTATATATATAATAAAATAAAAACTGTATATATATAAGAAAATAAGAACTGTACAGAACCAAAAAATTCAACCTTAAACCAAACCGTGAATTTTATTAACCATGCCAGCCCTATTGCACACCACATTTATATTAGAGAAGCAATCTTGCCCAAGAAAACAAGAACAGTATGTCCTGCTGCATGACCTAGTAATCCCATCTCATCAAAGTACTAACCAGGCCCAACCCTGCTCAGTTTCTGAGATCAAACCAAATTAGGCAATCTCCAGGGTGGTATGGCCAAAAAAATGTCATTTTTAAGTTGACAGTTGTATTTATTTAACTATGCTTAAGTCTTTTCTTAAACCTGTTTTTTTTTTTTTTTTTGTAGGGTAGCTTGATCGAGACATGTCTGTAGTTGTTTGCAACAAATTGACTCACAAAGCTAAGGTAAAAAGTCCACTTCGTGGATATGGGTATTTGCATTTTGATGTGGCTACACACATTGAATACACTTCAGATAATGAGCAAAACCAGATCAAATAAGGCACAGAGCAAAAGATAAACAACATGTAAAGTATAATCTATTATAGTACAACATATGATTAACAAAACAGCTCATTTTGAATTTTAAAAAACATTTTCCACTGCCTTGATGCGGGACCATGTTGATGGAGCTTTGAGTTTTGACTGAATTCTGCTCATATTGGTTTACCTATATCCATATTTGGCACCTACTCCATTCTATTTTTTACATTTATACAGCATCCACCCTTTTTAATGAGCATTGTAGAAGATTAAATGACCTAACCCTAAGAGAAATCACTTTTGTGAGCAGTTGTAAATGGTTTCCCACTGACAGAATTGGCATCCTTTCTTTAGAAGTAGATTTACAGTGGGCCTGGTATGTGCTCCTCAAGCTCTAAAGTAACAGGATGAAGACAAGGCCGCCTCAGTTATGACCGCATGTCTATTTGGAGATATAAGTGTAGAACCATTACTCTATCAAACAAGACAACTTATCCCGACAGCATCATCCGTACCACAGAAATCATGTCAGGATCCAATTACCCGCCCAAGAACTGACTATTTCTGTGTTATTAGGAATATGCCAAGACCTGTTAAAAGTAATCCTCATGAGTAAGTTGAAAGTGTTTTTGACTCATAAAAGTTCATTACAACTGATCAAGCACCAACAAGGACTGACAAGCACAATACACAGTAAATCACTTAATAAAACAAGTTATAAAACGACACTCAATAACACCCGATAAGATCAGAAGGCCAGTTTGATTACAATATTTAGTTTTAGAGCAATGACTAGCATTTCATACACTAAAATTTGTTATCTATGGTGTAGTTTTCCAATAGTAATTGTTTTGTTGAAAGTTTTTAAAGCACTGATTGACAGGCAGCTTCATGTTGTATTTTTCATTCTGCTTAGGACTGCAAAAATCTACATAGTTATGTTGAATGGTTTCAATTAGCACATCAGAAAGCCAATTATTGAAGTAGCATAATTCCCTCTGCAAGGAACAAAATATCATGTTAAAACCTGTTCTGAAATGAATGCCATACTTGTATTTGTTTAGCAGTTGACAATTCTTCTCTAAAGTGCTGCTTCTTTAGACATGTTTGGGGTATTCAAACATTTATAAATAAAAGTGGATTTTGATATGATAGTATTTGTCAAAACTGCATTGCGCAACTTTTCTGGTGGAGGGTCAGTCGCCTGCTTGTCTCCATGGAGATGCTATTGCTTTGTCTTGAATGTCCAGGTTAAACCTACCTTTCAAGGGACCCAACTATAGGCTACGTTATAGGTCAGATCTGTGGAGAGGCAACCCTGTTCATAGAGAGAATGATTGTATTTTTGAGCAATAGAAATGCCTGTAATGAATAAATGCTAGATGTGTTTAATGTCATACCATGGAATATTCCAAGCAAAGCGATGACATCTCCATGGAAACAGATAGACAGACATGACAGAGCCTCCACCAGAAAAGTATCACCTTTAAGGGACTACACTGTTAAAAAAAAATAAAGTTCCATGGTTAAAAAAGGTCCAACTCAATGATCTTTAACTGATCTTCCAAAGCATTGATCAGCTCGCACACTGGAAGGTGAATAGGTAAAGAGTACTTTCCTGACTATGAGCAACATCCATTATTTGCATATGAAATTAAATTGTTTTTACTTTAGATTTATGCTCATCTCCAGAGCAGTATTGGCTTGGGTCCAGCAGTCCTCCATGGTGCACCCTCAGAGCTGTAGGCCTATCTGACAGAATATACAGAGAGCAGAGGAGCTGTACCTTGTTTCACCCCGTCATGCTCCTGTCCTGCACACAGCACTGACAGGGGGAGCCCAGTGAAAGACACACCGCCCAACCTCATTTGCATTTCTGGAAGAGCATGAATGAAAGCGTTTGTTCTGCTCTGTGATCCCACTAAAAAGGGTCCATTAAGGAGTGTTTTAGGGTTCGGCAGAGATGCGTCGGAAGTTTTGGAGCTTGTCTGTGTTTAAAAGTGTTTTGTAAGGGGCAGTGGATCAATGAGGTGGAAGTGTTGTTTGACATGTTTGAATGAGCAGGGGGATCACATGACACACACAACTACAGGCTCCATAAGTAAGATGGATAAACGTTTCACTGTTGCTTATAAGAATGCTGCCAGGTAGTGATTAAACCCGGGGTGGGTTTGTCAGCTATTTACAGCTTGTTATCAAGAACCTGAGATTTCAACATCTCCCTTTAAGACTATGCCAGCAAACAATTACAGGAGATTTTCCCACACAGCCGGGTACATCCTCTTGTTTGTTTATGAGATGGGAGGTCATGATGTCAAATCTGCATGTTATGATTACTGTGAGAACATTTTATGATTGACAAGATTACTTTACTCCATGAATGCCATGAAATCTTTACTTTCAGTAACACAATATAATAAAGACAAAACAATTACAGATAACGCAAACAAAGCATAGGGCCACAGTCTGGGTTCAACACAGTGAATCATTCATAAAAGGTGAAATTAGTCATGGTTTGTCAAGTCAATACACATTATCTTTGGACCTTTATATATTAGGTTTTTAACTACATACTTGTGTTTAAGCCTATTATAAGGGCCAGCAAAAATTATTTGAGTGCTTTTGGCCCCGGACCATAGTTTGGACATGTCTGATGTAAACTCAGCTACAAATATGAATTTAGTATATGAAATAAAGTATACAGTAAATCATTTGTGTTGTAAAACCCGACATACAGTTCATGTGGAACAAAGCTGGGAGGGTCACAGGGTTTATGATGTTGCCATCTTCAACTGTGGACAGGGAAAACCATGGGAATTCTGCTCATTATCATATGAATGGGATTCCAGCAGCAGGAAGAGACGGACATCGAGTTGACCGCCTGGTGAGAGAGACACCGGCATCAGACTCACAAAATCACAACCAAGAGGTGAAAGGGCAAAGCTAATCCCCGGCTCAGTGTGCACTAGATGTGGAACCAACAATTTAATTATAGGCCCAAAATTAGATGAAGACACAGCGCCAAACATCATAAGATTCCCATTCAGCGTCCAAGTAGTACAAGAGCTTTTCCTTGTCCAATCTTTAGACCACCAACACCAACGCCTGAGAAACTATGATTTAAAAATAAATGCAGCAACAATTTCACTCATGAACAATGAATGAAGTGGCTGTTGTTTTTAATACATGTGGAGAATCAAGTCACATCCACAAGTGTATTTGATTTGTTTTCACCAGTAGATGTGAAACCTGCCCCCTCCTCTTCTCTCCTGGCCTTTGCTCACCTGTGCTCCCTGGTCTTTTCTGTCAGGCCAAAGCTGGCACAGTATCAGACTGCAATTACATACAAAGCATATTGTGGTGATTTACTAGTAGTTTAGTGTGATGATACAACAGGGGAGGGTGACCCAGTCTAATTACAAATATTTAATTTGAATTGGATGTTATAGTCATTAGAAATCAAATTATGTTTTACTTCAATCCTAAATCAATCCTACAAACAAAATACTTGACTGAAAATCTATTAGGGATGCGCTGATTCCGATGCTGGTTTCGGATATCTGCATAAAACTGAAAAATTAGCTGTATCAGATATTGGCTTCTAAATAACACTTCAGTCAGGACAAATACATAGATGTAAATAGTGTGAGTCATATTTGGCCCAGAAAGTCTCATAATGTTTGAACGTGTATTTACACAAAGTTGTTCTGTTAGTTGAGACATAAATAACAGCTACATAACACATTTGGATCAGTTCTGTCTTATTTTATTTTTGTTGAAAGAAATGATCAACTCGCAAAAGAACATGGAAGTTCTTGGATAAGTGAGGGATTACACAGATATTTGGTGAACTGGTCACCATCTGGACCAGTGCAGACTCTGGACTGAAATGTACTTTTTTCACATCAAACCATCAAAGAGTATATTCTGATTTATAGAGCGAAAACCTCCGGGACAATTGCCTTTTGGGACCTCAGTATGACATATTTACCACACGATAAATCATATCTGAGAGCTTTCCAGAATGCACTGTAAAAGATTATTAGTGTAGTTATCCAGTTTCTACCAACTTTTCATGTGACATTATTGTACAGTTATGACGAATAATGAGAGCGAAAGTTCCTTGGGATATCAAGAGAAGCACGGCAGGAACGTTATAATATAAATCAGTCTTTTTGACAGAACTATTTATTTTTCATCACTGCTGAGAAGTGCTGTTTTAGCTTAAGTGCCTCGCTCCAGCCTTCAGCAAAAAGCATGTGCCGGCATGGAGGTCGTGACTAAGAGGAATTTGTTCTTTATCTCATCATAATTTTTCACTCGTTTCATTTTGAGCTATTCACAAGAAAAGTAAACAACAATCTATAAATCACAATTATGTACTAAACAAATAGAAACTCACAAAAATGGTTTTATTCAGCAAAATGATTAGGTATCAGACAAAGAAAACTATTTTAGTCGCATAGAGTTATGGTTGAGTAAGGCCTTAATATTCCTGAATGCATTGTGAATATCCTTTCATTGCAGTTAGGGTTAGGGTTAGGCTTGACGTTTCTCTTATTCTCACTTTTTTCCTTAATTTTATTTTTTATTTTTTATTTTATTTTTTTTCGTTTGTTTCTCTTTTTTTTTTAGTTTTTTTGAGTTTTTTTCTAGGGCAGGGAATGTGATCAGTTATCTATTTGCTTGTTGCTTCACATTTGACCAATGACTGTTTCATTGTCTGATTTTCTGACTTTTTTGTTGCTGAAATCAATCATTTTGAAAAGCCCTGCAAGGCAACTGCTTTTTGTGATTTTGGGCTGTACAAAAACTGAATTGAAAGTTTCACTTTAACCTTATTACAACACCATTTTCACAGGTACAAACATGTGTAGAAGTCTGTCTGGATATGTCATCCTTGTAGTTTAGTTTTGGTTATCTGACAAGAATTTTACAGAATCCTATCTATTATGAGATCCATTTTTGAATTTCAGTTGTGGGGAACAAAAACATATCTGACAATGATTCGGTGACCCCCAGGTTTTGAATGACGCAGGGAGGATGTTTACTCTGTTTGTACTGTTGTCTGGTAAACGGGAAGCTCTGGTCCCTGTCAACAAGTGAGGGCTCTGCTTATGTCACCACTTATTTCTGTGTTTCTCTCTTAAAAGTGTGCGATGAATGAGAGGTCTTAACAGAGAGGGCACTGTTCAAAAGCAAGTACACCAATGAATGAGAGAGGAGCGTTACAGGCGCCAGCAGACCATGTTCTTTCCTTGATGGGAGGAATGCAAGCTTTTGTCAGATAAGCTGCTGAAAGTGCATCTATGCGGGGGGTTGAGGGTTTGATGCCGGGGACAGTGCACTGTTTGGGGTCCGGTTTATCCTGCTCCCCATGTGTGACCGAGGGTAACTTTATCTGTGCGGTTCAGACGGGGTGCAAAGTTATTTGTGCCCCCTATGTGAGGCGCTGATTTCTCCAAGCAGTTGTCGGCTGGAGCGGTCGTGACCTTTGAACCTGGTCGTTAGGGACTGCCAGCAAATGAGAGGGAAGCAAGTCACACGCTGCAGCATCAAATCCAGAAAAAGCAAGTTTGTAGGAATTTATATTGAGACTGCAATGTGCGATTTATGAAAAGTCAGACTTAAAAACAAAAAGTTAGAAGAGATTGAGGCTAATTTGGGATTTAGAAAGGGAAATGATCGATGAAATATAATTTTTACATTTAAAAATACACATTTCAAAAAAACAGCAAGATTTTTTGTCAGTTGGAGAAGGTCATTTGTTTTATTATGGGATGTTATATTCAGCTTGTTATAACATAATATAATGTGTAGCAGTACTCTATTCTTTCAGTTAGGAGTGGGTATTATGGCAAAAAACATTTTTCAAAAATTTTTTTTAGGGTTAGGGTTTTACTTCAGTGCATTAAGCTGTTTTATATTGCCTTAAGAGGTAATTCACACTTAGTTATTACTCAGTTTGAGCCTTCACTTTACTGTGATTGGTTAATCCATCTGTCATTCGCTCAAAACATGACAGAGCATGACGAATAAAAGGAGTGAGTGAGCAAAGAGCTGCGTTAAATTAAGCAGACAAAGGTTGACAATATTTGATAATATAATAACATAGGGTCAGGTCAGGTTTCGGTTGTCAAATTAAAGGGATAGTTCGGGTTTTTTCACAAGAATCTGTATGGCATCCCCTATCAGCAAGACGCAATTAGAAGTCTGAATCATTTCAAATGGGGGCCAACTATTTTTGAACACTGCGTTGAACAGGATAAGTTCCTGTGTCAGTGACTCCTGTAACTATTTCACAAGAATTCCTACGGAGGGCTCACCAGCCACAAGGGGTGCCATAAATCCTACAGCCAAACACACACATCAGTTGTTGGCTAGTTAGCTTCCCATTCATCTTTTCATTCAAACAAACCAAGCGTCATTAACATACGTACATAAAAAGGAGCAGGAATTCCTATATCTTTTTATACACAGAGTTAAGCATGTAACAAATATACACCACAGGGGTCGCCGTGGGAATAGGACTTCAAAAACAGATGCGGTTTCTGCAAATGTACTATTTATTTTGTTGGTTTTAGAGTGTGTGTTTTCCTGAGTAGAGCTAATTTTCATGAGTCTACAGTATGTTAAACAAGAAAATATTACAGACTTTCTCAGGGGAAAATCTCTTGGAAATCATCCATGTTCAACTGTTAATCCAAATGATCCTTGCTCTGTCACTGTTCATACGTAAAGATAATTACAGGAATTCTGAGCAAACACAAAACACCCTTTTTCTTTCGGACTATCTGTCACTCCACAAAGCATAGGGTTGTATTCTTTATTTTTATTCAGCTCATAATGGGGTTACGGGCAACATATATGCCTTGATTGAGTCTCCGATAGCTGTATTAAGGCTGAAGACTTTTTTCAGATATATTCAAATCAAGTATTTCAAATCTGGAATATAAACTTACCTAATGTTTATAGTAAAAGTGCAATGACTGGTCCACGGAGTAAGAGCTGCACTGATCATCTTTGTCAACTCAAAATTAGAGATTGATCGATGTGGGGTTTTTGATGGTCAATGCTGATTGCTTAAAAGGCAGAGACACATAATGTCTGCCGATATCTTTGGGGCAATTTGAAGGGCCGTTTTTGATCATTTTCTTTACATTATCTAAGTTGAATTTTGTACAAAGTCATCCATATTGGTCTAGCTATATATTGGTGCAAAAATAGCGAAATCTCGATATATCGTGATACTAAATTTGTTGATACAGTATCATTATCATGAGCTGCTGTATCGATATATCACTAAGAGGACTTTTTTGGCATCTTTTAGCATTATTTTTGTGTCCGCACCACAATTTTGTTGCTTATGTAGTGAGACGAAACTTGTTTATGCAACACACTTGGCAGCTGTTTTGATGATTAATATAGATGTATTTTATATTAACTATATTAACTAGTGGTTTTACAAAGACATATTGTTGCTACAGTGTGTTTGGTTCAGTAATATATGACAGAGTATCATGTGCACTATGTCGAATATCACATGTATCGCCATATTGTGATAATATCATATCAAATCATGAAGGACTGTGATTCCCAGCCCCATTCAAATTGCAGTGAAATCTAAACTTAATTTGTAATGTTCACTATGTTATAATAAACTTACAATTTCATCTCAAATTTGTGGGGCACACTGACAATCCCTCATGAAGACAATTCCTGTTTCTATCTCTTCACTCACCCGAAAGCTTCCAAACTGACATTCCTTTTAAATTAAATTGTCAAACGTGGCTGCTTTGCTGTGCTACGCAAACAGCAGGTCCTTGTTCTAATGCTATTACCTTTTATCCTGTTAGACATGGCTATGAGTGGCAGCTGCATCGGTTCCATGGCAT
This sequence comes from Odontamblyopus lacepedii, assembly GCA_034769755.1. NCBI lineage: Eukaryota > Metazoa > Chordata > Actinopteri > Gobiiformes > Gobiidae > Odontamblyopus > Odontamblyopus lacepedii. The sequence goes on along the minus strand of CM068345.1, from coordinate 28,164,755 downwards.
TGTTGAATACGTGTGATTGGCTTACTCGTCCGCCCGGTGTGTCTGATGGGGGGAGAAAAAGGCACCCCCCGCATGTTAAGGCTCTTACACTGCCTCTAATAGATCACAATGAGCTGCTCAGATGCTGACAGCAGCTAAACGCACCCTGCTCCATCACAACACGTTTGACAGTGATTCAAAAGCAGTGGGAGCATTTGATAAGTCACAGAGTAAACACTTTACTTGACAAGATTTCAAGTGAGTAAATGTGCAATGTTAAAATGACAGCAGCAGGGTTCCATTATTACAGAGCTGCCCCAGAGTCACTACCTGTTGTTTTGTTTGACTTAAGGGATACATAAAAGACATGATGGATGAAAAACAACCAGGTGTTATCATTCTTTCTTAGGAAAAAATACTTTCTACTTCACTGTATCTTTTTAGAACAATACTTAAACTCATTAGCTAAACTGACTCGTAATAATGTTTAGGCCCGTCAGGATAACAAATTCTGAAGTGCCACATATAGCTGAAGTAAATATAGACGATAAACAGTAATACTGAAACAAATGCATGCCACTGATAAGCCAAGAGGACATTTATAAACACAAAAACTATTCTAAATGTACGATATTGTTTAAAAAATGAGCTGCAGTAAATAAATAGCAGCATCAAAGACTGTATTACTTAGGTTGCATTTGCAATGAGTCATAAGTTATTAATATATACAAAAAATAACCAAAAATGTTCCAGTAGTGCAAAGAAAATGTATAGACGATAAATACTGTCCCCCAAAAATATTACTCCATTTACTGTTGTTGTTATAGTTGTTATAGTCATTGTTATAGTCATTATCGTGACATCAGCATGATTGTGCATGATTCTTTTTTTTTTTTTATTGTGGTAAATGGTTCATTAAGTAGGCTGCTTTGTTTTTTAATTTTGAAAACTGTCTCAAATCATTAGTCATTATTAATTAAGTCAAAATAGTCTTATAAAAAGCACCAAGAAACTAGCATTTAGCATGTTTTATACCTATGAGTTTTTTGTTTTGTTTTTTTTATACTAAGTAATTTGCCTGGGATCCAAATCCACAGGTCTTCAATACTTTACAAAGATGTAAGTCTGATCACCAGTGAATCTCCCATTTTGTGTGATTGACAGCTGGATTAACCAACCAATGAAGGACACGTATTGTCTGTCCGAACTGTAAAAATAAAGGAAAAAAAAAATACTGTGGATTTTTGCTGTATCAATGAGTGAAGCACTAAATCTAAATTGAGATAAATAAGATTTTATTTGTAAATCACAGGTGATCAATGAGTTCTTTTGTTTCCCATGTGTCACTGAAAAAACAACAAATCTGCACGATTATGATTATTGCGGGCTTGAGATGCCATGGAGGGCATTAGGACCTGACAGATATCAATCTGCATAAAAATACAGAGATATCATTCTGGATTAGCCAGGCAACTAAATTATCACTACCGGTAATCTTTTGCTCAGTTCTGCTTAAATATGCCATTGAGGAAGTTTTTGAGGAAAAAGTCAACTTTTGAAAAAAAACTCTTGACTTTTAAAAGTGAAGCGTGGGGTATTATTGATAGTTGGATCTTGAAAAAAGTTTGCCATTGGGAGTGAGGATCCCTGGATTTCCCAATTACTGCACTAACACAAAATTGTCTCTCACAAAGAAAGCAGTGACCCAGTTCACTACAATGACAGCAGTGCCTGGACCTGAATAGAATCCAGAGTAAATGTCCAGTCAGTGCTCAGAGCTACAGCCTCTTCACTCTCCGGATGAATGCACACTACAGCAAACAGAGGACACTACTGCTACTACTACTACTGTGAGAGCGGCATGGGCTGAAATCAAGTGAACAAGGAGTAAATAGGCTTCTACTATGGCATCACTGGTATGCATTTAAAACAAATTATTAAACAAAGTATTTTGAGTAGGTTGTCAAAAATAATACCTCATTTTTTTTCTGATTATTCTAATAATAATAAAACTTAGATTATATTTTGCAAACTACATATGGAGCTGGTGGAGTGCCACTCATCACGGTATACTCCTCACTGGCAGCAGCCAGACCTTTGTCGCCTTTACAGGTTTTAGTGAAGAAAGAAGAAGAAAGTATTGCTCAAAAAGTGCATGGTCTATAAAATCAATCTCTTAACGTTAAAAAGAGACAATTAAAATCTCATTTGTATGGTGTTGGACAAAGATGGACCTCCATAAAAAAATACTCCATAATTCTCTGCAACAAAGAGTTTAATTTTATGCAAATTAATACAATTTTGATTATACATAATCATATTTTAGTTCATACAGTTCCTAATTATATCACTAGTACTACTATATTCTATATAACAACATATTACATCTCAAGCCCAAAAGAAAGTTTTTTTGTTTTTTTTTACTTCTTATTATAAAATAATCCGTCTAAAGGTCATAAACAGTCAAAAGTCACAACCAAACACATAAATGTGCTAAAGATGGAGTAAAAAGCCTGACTTGGCTGCATAAAGAATACTGGTAGATCCCACTACCACTATGTAGTTACTACTGGCTTTTGGCTTAAAGTCAGTGATTCATGTCACTGTACCACCTTTACACACTATGATCAATCACTTTCCTTATGCTTTCACAAAAAGATTTTCAGTTCAAAGACGAGGACCAGACAGAATGTTTCCAGTGGGGGACTGCTGTTTCTAAAAATTCTCCTCTTGTTTCCCTCTACATAGGAACAATAGCAGACCACAAATTATGAGCCATTTATTCCTGTCTTTTGTTACGAACAGTTGGTCAGAAAGTGATACTGAGCTGTTGCCATGGAAACAGACTCCAGGTCTAATTTCAAAGTTAAAAAAGCCCTTAGGGGTGAGGGAGCTAACTTCTCTATTCAGATTAGATTTGGTGAAATTGCACATGTGACTGGCTTTCACAGCTTTTTGTCATGTACACAATAGTACAAAGTGGTATAGGCCTAGTGTACCACGTATTACTTGCAGGAGAAATGTAGAGCCCTATACAGGCTGGTCCTACTTTTAAACATCATTTTAAATAACTTAAATCGTTGCTTTTATCCAGGTAGGCACATGCAGTGTTAAGACTTGGGCAAAAACGTTAAGGCCCAATTAAGCTGCCATACGTTTATGGCATCCTAACACTATACTGAGGTCTAGGCTATATTTAAAGGCGACATTCACTTTGTCATCATGGTTTAAACAAATGTTTACGTGAAGGGAAATCTTTTCCCAAAACCAGTGTAAGTCTACAAAGGCCTATGGCCCACACTTTCTTTATTTGCATAGGCAATCTGAAGAGCAAACTGTTTGTACATGCTTTTACATCGTGTGATATAATCATTGCTTTAAGTCAATCACAAGTAGCCTGTCTGGTTATTTTGGCAGCTATTCAGTTACTATGCTAGTAAACATGAGAGTTGCAAACAGAGGAAGATAAGGTGATCAAAACAGAAACAGTGACGTGATCAGTCCCCCCCCCCCCTTCCTCTCTCTCTCTCCCTCTCTCTCTCTCTCTCCACTGTCAACATTCACCACGGGGCTGTCACACAGCTAACTACTTCAAATATATAGGGCTACAAAGCGTCAGAGCGCACTGTTACTTACCAAACACTTGTTTCAGAGTTGAACCATGTCCAAACTTTTTTAGGTGATGAAAACTCCCACGTGCAGCACTGCGCTTCTGATAGAAACATCTCCTGCACTAAACGTGTGCCTCGTGCCTAAAGTTTCTATCCTGTTTGCCTCAGCTGTCCATCGTAGAAAGTATTCTGAGAGTGACAGCTAAAACTGCGCATTCAACAACTGCAACAGTGACTCGAGTCCTGCAAGGTCGTCTCTATTTTTGAAGCAACAGAGGTCAAAGGACACGCAGTGACTCAGAGCCCGGGTGTGTGGCACGACTGCTGTCATATGCTATAATAGGCATGGACATACATATGCACACGGCCTCCCGCCTGCAGCTTGTATGGCAGCGTTACTTCCACGTGTCTTGTCAATAAAAAAGGCGCCATCCAAGTAATACAAGATTAGCTTTACGCTCACTGAACCTGTTTAAATATATTATGTTTTACCTGATATCTGCTTAATATACATAGGCATATACGTGCATTTAACATAAGCCTACTCACTGACTGACCACAGAACTCTATTCATTAATCATTTACTCAGAATTCTAATGCAGTTATTGCAGAGCAGCCTGTATAGTCCACACCTCAGTACACACCTAACAGCTGACCATAACCTTCACCCATTCATGTGTGAAAATGAATCAAATTATGCTTTTTGTTTTCCCAGAGAATGTAACATAAGTGTTGGTGTTAATGAGACGTCCTGAAATGACATTGTCACCTGAACACCTCATCACGAGCCATGTGAAGAAGCGACTGGAGGTATGTTGAGCTAGTGCATTCCCCTCTAGTAATAACAACACAACAATCTCACATTAACATACCTTCTACTGAGGTAAAAGATCATGCTAGCTTTGATAGAATAGCCTATAATACATATAATATAGGGCTCCTGTCACTGATTACAGCTAATAGAGAAACTGAAAAAGGGTCTTTAGTTACAACATTCCTGAACTTTATTGGCATGCACTTATAGCACCTCTTCTCTTCTATGTGAGTCATTTTGCTGTCATGGATGGCTGCATTAAAAAAACTCACCACAAAAAACTTCTGAGACTGACGTGCCAATTAAAGATTCAGACTGAAATCTATAGTTCTGCACTGTTGGTTAATTGTTGTTTTCTTTTGAGAACCACAACAGTGTTTCATTTTTAAATGTTCTGCACATCATAAAGTATGTATAACTGTTTACCAGCTATAAATAAAAGTAGAGCCAAATATGAGTCAACTGGAACTTAAAATGTATGTGCAGTTTAATGACAAAACTTTAATCAATGTGATATTTAATCTTTCTTCATTCTATAATCAGTTTCTGGTATTTCATCAAAATGGAAGTCACAGCCATTTTTGCATTTTAACATATTGGACACAGTTTCCCTGGAGGAAATCAAGTACGGGGCCTCAAGCTTCCAGAACCGTAGTAATTTTCAAAGCATATTTGTTCCAGCCTGAATGTAACATAGGCTCATAAGCCACAAAGTGATATGGTTTCTAATTTCCACATATTATTCAATCTATCTTTTTGCTTGTAAAATGCAAAATAACATTGCAGTTCTTCAAAGTTAGTTACCAAAATTTTACTGATTCCCCCCAGGTTAGCACTTATATATTATATATACTTAAATATTTGTTCTTATTTTGTATTAAGTAGATGTTGGAGATAGAAGGCTTAGCAAAGTGAGCCTTGAACTCTGACCATACCCTCCTTTCTCCCACAAACACTTCGAAATCGCACATCTGTAGCCCTCTTTCCTCCATTGTGCTGTGCTGACCTGTAGCCTCGACCCTTTACTGGTTTGAGCAAATGTTGAGACGGATGGATTCTATAGATACTCATATAGGTCGATTTATTTTACACGGAAGATTGAATTGAAAGTTTTACATTCAAGTAGAGCTGCAAAGTAATTTCAGTATCAATATGCAGAGGTCCGAGGGATGTATGTGACCTGTGTGGAACGGTGGAGAAATCATGTTAGACTTCTTCACAATGGAAGATTTCTGAAGATCATGTTGCTATGGTGATGAGGGTCTATCACGTTGGAGGCCCTTCTGAGCTCATGCGGTGTAACAATGCCCCCTAGTGACACCCCACACCAGCGCGTGCAAAAGGCAGTAAAGTGGTATTACTAGTACAAGCTTTCGCTCCTTCTGTTGCTAGTTACGTGTTGATGGGATAACAGTGTTTTTTAATATAGCTTCTGGCGGCAAAAGTAATTATCAATTTTATAAGCGCAAAAAAGTGCTAAAAGTTTGAGAATCTTGCTTTTTCATGCTTTGTGTTGAAGTTATGAAGTTTATGAAGTAATGAACTTGTAAACAGCTGCCGTCACTCATAGAAACAGCTTGTAGCAATGATCATTTTCTGCATACCATAATTGCCAATAAAGTTACAGAGCTGCAATTAAAAAAATATCCCATAAATGTCTGAATGATGGCAGTGTAATATTAATCAGCAGCATAGTTAAACAAAAGTTAATTTAATAAAGTATAAAAAATTACCAGTACGTGAGCCACATGCTAAACTATAAAGTCCATATAGGTTTTCATGTTTTTGTAAGTATTACTTCATAAAACAGAATATTTCTATATGTCATCAACATGGAAAATTCTATCAAAATGCAGGGAGGGCATATTTCTAGCAGTTTAACCATTAATTTCACAATTTCAACAACTGTGTTTTCATCTGCTTTTATTTGTGTAATCATAACTATTGTCACAACTAAGCTAGACCCTTCTTAACATAGTTGTAGTTGCTAGGTAACAGTTACGTCCACCTATGTCATATGTCATATAATAAATATAAATACAGTTGAACATATAATAAGTTGACATGAAACAGAGTTAAACCTTGCCCCTACGCTCTTAATTCTCGTACATTTGAAGGCCAAACTGTCTTGAATGTAAACTGATCTGCCCTTCTCCATGTTTGCATAGAAGGCAGACTCCAAGATAAGACCAGCATGTTAATGGGAATCCAATACTCAAACTTGACTTTCTTTTTGTTCATAAAGCCCCTTATTTTCAAGTCTTAACATGTCCTATAGCTGTACTTGCAAAAAAAGACGTACAAATGAACCAACTCCAATTCTTTCCAACTCACTAAAACCAGTCTGGACAGTTCACGGAAAAATCTCTATTTATTTATGACATTTACGTAAACAACAAAACAGGACAAATTAATGTGTTTCTTGTTTGTCAAGAATTCCTAGTTAAATCTCTCAGTTCTCAGGATGAGTTTTAGTGAGGCGGACTTCTATAATGAAGCCAACTGCATGCATAAATTAGAGACAAAGAAAACAAATCTATAGCTGTCAGCTCATATCACCACCATGAAAATAAGCACTGTCACTGCTGCTGCTCGCTCCACTCGCTCCTATCAGTCACAGCGTGTATATCCGTGGTTTTAACTATGGCATTAGCAATAGCACAAGGCTAAACTTACATCTATCCCTTTGTATTGATGCCGTGTATGCTGCCGTATTGACCGTAGACCTCCTCATTCAAACTCTTCAATACCAGTTTTAATATTTCTGTTCTTGGAGCAAGGCGCAGGTGTGCTTCAGAGCGTGAATCGACCATGCTTCACCTTTAGGTGTCAGATTGAGGAACAAAGCGCCAAAGAAAAGGCCATGAGAAGAAAGAAGAGCAGAATAAAGCCTCGCTCGTGTCTGATACGAGGGCTGTGTTTAGGCAGGGCGGACTACACGAGACCTCACTCTTCTCTTCTGTGCAGTGCAGATGGACTCAAAACATCAATTCAGAATTTAGGTGAATGATGCGGTTAACACTGCAGAGTGCATGAGTTAGGCTGGAATAGGGAATTTAATTGCATTCCCGGAGTAGGTACATTTTTATTTTAGTTTTCTAATTCTCCAGCAAAATTTCATTGAGATTAGTAGGGACTATTTCAGGGGAATTGTGGCATATACAGCCTAAAAGAGACGCTTCTAAAAGGCAAGTGGAAACATGCAAAGCAGGTAAACAAACACTGTGGCTGTTTGTGCTTAACAGTATAAAATGATTCAAGACAGACATAACCGTAAAACATACACTTCAATTAGAACATGATTACAACACATACAGCTATAAAGTGTTACCTTTCATTTCAAAAGCTTTAGAGTTTAACCATTTGTATTTTTATCCAGGCTGATGATAGATGAAAATTGCTGACGTTATTTTACCAGTTTCTGTGTGAACACTGTGGCTCCATAGGCGATTCTTCATCAGTTCTTATTGGATATACAGTATGTAAGCTGTAGAGATATGGAAAGAGATGACTCCAAATACAGAACTGAATGCTGATTTATTGTAGATCTTTATAGTCAATGTTTAATAGCCAATATTTGTGTTACTTTGTTTACTATGTGAGAAAAAAGGAAAAACACAAGAGCTGAATTGTCCAATGCACCAGTGATGGGCAATATTGTTCTAAATATTTTTAGATTATCTCAATATCAGAACATTTTCACAATGCTCTAGGAGTGATCTATAATGTACCTATCTTGGCTCAAGTTCAAGCCTTACAAAACATGAATGGATTATATAATTAACCAGCGAAATATCACACTACATTTCTATCATTTTGAATAGATAATAGATTACAGACAATGCACTCAATACTATTTTGTATAATTCTGGTTCTGAATATCTCTAGAACATGTATTCATTTCTTGTTATATCTCCCACCTTTGCTGTGAACCACATTGAGTATTCATAGTGGATGTACAGTAGGCTACATTTTGATTGCCTGATCCGAGAGCCATTTCAATGTCCCTGGGCCCTCTGTGACCTGTAAAAGAAGACCATAAATGTCCGAATATTATGAGTGTGATTATTCACTGGCTGCTATGGTAATGTCACTGCTCAGTATTGAGTGAAGAGCCCAGACTGAGCAGAAAATATATAAGTATTGACTGCTTATTAGAATCACATCATGCACCTGCCTTTACCGTTTTACAGGAGATGGCGGCGTGTATGAAAAATCCCCATTGCAGCCAAATACAAGGAGTTACATCATCACCACTTAACAGCATTACAGTCGGGTTGGCTTGAGCTGCCAGAGGGAGAAATGCAATAGAAATGTTAAATGACTTTAATACTCACACGCCAGGGACACAGGGGACAAGGAACTGACTGTTTGGGCATCATTATAAAGACAGTTAATCCGGGACCTCAAATTTATGTATATTTTTGTTTCCTGTGTTAGAGTGGTTAGGACGAGGCTAAAAATGTGCTATTATTTTGAGAGCTATTTATATCTGCAGGCACAACCAAAGAAAATATTACAACAAAGAAGTCAGCATGAATAGAATGATCTTGTGAGATGTTTTCCCATGTCTTTGCTAGGTGGTTCTGATCAAGTTGAGCTCAAGATCTGGAGATGGGTCGGTTGTCGTTCCTCCCGACTCCTCACAGGTAGCCTCAGTGTTGAAGGATGGGTCAAATGCTGGAACTAGTTGCAATATATTCATAATATAAAAAAAAAAAAAAAAAAAATCATAAATATGCATAACATTTTTAAACGGTTAGCAATTTTAAAGGTCCTATATTGTGCAAAATTGACTCTTATGAGCTTTAAGCCATGTTATGATGTGGTTACCTCATCAAAAACATACATGGACGTTTCAGTAACCCTTTATTATTGTGATGTCATGTACTGGCAGTTTTCAGTAGCTTCCTTTTTCTTTTTGTTTAGTAGAGATTGGCATTTCTAGGGCTGGAATCATCCAAATGATTCTAGTGAAGGTGTGTGGAGTCTGAAAACACAGTGGAGCACTTCCTGTGTGACCACATGACATCACAAGGTGGAATAGAGTATTTTCAATTTGAGAGAAGAACTCTATACAGCATATGCAGGGTTTGTGTGTTAAACGTGTGAATGAAACAAAACAACATTATAAAATAGATCAGAGAATAGTGCAATATGGGCCCTTTAAAAATGATATATATGATTCATATTCTTTTTTTTGTACCATGATAATTTTGACATTTTGAACATTTCAGTATCATCTTGTCTACTTGTGTGTAACCAACACATATCAGTTTATACAGTTTTGGCCCATAGTTATTCTCACAAATACATATAAGGGCTATTGTTACCTGCACTGGGTGACAGAAACACAAGATGAATAATAGCCCCAAATAAACAGAGTACACCCCAAATTTTAGTGGGAAGGAAAATCTTCCCGGGAGATCATTGAACAGATTATGCCTCTGAAAAATTGCAGCTTGTAATGTTCAGGGCTGAGCTGGTGTGCCGAGTTTTATGAGCTTATTATTATGTACTGTCAGTTACAGCTTATGCTTACAGTTTTTGGAGGCGAGCAAAAGGTTGGACAAATTTACATGATTAAAATATGACAAGAAATGCAAATATAAAACCAGAGTGCTAAAAGTCCCCAGAGATGCCATGGTCAAGGTAAATGCAAAATAGACCATCCATGCCTTCCTGTATTGGCAGAAGCAGAACTTTTACATATAGAAAAAAGGTTTGTTCACAAGAATATCACTGCACTATGCAAATCTCAATCAGTATTTTCATGTTGGTTTGGTTCCCTGATGTCTCTGCTGCTACAGCATCCATTATTCTTTAATAATGAATGTTATATTAACTATAGTCAGCCTGCCATCCTATTCTCCATAGAAATGTAATTGTTTTGCCTAGAAGGTTCCACAGAGAGGGCAGCAAACTTAGTTATCTCCATGGAGACAAGAATGTCAAATTAGAGGTCAGATCTGTGAAGAGGCTACCCCAATTCCAGTAAGAATTCATGTTTTTGAGCAGTAAAGCCTTTGCCCCCTGGAATGTTCCACAGTATGGCATTAAACTAATCCATCTTGCATTTACAGTCAGATGAGTTTAATGCCGTACTGTGGAATATTCTAGGAGGCAAAACGATAACATTTCCATGGAGATGAGCAGGTGGCAGTCCCCCGTAATTAAGTAAATACATTTTCATCCTTCAGTACTTCTTAAAGCTTTGATGCGTACAGTAAGTAAAATGCAGTTGTTTTCCAGTACAAGTCAGCATTTTGACTATGTTGCAGTGCTCTGTATGTTAATGAAATGAGTTGAATAATTCATGTACTTGACATAGCTGAGGTTGACGGAGCATTGTGGAAACAGCTGTGTTCACCCTTAACCAGCTAATGATCAGCCATGGAAATTTGAGAGCGAGCAGATCTATGTCCACTCCTTTTAACTTTAATGGAAAAACTTTGCCATTAAACACTATTTCTGCATCATTTGGCAGCAATAAATGTGCAAGTTTCCACTGCAAAGTGCCTCCCTGCGCCTGTCGCCAGCTGCTTTGGGTCACCCCATTCACTAAGGTGATCATTTTGAGTCTTAATGTGGGCTCTAATTGCAACTACCACAAATCTTTATGAATCAAGTTATTTTCTATTTTTATGCACCAGCTAATAATACTTGTATCTTTAAAAGTATGCTTAGTGCACAGGGATCGTTGTGCCATTGACAAGCAGTGGATGCAAACACTCATTAGAGGGAGAATATTGAAAATCTATACAGCCGTCTGCGCCTTAGACCATACATATCTACATTCCAATCACTTCTGGGGCTCCCTTTCATCGAATGGTCCAAAACAATGAGTGAAAACAAATGCCACGGCCACACATAAAGAAGTGAGACAACCATGAAGAGGGCCAAAAGGCTTCTATGGGAAGGGAAGGTGAACGTTAGGGGAAAAATGCACTGGCTGTGTTTGTTTCATTATTCTTCTGGGTTCACTTTAGGAGTAAGCCTGTAATGCTCTCAAAATGAAAGTAAACAGCGTTCCCCACTGCCTCCTGAACTCATGAAGCAGGCAAACATTTCATTGGAGAGGTGGGCCGCTGAGTGAGAGGTCAAGAAGACTCACAAGAGGGCTGCGGGAGATGGAGAAGATAGTGGATGTTTATACTCAGGCAATAGAGCTCAAAACAGTGGTCTGCCAAAGGTCTCACTGCAACACTCAGTTTTATCACTATTTTAATAGGAATCAGTTTTACAGCTAATCTAAAAATCTAAATCTATTCCTTATTTCACATTTTGATGCCACCATAAATATCAATATTTACTATATTGGTACATGCATTCAGTCTTATTTGACATGTTTTAATTAAAGACGCTGTACCTGATTTTCACTCTCAAAACTAGTGGAGTTTCAGCAGTTTGCAGTGGTTTAAAGTTTGTTGTTTGTAGTGTTACATAGATGGACACAGCTGTTTATGGACATACATTTATGTTTTATACATGTGTGACAGATTTGATCATGAAATTGTCGGTGACTTTTTCCCTTTGGTCGTGTGTTGTTATTTCAGTGATGATTGCAGATGTTCTTGTATTGAAACTCCATTATTATAAGGATTGTAATGGAAAACTTCTTTAAACTTCTTTAAACGTCTTTAAAGTTGATATGAGGCCGTCTGACCTTGAAGCGTCAGTGGATCTGCTGATTGCAATGTATTCGCAATCACATAATAGTCGCCTTCGTATGTTCCCACATTGACTGCACTCTCCCGCACGGGGATGAGTCAACGTAAACCAGAGTATTGAGAGCTGAAATATTTATAGCTATTGAATATGCAGCCCAGTATATACTTCAGCCCCCACAACCAATTCTAATATTTATTATTTATCACAGGAGCCTCAATAAATTGAAAAGTCACACGACTAGAACATAGGTGGAACTACATGCCAAAGCAATCCTCGGACAAAAACAAAATCTGAATAATTTAAGTGCAAGGTGAGAAAAAACAAAAATTGCAACTAAACATTTTTCACATGCTTTATTTATTTACTACTTTATCATGATGTCTATAGCTCCATATTAATTTTTATAGTTTTTTTTTACCTTTTTTTTTTTTTTCAATATTGTGGCCAGTTGCGTTTCTAGTAAAGAATTAGCAATTACTATTTTGTTAAATATTATGAATTATTATGTGGTTTATACAACATAAACAGTCTGGAATTAAATTTTCTATTTCTGTCTAGATCAAGCCAAACATTGCATTTTTTCAATTCAAATGTTCTTTTGTTTTTGCCCACTCTCAACACATCTTGTTTGCTCTCCTGATGAAAGCCATTTGTGATGAAAGCCATTTTGATTTCGGGCACCATGTCATGTGTCAGCTACTGGCAAAACTTATGACCAAATGAGCTGTTTTGAAAATCTCTGTTCTCATTGGCTTTGGGGACTTGGGCTGTTAAATGTGCCCTACCACCTGCTCCTCTCTCTCTCTCTCCCTCTCTGACTCTCACCCTCCCTCTCTCCCTCCCTCTCTCTCATTCTTTGTCTCTCTCTCTCTCCCTCTCTCTTTCTCCCTCCCTCTCTCTCTTTCTCTCTCCTTCTCTCTCACCCTCTCTCTCTCCCTCTCTCCTTCCCTCTCTCTCATTCTTTGTCTCTCTCTCTCTGTCCCTCTCTCTTTCTCCCTCCCTCTCTCTCTTTCTCTCTCCCTCTCTCTTTTACCCTTCCTCTCTCTCTTTCTCTCTCCCTCTCTCTCACCCTCTCTCTCTCCCTCCCTCCCTCTCTCTCTTTCTCTCTCCCTCTCTCTTTTTCTCTCTCTCTTACCCTCTCACCCTTTCCCTCTCTCTCTCTCTCTCTTGCTCTCCTTCTCTCTCTCACCCTCTCTCTCTCTCTCTTGCTCTCCTTCTCTCTCTCACCCTCTCTCTCTTCGTCTCTCTTTCTCGCCCTCTCTCACACTCTCTCCCTCTCTCTGTCTCTCCCTTTCCCCCTCTCTCTTCCTCTCTCCCTCCCTCTTACTCTCCCTCTCTCCCTGTCTCTCTCTCTCTCCCTCCCTCTCTTTCTCTCTCCCTCTCTCTCCCTCTCTCTCTCCCTCTCCCTCTCTCTCCCTCCCTCTCTCTCCCTCTCTCTCTCCATCTCTCCCTCTATCCCCCTCCCTCTGTCTCCCTCTCTCTCCATCTCTCACTCTCCCTCCCTCCATCCCTCTCTCTCTCCCTCTCACTCTCCCTCCCTCTATCCCTCTCTCCCTCCCTCTCTCTTTCTCTCTCCCTCCCTCTCTCTCCCTCTCACCCTCTCGCTCTCTCCCTCTCTCTCTCTCTCCCTCTCTTACCCCCCCTCTCCCTCCCTCCCTCATCATTCTGGTCCATTGTATCATCCCCTTACAGGCTTGAGGAGATGATGATGTCAGGGCAATTTCCAAATTTCCAGCCTCAAGGTTGTCCCTTAGAAGTAGTAGTGACACTTGATGAGCCCCCAACTCTTTAAGTCTACGGCCATTAAATCTGCACATTATCAGCTGCAAGGTGGCTGTTACAGACCACAAACGCCCTGGAACGACTCCGCCAAGGCAGAGAAGTCCCATCCCGACCCAAAAGTACCACAAAACGGATGTAGTTCCTGCTATATGTTCCCTTTATGCCTCACTAAGCATCTTCTCTTAACAGTGGTCAGAGCAGTGCCTCCTATGGACTCGTATCTTACTTTATCTACTCTCTTCAGTGAATGGGGCTTGTTGTTATAGTGGCTGTCACCCCTTCAATTACGCACTCAGTTAAGTTGCACAATGCCACTGTGAAAAATATGGCTCAAATAGTCAGTAAAAAGAGCTGGATTGGTCATAAGTAGATGCCCATCAACACTCAACAGGACAATAGCTTCGAAACACAAATGGCAAGCACTTTGTAGCAACTGCCCACTTTGAGCAATGGCTTTGGCACTTTTAGCTGCTATTTTACCAAAACATCCATTGTGTAAGTTACAATGAATAAATAACAGATTAAAGGGACAAATATGACAATTGTTGTATTATATGAAGTGTGGTGAAACAGCCCAGTGATCATCTGTTGTTTTGTTTGGGCAAATGCCGCCTCTGGTGCACAAAAAATGAATTATTTACAGTTTAATTTGACAGTGTGCGTTTTGGAGGACCCGTCAGTGCGCAGAGTGAAAACCTGAGACAATGATGACTGTGATCTGTGTCAGTGAAGCTGAGGCCTTCCCTGCACAACACCACAAGGTTGGATTATGCTTTTTGGAAAACAACTTGTGAGTCTCATGGTGATGTTGTCAGTATTAATTTATTGGAAGTATTTTTTATATAAGTTGGTTTAAAGAAATTTACTGAAATCACCACACCCACTTTCTTATGATATGAGCTATTTTAGTTTTTTATGATATATTATTATTTGATATGTCTATATCTACTCCAAATAACATGAATAAGTAATATAGAAAAGGGAGTGAAGAATCAGTGCTTCATTAAATGTTATTTTGCCCAGTCCACATTTTTAAAGTTTTAAACCACTAGAAGATTTTTTTTTTTCTTTTTTTTTTGTACCTCTGAATCCTCATATATAGCATATAGAGAGAGATGGAGCTGGCTTAAATTCAGCTTGGAAGATTTAACTTCACTCCCATCAGCCTCACCACTTCTCCAGAGTTTACCTGCTCCTCAGTCTTCATCACCTCACTCAATCACTCCTCCCTGCTACTCACCACATTTCTTTCTAGTCCAGAAAAACATTTGGTTTGTGCCACACCCCCGGGTACAAATAAAGCAACCTAACCTAACCCCTTTGGCTTCTCATCATCGTGCCCTTCACTCTTCTCATCCTTTCATCATCCCTTTCTCTCTCCTCATCCTCTTATTGTCCTTTTCTCTCCTCGTCCTCACCTCACCACCAGTGTCCAAGCCTGAGCACCAAAGCTAACTCATTCAATAAAACGTCTATATATAACTGTATAACTTCAATCATACTTTCTCTTTATGTCTGTCTGCGTCTCTCCGGGTTAAAATAGTGTCTGCTGTCAGTAGTTGTTAAAAATAAAAAGGATGACACAGAGAACCAAGAAACCCAAAGTCATTAAATAAAATTTGTGTTGTCTGAGAAGCACTTATTTGATGACTTTATGCACCTTTATACATAATCAGTGATGCAACTAAGTGCTGCTCAGTGGTGTCATAAAACATTCTAACTATAATAGCCCATTGCTAGGTCTAATTAGTGGTACCCTGAAGAAAAACTTAATATACTATTTAATAAAAGCAGAATTGGTCTAGATATTTATTATTACTCTAGTAGGACTGGGAATCACAGTGTCCCTAACGATTCTTAGATACAAAACACAGCTCACAATACAATGATACTACTATAGCAGGCTTCTTAGGCGATACATGCAGTAATCAGTATATTGTACATGATATTCTATGGTATATGATTGTTTTAAAAAGGAAAACAGTATTTCTTTGTTAAACCACTACACACATTACCTTTATGAAATACGCACTATGTCACAGAAGGTCCACACAACTCCAGGTGTGTTTTGATATAAAAATAGGCCCTTTAATAATCAAAACTGTGACTATGCCAACTGTATTCCATAAATATATACCAAAAAATGTTCATGACGATATATCGAAACAGGATCTTATGATATCAGTACAGTGTTAAATAATTATGAATCACGTTTTTTGCAAAGCTTAGATACAGTATTTAAAAAGCTATGATAGACATGTAAATAATGACCAAATATTAGCAACCACAGCTCTGCACAATGAAGACAGTTTGGTCCGTTGCCAAAGCAGGCCTCCCATGCACCTCCTTTAATTGCAGGTTTTGGTCTGTGGCTGAGTAAATTTTTTATTGACCTATGGGAGGAGTTATCTCAGAGTGGATTTTCCTTCATTAAGCCCCCGTATCAGAGCTAGCGTAAATTCTTGATGCTCTAAAGGTAATGGATCTCTTCTGCCATGGAACTGCAATATGCAATAAAAGGTATGCTGGCCCATTAGTCTTCAATGTGAGGTTGTTGAGAAGGCTCAGGCTAATGAACTAAGGTAGTAAGAAAGGCTTAAAAAAGAAAACTAACAAGGAAATTGCCAGTGCGCATAGAGGAAAGGGAGGCCCCCAGAGTCCTGGTGATATAGTAGAGTAAGCAGGCAGCAGACAACAGCGCATAGCAACAGACTATAGGCCTAAATCATCGTGAAGCAACAGTGGTATAGAGGGAGACAGGCAAAACAGAGCTGCATTTAGAGGGTCAATCTCACTGTTGTTTTATTCATCACTATGGTATATCGGAAAACACTGGGAAATTTAGAGGGGAAATACTCATATATATCCAACAAGATTTTTTATGAGCAAAATATACAGATGACAACTACATTTCAAACTAGACAACCATCTTGAACTAAAAAAGATAAGGTAGATAACCCTTCTGCCACGTTGGGGAAATTTGAATTTACAATCTGTGGTGCGGTTATATTTATACATATTATAAGATCAAAATTGTTTGGATTTAAAAAAAAATATTTTCAGTACATGTATTTTTTCTCTATATGTTTTACCTAAACTTGAACTTGCACTTAAAGGTTCACAGCACAACTTTTCTGCCACATGGAAATGTTGACACTTCACCTGGAATGTTCCACAGTGGCATTAAACTTTTCTATCTTGCATTTATTCAATGTCAGACATTTATATTGCTAGGATACCCTGAAAAAATGCATTTCTACTGTAAGAGAGCTCACCTCTCCACAAATCTGATATGTAACTTGTGGTATACTGTAATTTAATAGTGCAACAACATTTTTGTTAACGCTTTGACAGGTAGTTTTTAATTTGGGATCATACTGAATGTTCTCAAGATTGACACGACTCCATATCAAATGAACTAAAGAAATAAAAGTTTATACTGTCAGTTAATTACATCTTCCCCTTTACTGTCTGTTCAGTTTATTCCATGAATACACATAGTGAATATGTGTCTTCATGTCACTTTCCACTTGATCTCATTTACAGCTTTGATAAAAACATATTTATAGCAATGTCTGTTGACTTTTTAATGAAATAACAAGGTCTTGCTCTGCTTGTTCCACCCAATTCTGACAAATTAACAAATTACTCCACCGCCAAACCAAAGACAAATGAGCTCTTTCTGTAAAGCTTGTGCTGTCAGTGCATTTGACGTGTGTGTCCTATTCACACAAGAGTCTCTGCTTCTCCCATATCTCCCAATTCAGGTACTTCTGCTTTCACACATACACACTTCTAGAAATTATGTCAGGTGTGCAGTTATGCGAAACATCATAATTAACATCTTAAATCCCATTCGAACGATAGTTGTGATTTCCGGGGTTTTGTACTTTGTGAGCAAATTGCTATGTTTGGCTGTCTCTTAAACCCAACCTGTCGACAGAGCAAAATTAAACCATGACTTCTTTTTTTTCCATGGAGCAAATCTGGGTTAAACATGGGGGGCGCTGCGTGGAGAGATAAGCGCAGATCTTGCAGCCATTTGCACTTTTTCCTTTGTGCTCTGCTGAAATGAAACAAGCTCATAATACATCGACAATTCTGATTCAGTTCTTTAAATGCTCGCGAAATAGGACCTAATGACTTTTGCAGCTTATAGAGGCATGTAGTCATCACCACACGCACACACACATGCACAGGGGAGGAAGTAATACCTGCAGGACTCGCTATTAAGACGGCTAATCCCACGGCCTCTAGAGAAAGCGGGCTAAAATATTCCTAGTGGAAGCTTTTCAAAAACAAGCTCCGAGGATCAAGAGTATGAATAAATTATGTGTATAATTAAAGGAAATGTCAAATGGCGTGTGTATGGGACAATATTAACAGTGGACCGGCCATGTTAAAGCAATCGGGGCCTGAGTTGAGTTGTCTGTGGTATAATGAGGTTCATGCATAGAAAGAAACTGATAGACTAATGTTGCACAGATGGCAAAACAGTGGGTCAGATGTACATTTATTTATCAAATCACTTGGGTTTGTAACTGTTTAGATATGATGCAAACATATTGGAACACTAATTCAAGAAAGCGTATTCATACTTTTCTCTTTGTGTCTGTTTGAGTTTCTCCAGTTTTTTAAGTCAAATAGCAACAGGAGGTGTAAAGTCACCTTTTTGCACCTGTTCCAAGCCTTGACAAAAAATAAAAATACTCTAGTCTTCTTAAAGCCCTCTTAGCTGTCATATCTTGCCCCTGCCAAATTGATGATGTGCTGACATTACCTGTCAAGAAAGGTTATGTGTGTTTTACAACATATTGAACAACTGCTGCTATAAATAACCGACTCATCTCAAGAACAATGCAGCCCAAAACACAATACATTTTCTCTTGGCCATTACACACTGATACATTTCTTAGTTTCAGCTCATATGACAAATCTAACAACAGCCAACATACTGTACACTAAGTTGAACATTTGTCAGTTTTTGAATAACTGACAAATATTTTCACAAATTTTGACTGGTTTAGTTAAAGTGTTGCATGAGCATAGTTTTTCAGACAATAGACAAACATTTTGGGGTATATTTTAAAGCGCTCATATTGTGCTTTCTTTTAAATCTGTGTTATAATTTCCTAATCAAAAACATACCTAGAGCTGTGTTTTGTTGCGTTCACACATGTTTAACACACAAGTCCTGCATATGTCAGCTGTGTTCTTCTCTCAACCTGAAAACACTCCACATTGTGATGTCACGTGATAATGCAGGAAGTGCTCCTCTGTGTTTTTAAACTCCATACACTTTCACTAGAATCATTTGGATAGTTTCAGCCTTGGAATCCCCAATCTCTACTGAACTAAAGATAAAAAGTAGCTCTTAACTTGAAAACTACCGCTTCATGACATCACAATGTGGATCAGAGCATTTCATAATAAGGGATTACTCAAACATGTGTGAATAAAACTAAATTCCAGGTATGTTTTTGATGAGGTAACAGCATTCTAACATGGGTTAAAGCTCAGACGAGTCAATAGGAATTTTAAATGACAAATAAATCAATTACTGAAGTAGTTAATTAATTAATTAACTTAATTAGTAATTAATTATTTTTTATAATCAGTTCATTGTAATGAATATGATTTGTTGCTTCAGCTTTACTGTAAGTGTGAGCCCTTTGACCAAGTGGCCAATATCCAGTTTTATAATGGAAAACTCTAAACCAACATCTCCCTCAATGGGCTAACAGATAGCTTATTTTATTTTTTTCATTTTCAAAGTGCTGCATTATTTTAAGTTCAATGGCTTGTTTAATGCAGTATGTGTTGTGCACAAAAGGCCAACGTGGGAGTGAAGCCGCGAGACACAGACACGGCCTCGTCTGTGTGAGACCCAGTGAGTCTGGACAAATGCTTCTCTTCACCAAAGCTGTCAGTGGATCTTATCAAAAACAGTGAACGTCAGCTTTCTGCAAACCCCCGACAAATCGCAACCCAGGGTTTTCCATTTGTTTTGTTGAATAGCACCAGATTCTATTCATAAAAGTCCAATTTCTTAGGGGTTGTGTTGTTTTTCCTCACAACATCCACAAATTGTCACTTCTAGGAAAGAAAAATAAAAGGAACAATGTGAGCACAAACCAAAAACTCCGGCCTTTTCCTCAGAAGATATTATTCAGAGGCATTTTCCAGATGTAACTAACAATGTCTGCCCACTGCTCTCACAGTGAAAACCTAGCTCCATCTGAAACCACTAATGGCCACAGATGTTACTGAACTAAGACAGACTTCTGTACATGCACGGGTTTCTTTAAACTTTGAAGCGATTCTGATGTTTTGTGCTGTTGAGTTAAAAGCCAGGTGTACGTTCACAAAGTGGTTAGCTGTAATCGTTCTGTAACAGTAGATCGTCTTCAGTTATGGCGTCTTTCTCTTTACTCCACAAAACACAAATATGTTTGCTGTGTAGGTCTCTGGATCAGTCCTAACTAACTGTTTATCATCTACTGCTGGGTCATCAGGATCAGCATAGATATATGAAGATGAATATAAAGTATTAGGCTATGGACCCTAGTTACGTAATACATAATGCAAATTATATTGAGTTAAAATTTCATATGCCCCATCCCAAATTAATTAGTGTATCATGGACGATATGATATCATTGACCAACCCGACTCAGTGATTAATGTTACCTTACTTCTCTTGCACAAAGGAGTATCTTAATTAGCACTACTGTCTTTGTGACTTTTCTATTAAAAATCCACTTCCTGAGCTTCCTCACATTGAATGCAACCCAGTTAGCTCTGCCAACTCAAGCTTGTTAAACCTCCTCTGTGCCTCAAATACACTACACACACTGAATCCTGCAGCTATAGCAATAATGATAAAGCGTCATTTCCAGCTTGTTAAGTGCCCTATGTCTGCTGTCTATTGTGAAACGACAATGCCACAAAGCAAACAAGTCGATGAATAAAGATTCACATTTTGTGAAGTTGACAAAAGAACTGGCCCTATACTGAGACATCTTGTTGTTATGACGCTGACAGGTGGTGAAATAACACTCTCTTCTGTTTTGCATATAATAAAAAAAGACATGTTCATTATAAAAGATTCTTGATGAACTTGATTCCAACTTGTATAACTCAGTTTAGTAGAATACATAATTAACAGAATCAAAAGCAGATGGAAATATAATGTGGTAATACAAGCTGAAATTATATAAAGCCCCGTTCTTTGGCAACCTTCTGTTTCATGAGGACTTGGGACTAGCAAAAATTGTTTATTTTAGAGAAATCCATTGGAAAAGTCTTATTATCTACTTGTTTTGGTTTATACTTATTAGATTGAATAAATAAAGAAGTTTGTTCTTTCACTTCTTAAAAACAAACTAGAAGTCTATGTTTAAAAATGTAATTAAAATTCAACATAAACATTGCACTTTTCACCATGGATATCTCATTGTACTTTATTTTAATTGGTCCTATGTGATGAGAATAACAATATTTCAATTTCTTTGTAATGTCTTATTAGGACCTTACATAAAAAGTTTTTAAAAGCAATAAAAGCAATAAGTAGTGTGATATTGCAAGAAGCACAATTAACACTTTGTTTTGTTTGGACTTGCTAAAAAGCCCCTCAGGAAATCTTAAACACTCAATTTGATTGTTGTGTGTGTCTCCTCGGGTGTGTATTGGTCAGTGATTGACCAGTGCAACTCTCTGCTGGCCCCCTGTTGTTGTGCCTTATCGCTTGTATCAATGCCAATTATGCCACTTAATTACATCACGTTTAATGAAATGGCAGGTTTGGGGAGAGAAACAACTATGCCCTGATTGCAATTGAGAACAAAACCTAAAAATCTATTGTTTTATGGTGGAAATACCAGAGGCAGAACATAACAAAGTTAAAGTAGTAAAGTACTGTACTTAAGTAAAAATGTTAGGTACCTGTTCCACTTAGTACATTTTAAAGTGGATACTTTTTTAGGTAAGGTAAGGTAACTTTATTTATATAGTGCTTTTCACAGACAGATGTCCCCAAAGATGCTTTACACAGTATTATTAACAGAGCATTGTTCATTTACTCCATACCCGTACATTTACTTCACTACATTTGAAAGCAGGTATTTGTACTTTCTACTTCACTACATTATAGTTTGAGTCCTGCTAAAAAGATGAAAGTGTTTATTTTTAACACTTTATAATTTGAGCAAACAGAAATATAAGAAAAATTAGGAGCAGGGTTTATAAGATTTATCTTCTTCCTGTTCCTTTTGTTCATGCAGCAAAGACAAGGAAAGTCATGGCTGGAATAGGTACTTATACTAATTGTACTTATACTAATTGTACTTATACTAATTGTCAGATTTTTGTTATTGTTGTTACTCTCTTCAAGTTGATGCATGAGCAATATTTTTTTTTAATTGCTAGAAAAGACGACTGATTCAGCACACATCACTATTTGAATAATAGTCTTAAATAATAAATAAATAATAATCTTAAAATCTAGATTTTAGTAGATTTTTTCATG
Source organism: Odontamblyopus lacepedii (assembly GCA_034769755.1). Taxonomy (NCBI): domain Eukaryota; kingdom Metazoa; phylum Chordata; class Actinopteri; order Gobiiformes; family Gobiidae; genus Odontamblyopus; species Odontamblyopus lacepedii. The sequence continues at coordinate 28,142,372 of CM068345.1, read as the reverse complement.
TGATACTTTTATTATCTGCTCCAGTATCTGTACTTTTGTAACAGAATTGAGTTCTGCTTCCACCACTGGGGAATACCGTACAATAATTTCTTTTTTTTCCCCTTTATGGTTATTTAAAGGTGCACTGTGTAACTTTTTCTTCCCTTGATTGTCTCCATGGAGATGTTGCTGCCTTGCCTGGAAAGTTCAGCTGTATGGCATTAAATGTATATGTCCTGCATTTATTCAGTTACACTTGGTTATTGCCTTAGTGCTTTGTAAAATAGGCAGCATTAATATTGTCCACAGAGTTGACCTGTAAATAACTAGACATGCTGGGGTCACAGCTGGTCTCCACAGTTCAGCTTAATGCGATACTGGGTAAAAAAAATCAGGCAAGTCAGTAACATCTCCATGGAGACAAGCGGGCGGACCCTCTTCCTCCAAAGTTACACAACTGGTTTATCCATGTCAATATACGTGGTCTTGTTGATATAAATCTTAGACCATTAGACCAAATTTTCTGCTACAATTTTACACATCCAGCGTGTGATTGATTTGACCAGTGGAATAAAGCGAACCCGTTGCGCTTGCTCGGGGTGGCGCACGGGGGCGCACTTTCCCACCAGGTGCGTCTTTGCGCTGCCTCCTCCTGCACCTTCACCACCATCATCATAGCGCGGCTGCCTCACTGCTGCTGCTGCTCCGTCGCTGTCGTATAGCACATTTCTTCCCCTTTCTCTCCCTTCGCATTGGAGACGGGACTGAGTTACAAAATAAATCATTCTCCAAGACCTTTTCTACCAAATCTGAATGCGGGAAAACCAAGAAGAGGCGGACGGTGTTCTTTCCAAAGTAGGAATGTTGCAAATGTGATTGAGGCACACGGCAAACAACGTGGGTGTTGTGTGTGTGACTGTTTTTTTGGTGGGGAGTGGAGCAGGGAGAGGAGCATCGATATGAGACGCGTGCATTTGTGCCTCGGCTCCTCGTTATCTCCGGCTGACCACCTCCACTGGCTCCGTTTCACCTGTATGCACGACCTTGTAATTGTGACCGAAATTTTCCTAACGAGGTTTCCATGGAGGAGCAGCGTGCCGCTTTTTGCGTGAGGACTGAGATATTTGGTTCGCGCTGGTCTCAAGACACTTCAAGATAAGAGGTAAGAAAAACAACACGTTTATGGCCACCACGTTTTGTTTAGCCATTCTGAACGCGCACCACTTCTACATAAACTACACCTAAGGACGCATACGGGGTTTCTGAGCCAGCCTGACCCGCATATCATATCCACAATTGGCCCATCAATTACTGGTGCTGCTGTACGGGTGATGATAATTGTTTGTTTTAGGGTGAGCAGCGTGACGTGCCCTGGAAGCTGCAGACAATTCCTCCACATCAGCAAGGGGGAGACTTATTTTGAGGTTTTTGGTCCAAAAGTAAGCAATTTAGTAGCCACATGGTTGAATTTCATTTTGTTACATGTTATTATCCTGTACTCTCCTGATTCTGTTCACAAATCCTAGGTAAACTGGGCAAATTATACGCAAATTATACAACTGTTTTATGTTTGTTCTGTGAGTAAGTAAATGGTATCCTGAAATAAGAAAGCTTTTAGCCTTGAATAAGTCTTGAGGCAGTGGTTTGCTGTAGAGTATTTCTAAAGGAATGGAAGAATTAAGGTGTGTATCCACAATCAGGTGGCGTCTCCCATGTGTAGTATTCAGTAGGTAATTGCACTGTAGTATGGCACATTGTCAGGAGTGATGAATGCAGCTATGGGCCTTCAAACTAAGTACACTCCCACTCTTCAAGCTGGGCTATTTGTTCAGCCTGCGTGTTACTTGGATGCTGGCAGTGTGGTGTGATGGAGGTGGTAGAGATTTTTTTTCTGTTTGGTGTCAGTTGTGAATTGGTGAATCTGATAGCGAGTGATTCACAGTAAAGCCTCTCTCCTCATCACCATGATAAGCAGCAGCAGCGGATCATGCTGGAGCACACTGTGAGCCTGCTGCCTGTGAACTCATATGTGTTAGTGGAACATCTTAGTCATCCAGGTCAACCCAGTGAATCAGAGGTTTAGTTACCCAACATGATTCTGAGTGTAATGTAAAGTTTGTAGAAGTATGTGCTATAGTTGACTGCTATTCAGGGATTTTACAATACCTAATTTTACTGTTCTTATTATTGTGAAAAGAAACATCATCCTGACCCGTCCTACAGTGCATGTCAGGAACAGTGAGCAGCTCCAATACAGCACCCGAGGACCCCTTTCCAGATCTAGATTTGTCAGGACTACCTTATGGTAAATGATCACATTTTCCATGCTCAAGGCACTCAAAGCACATTATATCAAGGAGTCACTCATTCATTCAGTCACACCAATTGAGTGAGATGGGTTAAGTGTCTTGCCCAAGGACACAACAACAGCATTCGTCTGTGGGAGCTGGAATCACACCAGCCAACCTGAGGGTCAGCAAACTTGACCGCTCGACCAATGACGTTAATGCTGAGATTCAAACGGCCAACCTTCAGATGAGTGGACTAACGCTTTAACGCTGTGCTATACTATCACCATCAGGCCTATTGTGCGTGTAGATGGAGGGAAATATGCTAATTTCACACAGAAAGACCTCATGCGCCCAGGAGTAGAACCCTGGACCTTCTTGCAAAAGTGCTAGCTACTCAACCACTGTACAACTTTTAGTGTACAGTTTTCTCTTTGTTCCAACACGCCTGCATTGCAGGGTGCTCTTATTAAGCATAAACAAACTGCTCACAGAGGCATTTTATTTAAGATTTCTCATTCACTAATTCCAAGTTTAATATTAATATACTCAATGTTATATTGCAGCTTTTGTAAATGCTCACTTACTGTGCCTCATTTTAAGTCCTGAGACCAAACTGCACTTGAAAGACAAGGGCACACCTTTGAGGACAGTGGGGGAGGAGGGGAACGGCCCTCTTCTGTGAAAATACAAAAACCTTCAGTTATACTCGGATGTGGAGTGAGTGCCCATACATCTTTGTTAGTCTAATAAATGATTCATATATAATTTTACATTATACAGACCTGAAGGCTGTGCTATTGTTACCTGAACAAAAGCATATTGACCCTGTGAGTGCGAGGAGTGTTAATGACCAACAGGTAGGTGACTGGTCTGGTCTGAATCATTATGAGGCAGGGGGTGAGCCCTGAGGCAGAGCTGTAGCACTGGGATTGGTCTGCTGATGCTGATAGGAGCAGACAGGGCGCGCTGTGCCGTGCAGCTCTGGGGTTTCTGTGTTTCTTCCATGAATGAACCCCCGAGCTTCTGTGAGCCTAAGAAGAGAGAAATAACATCTGCTTCACCTGTTCTGAAGACACAGGCGCTTTCATCCAGGAAGTAGTGTACAATAGCAGTGCATCAGTTTGACTATGTGAGCTGTGGCGTATTTAAACGGTACGAATGAAAAGGCCCAAGATGTGAAAACTTTAAAAAAAAAAAAAAAAAAAAGAAAAAGAAATTGTGGACATAATGGCTCCACCTATGAACACTTTCTCCTAAAAACAAAAACACAATAATCAACAATGTTGCTCTGAAATGCATTCTCGCTCACATCTGGAGTTTTACTGACAAATTCAAAGTGAAATGTCAAACTTTCCAATATAAATGTCATATGTGCGCCTGCAGTGCACAGGTCTCAATTCTGCTACTGTTAACAACACAATTAGATAAGATTATGGCTTCTCCCTATGGATGCATAAATCACAGTTACATAACTTGAAATTTAAGTGAGACGTCTTTGTCAGTACGCACAAACACTGGTGTTAAATATAAGAGATGCCTTTTCCTCTGTTGTATAAATGTGTTAATCAATCAAAATGCAGAAATATACTGTCAATATCTACAACAAAACAAAGCAACATCCCCTTTGGATGATCTTGGAGAGTGTGGTGTATTCATTCGTTTTTACCCATGAGCTGCTTATCACTATTTGAAGGTCAGTGTGAGTCCAGGAAAATGTTTATTTAATAATTGAATTCATTTGTATTTTTTACACTTTGCTGACCTTTTGGCAGATTGGAATATTGGAAGAACTTTTTGAATGAATGTACTCCAGCCTTTTTTTATTTTTTATTTTTTTTTGATAAGGCAGACTGACTAACACTGTCATTGTGAGTGTAAACCCTATTTTTCAGACTATAAATCGCTCTGGTACCAGCCAAAAAATGTGTAATAAAGAAGAAAAAAACATATATACGTCACACTGGACTATAAGGGGAAATTTATTTTATAAAATCAGAGACCAAGAACCGACATTTCATCTTGAAAGGCAAATTATAGAAGTTATAGTAATAAAAACAACCAAATAGAGAACAATCCGTGTGCCATTCATTCATTTGTTTTTCAATATAGTATCAAAAATGAAAAAAACGAAAAACAACTATTATGTCTCTAAAACCAAAATGAAAAAAACTTTTTTTTTCAGTTTTTGATTTTGTGTTTTAATGAATAATGGAAAAAATTGATCTTCTGATATCAAGATAATATCCAGTGTGGAGTGTCTGCGTACGCCGTGTCATTAGCCGACCACCAGGCCGATCAGGACTGCACCAAACCAGGACTAAACCTGGACTGAACCAGGTCTAAACCAGGACTGAGTTGAGCACTTCTCCTGACTTGAGATATAAAAAAAACAAAACAAATATAAATTCTACAACTTAAATGTCAAACCAGAGATATTGGCAATGAAAATAACCTGCATAGGTCATATAAACCAGGACTAAAGCAGGACTAAACCAGGACGTGTGCCCGCAGGTGAAAGGGCCGGTGCAGTGCTACGCACTCTACCGCTGCGCAGTTGCTGCCCAGTCGCAATTTGCGGACACACTGCTCGGACTCAGGTTCTCTCTCACTTTCAAGTCCAAGATTAGTCATGGTTCAGTCCTAATTTAGTCCTGGTTTAGTCCTGGTTCAGTTCTGGTTTAGTCCTGGTTCAGTTCTGGTTCAGTCCTGGTTTAGTCCAGGTTCAGTCCTGGTTCAGTTCTGGTTTAGTCCTGGTTCAGTTCTGGTTCAGTCCCGGTTTAGTCCTGGTTTAGTCCTGGTTCAGTTTTGGTTCAGTTCTGGTTCAGTCCTGGTTTAGTCCTGGTTTAGTCCTGGCTCAGTCCTGGTTCAGTTCTGGTTTAGTCCTGGTTCAGTTCTGGTTCAGTTCTGGTTTAGTTCTGGTTTAGTCCTCGTTCAGTTCTGGTTCAGTTCTGGTTTAGTCCTGGTTTAGACCCGTTTTAGTCCTGGTTCAGTTTTGGTTCAGTTTTGGAACTTTTCTGGTTCAGTCCTGGTTTAGTCCTGGTTCACTTCTGGTTTTGTCCTGGTTTAGATCTGTTAATTATCCTGGTTAAGTCCATATGCACTGCAGAAGTCCGGCATCTCAATCGATGTTTCTTCTGGGACAAACAGACTGAAGTTCTCACAGCTTCAGCTGATGCAGCGCGGAGGTGGTGGAGCTCCGACAGCTCAGCGTTCACGATATGGACGGATCTTATCCCTGGATCGACGCTATGATTTATGTTCTGTAGGTGATTATGAAGGGCGCTAATGTTAATAACATGATTCTGCATCATTTTCAGCTCCATATTTCACTACATGCAGCTTGTAATCTGCAGAATATGATTTTATTTTGGGGGCATTTGTGTTCAGTCTTCTCAGTTGTCTTTATAAGTTTGTTTAGATTTATAATTTTTAGTAGTATTAGCAGATACTGGCACACAAGCCTAGGGCTCCCTCTCGCAGCTGTCACATCCAGGACTAAACCCGAACTGAACCAGTTCTAAACCAGGACTAATCTTGGACTAGAAAGTGAGAGAGAGAACCCGAGTCCACAGAGCAGGCAAGGTGTTCGCAAAGTGCATTCGGGCTGCGGCTGTGCTTAGCTCCGTAGGGTGCGTAGCTCTGCGCCGGTCCTTTCACCTGCAGTCACCCGACCCCGTCCACACGGGCACACCTCCTGGTTTAGTCCTGGTTGAGTCCTGGTTTAGACCTGGCTTAGACCTGGTTTAGACCTGGTTTAGTCTTGATTTATATGACCTATGCAGGTTGCTTTCACCATTGCCAATAGCCCCGGTTTGACATTTAAGTTGTAGGCTATTTTATATTTGTTATTTTTTATATCTCATGTCAGGAGAAGTGAGTGGATGGCGTACCCCCACGTACCATGCCCACTACACCCCTGGACAGAAGGTTTTGTTTTTCATTTTCCTGTGATCCTGTGCACAATTGCTTCAGTAAATCCAGACTCTTTGATTGAAGACAACTCTTCTTTAGTTTTTATTTCCCCAACAGCATTTACGGCCCAAGGCCCATGACGAGGCTCGGTGCAGCAGTTACAGAGAGAGGAGTGTGTTAGGTCTGTCCATTCATATATACGGTCTATGGGCTGTCAGTGTGAAAATGTAATATATAAGTCACACCTGAGTATAAGTCACCCAAACCATGAAAAGACCAGGGATTTTTTCATTAATGAGTAGGGGATAGATTACTTAAAATTTTTCCATGATTTAAGCAATACCTGGGTACATTACAAGTGAAGACTACTATATTCAGGTACCTATGCTAATTAATCATTATCTAAGGCTATAAAACCGAATAATATGTTCATAAATTCCATAAATTAATAATAATAACAATGCATTGGATTCATACAGAGCCTTCCAAAACACCCAAAGAGCTTTACGGTGCATTGTTCAGTCACTCCACACTTGGTGTTGGGAAGCTACCACTCTAGCCAAAGCTGCCCTGGGGAAGACTGACAGAAGAGAGGCTGCCAATCTGCACCATCGGCCCCTCCAACATAACCCATCACTCACACACATCATTTTCATACTAGGCAATGTAGGTCTTGCCTAAGGACATAACAACAGAACTTGGTCTGAGTGGGAATCAATCCTTTGGGTTGGGAGACCACTCCTTTAACCACTGAGTAACTGTGAAGACCATTTTTTTGAACAAAACCGGTAGATTATATCTTTATTTGTTTTGTGCCTACCAGCATAGCTTTCTACAGAGCGGTCCTGGCACTCACTTGGCAGTTTTTGACACTATTTTTTATTCTGTAATATTATTTTTCTTATCAATGTCATAGTGTTAGCTTTATATAGTTATTAATGGGTTAAGCAAAAAGATGTTTATGTTATATGTGGTAAAATTTTTAGATGGACATGTGAAGGAGGGATAGTGAATATTCGTGTAGGAGGATGCTTAAGTCTGAGCTGCCAGACAGGAGGCGTAGAGGAATGCCAAAGAGGACATAACTTGATTATATGACCGCACAAAACTTTGAAACTCTATATATGCTATAGAACATGCATACACATTTAGACATTAAGCTGAATGTTTTTCACATAAAAGGGCCCCTTCAGTAGTATAGCCTGGCATGACATGACTTGACAAAACCCCATTACAAAGACCAACCATAACATGCAAAGTTGACAGAAGGCTTATACCCATGCACTGTACCTCTGCACGCACAGCCCAATCCTCTGGTCGTGAGGTGGCAGCAGTTTGAACAGAAAGGGGCCCTATCAGTGAGGCATCCAGGAGCGTTTCATGACAGCCAGCATACCAATCCAATTTTGCAGACTTTGAAAGAACAGGAAAACGGAAGCGAGCCAAAAACATGAAAGGTTTGCTCAGACCCCACGTGTGTGATTTTGACATCCAAGGGGGCAGCTGACAAACAATTAGCTGCTCTTTAAGTAGCGCTGTGAACCAGGGATCAGGCCACAAATGAGCCGTACATCACCGCCTATGTGTGTTAAATAGAGAGTGAGTGAGCTCAGTGCTGGGGAGTTTTAAATGTTTGCTTTGCTGCGCGTGTGGGCAGAGAGATGACATTTAGCAGCTGCTGTTATTATCTGTCCATGGCCTTAATATATCTCTAACACCTCTTGAGAGAATGAGAGTGGAAACATGAGGTGTAGTGATTATGTCTTAAGGTGTGCTGTGCTCACTCTCGGCTTGGCTTTGTTTGGTCCTGGTTTGAGCCCTGTTTGGTTTTGTGCAATTCCAGTTCTGGTTATAGCCAGTAATTTTGCGTATGTATTTTTTATTCAAAATAGACTATAATAAAAACAAAACAAAGCATGCATCCTTAACTGTGAGCGGGCTGCATCTCCACAAACTTGACCCTTGTTTAACCTGGAGGAGGTTAATTTCTATGGAATCATGCAGGTGACATTCCACCTCCAGAAAGTTGCTTTAAGTAGACTTGTGCGATTATTTCTCATTTGTAATCATCAGTATACTTAGGTCTTTTTAATCGAGAGCTCCACAGCTAATCCTCTCAGTAAAAGCATGAGAGTTAGGAGCAGAGTACAAATTTTGAAGGAACAAATGTCACTATGTGACTATAAAATAGAAAAAATAAAATCATGGCAGGTCAATTTGAGTCATATCACCAAGCCCTAGCCTTAAGTAGTGGTACCTCCCAGGGTTTCTGGGTTTAGTCCCTGTGCAAGAGTGAGCGCACCCTTAGCCCCATGCAGGTGCAGCACTGACTTTACTACTGTGTGTTATGCCTCCTGTCTGTTGTGGGTATACACGACTGCCATGTGCGTGTCCATGCTGTTTGACATTTCATAATTGCATCATTACGAGGCCGCGTGCGAGAAATGGGTGCGTCGCAATTTGCACTACGAGGGAGACAGGCACTTGCCCTTGATTATGGACTGGGGTGAAATGGCTTCCTCATCAGGCTGTCTTGATTCGGCCCAGCGTGCGGTGGAGACACATGCTGCTGTGGGTGAATCTAATTGATTGGATGGCACCCAATTCTCAGGTCCAGGTCTCTCCTCAGGCAGCCACAGAGCCGATCCGTCCAAGTGAAGGATGAGCCCAGCCTATAATATATTGGCACGGGCATCCTCCCATATGCCTCTGGTATCAACAGTGCCGTATCTCCGAGTGTGCACTAGTGGCTCCACAGGGCACTGTCACTGAGTCTGGTTTGGTCTGATGAGATACTGTAAGTGAGAATGGGCCACACAAATTAAGACCTTATCATTCCCCAAGATGTGGGCAATGCAATATAACAGTGTATCATTGTTTCATTTGAACTCTGCTTTATTTATTTTCATTTTATTTTATGCATAATTTTTGTACAAAAGCAACACCCAAAAATATAATAATTTGGCAGTAGGGAAAAAAGATTGAGTTGTTTATGTGACATTTTTAAAATGACATTTTCCCACCCCAGGAAACTGGCTACTCCTGTTCTTGCAGTTTAGAAGCCAAATAAATCATGTCCACATTAAAATATTAAAATCAGATTGCGTAACTTTTGCTTTTGATTGAATGACTATTGGTGTTAGTTTTATTGTAGTGGTGTATGCAAGTGATTGAAGTGTAGCACAGTCACATAAGTGAAATAAATCAAGAATACATTTTAGTTGATTATATGTCATGCTGACAAATTTAGCATATGCTTTCACTCAAAACAACTGCATCAACATAAAAATGAGAAGAAACAGACCAGTAGGTTGAAACCCAAGAAAAATCCTAAGACAAACTGAGTGGGTGAGCAAACTAAATTAAAAGTTTACTTTAGTGTGGTGAGTTGATAAATCTTTGGATTAATGAAAACATGGAACATGTAAATTGAAAAGTGGCTTAACAAGTAGTTTCTGCTATAGTTTTCCAAACTGATTTTCCAGGGTCATCACTTTTGTGCACACTTCTGTGAATATGGAATATAAAGTTAAACTGTAATAAGGCATTGATGAGTATAAAACTTCTAGCTGTTTTCAAACTTTAGCATATTTTCTGCAGTTGCATACACACATATATTGAGACTAAATTGGGACTAAACCTGGACTAAACCAGGATTCAACCAGATCTGGAACAGGACCAACTCAGGATCAAACCAGGAACAAACTAGTTTCCTAGGAACAAGTGTTAAAGCTCCCTTTGAAGATAATATAAGTGTATGTGTCTTTATGATTCATTTATTTTGTGGACAGGAGTCAATGTCATTCACACATTAAAAAAGGAAACTTGTTCAACAGGTCAAGCTCACCTCTGCGCGACAGCACGAGTGCCATTTCAGACGCTTATTGGATGAGAGCCACTCTTGCCCTTGGGCGCCAAAGATGACGTTTCCATGGAAACAGCTTCTCCTGTTATCAATCATGGACTGTCTGGCAGGTAACCACCTTTTTATATGAGTAATGATTCTTTCACATTGGGAGACATTTACAGTTGTGTGGTGAGGAGTGAGAGAGAGGGGTTGGAGTTGATTTAAAGAAACACTCCTTGATATTGACTTCCATTCACAATACAGAGTCTGTGGTCTTCATCTTTATCCCACCTGTAATCTGTAACCCACTAACTGGATACGTCTCTACAAAATCTAGCATTACAGAGGTGCACAACTGCATGCAATGACATGTTTGCAGTTTAGAAATACTATTCTTCATTTCTTTCATTCAAGTTAAGTTTGTAGTACCTTATCAAGTCCACTTTCTGTATGTGTCTAGGAAACATTATTGTAGAAGCAAACCAGACTGCAAAGAGACAGCCCAATGTGAGCTTTTATAGAGCGTAAAAATGCTGACAAGAGTCTAATTTGATCTATAACATATATGACACACAAGGTCAGGACAGTGGAAAGGGAATGAACAAGGTAGAAAATTGCTCAGTTAAAACAAAGCTCAACCACAATGCAACTTTTACTTTTTTCAGAAGAGAGTATTTTCTAAAATTGTAACTCTTTATAGCTGCCATCTATAAGTTCATTAGATTCCCTCACAGATGGTAGTTCTAAGTTAGCGCAGAACAGCTGCAAATTGGCCTTTTTTAATGGATGTGTATCATGTATTATTGACAAATCTGAGAAGGCTCTGCTAAAAATGACAAAAACAAAAATGTAGTCTTGGAAAAACTATACTTTAAAACTAAGATCTTAAAACCATCAGCTACTTTTTAAATTGAGTTGGAAATCATATCTTTGATGCATTAGGATATATAGAAAAAATCTTAAAAAGTCTTAAGTTTCAGAAAAATCATTTGAAACTAAAAACCAGTGTCACTTTACAAAACCTTTACATTATCTTTGTATTTTTAACAGTTTGTGACCTAGCCGAAAATGTGGAATTTACAGTCAGTACTCATGGAGCTCCACTTTCCCTGTACCTGAATGTTATTACTTTGGGATCATTGGAGCTCTGTCCCTATCAAATGTGTGATTTCCTCCTCTACGTGTCCTGCTCAAACCTCTGTGTGTGTGTCTGTGTGTGTGACAGAGTGCCTGGACAGTGTGTCGTTCCATGGGCCCAGCTGGAGGATGGAGCCCGGAGACCTTTTCATCCCTGTGGACTCCATCGAAGAAGAGGCAACACTGACCTGCGACGCCAAGGGAAGCCCACCACCTCAGTACAGGTAAGACCAGGCCACATGACAATAAAACACTCGTCTCTGAGCCGACACCATGCTATAGGAGTGTCATATTGTGATCCAATCCTTCTTGCAGTTCTATGCTCAGCCAGCGGTCAGCTTCATGCTCAGAGTGAGTGACAGGTGGATTTGACCCATCACAGATCAAGTGAACTCTCAGAAGAAGCACATATTTTGACATTTCCATAATACTAAAACTGATATATTCTCCTATTTTTATTGTAGAAACCAATTCTTCTTTGGTCACAATTGCGTACATTTTTTTATCATGCTAAGACTAAGTCTATGTGGCTTACATTAAATAATTGACTACTGTAATGCAAACAAATATACTTTTTAAATCTATGATATAAAAATGCAACAAATAAAACATGGGTATCTTTGTTCAATTTGAAGGATGATGTCATATATTCAAGGCCATTACTTTGACTAATCCATCTAAAAAGTTGAATCCTTTGAATATCACAAAAAATAGGTTTTCTGAAAAGCTTCCCACTTTTGTGGAATTAAAAACAACCCATTTTTGTTTTTAATTCCAATCCTAATTTCCTGTGTGCATGCTGCAATTAGCACTAGGGTTACATGTTCCAGTTGCCTTTCCGAGAAAATGGGATTGTTTAAAATGCCTGTTGTCAATAATTACAGAGCCAAAAAGAAAATCTGTGATTTACTTCTGTTTCAAATTCTGTGTTTGGCAGTACATTTTCAGATATATTTTTAAAGGTACATTTTGCAACTTTTCTGAAGTGTCTGCCACTTCCATCTAAGATCGTCCACTATTGCATTTAATATGCCTCTATAGCGACAAGCATTGACAGCACCAGACCGAGATCTGTGGAGAGACTGCTCATAGACAGAATGCATGTTTTTCAGTGTTATTTTGAGCAGCACCTGCAACTGTATATGGAAGAAGGTTAATGCTATCCTGTAGAACATTTCAAACAAAGAAATATGGAGACAAGCATTCTATTGACTCCATTACAATAGCTTCATAAGTTCACAATAGTTGATTTAAAATAGTTACATTTCAGAATTAGCACTGTAGATATGTGTAATGTGTTTTAGTTAAAGCAGTAGCATCATTGTGCCTAGACTAATTCATATTGACAAAAGGGCTGCCAATCTGCCACCAGTCGCGCCTGATACTATCTCAGCGACACACGTGGAGCATCCTAATGATCGTGTGCACTTGTAAAGTCACCTGCCGACCAATGGGAACACCAGTTGCAACCAACAGCCATTGATTACAAGTGTCTTTGGTGTTCACCGCTGGAATTACTTGTGGCCGTGTGAGCTGAATGGTACTGATGTGGGGAGTGCGTATTCTCATTATTTCAGGGTTTTCCAAGTCTCCTCATCTAAGTCTGAGGCATTACCATGTGGTGATTAAAGGTGAGAGGAGCATGTTAACCGTGCTGTGTCTTCTAGATAGGCTGCCGATGCCCCAGAACCTCTGTAGCATTCCTCTTGAAGTGTAAATCGGCCCCCACCCTTTTCCTCCTTTCTCCTGCCAGTCCTGTCACTCACAAAGACATGAGATCCCATAGTATCCTCAGAGTAGCTGCATAATAAAAATCACATATAGAAGCAGCCTCTCCACCAAACTCATAAAAGGGAAGGGTTTGGGGATGGTGACCTAACCTTTACTTGAACCTTTGGTGAAGTGTAACTTTTTGTGTGGAAATGTCTTAAAAGAAATGGACAGAACTTATAAGAAAAAAACAGGTAGGAGTTGTGACATCATATACTTGTCAAATAAATGAATATCCAATCCACTTTACTTATATAGCACACTGCATAAACATTAAACTGTTTCCAAAGTGCTGCACAATACAAAATACAATGGGGATATAAAAGAAAGCTCTATTTAACTCCACTAGTGCTTATTAAAATCAAAGTAAGAGTGTCAATAAATAAAAGTCGTACCCAGACAATAAATGATACTAAAACTATTATTAAAAAAAACAAAACAAAATGCACAATTGAACACCTATTTTAAAAAAAGGAATATAATTTGGACATTTGTTAGTGTAATGGTTTTGATCTGTATTAGAACTAGTACCACATGATACTATTTCATTAAATACTTAAAAATTACACTGTATTGTCTAAAATTAGTATTGAAATTGAGTATCATGCCTTTTTCTTTTTGGTGACACAATACATTATACAGATTCTTCTACTGTCAATTAAGACCCAAAACTCTTCATAGGTTGTAGTCTTTATTTAATGTTTTTTTTATCTTTTCAAAATGATCGATATTACGAAGAAAGAAAAACAATCTTTAACTGTTGATTATGGCCACTACATCTTCAGTAGTTCTTCACCAGCTATGTGATTGGTTTCTTATTCGATCATTCGAGAAATAATAGTACCTTTTACAGAAGGGCTCAGAACTAAAGGACCTTTACTTTTCTGTCTGGATGCTACATTTCTTTTCTGTTTTGATAAGAAAAATGGCTTGGATGAAATCATGTACTCTTCTACCAGTCCTGCCACTGACTCAAAGAGAGTGAGACTGTAGTATCCACATTATAAAAATCACATATAGAAGCATCCTGTCTGATCATAAAAGTCATATTTCAAACTCACAGTGACATTGCTAACCTTGACTTCACCCTCTTTGGTCTTTGGCTACACTCCAATGGCTCCGTACTTGTGCTTTTGCCTGGCCTGGTGATCCAATGGCACATCTGCACAAAACCTGAGTCAACAAGAGTAATTGGGTTTGGAGTTGCTATTCACTCACTCTGTGCTCAAAGAATCACTTAGCTGCAGAGACACTTCACAGTAGATCAAAATACAGTAGAAAGTACACAGTAGAAAAAGGTGATTTCTAGAAAACATAAACCACATATCTAAATACTTGTTTGTACCACAAGATAACCAGTATGGCCTATATAACATTTCTGGTGGAGGTTACGCAAACTGCTGGTCTCTATTGAGATGTTATTGCTTTCCCTAGTGTGGTATTAAACACATGGATCTCCATGGTTATAAGAAGCTAGTATCTCAAGCAGGGCTCTACACTAACTTTTTTTTTCAGGAGCACACGTGCCCCTAAGTAAAAATTTTAGGAGCACAGAAAAACAAATGGGGGCACAAATAGGTTTTAGTTTTGAACATTTATTACAGTGCAGAACTTGCGCACACCAACTTATTTGAATGAATTTTATACAAAAAACACAAAAGAATTATGACCGTACTTTTCCTGCACAATCACTGTGTTTTTAATCAGTCTATCTCCATTTTATCTGATTAATATTCATTTAGACTTAAAATAAGCCAAACAGACTGTACTGCACTGAAACACTCTGCGCCCCTTTTTGGACCTAAGCTAACATACAAGAACATTCACACAGACAGTGGCTCCCTCTTTTCTGCATCACTCGAGGAAAAACTAAAACACAACACTACCCACAGTTTGAGAACCTCTTCTTTAAGAGAACTTCCACTGGCACTTTACACAAAACTGCTTCGATGTGAATAAAGTGGGTAGAATTTTTAAACCTGTATTTTCAAATTCCTGGAGTTGTGACAAACAGATTAATTTGGCATTTTCTTTGGCAAACTTCAGCCCACATATCGCCTGCTCTGTGCCGTAGCTCTGCTCTGTGCGGACACTGACATAAAATTAGTTTTTTTCACAGGGCAGATGTTTAACCTGCCCTGTGACGCACGCTGTGGACAAGCCGCGCGCTGGCGGTGCAGTGTCCACGGGCTCCAGCACACAGGTCCCTCACACTGGTACAAGTTTATTGGCGACAGCAGCGGCCGTAATGAAATATGATGCACTCAGTATTCAGACATCGAGTCCGTGACGTGACCGAGTCCAAATGCGCTAGAGTCCTAGACAAGACCGAGACAAAGCACTCGCTTTAGAGAGGGAAGTCCAGCGGCACAGGGGAATCTACTGAGTGGTGGGACAGGTGTGGGTCCTGCTGCGGTGCCGCTCCTCGTTTAAGGGGGCGTGTTCGTATGAGTGATATCGGCGCACACCCGGAGCTCGTATGCTGGGGTCGTGCGCGGTCGGAGGTGTCGTGCCCGGGCACGGTTCGGTTGTGCTCGCGGTGGGCGTGTCGCGCTTTAGGGGCGATCCAGGCTTGGGCACGATTCTGAAGTCCTAGTGTGAGTGCGCCCCAAATGTTTGATACATGTAGAACGTTTAACTCGTCACGTTGCGTCTGTGCGCAACTCCTTATTGTGCTGCAGAAGCACTCGCACAGGTGCGAGTGTTTTATTTTCCTCGTTTGCACGACAAAATATTTGCTCGCAAATGCGAGTGAAATGGGCGCACTGTAGAGCCCTGATCTCAAGCAAAGTTACAGGTCAGAACTGTGGAGAGGTGACCCCACTCACACTAAGAATGCACGTTTTTAAGGTACTTTCAGCAATTCTAGCATTGCAGAACATTCAAGGCTAAGTGTTAACGTGGAAACAACCAGATTTACACCTTTAAATGAAAAAGATGGAGTGTATCTTTTTCAATGAAAGGTGTAACTTTGCTTGAGATGGAGTGTACCCCTCCTCGAACCGCCACTTTAACGTGGTGGAGGGGTTTGAGTGCTCGAATGATCCCAGGAGCTATGTTGTCGGGGGCTTTATGCCCCTGGTAGGGTCACCCAAGGCAAACAGGTCCGGGGGGACGGGTCAGACGAAGAGCGGTTCAGAAGCCTCTATGACGAGCAAAATTCAAAGGCCAGTTACGTCGCCCGGTATGGCGACACCAGGGCCCCACCCTGGAGCCAGGCCTGGGGTGGGTGCACACCGGCGAGCGCCTGGTGGCCGGGCCTTTCCCCACGGGGCCCAGCCCGAAGGAGCGACGTGGGGCCGCCCTCTGGTGGGCCCACCACCCGCGAGAGGAGCCATAGGGTTCGGGTGCAGAGAGATCTGGGTGGCAGTCGAAGGCGGGGGCCTCGGCGACCGGATCTCCGGACATGGAGACTAGTTCTAGGGACATGGAATGTCACCTCGCTGGGGGGGAAGGAGCCTGAGCTTATTCGGGAGGTTGAGCGTTACCGGCTAGATATAGTCGGCCTCACCTCCACGCACAGCTTGGGCTCTGGAACCCAACTCCTTGAGAGGGGTTGGACTCTCCATTTCTCTGCCGTTGGCCGCGGGGAGCGGCGGCGAGCTGGTGTGGGCCTGCTCATTGCCCCACAGCTCAGCCGCTGCGTGTTGGAGTTCACCCCGGTGAACGAGAGGGTCGCGTCTTTGCGCCTTCGGGTCGGGGACAGGTCTCTCACTGTGGTGTCGGCCTACGGGCCGAACAGCAGTGCAGAGTACCCGGCCTTCTTGGAGTCTCTGGGAGGGGTACTGGACAGTGCACCAACTGGGGACTCCGTTGTTCTACTGGGGGACTTCAACGCCCACGTGGGCAACGACAGTGACACTTGAGGGGTGATTGGGAGGAACGGCCTCCCCGATCTGAACCCGAGCGGTGTTCTGTTATTGGACTTCTGTGCTAGTCACAGTTTGTCCATAACGAACACCATGTTCGAGCACAAGGGGGTCCATCGGTGCACGTGGCACCAGGACTCCCTAGGCCGGAGGTCGATGATCGACTTTGTTGTCATGTCATCTGATCTCCGGCCGTGTGTCTTGGACACTCGGGTGAAGAGAGGGGCAGAGCTGTCAACTGATCACCACCTGGTGGTGAGTTGGGTCCGCTGGTGGAGGAGGAAACCGGAAAGACCTGGCAGGCCCAAGCGTATCGTGAGGGTCTGTTGGGAACATCTGGCGGAACCCTCTGTCGGCGCGGCCTTCAACTCACACCTCCCGGGGGAGGCTGGGGACATGGAGCCCGAGTGCGCTTCATTCTCGGCCTCTATTGTCGATGCAGCTGCTCGTAGCTGTGGCCGTAAGGTCTGTGGTGCCTGTCGCGGCGGCAATACCCGACCCGGTGGTGGACACTGGAAGTCAGGGATGCCGTCAAGCTGAAGAAGGAGTCCTACCGGGCCTTGCTGGCTTGGGGGACTCTTGAGGCAGCTGACAGGTACCGGCGGGCCAAGCGTGCTGCAGCCCGGCCGGTTGCAGAGGCAAAAACTCGGGTCTGGGAGGAGTGCAGGGAGGCCATGGAGGAGGACTATCGGACGGCCCCAAGGAAATTCTGGCAAACCGTCCGGCGCCTCGGGAGGGGGAAGCAGTGCTTCACCAACACTGTTTACAGTGTGGGATGAGAGCTGCTGACCTCGACTGGGGATGTTGTCGGGCGGTGGAAGGAATACTTTGGGGATCTCCTCAATCCCACCGTCATGTCCTCCGAAGAGGAGGCCGAGGCTGGGGACCCAGAGGCGGACCCTGGCCGAAGTCACTGAGGTGGTTGGAAAGCTCCTCAGTGGCAAGGCTCTGGGGGTGGATGAGATCCGTCCTGAGTCTCTGGATGTTGTGGGGCTGTCTTGGCTGATACACCTCTGCAACATCGCGTGGCGGTTGGGAACAGTACCTTTGGACTGGCAGACCGGGGTGGTGGTCCCTCTATATAAGAAGGGGGACCGGAGGGTGTGTTCCAACTACAGGGGAATCACACTCCTCAGCCTCCCCGGTAAAGTCTATGCCAGGGTACTGGAGAGGAGAGTCCGGCCGATAGTCGAACCTCGGATCCAAGAGGAGCAGTGTGGTTTTCGGCCTGGTCGTGGAACACTGGACCAGCTCTACACCCTCCATCGGGTGCTCGAGGGTTCATGGGAGTTTGCCCAACCAGTCCACATGTGTTTTGTGGACCTGGAGAAGGCATTCGACCGTGTCCCTCGTGGTGCCCTGTGGGGGGTGCTCCGGGAGTATGGGGTCCGGGGCCTTTTGCTAAGGGCTGTCCGGTCCCTGTATGACCGGAGCAGGAGCTGTGTTCGCATTGTCGGCAGTAAGTCAGACTTGTTCCCGGTGCATGTTGGACTCCGCCAGGGCTGCTCTTTGTCACCGGTTCTGTTCATTGTATTTATGGACAGAATTTCTAGGCGCAGCCATGGGCCGGAGGGGGTCCAGTTCGGGGACCACAGGATTTCATCTCTGCTTTTTGCGGACGATGTTGTCCTGTTGGCTCCATCGAGCCAGGACCTGCAGCGTGCACTGGGGCGGTTTGCAGCCGAGTGTGAAGTGGTCGGGATGAGAATCAGCTGTTCCAAATCCGAGGCCATGGTTCTTGACCGGAAAAAGGTGGATTGCCCTCTCCGGGTGGGGAGTCTCTGCCTCAAGTGGAGGAGTTCAAGTATCTCAGGGTCTTGTTCACATGTGAGGGGAGGATGGAGCGTGAGATTGACAGGCGGATCGGTGCGGCGTTGGCAGTGATGCGGTCACTGTATCGGACTGTTGTGGTGAAGAGGGAGCTGAGCCAAAAGGCGAAGCTCTCGATTTACCGGTCAATTTACGTTCCTACCCTCACCTATGGTCATGAGCTCTTGGTAATGACCGAAAGAACGAGATTGCGGATACAAGCGGCCGAAATGAGTTTCCTTTGCAGAGTGGCGTATAGGGAGAGTTAGAGATAGGGTGAGGAGCTCGGTCACACGGGAGGAGCTCGGAGTAGAGTCGCTGCTCCTCCACGTCAAGAGGAGCCAGCTGAGGTGGCTCGGGCATCTGGTCCAGATGCCTCCTGGACGCCTCCCTCGGGAGGTGTTCCAGGCATGTCCCACCGGTAGGAGGCCCCGGGGAAGACTATGTCTCTCGGCTGGCCTGGGAACACCTCGGGGTCCGTCCGGAGGAGCTGGAGGAAGTGGCTGGGGAGAAGGAAGCTTGGGAGCCCCTGTTTAGACTGCTGCCCCCGCGACCCGGCCCCGGATAAGCAGAAGAAGATGGATGGATGGATGGATGGATGGAGTGTATTCATGCAATATAGTTTATTTAATGTGATTTACTCTACTTTAAATGTCCAATAAGAAAATGTAGAGCATTTTAGAAACAGATCTAAGTCATGTTTGGAAAAAAATCTATATTTCTTCAAAGTATTTCGAGCATACCTTTCTCCTTACTGCATTATTTATCCAGTGTTATAGCATAAGTCAACTTAAGGTAAAACAGTAACTTTGTAGTTCATGTGAGCATACTTCAAAAACCTGAACTTTTACTTAAAAGGGCATTGCTCAGCTGCACAGTTCTCTGGTTCCCCTATGGGTTCCTACAGTAATATAAAAATGCACCATATCTGCCACAGACACAGCCAGTCCTACTGTTACTGCAGTCCATATGCTGTAAAGCAACAGTGGGAATTACCTTAGTTCTTTTGGTGTAGTGTGCAATGTAACTACGTACACAAGGTTCACATTAAACATTGCATGTTGTCACATTATTACTTGGGTTCACAGGTTTTCTTCTATATCGTGCTATAAAACGTGCCATGTTAAAACCTCAGAAACTCATCAGCATGTTTCAGAGCAGACTATAAAAACATAATATATAGAGGTTTTTTTTAAACTCAAGATGTCCAACTCTACAGTGAGATTTGAGGCTTTAGTGGAATCTTTTCAGAGATATGTAGGTTGTGTTTCTTCAGAGAAAGAACATTTACCTTCAGTGAAAAGGAGATTTCTTTTGCTTTGTTATAAAATACATGACCAATCCTCCATCTTGCAGTAGGGATGTACTGAAACTATCAAAATGAATTTTGGCAAGTATTGATACTGAAAAAAGAGAACACAGTTGGACATTTCTTGAGTAGTCTTTGAATTGCCATGATCTATGTAAAACTACTGTAAGACCACTGCTTTTAGTTTGTATTGAAAACTAGTATGTGTTGTGTTTAATCAGGAATATGGTATCAAAATATATATTCGGCATTTTCATTACTATAAAAAATAAATACGGTAGTAATCTGACATCACTATCAGTAAAAACAAACATCACTATGAAAATGCAGTTTTCATTCCATCAAACTTGCATTTTCCGTGAACTTTGAACTTTCTATTCCGGTTAGTGTGTTACCTGAACAATTAGATTCTAAGGTTATTACTCCCTATCTTCCACTTGAGAGACGATAACCTAATCTACAGGGGTACACTTATGGAAAATGTGATGACCTGTACATTTTCTACTGTACGGATAGGGCTCTTGCGACTCTGTGGTAAAAGATATTAGCCCAAATGTGACACTGTTCTGTGCAGTTAAGGACAAAAAGACGGTTAAAAGGTCCCTGAACTCATCATTGCTTTTAGTAAAGTCATAAAGCACAGAGGTGACGGAGCAACACTTTGAATAATCTATCTTAATACATTAATATTGTGTTTTAAAGTGTTGCCTTTTTTGAAGAAATGCTAATTGTTCCATTGTTAGTATTAGTGTAATGCGCTTACCTGCTATGATCGCGTAACAGGGGTGACAGAAAGAACAAAGCCCCTCTTTTGTCGCCCCTGCCCACTGTTCATTCCTGCCAAGCGCTAATAGCTGCACTTAATGAGAAGTCAAAGGTGGAATACTGTCACTTTATGTAAATATAATATGACAGTGAAGAGGTGGTTTATTCTGATGGTAATATCGCCAGTGCCTCCTAAAACCTTTATCAAATTGCCCTGGAAAGCTTTGTGCATGATACTCTAAGATGAAATTTTAATGATCCCAATGGGGGGGTATGGCATAGTCACTGCATTAAAGCCCAAATGGATTGAAAAAATTGAGAAATAAATAAAACTGCTGACAGAAACATGCAAAAAAGAGTGTTATTAAAGTATAAGCAATAGGAAGCGAAGTGGAAAACTTTATGAAATAATTATTACAACGAATGTAGGAAGTAGAGGTGCAAACATACAGTGTAATAAATATGCAACTGCGGAGACCAAAAATGCCTCAATAGCCAAAATCTGAACTGCGGTATTCTGTTTCCTTATGAGAAATGTTGCTGAGAAGAAAAGGACTTTGTGAATAATTGGGCTTTCTGTCCTTGAAATGAGTTTTGCCAAAAGCACTTGTGCAATTGTAAGTGCAAAGTACCTGTTTTTAGTCAGAATAAGTCTGTCTGCAGCATAGTCATTTCACAGCGCTCCTATCTCTTTAGGCTAAGAAACTTCCTCTGCAAGATTTTGTCATACTCATTTCAGGACAAGTGTCTACATGGCTATATTTTATGAACAAAGCCTTCTCCTTTGTTCCACTGAGTTGATAGGAGTTTCTTTTAAGGGGACATATTATGTAAAATCAACTTTTATGAGTTTTTAACCATGTTATAACAATGTTCCCTCATCATTATCTTACTCATTAGCTCAGTTGTGTTGTATTGTATTGTTATTTAATTTCACATTGTCCTGCATTTGAGGCCTGAGTGCACAAAACAAAATCAGTTTTCTTTTCCTCTGCAATTAGTGGTCATTATTAAAAACAAATCAGACTCATGTGGTAGGTTTAAAAATTGTTCTATTACCATTTTTTTTACAAAAACATGTAAATGAAAATCTGCAGCTTGGTCCAGTCACTATAAAGAAACAGAGCTTCTCACTGAACTCAATGGACATGTGTCTGTTACTAAGCAGTTAGATTAATGTTGCAGTTTACACCAAACTAAATATAAAATGATCTGGTATGATAAAGTACCTGGCGAAAGCATAACAATATGTCTTCTTTAAATATATGTTTGATAAATGTTCAGTCAATAATTCAGGTATTACATTAGTTCACTGCTTCTCTGTGTGTACTGTGTACTGTAATGATAACACACTGAATCAGAATCAGAATCAGAACGGTTTTATTGCCATATGAGTGAACAGGTTCACAACATTAGGAAATTGCTGCGGTACTTGGAGCAGAATGTAGACAAACATAGAGGGGGTAGGACTCTATAAGGGGTAGGACTGTATAAGTTTTAAAACTTCTTCCTACTCCTTTTGAGCATCATGGACTCTTATTTTGTTGTTCACATGACAGTGCTTTTTTTTTTGGTTCTGATTATGTTAACAATGTCACCAAGCAACTGCTTTCTTCTATAAAAAGCTCTACTGATGCTCAAATAAATAAATAAATAAATAATAAAATAAAAAAAACCACTGGACAACAAATAAAGTAGATTAAAATTGGTACGTTTCAAGAAAAACAGTGAATGTTTTTTCCTGATTTAGTACCATAGAAATAAGTTAACTTTTTCAACTCCACCAGTTTCTTTGTTGACACATTGAGCAATTGTCATTTCTGTACTGATAATTTACTTTTATTTCAAATTAATTTAGTTTTGTTACAAATGATCTACCAGTTCTGATAAATACATAAATAAATAAAACATCTTTATTCTCTCAATATATAATAGATATTTTATTTACAGGTGACAATGAATAAATTGATTCTTCTTCCTTTTCCTCTCCTCAGCCATTAACATGTATGTGTATTTGCTGAATGTAAATATACAAATTGACCCTTTAAATAAACAGAGTGGTTGTTTTCTCCCTTAAGTGTGAACTGTCTTTCAAACGCATGTCCGTAGTTACAGTGAAAGGCCTTATCCACGTACAACCTCCAACAGAAATACGTTGGAGAAAAAAAAATAAAAATGAATACATGAATGAAAAAGTATTTGCAAGGATAAATAATTTACTAAAGAGATTATTCATAGAGCTACATCTGACTCATGGTCATTCTTTGAAACCACAGCACTGAAAGCACTGTCTTAAAATCCGTGTTTGTGGGTTTGCTGGACAGCTGCCTGCAAAAGTTTTGGTGCTCTTTTGAAATAACCTAGAATGGAAAATGACCAGGACACTCTTCTATAAATAATTGAAATCCTTTTATTTTGACAGTCTGGTCGTGATGTACCACCGAGATCACCTCCTCCAACACAGTGTGGCATGTCTTTTTGTCAGTGTGTATGGATGCTTTTTAAATAATGTATGAACAGTTGATAGCAAGGGTTAAATGGCACATATTATGCTGTTTTCTCATCTATGTTATAATGTTGTTTCCTCATCAAAAACATACCTGGAGTTGTGTTTTGTTTTTTTTGTGTTTTGTTTTTTCCAAACAAACCCTGCATATTTAATTCTGCTTTAGTTCTTCACTCAATCACATGTTAACGCATGTGATTAATCACAAAAAAAATCGCACTAATGTTTTTGTTTTTGTTTTTTAACACGGATTAATCACACAATTTATTTTGAATGCACAAGCTCCTCTATTGAAAGCGCAGAGGGTGACCTGAAAGGCGGCGCAGGTTATTAGGTCAGTGATCAGGTCTGTCCATACGCAGATGTGAAGATGACAGACGAGACTGTGACTGGTGCTCAGCGACAAATTTCTCTTCAGAAAACTGCCCGACGGGACTTTAGATAAAACTAAGGTAGTTTGCAGATATCGCAGCGATGAACTCTCTTTACACAGAAGCGCAAGTTTAAAACACCGTCTTAAGGCAAAACACGTGTTTGATTCAGCAGCAGCAAGGACGCTACTTGTGCACCAACAACAAGCCGAGCAGCAGTAAATAGTATTTTTGTCAAAATATGTTGGTCTTTTTTTGAAGAATAATTAACTGCGATTAATCGTGATTCATCAAAATTCGAAAGTGTGATTAATCAGATTTAAAAAATGAATCGTTTGACAGCACTAGTGGTAATACAGGGAGTGCTCCACTGTGTACTTAAACTCCATTCACCTTCACTAGAATCATGTAGATAATATCAGCCTTAGAACTGCCCATGTCGACTGAACTTCAGGTAAAAAGTAGCTGTTAACTTAGCTGAAAACTACCACTACATGACATCACAAGGTTGAATAGAGCCTTTTGAGGTTTGGAGATGTAGACATCCCATTACTGCAAGATTACTCAAACCTGTGTGAATGAAACAAAACACGTCACACCTCCTGTTTGTTACCTCCTCAAACATTATTAAGATAAGATATCCTTTATTTGTCCCACAATGGGGAAAATTCAGATATTATGGATAGTTAAGGAGGTTACAACGTCTATAATGATAATCTAACATGATTTAAGCTCACAAGAGTCTGTTTTGTGTAATATAGGACCTTTTATATCAGTTGGATTTAAAAGATAATCAAGATAAAGTTATTTTAAATTGTCAGTGACCAGGTTCAGGCTTTTAAATGGAGACGTCAAAAAACAATCCTCTGCCAGTTAAAGCATATTGTTTGGAGCAGAGTTCAGACTTTTGAGTTTTTATTATTCTTTTTTCTTCTTTTTTTCTTTATCTTCAGCAAAACCATGTACAAGGGTCGTGAATACATTTTTTGTCATATAAAGCAGCCTTTATAACCAGTTTTTATTATGAAGGATACTTTTTTCAATTAGAATCAATTATAATGCTCAAAGTCTGCAATTTTGCTCCAGTACCTTGAACAATAATAAAAAACAGTCTTTGTGGTTCAAAACTAGTAGCCCATCTTCAGTTTAATTGGTGCAAGCTTCACTTAGAAACTTTTTAAAGGATTTGCAAAAAATAAAAGAAGCCCTCCAACTGCGTGCCTCATTACAGCGTTATAGTCAATTTGGGGAGCTACGTGGACTTGATTCTGCCCATACACCACGGATACACAAGCGCAGTAGGGAACACATAGCCAAACTACTCAACGTTGATTTTGTTTGTTGGCAATAGCGGGCATCGTATATAATGGCTCTTGAGTTATCATTTGAAGTTGCTTGTTTTGTTGCTTTATTTATCCCTCCGCACTTCAGCCAAAGAGATATCAGATCTAAGTGTAATTCTTGTGGTAAACTGTAAGTGTTACCTGAGAGAGGGAGAGCTGTCGAATCTAGAAGGATAAGACTGCAACACTCGCTGAGATTTTATGGAACTGAGGAGAGGACAAGTGACTGAAAGTAAGACAAGACCGCACCAGTGCATTATGGATGAGAGGAGGGACTTAGAAGGGGTTGTAAAATTTAATATGACATGTTCAGTTCGGCTGCTGCTAGGTAAAGCACAAGAAGTGAGAAGCAAAAAGAGAAGAAGAAGGGAAGTAGTGACATTTTGTAGTTTTTTGTTGTTTTGATCTTGCTAAATCAATCCGGGTACTTACAATATACAATATAATTCTATACAATGTGCTTATTTTGAGGGCTTTCCTTTATGAAACAACAAAAAGCTCCCGGATGCAATTTCAGCAGACTAGACTCCAGGTGGCAATTGTAGTGAACATAAAAAACATATCATCTCATATCAATCATAAAATGTGTTTTACCTGTTGAATTGCACACAGTGTTGTCGTTTGGTAGTGCTAGTGCTTTTAATTATTTAACGTATTGAACTTTAATATTTTCATTCATTTAATTGCCATAATGATTTTTTTTATGTAAATACAGATGTTGACAGGAAATGATCTAGAAATAAAAAGATTAGAGATAAAATGGGGTTGACTTCCACTTAAACGTGCATTGTGTAACTTTTCTAGTGGAGGGTCCATCAAATATTGTTGTATGTGGAGATGTTTTTGCTTTGTCTGGACTGTTTCACAGTATGGTATACACCTTTCTATCTTCAGGAGACCAAACCAAACCAAGTTGCAGCTCATATCTGTGGAGTGCTCACAGTCATAATGTTAGTATTTTTTTTGTATTTTTGAACTATAAAACCGCTTGTGATTGAATAAATGTAAAGTGTTTAATGTCATGCTGTGGAACATTCTAGGTAGAGCAATGACATATCTATAGAAAAAAGCAGGTGACAGACCCAAAACCAAAAACCTACATAGTGCACCTTTAACCCTTAATGCTGACTGTCCAAAATGTTCAGCAAAGCTGAAATAGCGGCTGCATTTCCCCAATGCCAGTTGGTGCATAATATCGTCTTAGGAACCTTTGGCAAGCACTTGTTTCTAGTTTTCGCAAATTTGCAACATACCCAAATTTCTTTTTTTGTTTTTTTTTTTTGCTATAGCCAGATTAATAATCTCAATTTAATTTACCATTTACTTTAAAGCAAAACCACACACAAAACATTTTTTATATACATCTATATAAATTCAGGCGTTAAGGGGTTAAAGCAGTGTTGGAATGTGTAAACCTTTTGAATTTAGCTTCAGTGTAGTTTTACTCATTTACTTTGGTAAGTCTTCTGGCTATATTTGTACTTATATTGTAAGCATAAATGGAAATACAACACAATATTGACACACACCAACTGGGCATTTAAAGAGTGGACAGAGAGCAAGGCATAGTTTTTATTTGTTAATTTACTCAGGGCTTGTTTATTTCTGTTACTCCAATTCCTCATGAGACTGTTTGAAGAGAGCGCTCATTGATGCGCGACTAAATTGTGATTATAGATGTCATGAATTCTTTTAATCATGCAGGGCTAAACAATTGTGTAAGATTATTGCAATTCAGTTAGTTTTTTTATGTTATAATTAAGCTTTAGTTGACTGTGGACATATTTATGATAGCTTAAAGACTTAAACATTCGAGAGAGAACTAAAATAAGAGCTGCTAAACCTATACAAGAATCAGATGCGTTTATGGGAGTCTATACTCCAGGGCTATCAAAGCTGTGGACATTTATACTGTATAGCCGAAATAACTGCAGACCTTGCACTTTTCTAATAGCCACAATTCAAACCGTAATTCTCATTTGATTGCAACTAAAGTCCCCACTATTATATTACACATATTATAGAACAAGGTGGTAAGTTATTACACTAATATTCATAAAATTCTATATTTCCTCTCACAATAATTACAGTAACAGTAAGATGTCACATGATGACATCGCTATTGAACACCAAATTTCAGTTTTTCCACCTGTAAACCTTGCATCAAATCTTTTACAAGCCCTTCCTTGCTGCAGCTTCACCTCAGACATTTGAAAGAGACAGACAGAGCGCGATGCCAGCACTGATGGTGTCTCTGCCCTCACAGATGGTCACTGAACGGGACCCTCATAAATCTGGGCTTGGAGCGGCGGCGGCGCCTGTCCGAGGGTAACCTCATCATCAGCAGTCTGGACCGGGTGCAGGATGTGGGGCAGTACCAGTGCATGGCCTTCAACAGTGTGGGAGCCATTCTGAGCCGCAGAGCCAGCCTGCAGTTCGCATGTAAGTTACACTGGGAGATATGGACTGCATGATATGAACAGGAAATATTCATATTGACTATGAAATTGATTATTAAAAATAATCATAGTCATATTTTGATTATCTTAATTTGGACTATACACATAAAAAATACATATATTTTATAACAAAGACAGCATTATTAAATTGAAATGTGAAAAAATGATAAACAATTTCTGATTTGCATCAATAATACACTTTAATTGCACATTTTATCTATTTAGAAAATTCAGTCACCATATTTCAGCCTTTATTTAGTGGATAATGTATTAAAAAAGTCCACTGCACAATAGAAACAATTGTTTAGTCGACTAGACTAGACTAGAAAATTTCAACTAGAAAAATGAATTGCAGACTAATAGTCACTAATACTGGAGCCAGTATTTCTGCAGCTATGTGCAGTTCTAATAAGAAATACCCAGAACAATAATGTATCTGATCATGTACAATATATTAATACAAAGGGGACTTATATTGGGTATTGGAATATGCTAAAGCCATAAGAATTGGATGTACAGTTGTACTTCCAATGTAAGTTATCCAGGCTTATTTGAACTGCAGGATATGAGAAAGACGTGAAATTGGCTGTTTTCGGATCATAGAATGTGATGATGGCATAGTCAGGGGTGCATGGATAGAGGGGAGCCAGTACTCCTGTAGCTATGTGCAATTCTCTTATGAAATACCCAAAATGAAATTGTATCAGATCATGAGCTGTTTATTATTAAGACGGTCCTGCATCCTGTAGTATTGGGCTATCCACACATACTAAATCAGCATAGTGATATGAATAGACATTTTATTACCCCCTTATCTCATTTAACAGACTACACACCAGTAAAGTAGTAACTGATAATGACTTTGATAAAACATTTTTTACTGTGTAATTTTAATTAAAAAACAAAAACCAAATACCACTACTTTTACTCATTAAACTGTGTCAAAATAAGGCCTAAACCAGCACCAAGAGAAGACTGCTCTTGGATCAATTTAGAAGATCAGCCAGAATTTTCAATATTTCAAATCAGATCACAATACAATTTCAAGACAAGAAAATCAGTTTATAACTTTTTTGGCTTTTTGGCTGATCAGGATATTGCTTTAGCTCATATTGTGATAACATAATTTACATAGTGCATCCCTTCTGGCACACACAGTCACATAAGCTCAGTGAAAAAGCACTGCAGAACAATGTCGACATGCAACCAGAGCACCTGAGTTACTTGTGCAATATTTATCAGAGCAACTCAGAGTTGGTGTTAAGCTGCATTAAATGTTAGAGTAACAAGGGAGCCTAAAAATGGATGTAATAACACTTTCTCCTGGCCATTGTTTTCAGCTCTATAGTTTCTTGAAAGGCAGTTACAGAACATCTATTTCAATCTGATTTGTTTATGTAATTGTACAATAAATATACTTCTACTGGAAAAACTAAATCAATGCATCTCTAGTTATGAAACCTCCAGTTGTCAATGTCTGTTAAAACTGATTGAAGAAGGTGATGCATGAGGAATGCCTTTTGTTAGTATTGTCCATTCCAATAGACAAGCTAGTGTAAACAAAAATAGCTCAAACAAATTGTTTATTTTTTAGTGGGAAAGAGTTTCAGAATACACAATATGGCGCACTTTCCATCCGAAAAACAAATAACTTACTTTTTCCAAGTATAACAGGCTTTCAAAAATACCTGTAAACTCCGGACCAGAACAATTGGATAATGTGAATTCAGAGTCCGTGTATGAGTGTAGTTTGTGTATGCAGTATATTACACAAGAGGAGTACTCCTGCTTTTTAGTCCAGTAATGCAAAAAAATAGTAATTTTGCCTCTGACTTTCTTGTATTTTATTATTCTAATCCTCTCATAAGTAAATCATAAGCAGAACAGTTATAGAAATGTATGAAAGACACAAGCCTTTAGACAAAATAGTTTATTAGTAAGTAAAGACATATAACACACTACAAAGACAAGGTTTGAGGTTTCTTTATTAGTACTCAAGAGTAAATCTGTTTGCAGAAGGGATCATAACAGACAACACATGATCTGCAGATAAACATAGTGACAACTTGTTGGGTATATGGGCTTACCTCTTAAACTCCTGGTAATAGCACAGTTACTACAACAGGACCACTGGCCAACATGTAATACTTGACTGGAATTATCTGAATGATGGTCACAATAAATAATCTGGTTTTGGCCATCATGGATATTAGTTCATTTTGACCCATCTGTATATATTGCATGACTTACAGTCACAGTTTCGGAGACCCAAGGATGAGTAATTATTTAAATCATCATTTTTGATTTAGTTTGAAAGCCTAATATGTGGGAGGCAGCATATGTAGCCCAAACAAGCTCTGCGCACCCTGCATGGTGCAACATACCCTGTCAGCCATTAATATTGTATGAGCTTCTGTCGAGGGAGACTCCTATAGTAAAGGTGGCTGTTAACTATATTGTGGTTGCCAAATTGTGCATTTCATGTCATAACATCTGTGGCCAGCATAATATAAGTTGTGTGAAATTGCACTGCATTAAGTTATAGTTGTATGCTGTTAGACCGATTGCTATAGACTTGGTAAATGGATGTCAGGAGAAGTGGACCCTCTCTCATACATTTTTAACATACAGTGCAGCCCATGCATTTCTGTTCACTGCAATATTTACTCATACAATGCACTACCTGTACTTGTATAAAAATTTATACATTTTTAAAGGTATACTATGTAACTTTTCTGCTAGAAGGTCTCCAATCTGCTTGTCTAATTTACATGCTATTGCTTTCCCTGAAATGTTCCACACTAAGGCATTAAACATATCTATCTTGAATTTTTCTGTTCATACATTTTTCAGTTCAAACACATTCAGTTCAAACGTTTTAATGTCTCCAAAATAACTTGAAAAAACATGCAATGGGCCTCCACAGATCTAATCTGTAACTTGGTCTGGTGGCTGCACCTGTTTGCTTAACCAAGGAGATAAGTTTAATACCATACCGTGGAACATTCCAGGCAACACAATTACATCTTCATGGAGACACTTCCACAGGAAAGTTACATAATGTATATTTAAATACCTTATCCCAAAGTTACATCACAAGTGGTCCAGTTTATTGTATTGGACTAGATTTGTTGCTTGAATGTGTTTTATATTCTATATATTGTGCTTCCAGACAGCTATAGTATGAGCAGTCTGTTTGTGAATACCCACCCATTTCAAGACATCAGATTGTATCACAAATGCACACAGCCACATCTTGACATTTATGCATTATTTATATAGTACAGAGATGGTATTTACTGTTTATACAATACTAAGAGATATATGCTAACTTCTCTCGTGGCGCTCCAAACCTGTGCGATGACATTTGTGTTGGCTTTATAAATTGAATGCTGAGAGGCGTTCCTTGTGTGTCTCTCTGGGGCTTTGCCAGTGCAGCACTATTAGCTTATGGGCCTTTGTCAGTGTCTGTACTGAAAGCTTTTACTCAGATGTACCCCACTCAGAGACCCAGGGAGCCCCCACTGATCTATCCTCTCTGCTTCCTCCCTCCTCTCCATCTCTCTTTCTCTCTACTCCCCTCCTCTTTTCCCTCACTTATGCTGTCTTTCTCTCTCCCTCTCTTTTTGTCTCTCTTTATCCCCCCTCTTCTCAATTTCTCTCCCCCCTCTCTATCTATGTATCTATCTACCCCCATTTCATCACATTGTCCCTCTGCTACTCCCTCTCTTTATCTATCCACCAATCGTTTTTCTTCACCTGACCGCTTCCTCCCACTGTCTCCCCTCTATCTCCTTTTCTTCTCTTTCCTGCTCTCCCTCCCGCACTCATCCTTCCCTCTCTCTTCTTTCTCCTCTTCTCCTTTTTTTATTCTCTCCCACTCATCTTTTTCACTGGACCATTTTCTCCCTCTATCCCTTTCTCTCTATCTGTCTTTCCTTATCTCCCTCTTGTCTCTCTAATCTCTCCACACCCCTCTCCTTTCCCTCACTCTCCCGCTCTCTCTTCCCCCTCCTCTTCGCTCCCTTCCTCTCTCTCTGCAGATTTAGATCATTTTAAAGTGCACACCAGGAGCGCTGTGTCCGTTCGAGAGGGACAAGGAGTGGTGCTGCTGTGTGGAACCCCCACTTCCTCAGGAGGTAAAAGCCAGACAGTTAATTGAGCGGAACAGGAAAGATCAATGTGGGACTCTAGTTCTCTCAGTAGATTTTGGGTGTTAGTGTATTTGGGGCAGTTTAAAAGTGGTATCACGCAAACAAACATATGTCAACTGTGTCTAGTTCATGATCGAATATTTTAGTTTTCGAAAACAGAAGGAAAATAACTTTTATACACTTGGGCACAAATCATTTTATAAACTAAGTCCTAGGTGATAATTAATGCTTTTTATGCATCATATAATATACCCGATTGCCCTACATGGATACAGCAAATATTCATCATAAATAAGAGCTATAAATTTCAAAACATGGTGAATATGTGAATTCATATGGAAAGTGTTACAATACAACTGTTACGATCATTTAATGTTGAGTCTGAGGCTCTTTGTACAGTGGCCTAATGATTTGTGTACTCATTTCAACAGCCAACAACCATTTGTAATATGTGATACACCCAATTCACAAGCAGCTACTCTAATACTGTCTCATAATCTGCGATTTGCATTATTAAGCAGGAGTACATACGAAAATGTTTTAGAGGCAATGTTGTTGTTCTCTCCAGTAAACATTTGACTTTTTTTCTCCAGACCTAACATATGCATGGGTGTTCAATGAGTACCCATACTTTGTTCAGCAAGACAATCGGCGGTTCGTGTCACAGCAGACTGGAAACCTTTACATCTCCAAGGTGGAGCTGTCAGACGTGGGCAACTATACCTGTGTGGTCATGAACAGTGTGACAAAGGGCAAAGTTCAAAGTTCACCCACATCTTTGATCCTCAGGACTGATGGTGAGACTGATTTTTTGTTCTTCTTTAAAGGTCTGATGTAAAATGAGGATGAGGATTAATGAGGATACAACATTATAAAGTAGATCATAAAATAAAAACCAGAGCCACTCTGTACAGGATCGTGCTTCCTGTTTTGCATTATGGAACCAGCCAAGGTCATTGAAAATATTCTCATGATTTATATATAACATGAGGTGATGTGGTCAGAGGTGCAAATTAACCATTAAAAGTAAAAGCATTTTTCCCAGATTTTTTTTTTAACATATATTATTTATTTTTTTCTATTTCCACTTAACCACTTAATAAAAATCAAGCGACTGCAGCTGTGGCTGGCATGTGAATACAAGTTTTTAGATCTGATACAAGAAACATGAATAACTACCACAGACATTTAACAGTACAACATAATGTGGCCATACCGGCTCGTCAAAGCCTGAACCCGTCAGATCTCAGAAGCTAAGCAGGGCCGGGCCTGGTTAGTACTTGAATGGGAGACCACAAGGAATTCCAGGTGCCACAGTGGGGCGGCAGTCGCAAAAAATTGTCGTTGTGTCCTTAGGCAAGACACTTCACCCACATTGCCTAGTATGAAAGTGGTGTGTGCGTGAGTGTTGGTGGTGGTCGGAGGGGCCGATGGCGCAGATTGGCAGCCTCGCTTCTGTCAGTCTGCCCCAGGGCAGCTGTAGCTACAATAGTAGTTTACCACCACCGGGTATGGAGTGAATGAATAATGCTCTGTAAAGCGTCTTTGAGTGTCCAGAAAAGCGCTATATAAAACTGATGCATTATTATTATTATTATTAATGTTAAAACTATTTGTGTTTTATATTTTCATAATGTAAAGGGTAATGTTTTGAGGGGCTTTAGCACTGGTAGTGCCTTCCTCTATTCCTCCACTATGCCTGCTCCTTTTGGGTGGCTGGGTGGCTTTGCTCTTTCACTTTCACAATGAAACTTTAGGAAACGTATCTCCTCTTGTGCTGAGAAGAGTTCAGAAGACAGCTCCTGCACCTTCCAGGACAGTTTCGCATAGTGTTTGTGGGTTTATCTGCACCAGTACCAGTGGTTTGAGAGTTTCTGCAGGCCTCTGGATCCGACCTCTTATCATTTCTCATCTCAGCGATTAGATTGTCCTGTGCTTTAAGTTGTTCCTGAATCTTTTCAAGGACTTTACTGGTGCTGGAGAGCTCTGGTTTGAGCTGGACATTTTCTCTCACTGAACTGTTATACAGATATTGTATCTTCTTGTATCCATTCATTTGGGCCTCCAGGTCTCTGTCTTTCTTCTGGAGAGAAGCTTTGAGTTCTTGCATCTCCAAATCATTACTCTTATTCCTGACTTTTTGAAGTTTGCAAATTCTTGTTTCAGCGGAACATTTTCCTATACTGTAGAGTTGCACAGGTACTGGATCTCCTTATGTGCATTAATCTGGTCTTGCACTTGCTTGTCTTTCTTCTAGAGAGAATCATTGAGGTCTTTCAACTCCTCTTTTTCTTGGTCGTTTCTCTTGAGACCTAAGTTTGTGGTCCAAAGAATTGCTTATTTGGACTTGATCTGCAAGTTTGGCCCTTGCACGTTCCAACTCTTCATGGAGCACCCTGACCAGAGCTCTCTCCTCCAGGGGTGGAAGTACCTGGACCAGACGTCTGTCCTCTGGGTTTGAGCACTCCTGCATGTTGGGAGACATAAGGTTGGGTCTCCTGTGGCTCTTGACCATTTCCTTGGTGTGGGGCAGAGCAGAACCTCCGGGTCGAAGCTCTCATTGTAGAGGTGGGCGTTGTCCTCAGTAGTACAGAGGTAGCAGAGCTTTGTTGAGAAAGAAGTAGAGTTATCCATGTTTGTGTGCAATTTCACCAGTGTGAGACGTTATGAGCCAAACAAGTGTCTCTCTAGAATAAAATAATCATTTCCATGGTGATCAAGGATTCAATATTCTTATTATAGGATGATCTGCAAATGAGAAAGGAACTATTCAAAACATATCATACCATAACACTATATTATATTATTAATATCAATTTATTTAAATACATCATTATCCATCTGTTAGGGTAAGGGTTAGGACAGCATTTAAGGTAATCTACATTCATGTGGGTTGAAAATATGTGCACTGTATGTATAAATATTGCTGATACTGTTTTCTATTTATTCTGTTTGTAATTTGTCAGTTGCTCATGCTGTCATTAAATTAACAACATTTTAATGGCTGACACAGCATATTGGTTACATTAATTCTGAAGAATGCCAAAGGATTGTGTGTATGGGTTTAGTATATACATATTCTCATTTGTGCATAATATTTTGGATTTAGTGGGAGACATTTTGTTCAGTTTTAAAGAACAGTCAGATACCAGTGATGGTCACTATAATCCAGATGTGTATCACATTGAGTTAAACCACCTTTCTTTTACGAAGCAGCTTGATGCGTTTTAGATGATATAAAACAGTAATAAACAGGTCATTGATTACATTTTAAACAGCACATAATAAGCCCTGATTTTTACTGTCCCAATTTTTTTTATTACATTACAACAACAAAAGCACACAATTTCACAAGAGAAAGTAGGGAGTTACCGGTATGTTTGTTTGTGTAAGTGCATTGAGGAATTTATCAGAAAAAAAAGTTTACACAGAAGAGTTAACCATCAGAATCAGAATCAGAATCAGAATCATTTATTAATGGCCACACAACAAGTTGGTGGAATTTGTTTTCAGTACAGCAAGAAATGCTCACATCTTCTGTGTCTGTTACAGAACAAAACAAATTTGCAACACACTTGCATAATACAACACACACACAACAGATAAATATCCAGTTATGAACAGGATTTGTTTAGACTCCGAATGGCAGTGGGAAAGAAACTATTCTTGAATCTGACAGATTTGGATATGATGGACCTGTAGCGCCTCCCAGAGGGCAGGAGTTTGAACAGATTATTGGCAGGATGTGTGGGGTCTGAGGTGATTCTTTTGGCTCTCTGTGTGATGCGTCTATGATAAAGTGTGTCTATGGAGGGAGAGTGTGACCAATGATTTTAGATGATTTGTTTACAATACGCTGAAGTTTGTTTTGTGAATGTGAGTCCAAATTACCGAACCAGACTATTATTGATGAAGTGAGAACGCTTTCAATTATTGCTGTGTAAAAGTGGAGAAGGATGTTGTGTCTGATTCTGAATTTTTTCAGTTGTCTGAGGAAAAACAGTCTTTTATTGGCTTTTTTGTATGTCTCGTTTGAATGCTGTTTCCATTTTAGTGAGTAATTGATGTGGGTACCAAGGAATTTGACGGTCTCTGTAGTGGTGATCGTTTCGTTATCAATTGTGATTGGTGTTTTCTGTGAAGGGGAGCGTGCAAAATCAATTATGAGTTCCTTTGTTTTAGATGTATTGAGGAGCAAGTTGTTACTTTGACACCAGGAGGCTACATAAGAAATCTGCTTACGGTAATGACTTTCATTATTGTCAGAGATGAGTCCAATTATTGTTGTGTCATCAGCATATTTGAATAAAGGTACAGAGCTGTGGGTGGATGTCAGTGAGTTGGTGTAGAGAGAGAACAGCCAGGGAGAGAGAACACACCCCTGGGGAACACCGGTGCTGAGGGTCAGAGGCTGGGATGGGATATATATAGAATAAAACACACTGTAATTTGAATACAATTAAAACCATATTCACTTTAGAAAAATATATCCCCTCCTAACATGAAAACCCATATTAGTCAGTAATTCTCCAAAAAATATATATAGTTATCACAGTGGCGTTATTTCAAAGTACTGATTTAGGACCCTGATACAGAATTATGGTATGTATTATTTTTCATGACGATAATGCAAAGAAAGTTGCTCTGGGTATGTTTGCTTGCACTGCTCACTAAAATTCATGGATTTAGGTGTATTCAAAACAGTAATAGTAATGACATTTCTTCTTTTTTATTTTTTTGAAAATAATCTTACTTTGGCTGTTTAAACTGCTTATTTATTCTGATAGAAAATAAGCT
Organism: Odontamblyopus lacepedii; assembly: GCA_034769755.1. Lineage (NCBI taxonomy): Eukaryota > Metazoa > Chordata > Actinopteri > Gobiiformes > Gobiidae > Odontamblyopus > Odontamblyopus lacepedii. The sequence goes on along the minus strand of CM068345.1, from coordinate 28,106,054 downwards.
GTTGTGTCTGCTGAAGTCATTAGATATGTGGTTTCCAACAGCCCATTATCTACTAGAGGTGTGCATTGCCATTAATCTGGCGATACGATACATATCCTGATATCCCTGTTACGATTCAATATATCACGATATATCCCGATACTAAAACAACATATTGTGATTTATCAATAATTACGTATAATATTATGGTCGAGCACAACTTCATGAGACCAAAATCGGATGAAATACATTGATTTTAATTTTTAAACATCAGAACAGTAAAAGGAACTTATGTTTTTTTTTTCATGAAGAATATGACTTAAAAAAATCGATTCGGATGTATTTTGAATCGATGCAAGAATCACACAATGAAGTGTCGCGATATATCACTGAATCCATTTTTTCTTACACCCCCTATTATCTACAATATCTGAGCTTTTTGACTGGGAAAATCGATGTGGTAAATGTCGCAGGTACTGGCACAATAAGAGGGTAATAATCAGGCAGTGTCCCCTTAAGTGCATTTATCTGATCAAAAATTGGCCCGAGACCCAGCCCCCCTTCCTCTTTTCTCTGAACTTGCAGTCTTCTAATGCCTGTAAGTAAATAGTTATGCTTAAATGTGAGCCAGCAAACAAAGCCTCCAAATCTCCTCTTTGCTGACTTTGCGTTCTTTCAATTTCCCTTTAAAAGCTTTCCCTTTGCCTCTCTGTGCGCTGTTCTGTTCACTGTTACGCTCTCATAGAAGGAGTGAATAAAGATTGCCTTGGAAATGAATAAACCATAAGCCATACACCACTGGACCATTACATTGAGTGTTCTTGTGGCTTAACCAGTAGAGTTTTCGTGTCCATGTTGTAGCATACATTCAAATCCTGCCGCATCACTTGCACATCCCGGGCTCCACAGTCAGAATACTAATACAAATGCACTGTTTGAACTGCCCACTCAACTATTGAAAAATGAAATCAACAGCTGAAATGTTCCCACTATAACCCACCAAGACTAGATTTTTGAATTATTTCTCGCTGATACGCGGGTGCTCTTGGGTGGCTGCGCATTTAAAGCAACGCTCCACTTTGCTTTGGTTTTGCCCACCAGAGGATTGTAAGCTTGTGTGTCTTTTATTCCTACCCCTGTTAGTTTTACCGCTCTATTGTTTTGGTCCATGATGCAGGCCGTATTGCATGTAGCTCATGAATAATGCAAAGCTGAGAGAGTTTTTCTGCTTATTTCTTTATTTGCACAGGCGTGATGGGTGAATATGAGCCGAAAATAGAAGTTAATTTTCCAGACAATGTATCAGCCGCTAAAGGATCAACAGTTACGCTGGAGTGTTTCGCCCTTGGAAAGTGAGTAGAAATTCTTCATGTTTATAATGCAAGCTAAAAATACCAACATTTTGATACAGCTACTAACAAGGCAATTATTTTTCTTATCCTGACTCTGTTGCAAACTAGTCCGAGCTGCCTTTTAACAATGGATTGGCAAACTGCCCTGAACAAATAAATCAGTGTTGTGAATAGGCTCTTTGGAGCATTAGAAAAAACCGCCAGCAACAACAATTCACTATTTTGTAGTTGAAGTGATTTGCTTCAACTTGAAAGCCTTGTATGGTCTAAAAAATCATCATTTTCAAACTAAGACATGATACTGTGAATGCGGGTAAGGGGAGGGAAGAGGCATTCAGTAAGTTTTCCTCAACCAAAACATTTACTTGCATGTTTTAACACATTTCTAATGGATGATGACTTTGCCCACACATAGTCAGGAGTCAATCTCACTTCTAGGGATGTCAAAATATAAAATTTTAGTTCTAAGGTTATTGTGAGAAAAAAAAAGCTTCTGAAATGGTCACGATTATTGGTTTTTAGTTACTTTCTGAGTTGAATCATCACAATTATCAATTAACAGAATAATCTTGACATCCCTACTCATGATGCTAAGACTGGCCTGAGCATAGGACTGTCACTGAGAAATATCACCATGAAGTATAACATTGAAACTACTTTATGTCACTGATACAATTAAAATAATACAAGACAATTCCAGTAAACCTGCTTTTAAATACAATATCATTACAAGACCTATGTTACAACAAATAAACAGCAGAAAGAACCAATATTAGCTCTGAAAGTGACTTTTTCATCACTCTACAGCTCATATCTTATCATATTACATACAAAAATACCAGAAACCTAAAGTATACTCAGAATAAATATTGAGTTCCAAAATATATTGTTCCAACTATCATATATAGAACGATAAGTCGATATAGTAGTAATTATGGCAGGCCTACCCGAGCATGTGTGGTGCAGCCTGTCTCCTTAGTCATGGTGTAGCACCTAAACTCTGCCTTCTTATTGTTTTTTTGTTTTCTAAAGTCCTGTACCAGAAATCACCTGGAAAAGAGCAAATGGCGTTCCCTTCCCCAGCAAAGTCAAAATGAAATACTCCAATGCGGTCCTGGAGATCCCGAGCTTTCAGCAGGATGACACTGGAGGCTACGAGTGCGTGGCAGAGAACAAGATGGGCAAAAACATAGCCACGGGCAAACTGGCCTTTTACGGTAAGCGCTGTTTCTCCTAAGATCACAGACTTTCATTTAACGGTGGCTTTTGCTCAGAATTATGTTAATTTTCTTCTGCTGCATAATGTTGTGCTTTGTGATAACGCCCATTAATGCCCGGCCCTCAATATTTAGAAAGCGCGTGGGGAGGTTTTATGGAACACGGTGCAACCTTTTCTCCTCAAATCATACATTTTCAAGATTATTAATTAGGATTTTGTTATACCTTAATAATTTCAAATGCCCTTACAATTCACAAACATGTGCCTGCAATATTTTCTGAATGTAGTGTGTAATCTTGTAAAAGTCAGTAATGAGTCACTGACATTTGGTTTTAAAATTTTGTTAAAGGGCTCGTTTTATGCTTTCTGATCCATGTTCTAATGCTGTTTCCTCATCACAAATATATATGGAGTTGTGTTTTGGTTTATTGACACATCTTTAACACACAAACCTTGTATATTTAAGCTGAGTTCTTCTCTCAAACAGAAAATACTCTGTTCCACCTTGTGATGCCATTGAGTAATACAGGAAGTGCTCCACTGTGGTTTTAAACTTCCCACTTTCACTAGAATCATTTGGATAATTTCAGCCCTGGAATGACCCTTCTCTATTCAACAGGTAAAATGTAGCTCTTGACTTGAAAACTACTACTAAATGACATCATGAGGTGGAACAGAGCATTTTGAGCTTTGGAGATAGTGTAACATGTGTGAATGAAACAAAACACAACTACAGGTATGTTTTTTGTGAGCTAACAGCATTATAACATGGCTTAAACCTCACAGGAGTCATTTAAAGCTGCACTGTGTAACCTTTATAGTTTAGGGACTACTTGTCTCTTTGTAAATGTCATTGCTTTGCCTGGAATATTCTCCAGTATGGCATTAAATTACAGATGACACTACTCACTCAAGTCTGTTACAGAAAGGTTCTGGCATTTGGCTTATGACATTAAATGACATGTGACAAAGGTTTAAAAAATAGTTAGAAGAAAAAACCCAAAGAAAACTTCTGACTGTTCGTAGTCTTTGAACTTAACAAGAAGAACACAAAAGCGGCCAAATGGGAGACGCATTTTGAACCATGTGTTGATACTGAAAGCTAATTATTTTGACTGTTGTTTTGTGAGGAAAAAGGAATGTATTGTAACACATTTATATCAAAAGTTTACTTCTTATTTTTGTTCAGTGACATAATGGTGCTATTTGTTCAAACAGTAAACTTTTCATGTTACTCATACAATTCACGTTTGAACTTTTTAAATTGAGAATGTTATAACTTTCCCTCATCAAAAACATGCCTGAGATGCCGTAGATGTCCTCTATGTATATTTCAATAATTTAGTGATCTCTTCCAGGCCCTATTCAAACCCTAGTTACTCCTCTTAGCATGATTCTGTCCAATGCTGAGCCCACAAAACTATACATAAATATATGCATGATTCAAAACTGTACACAACAACTTGACAAACCTGATGCAATGTGCAGTAGTTTCATTAACAGGATGTGCCATATTGTGATAGCGCTGTGAAAGGTGAGACTCAGAGCATCAAAAAATAAAAGTGAAGCTTATGAAACATGTCAATATGTTGTTTCCAGCAAATATAGAATTTTTAACACAATAAAAGGTAACATGGCAATCTAAATGTGTTATATGTTAGTAGTTAACACCCCATAGAAGCAAAATACCCTCTCTTTAACCTTAAAACTAAACTCTTTTTGTATTATCTTGAGAGATCTAGTTGCACGAGATCTTGTCCCATCCCTTTTGCATATTCTGTTGTTTAAAGAAGGCTGACATGAAACAGTTACACCTACAACCTCCTGTATGCGCATCACTTACTGCATACTGAATGCACTGCCTTCCTCGATATTCTAATTTGTTGGTGTGGCGGCATAACGGTTTCTATTGGATTACATAGTTTTATCAGTCTAAACCGAATCAGAACGCCTCCACTGACTTCCCCACCAGCTCCGATCTGTAGCATTATCCACAGCCCAGAACACTGCGCTCTGCTCTAGAAAAACTGCAGAAAAGCTTTTAACCCAAGTGCCAACTCACTCTCACTGACTCAAGTCAGATTACTACATTGATTAGGCTAAGTCTCTCCAGTGATGGTTTATTTTTGCATAAACACTTAGCAACATCTTAGTCAACATCTCTCCCCGCTCCCCGCTTCTCACTCTCATATTAATTAAGCTAATCAAGTCATGGCTATGCACTGCTAATCAATTTCTGACACGAGATACGAGGCATATCAATCTTTTCGTGTGACGTTCAGGAAAGCTGTGTTGAATAATGTTTTGAGGTCTGTGATGTAGTGCAATAATAGCTATAACATTATCAGATTCTTTTTCTAACATTGCCTTATATCAGTCATTGCTTCCTGACTCTGCTGATAGGGGTACGTAGAATGTTATCAGAGCTACTTTTTTTATCTTGTGATCATTGGCTTCATGGGGGGGGAAAAAGCACATCATTCAAATATAAAAATAGTTTAGTCTAATACTGTTCAGAACATGCTTGTAAGAAGTGGCTGTCATGCTGTCATACCTGGATACAGACCAACCCAATATGGGTTCTTGGGCGATATGTCAAGCAAATGAATAATGTTTTTTTTCCCCCTTATGTTGAATAATCTTAATTTTTGTTAAGTTTAAAATTCATTCAATTTTGTCTCACTAAAAAAAAAAAAAAAAAAAAACTTTTAAAATACATATTCTGAATCTAAAGATACAGACTTTTTTGTGCTATGTAACACAAAAATAGTAATATTTCTTTCTCCAAAATTGGACATCTGCTCCAAAACACATGCTTTTGCTGACAGAAAATTTGCTGTCGACTTCTTAACTAAAAAGACCCAAGCTGATCATTGATAATTAGAAATGAGTGAATCTTGATCTTGATTAAATTTTATTAATTGCACAGCCATAAATCAAATGCTCTGTAGGGTGCTATATTTCATGTAGTTTCAGAGAAGGCCACAGATTTTCTGTAGTTACACTTGAATGTCTCTGCTTCCTTAATTACCTTAATTTCCTGTGAGCGTCAGGATAGATTTTAAAGTTCTTTTATTGATTTCTAAAGCTCTTAACGGTCTTAGTCATATTTTGTTATCTGATTTGCTTTTATCATATGAGCCCTCTCGGACTCTCAGGTCCTCGGGTAGTCTTCTTTTAACTGTCCCAAGAGTCCAAACTAAACTCACGGTGAGGCTCATTCAGTTTTTACTGCCACCGTTTGTGTTACAGTCGACCTGAGGATCTGAGGTCCACTTTGAGTAATTTTTAAAAGTAAATAATTAGGTTTTAATTGTAATGTTTATGTGTCTTAATTAAATTATTACTATTATTTAACTTGTTTTAAATTAAATAATTATTATTTTACTTAGTCATCATCCAATTTTACCTGTTCTTTTTTTTTTTTTTTTTTTTTACTTTTTTTTACTATAACCTTTATGGTTTATGTTTTGTCTAAATTGTACACTGTATATACGGGGTGGGGTTGCTGCTGTTTTTAATTATTGTAATTTTTCTGTTGAATGTGAAGCACTTTGTGCTACATTTCATGTATGAAAAGTGCTCCAAATAAAGTTTGACTGAAGGTTTTATTAACTACAGAGTTATCATTGCTACATCTAGACACTAGGGTTTTATTGGAGCAGCCTTTTAACCATGTGCATCTGGAATAGTGATGGAGCCTTTCCTCTACCTGGTATTGTAATGTGTTTCTGATGCCCAAGCACCTGCTCTCTCAGCTCTTCTCCAAGTCCCACCAACATCAGCCACAGTCAAACACAGCTTGCTTTAGCTTTAGGGTCAGCCAAAACTCAAAAGTTTACTACAAAGAGGAAAAGCGATTGACCATTTGACCCTAACCCTGCAATGAAGGGGTCAACCCACCAACGTTTTGTTAAAATACTCAATGTGTCTCAGGAGAGCACTTGGGTAGTTGTTTTTACAGACATGGAATAGCTCCTAGTTCTAATAAAGTAGTCACCAGTGAGTCTATGTATGACAGGCGAATGCACAAAGGCCATAGTTGTAGTTTATAACTTTCTGACTGAGGTGAGAGGTTATTCTTTGAGTGCTCAGAAAGGTTGCAATTGAAAACCTTTTTTACTTTTATAGTGCTCTCTGCTCAGTTGCCACGAGCTGCAAAACACATTTCAATGATGGAGTTTACACAAGATAGTACTTGGAGGAGACCTGCCATTGTCTGTGTACTTTTAATGGCCCCCTGTAGTATTTAGTTGTCTAAGAAAATGCTCATTTAGATTAGTGTCGCCCATAAAGTGAGTCAGGGCCCCAGGGTAGAGCACTATACAGTTTATGTGGGTCACTGTCTCATGAATTGATAGTCTTGTCTACAGTAACCGGGAATAGTCCCAATACTACTCTTAAGGGGACAAGTGCACATACATATAATTGATAAGCAGTATAAATCATTTAATTACCACAACCTTACACACAAGACATAACTGAACAATTCTGTTATGGTCTCTAAGTCATATTTGAATTGCTAATTTTCTTGCCAGTGTATTTACATTTTAGTAACTTACAAAGATCAAGCAAAAGTGTTTGCATGAGAAAATGGCATATCTTGAGTCCAGTCAGAGACATGAGCAGTGTTTCACATTAATAGAGGAGACAGTGGTGGCTGTCCATAGTCTAAAAACGGAATCGACTTCACATTGGTAATGCAAAATCACACTTTGTCCATTGCCCATTTTATGAGCACAAACATTTAAAAGTAACTATACTGAGTAAATTTAAGATTCAAATAAACGTAATGTAAACTGCACAAATTGTATAAGATTAAATTATTCAGTTATTTGTGGTAGAGGTGTGCTAAAATATGAAAAAAAAAATTGATATATTATGATCCTAAACATGGTGATACAGTATTGTTATTGCAGACTGCTGTATCAATTTAGCGCCAAGACTATTTTTTGATATATTTCACTGTCACATAGCAACAATTTTGATGTTTATTCAGAGTCAGGAAACTTGTTTACGCCATAAACTTGACATATTCACTGTTTTAATGGTTACAGTTGATTTATTCCATATTGACTTGCAAAAGTAGTGATTTAACAAAGGAAATACCATTGCTAAGATGTATACACTTCTTAAAAATAGTGATATGTTGCAGAATATCATGTGAAATATATTGATTATCGCACGTATGGGAGCCATGTATCATGTAATCGTGAGGAACCCTGCGATTCCCATCCCTAATTTGTGGCACCATAGTCTCCTTAGAATGTATGGAAAACACTGCATACATGTTTTAAAATGTAACAGCACAAGCACATTGATGTAGATTTACTCATAAAAAGTGCATATCATGTTTGTGGGCCTAAAAGATGACAGAAGGAAATAAAATATGAACATGACAAATCACTAAATGGATGATAGTTCTTCATTTTTATTTTATTGTTTTCTTTCCAATCATCTTCTAGTGGTCCTGATTAAAAATCCTAGGTCCTTCATGTCTCAGAAAAAGCAGAGCAAAATGCAGTTGATTCGAGATGAGACTTGACTTGTAAAAGTGTTCTCACTATGGGACGAGTATTGATTGGGTATATTCAATTAGTCAAACTCTGAAGAAAAATAGTCATTGTGTTGTGAATGAGGACAAATACAAAGTCTTCAGGATTTAGAGAGGGGTGGAGAAAGCACCTGCTTAATCTTGTGTTCATTTGAAAAGTGAGTCTTGAACAAAGTAACAGCTTAGAAATAGATTTGAGAGCGACTTTGACAGAGGAGAGTTCATTGCTAATTAGTGTAAAACAGCTGGACTAAGTGTGTGTATTCGCTTGTTTCATTCGCTTGTTTCATGTGGTCTTCACACACACTCATTTTATAAAGCGAAGAGCGTATTTGGTTATTTTTTATCTTTTTGTTTGAGTAATGGTAAAACTGAGCTGTTATAATTATACAACAATATCTAATAAATCCACTCTGTTGGTTTTCTGTTTATAATGGCTTCTTCAACCCTGCGGTGAGGCCAAGAATCCAGACATTATAAGTACTGCCTGAATTAGCTGTTTGTAAATACATTCATTGGATTATTTTCAGTATTTTATTTTTTATGTTAATTCTTAAATAAAAGAATGTATCTGTATCAAGTGTAAACTCCACCATACACAAGTTATACTGAATAAAATATAGTATTCATATTTTCATTGTCTAGCAGGCGAAGGATGTGGCCTTGACTTGAGAGCATATTTGATGAGAGAAATTAAAGCTCTAGCTGCACATTCAAAGCACTATGTGATGTGTCCACAGCCAAACCCCAATGGATTCAGACCATGAAGGACACTGCCCTGGCCATAGAGGAGCGCCTGTACTGGGAATGCCGCGCTAACGGAAAACCCAAACCCTCCTACACCTGGCTCAAGAACGGACAGCCACTGGTGCCAGAAGTAAGTCTACATCTGTCTGCAGCATCACCCAATACCCTATATTTTTACAGTTGGAGTAGTTCTGGGCAATATATTAAAACATTTGAATTTTATGTATGAATGAAACAGTTAAAAATGACAGCAAAAAGAGCAGAGTTTGCTTTTTTGTGGTTAATTTTATGCTTCATTCAAATTTTGTACGATACTTGATCATTTCTAGAAACATTTATGATGCACCCTTAAAAAATATCAAGAGATACATTTTTGGCAGTATCGCCCACCCCTCAGTGGGAGGTTTTTCAGTGTTTTCCAAATGCAGTTTGATCCTGGATCCCAAAAACATTAAGAAATATGCATTGTCCATTGATTTTAAGTGAGTATGATATTCAATATGTCTTGCTGTTGTGTCTGATAATCTGTATTTGCCAACAGTAATATTTTAAAATGCATGTCAACGCCCACACATTCATACATTTGTAGTTTAACTCAAACATTAACTCCTGAAAAGTGAAAGTTTAGAGCAAGCAAATTGGGCTTTATGCAAGTTGTAATTTTGGGCCTGATTTTACCTCAAAATTGCTCCACTTTTTAATTTTAAAGGTAAATTGCACAGTTTCTGTCTCAACCAACTCCTGACATTTAATTTAAAAACCAAATCACTCCTCTTGCATTTTCTGTACTTTGTCAAGCAATGGTCTGAAACACATTGCAGTTATTCAGCCTACAGCAGAGAGTGATGAGTTGTGGATGTAACTGTCTTCCTTTGCCGTTACCTTTTGGCAGATTACACAGTCTTAGGAAGGATCAGTGTGGTCCCTGTGAGATGGGTCCATTTCCTGTGAATAGGGACACTGCTTGTTTTCATTATACATGCTGCATGGTAAAGCTGCTGCAGATTTAGGGGACAATGGGCTTAATCTCCAGAGCAGTTTACAATACAAAAGAACACCTTGGTTCAGACCACCGGAGATGCATGCATTGGCTCCTGCATGGTTTTGATAAATTTAAGCTTCATTTTAGGAGGTTTGGCTAATTTAATAAAAATACAATATAAGAAATTTACATTATTATAATCATTAAAAAATGTATTATGATTCAGTGATGTGTGACATGAAAAATAATGAAAAACATCCATCCATCTTCTTCCACGTTATCCGGTTGGGCCGCCCAGTCCTCTGTGCACCCAACCCATATGAACCCCTCTGCGGGTGGGGAACCCACAGGAGGGTGGATCCATGTCGTCCTTTCGGACTGAGTCTGGCCGGGCACCGGGCGACGTCACAGTCGTCACAGTGTTAGTTCATAGGGGTGCTGGCATGTTTTGGGTTGATGGGGGAAACCGGAGTGCCTGGAGGAAACTCATCCAGACACAGAGAACATACAAACCCACACAGAAAGGCCTGGGTGACCCCGGAACGAATGCTGTTAGGCATGAGTGCTACCCACTCAGCCACTGTGCCGCCGATGACAAAGTATCATATTTTAATTTCTCATGTTGATCGATCACAATTTTCAATACATTTTCTTTTTGTCTTATGAAAAACTAATTAAAATCAATATTAATTTCCTGAACTTAAACAATGCAGACTTTCATTAATTACTGTTTAAAACAAAAAAGACTGAACTCTACTCAAAGCCACATGCTTTCAGTGATCCCTTGATTAAAAATACCCCAGATGATTATTGACAATTAACAAAATCTCAATTAAAACTTGATTAATTGCTTAACTTTGTTGTGAGCTGATCCCTGTAACAATATGCTCTTTTGGAGATAGATCATTCAGTGCTTCTCTGTGTAATGCGTAGCTATGCTTACACACAGAGGGCCTCATTTATTAAGTGTTTGCTCTTGTGCTAAACAGCTAAACATACTAAAAGTGAAGCTAAAAACTGAAAGAGACAGCACAGTTTTACTCCTATAAGGGAATGAATACAGGGTGTTTTTCGCCAGTATGTGCAAAATTTGTTGCAGAGGAAATGCAAATGATGTTGTTTAGTGGGTGCTGTCAGATTTATTACAACTATAGAGCAGTTCCCAATGGTAAATCACATGTAACACGCCCACAAATTGTACATGCTACTTAAGTTTAACGTATGGTTGAAAACTTAGGCCCAGAAAGTCACAATGACTCAATGTGAAAAAGTATCAAATGGTTTTAATTCCCTCTTAAAAGCCGTATAAAGATGTGGATGAAGTCTACATTGTGACCTAGCATCAACAATGTTATAATTCTTTGGCCTTTCCCTTGTAAGCAGTAAATAACCAAAACATACAGTGATCATTTGTCATGTCCCCTCAGACAATATGTTTGGAGGTAATACATCTCTCCCTGAGAAACTGCTATAAGTAAGTAACTTGAGTGGCAGTACAGCTATTGGGCACAGACTTATTAATTGCAGCGTTTCATTGTACGCTGAGCGAGCAATCATTCATCTCCTGTATTGTCAAATGAAAAAGATTGATATCAGACAGTGGGTCTTTTTAATACTGCTGTCTATGACCTCGCCTGACTTTTCCCCACTGCTGCCAGAGCCGGCAAATCTTTTGGATGTTTGGTGAAAATCTCATTGAGAAAGACCTATTCCTTTAGTGTGAATGCAAATGATGTTTATGATTGTGTCTGGGTGCCTCTTTCTTGGTTCATTACAGAAACAGGGCCTAAATTGAGATTAGCTGATCGAACCATTAGCTTAACAACCGCCTTCAAAAAGGACAGATGCAGTTACATTTTGCTGCCACCATTGTCATTACCAACACATCTTACATGCCGTATGGTATAGGGGTCTTTTTCATATTTCTTTTAGCTGTCAGTCTTGCCTTATTTTCCTTTCAATCAAACTAAAGACAATACAACTGCTGCAAAATGGCATTTTGTTATTCACATTTGCTGCATGTATAAAATGACATTTTATGATATATATTTTTCAGTGAAGACAACCTAGACTTAAAAATAGTCATTTTATATTCGACTTGCTATTGTATTGTATTATGTAGTGAAGAAGCTAGAGGGACTCACATAGTTTTGGACTTAGGCTGCACTCTGGACCTCATTTAACAGCAATGCTCACACATAGAGATTGTGACAGACAACTATTCACACTCACCTTTATTCCGGATAGACTATTTAGAGGCTCAAGCTCTACCTACCCTTGGATACTCAAACTCGGAAGTCCTTGCTCTGACTAAACACATACAACAGTGTAACACAATAAGAATTATTATATAATCAATATAATTATAGAGGAAACAGAAATCTCACACTGAGACTTAATAACCATAATTGCTTAGACTGATGCACCATCATAGCTTTTGCAACTGCCAAACTTAACCAAAGATGTTATTATTGTTTTAAATCAACAGTTCACAATTGAAGTCTCATACTCCCTCTCTGTTTAATTGATTTAACTATCAAAAGTGATTCTTTTTCCAAAATTGCAGTAATAGTTGGTCCTAGCATTCTGTCTTCCAAAGAAAGTTTTTTTTTTTTCAATAGCTGTCCTTTTTTAAGTATAATCTTTGAAATATGTATTTTTTTGTGATCAAGGAACGATACCCAAACTATTGATGTACTTCACTGATTTTGTATTTCTCTATCAACTACAACAACTGCACAATCATTACTCACCCCCTGAAATGATTAGCCAAACAATATGCGGCTCACTTTATTACCCGAGCCCCAAGTGTGTGAATATCTCCAAGAAAACAACAAAGAAGGCGTCTTGTGTAATGTACTGCTGTGCTGAGAAAAAACTTTTATTTGTTCTCCAATTTACAGCACCAGTGTTCCTTGTTTGATCGACGCCCGGTGATAGTGCCTTGAAGCTAACATGCTGCTCGCTGCTCCTTTGCCCTGAAGCCTGCTGAGCCAAGCAAGAGCCACCTTTTAGACTTTTGTTGTAATTGCTTTTCTTTTATCCCGTTTTCTTCTTCACAGGACAGGATCCACGTGGAGGAGGGCGTGCTGTCAGTGTCCGTGCTCACATTGGCGGATGCGGGCATGTACCAGTGCGTGGCCGAGAATAAGCATGGGGTCATATACTTCGCAGCTGAACTCATGGTTTTAGGTACGAATGGCATTTTATCTGCGTGTCAAATCCTCCAATCAGAATTTGAAAGGTCATCTCACTGTCAGTCGAAAAGGTTGTACGGATTAGCGGGTAATGGGGTCAATGCGGGTGGTTTTGTGAGGTCAGATGCATTTAAAAACATTTGTTCTTTGTGTGCCGGGTCTCCTTGATGTGCGGGAATGGTAGTCCTGGCATTCAGAGCACTCAGTCTTTTCTGTCGTAAATCATTCACGACTTCCTTTTTGAGATGCTTTTACTTCAGACATCCTCAGTGATTAGATTTGTTTATTTGTATACTTATACTTATTTCTGTTTTATTTTTACTTGTACATATACATTTACATAATTATGCCTTATTTGACACCAGTCTCTTGATATTTTTGCTACTTATTTTTTGGAATTTATTATTACTATTTATTGTGGATTTAATGTTGATTCTAGCATATCTTCAATTCCACTAACAGTCCCTGAAACCGTGTATCACCCTTACTTCTCAAAGTAATGTTTTTACGCATATCAAACTGATGTATGCTTTGCTCTTAGAGATTTGCTTTGCTCTTTTCTTAAGTCACTTTACTTTTTTCCCATCAGCCTCCCCTCCAGACTTCACAGGGAATGTCCTCAGAGCCTTACTTAAAGCCAAGGCTGGATCCACTGTAACATTGGAGTGCAAACCCCAGGCGTATCCCATGGCCAGCATCCTGTGGAAGAAAGGGAACCTGCCCATTCACACTAGTGACAGGTGAAAACGCTATCTGCACTTCAAAAGCACTTAGCCATTTACTTGGCATTTTGCGAAAGATTTGCAATATAGCATAAGCAACTACAGGCTGAAATGAAAGGTCAGTTAGAATAAATTTTACCTAGCCTTTTATTTCTAACAGCACTATTCATTCAAAAGATGACATCATTTAAGTCTTGCAAATCCTAAAAAGAAATATTTGACCTGCTATATATGGCATTGTGTATTTTGTTTACTCGATAACACATTCCAAGCCAATACCCTGGTTGGGCTTTTAATTGACTGTAATGCAACTATTTACAGACTGATTTTGGCCTAGAATGTCTCACACTGTTTGAACTTTTATTCATATTTCAGTCGTGATGTGAAGGATATAACATTGTTGGATCTCTTGTGTAAGAATGGAACTTTGTTTTAACGAAACAAGTGCCAATTTCCGGGTTTTGGATATTGGCAGATACTTAAAATCAAACTAGCAATATTGAGATTGAAAATGCTGGAACCATTCCTAGTTATTTTCATATGTTAATAGATAAAAAATCACCTCACTTGTAATTGTGAAAATATTTGTTCTATTTGTCTAATTTCAGCATATTTATTTCGTGATTTCTATCTATAAAAATATGTTTATACTCAGAGCGTCTCCAAACCAGAGGCATATTTTGTGTTTACAGGATTAGTGAGTGTTAGCGTAAAAATGATTGGATGACTAACAAAGCTTCTTTATCCAAGTGAAAAATAAAAGCAATACATGCTCTCCATATAAATTTTGTTTGTTAAAAGTTTCGTATTTACACAAGCCACTTTATTTTCCCTTAAAATCTTAAGGAACAAAAAAAATAATTGATTCAAGGAGAGTGCTCATGGCTCTAAATTTACAGCTCTAATAAGCGTAAAAAAAGCAATACAATCGCAGTCCATTAGTGGTCATAATGAGAGCACATCGCACAGCCCTCTTGGGTTTATTGCAAACTAGTTTTAGTCTGAGAATCTGAAAACAGTTAGCTCATTCGTTATGAATGGATAATTGGACGAAGAACCAAAACACGAAATGCTAACAGAAACAATTTATATTATTTTATTTATTTTATTTTTATTTTTATTGTGAATAAATACGAAATTTTATAACTATCAACACATTTGTCATTGTCACTAAAAAAATTAGAATCATTTTTGTACCACCTTAAAAAGCTGGAAAATCAAATACAAAACAAGTGTCTTGAAAATTACAAGATCATTGACAAGCTGAGGTGTAAAGTTGTTGATTGTGAAGTCCCTCCACTGACACAGTTGTCCGCCTCTGCAGGATTCGATTGTCCCCTGACGGCACATTAAGACTGGCCAACGTGAGCAAGTCAGACGCAGGCAGCTATACGTGCTTCGCCAGGAATAGATTTGGCATGTCTAGTACCACGGGGCGCCTGCTTGTTACTGGTGAGTTTGCTCTATTAAGTAGCCTGAAAAGTGTTGTGTTCGCCACTTAGTAAGCACAATTTATTGCACAGTAAAGATTATCACAAATGGGTGCCTCTGACCGCAAAGGACGCGAGTCAATAACCGGTGGGTAGCGAGCATAAACAAACTCATGCTCTAAGGAGGCTGTCAAAACATTGGAAAGGCTGTCCTCTTAGGCGATAAACAAAGAACCTTAGCATAATTAAGTAGCAGCCTTCAAAACATTTGGGATTAATTTCTGTTTGCTATTTTGAACGAAAGACAATGCTGTGCTGGGCTTAACTTTGCAAACTGTTAATTTTATCGACTTTCAGGTCAAATTACATTTTCGCTGTGGCTGCAATAAAGCTCTTAGTTTGAGCATAGCACTCGATCAAGCTTGTCCTTAGCGTACTTGAAACCACCAATTTAGTGCGACAAGTGAAGGCAATGGTAGCATTAGCCGCAGAGGTGTGTCAACATTATCGAAAATATGCCTCCACCTCAGCCGTTGACCCTTGATTGGCACTGGGCATACTAAAACTACCTAGCTCACCTTTTGTACTCATTATTACTGGCTTTATTTTTCAAAGTAACTCCGAAGGGTCACCTACACTTAGATTATGAGTGTCTTGGGGCTCAAGCCATGCTCTTTCTATGTCCTTTTACTCATTGATAGTCCATTTAGGGTACTTAGTTAAGCGTGCATTCTTTGCTTTGTACCTTTCTGTGTAGGTTCATTATTCTGACTTTCAAGGCACAGAGACTTGGCCAAATGATTCCCTTTTGCAGATTGTAAAGCCCTGTTTTTTTTGTCTCGCACGTAGGCCCCATTACATGAAGCTTTATCAGATCTGCTGCGCATTGTAATTGCTATCAGGATTATTCGAGCTGTGTCAGCCTGAAGTATTAGGCCTTTTTAGCAGCTGCACATTATCATATTATTTAAGTAAGACTTTTATGAGACAAGGTTTTATATAGAGAATACACTGCGGCGCTGCCAGTGATTTGCAGTGTTCCCTGGTAGACTTTATTTTAACACTGTTCATCATGTTCCGTGGGAGATTAGGAATGGCTTATTTTATGGGTGTAGCATTAGGCTGTGCAGGGGAGACGGCCCTTCTTCACCCATGGTCAGGTCTGAGTTGTAAATATTCATTATCAAAAGTGGAAAATGACTAGATACTTTACTATAGTGTAACCAGGAGGTTCTGAAGTCAGTAGTGTGGGGAAAACTAATTTCCTATATTAATTCATACTTTTTAAAATAAATGTTTACACAATATTCTTTATCCTGGGTTAATACTAGTAATAATTTCCAGGTATTTTACTTGAGAATTATTATACTTCTACAAGTTTCACCTTTTATAGACAGAAACAGAAACTCTTCTGTTTTTTAAACATATACACAAAGGGCTAGATTAACGTTAAAATGTTGTCTTTCAAAGACTAACAACATAAGAAAAATGTCACAAATTTACAAAAATGTCTTCAGTTCTTGTATAACACAGTTTATTCCAATTCACTCACAAGAATAGCGTAATCTCTCAACCAGATGAAGTTATAAAATACAGGTCTCAAAAAGCCACAAACCAATTTGTGTTCAACTGTTTTTGCTTTTCATGAGTCGAGGTAAAACATTTGATTCTGATTTGATTCTGTGATATTACTACTTGTTCATTTCATTCCCTTCCCGTAGATCCTACTCGTATCACGCAGGGCCCGTCAGACATGGAGATCATTGTGGGCGAGAGCATCGTGCTACCGTGCCAGGTGTCCAGCGACCCTGTGCTGGACATCTCCTTCTCTTGGGCCTTCAACGGACAGCTCATCGCCAAGGATGACGGCCATTTTGAGCTGGTGGGCGGGGTGAGTGACCTCCTCAGTTCTTTCTATATATCTATCTCAAATGTGCAAATGGGCAGTTGCCACCTCTCTGGCCGCTTCATCGCTTTGGCTTTGATTTAAAGGGACAGCTTGCCGCTTGACATCTCGGTAAGAGATTTACAGCCAACATTTGGTGTGATACCATCTTTTAAAAGTGCTCCTGGAGGAATAATAGGCTCTGGGGATGTGAGATTCTTTGTAAAAAATGATCCTATTAAATCACTCATCCACTCAAAGCTTGTCTATTGTGCTCCGGTGAATGAAAACATGCTGCCTGTTATGTCA
Organism: Odontamblyopus lacepedii; assembly: GCA_034769755.1. Classification (NCBI taxonomy): domain Eukaryota; kingdom Metazoa; phylum Chordata; class Actinopteri; order Gobiiformes; family Gobiidae; genus Odontamblyopus; species Odontamblyopus lacepedii. Next base: position 28,088,678 of record CM068345.1, on the reverse strand, counting down.
AAATACACTCCAGAAATAAAAGAAACCTCTCGGTCTGTGTTTCTTTTTTTTCTGTTAAGTTCTGTCAAAAATGCAGCAAAAGTACCTGTTCTTATACTTTTACATATAGGTCCAAGCCTTTTCAAACATCTAAACCAGTGTGCTGGGTCCACTCGTGTGCCTTGTGTGTTTGGCAGATGTGCCTGACAAACATTTCCAGTGGTAAATGGTCACATTTTTACATAGCCCTTTTCCACCTTCAGGGCACTCAAGGCACTCACCCATTCATATATGCATTTGTGCACCAATGTACACAGACACCTGGGGTGAGGTGGGTTAAGTGTCTTGCCCAAGGACAGAACAACAGCAGCATTCATCTCTGTGAGCTGGAATCACCCTGCCAACCTGTGTGTAGACTAATTTACTGTTTGGGATTATTCTCCTGAGCAAACTCCTGAGCCAAAAAACAAAGAAAAGCTATTGCCCCGACCAAATATATTTCTAGGTACCAGACACAGTGACATGGAAACTATTTGCTACAGTATATATGAGGTGTGGTAATATTTTCGTAGGTTTTGTGCTGTGGATATTTTCAACCTAAAACGTGTGCTGTGACTTAAAAGGGTCGCATCTAAAGGGTGGAAAAGCCGGTGGTATGGCAGGTACATTAGGTAATATTTTCATATAAAAAATAAAATACCCAGTGATTCAGTAGTATATAAAAGTAAAATATTTTGTTCAATCTGGGAATACAGGTAGGCCAAATCAGCAAATGCAAAATTGTGTTGTATTGTTGTGTTGTAGTGTTTTTGGTTTTGCTTTTATAAATAGTACCAGTGGTGAATCCAGTACCACCACTTGACAACCTCTGCTGTACGTAATCCATTAGTCATTTTGACAGGTCTTTATCTGTTTATGAGTTACTGACACTCATTCCACTGTGGTAATCGTTTGACTGGTCCTGAATTATTTTTGAAGTCCCACTTTGACACCGTCTGCTGCTCCCGGGCTCATAACAGGATGAGGATGCACATCATTTGAGGTGTCTTTTTTATTTTACAGGGAGTGAAAGCATGACTGAGTCTACTTCAGAATGACAGAACACCTTCACTGCTCCCTCACACCTGCGAGATTACCTATTCTCCTGCTTTTATGGGCTCCCTCCTCTCTCACAAAAGATATGATGGACCATATACCACAGAAATAATGGACTGCAGGGCTGAGACGCTAAACATATATGAACTTGGTTGGTGCTAGAAGTTGGCTGGTTTTATTTAGACTAAGCCTGTCACAATATTTACTATATTGATTTATCGTTCAATATATAAATAAATATATGGAACTATCATTTTTGGACCTCAGTATTTTTCATGTAGACAGTTTCTTTTCAATAGTTGGGAGATTTTTTGCCATTTTTTTCTGTAATAAATGTAATATATGAGCTTTTTTCCTTCTATTCATTTGTTGCAGCTCAGGCCTTTTAATGATACTGTCTATTCAAAAATGGTTTAGTGGGATTATCCTGTATTATTGTGTCAGTGGCATAAAGTAATTTCAATATTATTGTTTATCGCAGTACTGTATTTGTATTAATACATCATGCTTCAAAATTTGTTATTGTGACAGGCCTAATTTAGGCATAAGTTTTTTGCATATTTTTTTTTACATATTTGAGAAGTTTATAACGGACTGTAAGGCTGAGATACTTAAAAAATGAACTTGGTTGGTTGGTGTTAGCTGGCTGGTTTATTTAGACAGAAGGTTTTTACATATTTGAGAAGTTCAGGATGCATTCAGCATGTGTTGTGTCTTATGCTTTGGGCACAGTGTTGAATTGCTGCCACTAGTATTGTTAAGAAAGTGAAAATTATTGTGCAAATGTATTCAGTATCAAAGTATCGACAGTGGCAAACCTGAGGGTCGGGAACGTTGCCCATGCATGTGCTGCTGATGTGTCCTTGGGCAAGACACTTCACCCACATTACAGCATGTGGTTGGATGTTCCTGCCAAATCCCTGGAAGTCTGGTTCACTGTGCTAAAAAAGCGAGGATGCCAGAAAAAATACAGGAATTCAGCATACAGTAGTTATGTTATTATGCATTTGCACATTAGTAGCTCAGTTGGTTGAGCGTTTGTCCACTGATCCGAAGGTTGGAGGTTCAAATCCCGCTCTCGACATAAACATCATTGGTGAGCAGTCCGAACCACTGACCCACAGGTTGGCTGGTGTGATTCCAGCTCCCAATGCTGTCGTTGTGTCCTTGGGCAAGACACTCAACCCACCTCGCCCCCAGTGTCTGCGTACACTGGTGTGTGAATGTGTGTGTGAATGGGTGAGTGGTTCCTTGTTGTAAAGAGCTTTGAGTGCCTTGAAGGTAGAAAAGCGCTATAAAAATGTGACCATTTACATTTCCGAGCAAAATGACAACTGAACTGGTCTTTTTAAGTGAAAATGTAGGTTTTGTCTTGGCAAACATCCTGCATGTAGAGTGGAGTCAGTGCTCTTGTCTTCAATGTAATAATGAAGCGATAGCTATGATACCAGAGGCAGGCGAATGAGCTGTCAATCATATCTGTCAATCTTCATGTCTTATGGGGCCATGTGATAATAATTTGTCAGAAATCTTCTTTAACAAATCAGTTTCTGACAGATGCACATGAAGAGAAGCGAAATGGTGTTATTTGATATTTATTCTTACTTATTTGTGAGGTTTTAGAATCTTACTGTCTGTCAATGGTTGTGACATTTTGCACTTCAAATCTGGTCTTGTCCGCATGTGATCCCATATCGCCTTATTTCCTCTGTGTATAAAATGTCCCCAGTCCATGGAGATTATCAACTTAACTTCTGCTGCTTCAAGGAATTAATTTCCATAATTAAACCAAGCTGGCGCTGTTTCCCTCTTCCCCCTGCCAACTCTAAGAGAACAATTTTACCACTAATTTTGCCGCTTATGGCTGTCTCCAGTGATGTGACTCTAGATACAGCCTATGTCTCTCCAGTAAAACCATGTTTGTGTAGTTACTTACACAGCACATTTGGAGGTCACATTTGAAGACCTTTATTGAAAAAACAGTAAAACACTTCGAGCCGCTTTTGACATAAAAATCAATTCTAAATTTTTTTCTAGCCTTGATCCTTTTTAGTCCTGGAGATCTGACTCAGAAATACTCACATTACTGTTTGTTGAAAATATCTCTTTTTGTTTCTTCTTTATACAGTCATTATTTTATGCCCACTATTTTTTGTTTGTCCACTATTACATGCCTGACTTCATTCTTTAATTTGCTGTCATCGGATCTGTTATCTTTCATGCTACATAATATTTTCTTTCCCTCCTGTGGCAGAGAACAGCGGGAGATCTGATGATTAGGAATATTCAGCTTTACCACGCGGGCAAATATATCTGCGTGGTGGACACCGACGTGGAGAGCCTGTCAGCCGTGGCCGTATTGATCGTGAAAGGTAAGAAAACCCCCTCTTTGCACTGGCTAATTAAATGCAGGCTGCACAGTGTTTTAAGGTTCCTCTTTCATGGTTCCTTTTTCATAAATGCAGTGGCAACTATAGTGAGTGTAATCTCTCTCTTTGAGCTAATGCCAAAGAAATTGATGTATCGCTTTTATGACAAACAAGAAAATGCACCCTTTCAGTGGCAAAATTACATCTGTCTGCTCTTACAGCTCCCTGGGTCTTTAAACTGGGATGTAATTGCAGTGTGTACAAGCCCGTTGCAAGTTTATTTTTTTTATTTTGGATGCTGTCATATTACGGGGTGCAGTTTAGATGTCAGGCTTACTTATCTATTGTCAGCTCAGAGGAGGGCGTTGTCACTGGAGGATAAAGCAAATGGAGGAGTTGACAGAAGTGTCCAAAATCTCAGCTAGTCTTGGTTGCACATATTTATTCACATAATAATGTAAATATATGTTTGTTTTTGAGTTTTAAGAGACAGAACAAGACAAGTGGTGTTTAGTTTTATATTTATGGGGATTAAAGTGACATATAATAGAAAATTACTCAATATTTGTTTGAAGTCCTCAAATTTTCTATACCCTGACAGTGTTTTTAACATAACCAAAGACTTCATAATCCCTACTAAAAAGTATCTGATGTTATTGATAGTGTATCTTAGTAAAATACATTACTACTGTGAGAATACTAACTTACAAACTTAATTTCTAGTGGCATATTTCTACCAGTGTGCACCATGCAGTATTTATTCACTCTTGTCACTACAATTCAACACTGCAAGAGATTCGGATTTGTTGTATGTTTTTTGATTTGCATTCTGAGTTCGATTTGCGTGGCATTTGTTCCGCTTCTCTCCACACAGCAGAATCATTCATTGTGTACAGTAGATTAGAAAATTAATTAGATTGGCTGGCCTGACTAGTAGGGTAGTGGTAATGACAATTAGCAATCTCATGGGTGGATTACAGGCATGTTCTTAGTCATGCAGTGCCACCCAAGCATCATCTTCTGCTGTCTCCCGTTTTGTTTATGGGAAAATGAATCAGAATCAGAATGTATTTGTCATTTCGATACAAAAATGACACAGAAACGAAACACCGTACTCAGGTCCACGTTATCAGCAGCATAAAAAACTGTACGGTAAATAGTTTAAAATATAATATGTCATATGCAGTCTTTAAAAACAGTTGGTGAATTTCCCTGCAGCTAGAGGCCTAACTAGTGGTCAGGTTATGCATAGTTGTGTGGTGACCCATATACACACAGATAATACAGAATGTGCAAGTAATTTGGATGCACAAGTTTGCTCATATTTGTCATTATGGTAGAAAGAGGAACGCGTACTTGCACAGCATCTGTAATATTAGGAACTTCTAAAAGGTCATATGCTGTGGGTGACTGCGGCTCAGGTTGTGAAGAGTGATCTCAAAATACCGCTTCTGGCCGGTGTGTTCTTGGGCAAGACACCTCAACTATGTTTGAATGTGATGTGTGAAAGAATTGGTTGGTGGTGGTCAGAGATTGGCAGCCATTTCCCAATCTGTCAGCCCCGGGCAGAAACAGAGTGTCCAACTGAGGGTACAACTATTATCTAAGTGCATTATTCTACTCTAATTTTGTCACAATGCAGAGATTTTAAACTTGATATTGATACTAAACAAAAGCAACATTCCTAATTTCAATACTACAGTGATAATAAGGCAATAGAATGTAATTCGCAACACAAACTGATAGTGGTTTCTTTAATATTATGATGTGGTCTTAAATAAGATTTGATATAGATCGAGATCATTCTAAAACAATTGTGAAAAGGCCCAGATTTGTCCTGTTATTTAGGACACTACTTTTTCAAACAAGAACCTTTACTTTCAATATTAGTTTCAATTATTTGAGTTCACATTTTTTGACAACCCAGTTCTTATCCAAAATACTAGTGTTGATATTTGTATTATATTATACTTTATTTGAGCAAGTTGTTACACAGTGTAACCAAAAGAAAACATTTTTTAAATTAATACTACAGAAAAGCACAGCAATGCTCAAAAGAAATAGGCAGAAGCAAAAACTTATTGGAGGCTTGGCAGAAAACAGCTGATTGTTAGATCCAATGCCATACAAAGGAAGAGAGTCATATACAATACCCAAGCTTGGTTATATATGTGAAATCTAATAATAGGCCTACCCTCATCATAGTTGCATTAAAATGTTTCTAAAAGATTTCTATTTTCCCCATAATCCCTGTTGCTTCTATCTAAGCCTGTGTAGCAACAATATTTAGTGCCATCTCCTATGATTTTGGCAGCGCACTCACTGAACACTCATCACATGGCTGACTAGATTCCTGCTTATTGTTGGATCCCGGCCTCCTTTTAATGTTTAATGCTCGGTGATGTGCTGTGTAGCTGGGAGTGGACTGTTTAGCTACCTGTCTGGGCCCACTCATGCAGTATGCAAAGCTCTAGAGACACACACCATTGTCGAGAGCCACACTACACTAAGCAGAACAAAATGCTACAACTTTCCCTTTGTGCTGCAGTTTGTGTTGTGTAGCTTAGTGCAGGAGAGTCGAGTTTTGATCAATGCGCCTCAAATTGACACTGTGCAAATGCATTAAATGTCATGGGGGTGAGGGATGATTCGGTTGTCAGGATTTGAAAAGGTTGGATCCATATCTCTATCTGGTGAAGCTGGAAAGCACTGTAATGCTTAGAGTGTTAGCAAATGGCAACAATAAGCACCACTTTCATAGGACCAAGTGTCTCCAAACCCGCTTGGTTAAATATATGACAAACATTGGTTTTGTCATCAGGTTGTAACATGTAATTTTGTCATGCTAAGTTTGACAAATTGTGCCATTGTAATGGTCAATATACAAATACTTAAAGGCCCCATATTGCGTTATTTTATGATCTGTGTTATAATGTTATTTTCTTATCAAAAACAAGCCAAGAATTGTGTTTTATTTCAGTTTTGCAGTGCATATTGAGGCTGAGATTATCTCTCAAACAGAAAACACTTCCACCCTGTGATGTCATGTGGTAATACATGACGTGTTCCACTGCATCCATCTTCACTAGACTCATTTGGATAATTTCAGCCTTTTCAATTTCTACTGAACTGAAGGGAAAAAGTAGCTGTCAGTTTGAAAACTACCAGCTTCAGGACATCACAAGGTGAAACAGAACATTTTGGGCTTTGGAAATGTAGACAGACTAATAATAATGTGTGAATGAAACAGAATACAACGCCAGGTTTGTTTTTGAGGGGGTAAAACATTAGCATGATTTCAAGCTCTTTTGTCTCATTTAGAGGTGGGAAAATAATTGAAATATTGATAATACTGTGAATGAAGTTATACAAAATTTTATTACCGTATTTTCCGGACTATAAACCACTACTTTTTTCCCAGGCTTTGAACCATGCGGCTTTTAGAACGGAGCGGCTAAATTTTGGATTTTTCTTCCACCGCTAGGGGCGCTCTAACCAGAATTTCAAAAACAAGATAGACAGAAAATTAATACAAAGAATACGCTACTTTTTATTGAGCAGATATAACACGCACGACAAATTACTAACTGGTAATTATTTTCAAATCCTCGCCCCTTCATCATGAAAAGCACACGAAGGAGTTTGTATGATGCAAGTTTTAAGTTGAAGGCATCGATCTTGCTCCAGGAAGGAAACTGCAGAAGAGCCCTGCACCCACGGGACCCAACACAAAACAGTGCGGCGCAGGACCATGGATGTATAAGAGCATCGGAAAGAACATTCTGAAAGCTTATTGCGGGCGGGAGCGCGACCGCACGGCGCGGGCGGGAGCGGGACTGAAGACTGCAGGAGCGGGCGGGAGCGGGACTGAAAATTGTGTCCCACGCAGACCTCTGCTGCTGCTGTACGTAAGCTCGGCGTCAATTTCAGTGGAGATGATTAAAGTGACTTGTGGTTTCACTGCACAGGAGAAATGAAGGTAATCAATTACCGGTTCTTTTCTGTTTTTTGACCTCGTTTTAATCAGCACAGTTGCTGCCGTGTTAAAAGGCGCTGTTCGGAAAGAATCTGTTCAGGTACATAAATGTACATTTACAGTACAAAATCGTTCTGTATATGCAGAAAATATCTAATTTTTCAACATAGATATTAGAGGCTTATAGCCCTGTTGTGGCTATAACTTTTTTCTTTTTTTTTAAATCGAGGGATGCGGCTTAAATACCGGTGCGCTCTGTATAGTCCGGAAAATACGGCATCTAATATATTGATAAAAGAAAAATTTAAAAACCTACCAAATGAGCATATAAAGCAATGTTTATGCATCTTTGTGTGTACTTTTAAAGTCCTTTAACATTTGTCTGATACTTAAAACTTTAGCTTATGTTTCAAAGGCATGTTATGACACATTTCTGTTGGATGGTCAAAACATCTTTTTTCAGGATACCCTTTCTATTAAGATAACGTGCTTTTGTAAATATCACATACCCCTAGTCTCAATGAAAACTCTTAAACTTTTAATTAAGGAGATATGCTTGTGGCGTATTTAATTTCAGTATAATAGAGTTCAAATATCAGCATTGCTATTGCTTTTGTGTCCTTAGGCAAAACACTGCACCCACCAAGTGCTATCTAAATCAATACTATTATTATAACATTATGTTTTTTATGAATATATGCTGCAAGTATTAAAGTACACAAGGTCAGTGGAATACATTTGCTTTCCATCGACAGCAAAGAAACTCGCAGAGTGTGACTCCGACTGTGCATTATTTACACTTCCTGATCACGGCAGCTGTCACAGTGTCTCGTTCCCGGGATTGAAGCACGTCCAGTGTGAAGGCGTGAGGTTCGATCGGAAAACCAGGAACTGTGGCCAGTGCTGTGGGTCTGATCACCAGCACAAGAGCCCTGACAAGATGACAGAGGAGCCAAATTTAGATCAAAGGGTTTTGTCACCGCAGGCAACCAGTTACATTGTGGAAACTCCCATTAACCTTATGCCTATGACAGGACAGCAGGGCATGTACCACTGATGATGCGGGATAGGCTCCTCAGGATCGGCGCCCGATATCTGTGACACCAGCTCTTCCATGATTACACCATTAAAATGCAAGAATGTGTGCATTATATATGAGCAGGTGAAAATAGAGTCACATATTTTTACAGTTCAATTAATTCTTTTGTTTTTCCATACTAATGGACGGGCGTTTATTCTCTGTAGCTAACTAAATATTGATTATAATTGAATAGATTTTATTCTTTTATTGGAGAAACATAAAAGAGAGAAAACATTGTGATTGCATTGCATAAACGTTTGGCATATGGTTTGTAAGGATAGATAAGTCCACTTGATTTAAGAGGGGTATAAAAAATAATAATAATAATTTATACATTGTTTAAACAGTGAATCAAATTTGCAATTAAATCACATCATTATTTATTGAAATCAAATGTATTTGAAAAAGCAGCTAATAAAATTCAGTGTGCGTACATGTCAGAACAAATCATTTTATTCATATTTTTTCTTTTAATTTGAGTATTAAAATTTGTAAATTTGTAATTTTGTTTTTTCATTGTATTAATTTTACCATGTTATTTCCTACCTTTTCAGAGGTCAGTCTCCAGTGTGTATTCAGAAATATATTAAATTATTCATCTTCTATCTCTTGTACCTTGTGTGGGAAGCTGGAGCCTATCCCAGTTGTTGTGGGTCGGAGCTAGGATGCACCTGGACAACTGCCAGTTAAACTAGAGACACGCTCGAAAACAGCGATTTCATTGCTTATTAATTAACATCATTCAAATGCACCAGTTCACTACATGCATGCCTTTTAAAAATTAGCTTTTTGAAACCGTATATAGTAACAGTAATAAACGAGAATGAATTGTAGGTGAGATAGTCAAGTCAAATTACTAATTGAATTTAGAAGATAAACGTATAGACACTACATTGACCAAATATAGTTTCAGAGGATTCGTTCTAAGCATAAAAATGATATTTATGCCCTGACTTTTCTATAGGCCCATATTTTACTGGCTCAACCCACTGCGGCCATTGAAAAGTCTGAAATTGAAGATTAAGTGAAAATGAAATGACCAGCAGCTGAATTAGTTTCCAGATTAAATGAGTTTCTGCTTTGTTTATTGCAGCTTCGTCGGCGAGGCACATTTTCTTTTGGCAGCAAGAGCCAGAACTCAGAGGGAATCTTTGCAAGTTTCATTTGCACATTTGCACAACAATGAAATTTTAATGTAAAGACAACAACATGAATAATGGACATCTCATTTGACTATGATACTGATGCAGGTGTTGTACTTATCCAGCTGTAGACTTGCAGGCACATGGGTAGGGACGAGGTACTTCAAAAGAAAATGTCAAAGAATTCAATTGTTGTACATTTGTTTAATTTGAGTTTAAGTAGCTAAGAACAAATGTTAGATTTGCATTTGTAAAATATAAAATTTCAAAGTTAGTGTATTTTTAGTGTATATATAGAGTATTTTTTTTTAGGGATAAGTGATTTTTCTTCATAAAATTGATTGATTGGGATTTTCAATTTGATTTATTTTTTATTCTTATTAAAACAGATCAAAACAAATACAAACTGTAAGAATCAATATTAATTTCCTGAACCAAACAACGCAGACTTTTAATTTATAATTTTAATTTACAATTTAACATAAAAATATTCAGATATCTTCTTCTAAGTGAGAATTGTGCTGCAAACTACAATCTTTTACTGATAGGGGACATGCTGTAGTTGATCTCTTTATTGAAGAAATGCTCACTGACAATTATAAATGACAGTACCTGTACCTTCACAACAAAGGTAATGCTTTCTTCAAATGCCATAGGTATTTTTTAGTATTTTCGGTCATTCAAGCACATGCCTGTTGCACTGATACCTTTTTGTAGACAGTAGTAGAGATTGTAGTGGATATGATTAAAAAGCATAATATAAGGAAAAGAAAAATAATTGAATGTATTATTTCTCCATATGTTTTACACTGTACCTTTAATTTACGCAAGTTCTACCAGAAGTCATATTGTTGGAATCGCACCATCTTAAATTGAGCATAGCATGGTGTTGCCTGCTTTTATCTCTATATATTGTCCTTGATTTGGCTAAAATGATCTGTCAATAGCTCCATTAAGACAATAGCTAATTGTGCCTCTGCTGTTTAATATGACACGTCTCTGTGCCAGTTGTTTATCCACTTGTCTCACAGCTCTGAAGGTCAGTGGTAATTGTTTGTGAGACAAAGGCTATTGAGTGATCGTGTGGGCTTTCTTGTGTTTACAACATCAGCCGACACAAATGTTTTTGAAGCCACTTGTCTCAAACACTCCACTGGGTGGTGCTGGATATGAGAAGGTCACTGCTATGGTTGCTCTATTAGCATTCACTGCAGTAACTCTTCTATTGCATCATGTGCCTAAAGGGAAACACCGAAAACACACTCCAGCTGCCTTTTATCTCAAATATGTTCTATGTTTTAATTAGAAAACACGTCTTACATACTTTATAATGATTAAACTACTTTTTCCATGTTGCAAATTAATAATGCAACATTTTGATTTTCTAGTCTTTTTTATCACATCAGATTAGTCCAATGCCCTGTAAATATTATAAAGTGCACAAATTATGTGACTGTTTGGAATGTCAGAGAAAAGTAAGAACAATATAGCACTAAATTAAACTATCAGATTTTTTTCTGACAAGCATTGCAACGGATTACATTTTCATTTACATTTTACTCATTAGATTTTGTTGAAAGTTCTCATTTTAAACATTAACAAAAATTGACAAAAATACTGAAACTGGCCTATAAACTCACAAACCAATACAAGAATCACGTGTATTTCAGAACATGCTTGCACAGATCTAAACTACGGAATTAGTAGTTTTTATGCTGAAAAAGACAGGGTATTTTGTTGGAGGAAATTATGGTTTGCTAATTTTGTCATTTCAAATTGTGATTTCAATTCGATTATGATTACGGTACTCTTGCAACCCTGTATACCACATACCCATTAACTCTGAAAATGATATTGAATATTGACGTTTACTTCAGTAGCTACCCTCTTTTGTCATGAAACCATATTATTAATGTTTCAGGTATTCATAACACACACTCTCTAATGGCATACCTTTCTAAAGCCCAGGCAAACTGTCTGTATTAAAAGTGGATTATCTGACCCCCTGTAGATGCTGACAGCACCTTGTGGCCCCAGCCAATGAAATATAATTAAGAGGATAAGGAATTGATTCTTGATTGTATGCTGCAGCATTCATATGTATTAATGAGGCCAGTGTATTAAAGGGGTTTTTGTATCAAGAGCTGGTAATGAGTTTTTCATAGATCAATATCAGTAAAGCCGGGGCACTGAGGTCATGTGTGCGAAACAGCAGTGTAGACAAAACGCCATGCTAAAGTGGTACCTCAACAGAACATATGAATACAGACGCATAAATAATAAAATATAGTATAAATACAGCAGCATCTTAATCATTCGAATATAACTGGGCTTATAAGTACAGTATATAGATTACCTGAGGTGCTTTTTCTGGTCTCTGCCTCCCTCATCTCTCTTTGGTGTCGGACACAATCATTATAATAGGAAACTGTCAAGTGAAACATTACAAAGCTTAATTGATCGTATAATGAAAATAAATAATTTAAAAATCTGTCTTCTTCAGGGCTGTTTAATCTTTTACCTTTTAATATGACTCCCCATGCGCTGGCTTGTTGCATTGATCTATTAGTGCCACGTGGGGAGAGCGTTTTTGCTGCATTTTTGAGAATACATTTTGAATTCCTTGTTAAGTCTTAATGAAGATCAGCCTCCTCAAGTGAAATCTTTTAACAGTTTTTCACCTAAAATCTCTGATGTACCCAGTATCTCCAAAGCCACTGGAGCTTTTCAAACTAATGTGCTGTAGTGCTAAAAATATGCTTATGCTGGGTCTATGTAACACACTTCATTGACCACATTCAACTATAAATATTTTAGTCTCTTAAACTAAACCCTAAACAAACACCTTGTGATATCAATATCTTTTCAAAACTTTTATCAATAATAACTTTTTCAATGAATGCACCAAAAAATGTGTTTTTATTCTCAGATTGAAAACCAAAGAAAGTTATTTACCATATCTTATGTAATATATTCGACTAATCAGTGATATTTTGGTGAATGAAATCTGTTGGGGCCATTTTAATGAGGTTTCCATGGTGACAAGCCCTGGTTTGATGCATAATGCATAGTATTGTGTACAATGTATTGGGAAAGCCTAACTGAGGACAAGAGCTGCTAATTAGCAATTGCTTTAAACAGTGCTTCCTGTTATTTGTGTTCAAAATAGCAAAAACAAAAAACTGCTGTGTTCAAATAATTGTATATTTTAGATTTAAGGGGCACTCTTTGCTCAAGTTCTACGAACTGGTCTAAATAACGATCAGCAATAATTTATGTATCTCATATGAAATTCACTTTGCAATAAATAAATAAATAAATGATTTTAATTATGTGACCAAGAAGTTGGGACTACAATAAGCTAACACAGAAAGTCAAACCCATTTACAAAATAACACCCTTAGACTATAACAAAAGCCATTTCAGCCTGTGTTTTGTTGTGTGCATGTTTAAGCTGTTGAACTGACCGAACTGTTTCCTCACGTCCTCCTTCGTCCCTCTGTGCGTCTGCTCGGGACATGTGCGCTGCTCTTGTGTTGGAGCCAGGCCCCCCCAGCCCTCCAGCCGTGGTGACAGTGGAGGAGGTGACAGACAGCACGGCCCAGCTGGCCTGGAGTCCCGGCAGAGACAACGGCAGCCCCATCAGCCATTACCTCATCCAGACCCGCACCCCTTTCACCGTGGGCTGGCAGAGGGTCAACACAGGTAGGGACTACTTTAATAAACAATATATTCTATTCTATTAAACACAAAATCCACAAAGTTCATCCTTTGTTTAATACTGAAGGGCCCATATTACACTAGTTTCTTATTTATGTTATAATGTGTTTTCCACATCAAAACATATTCTGGTTCATTCACACATGTTTAATACACAACCCTGCATATTTAGGTAGGTTCTTCTCTCAATCAGATAAATACTCTGTTCTATCTTGTGATGTCATGTGGTAATACAGGAAGTGCTCCACTGTATTTTTAAACTCTATATGCCTTCACTAGAATCATTTGGATGATTTTAGCCTACTGAACAAAAGGTCAAATGTAGTTGTTAGCTACCATTAGAAGGTTTAACAAATCATTCTGAGCTTTAGAGATGTAGACCGTCTAATAGTAAAGGATTACTCAAACATGTGTGAATGAAACAAACACAACTCCAGGCATGTTTTTAAGGGGTGAACATTATTACATAGTGTGAAGCTCACATGAGCCAGTTGTGTGTAATATGAGATCTTTATACTCCCCAAGTCAATATGAAATTAACATGCAGCAGACATGTATATATCCTATGTTGAATGTGTCAGTGACCTAAATTTGAAACTAGGACTAGTTCAATAGCTTCAATATCATTTCTACATTTATTTCTGTTCTTTCTATAAGCCAAAAAAAGAAACAATAAAAAGCAAACATCTACATTGACTTGTATATTAGAGTGAGTAGAGACTTCAAGTACTTCAGCAGTGCAAGAATGCAAAGTCACTTAATTGGTCACTATTGACAATCATTTGGATAGGGTTTTGGCAGGTTTTTACGTTGGCACCGTGCTCTGGCTCAGTGTTTGATTTGGCAGGTCTTGCCAGACCATAGGGAAATATAACCCTAGATTGATCTCAAAATGTTCAACTGTGCCGTAATAAATTATATTATGAAAACAAATATGTAGCGAGTGTCCATACAGGTATGGATTGCTTGGGAATGTGTATGATTTTTGGATTTTCCAGTTTTTTTAGTGTTATAGCTGAATGCACTATTTTCTGTTCACATATCAGTTGAATTTAAGAAATACACTTAACATAATATCCAATAAAAATAAACATTAAAGATACCAAGCATGAATAGCCTTAGCGTACAAGTGAGAGTTCAAAGTATCACGGTCCTGCCGCACAGAGGTGTAAGGCAGTGTCAGTAGTCATGTGATTTTAGTCATATACTCTTGAGAGGCCCTTTGGGAAATTTCTTCACTTTCTCCGATCCCCCCTCAAATACGCGGGTCAGGGTGTGGGGTCAGCCGGGGAGGGAGGCATTCAGATAGGGTCAAAATCCAGGTTTTTACCCCAGAGACACGGGGGTCAGACTGCACCAGGCTTATACATGATCTCATTTACACCACTGTATTGACCTCCGCACCTCAGACTGACTCTAACTTTAATCCCCCTAGCTAACAGCCTTAAATGAAAGCTACTGAAATGTCACGTTGCTCTTTGGTTGCTAATGCAGTAAAGAAAAACGCACTATTAATAAAAGTGTGTATGGATTTAGTGTTTTGTTTCTGTAGGCGTGAGAACATGTAATGAGAAGGTATTGTCTTTTGGAGAGTTTGTTTAAAAGCTAGTCTAATCAATAGTCTCCTATCAAAAATGGATTCAATGACAGTGTGTGCTGTTGTTTAATAGTTCATGCATAAAACCACATAGAGTAATTAGTGTGTCCCTCAGTTTTTCACAAGTTTGACATAGCAGTGATTTGTTTGGCTGTTTATTGCTGCAAATATTTCAATTTAATCTACAATATTAATCTTGAATATGAAGGACAAAATCAACAAGCAACAACAATTATTGTAGTTTAAATTTGGGGCATTCTCCTTTTTTTGGTTTAGATTTTTTATTTGCCTTAATTGTACACCTGGCTAATAAAGCTTAGAATTTACATACACGTATTCACTATGGGTTTAGAGTAGGGGTTTACCATACTAAAAGGAAAAAGGCTTGACACTCAATATTTTGATAATATAAAACACAATTTTTTACACTAAAATTTAATGTATCAATAGTAGTTGTATTATCAGTTAGTATCTAGGTTTCCATGTTTGCATTTATTTTATTCATTTTGCCAACCCTAATTATAGTAAGAGTGAGAATGAGCCACTTATTTCTAGTAAAAATAATCTAATAAAATAAAATAAGATAACTGCTGATGCTTTTAATCATTTATAGCCACAGTGGTTAGAAGCCAGTTACTCTTTGCGAATCTCAAACCTGGAAAAAATGGAAATCGTACTAAACATTATGAAGGGCAACAGCTCCCCTCTCAAGGTCAGGTTATTAGATGCATTCAAAATGTAATAGAATAGAAGTAGAGTAAATAAGTTTAAATAAGTTCTCAATGTCCTCTGCAGGTAGACAGATATAAGCAAACTCTGTGACCTTCAGTCTCACATTTCAACAAACTTTTAATGTTTGTTAATTAAAAATCTCATCATTTTTGCCTTCACTCTGCTAATATTGGCTGCAATAAAGATGCAAATTTGCTCTTGCACTGGTGGCATCACGACCTGTTAATGTATTACTTTTGTTCTGAAAATTGATTTGACTCACCTTATTATATTTAGAGGATTTTGCCTACACAGTTACGAAAGCTGGTGCATAGTTCAAGCTTATATTTAATTTTGTACATTGCACAAGCATCCAGCCAAATGCCTGCACAAAAACATCTAAAATAAATCCTCTTCACTGTTGTAAATTTTGATTTAATGTTGTTTTCTTAAAAATTGTTCCTATTTAGAGGCAGGAGACATGTAAAAAATAGGATGGTACCACAATTCTGGAAGTATGCAAAATGATAGTGTTGAGTCTATTGTCTATTTAATATGGTTAAAAATAACAGCAAAATGAGGTGTGTTATTTTCCAAATAAGGGTACAGTGTGATATTTCTGCGTTTTTGTGGTTGTGTTTATGATCCTTTCATATTTATCATTTTGAACCTCAACCAAGTCATTTACAGGCACAGCTTATCTCATCGATAAAATATTGTTTGAATGTTGTTATTGAGATAAGCCAAAAAAAAAAAAAAAAAGATGAGATTTTTGTCAATCTCTCCAACCCCAACCCCTAACTATAAATTATACTACTGTAATTTGATTTAAAGCTGTTAAACCTACGTCAGCAGAAATCGTACCTTGGTCGATATAAAATGTCTTATACAGAATGATCCATCACCCAAACCAGTTTCTTTCATTTAACTCCAAGTGCGTATAATATAGCCTGATCAGAAACGACATTTATATGATTACAATCCACTCTCCGACTGTGAGTTCACCAATAACAACGTGGCCTGGTCTCACACGGCTGAGTAAAGCCAGTTAACTGTCCAAATCCTATAGCCTAAATACATTTGGCTATAATGGTATTATTGCCTTACCTTTTCCATTGTGTTTTTCACAGTCCCAGAAGTAATAGATGGGAACACATTGACGGCTACTGTGGTAGATTTGAACGCCTGGGTGGAGTATGAGTTTCGGGTCCTGGCCAAAAACAGTGTGGGCGTTGGCGAGCCCAGTCCAGTGTCTGTGAAAACCAGAACAGAAGATGCAGGTTTGTAAAAGGAAGAGATTTGAAATGGTCTACATGGGCTGCACTATATTGGAAATACTGTTTAACTGTATTTAGTATTCCAATTTCATTATAAACTAACACTACTAATAATACTATGTTATTGCTCTTTAATGTGTTTAATTTGACTAAACTAAAATAGAAGTCCACACGTTTACAAAATTGCACTGAAGTTTAATTTCTCATTCTAGATCAAAAAGTGTGAGATAGGAAAAACTTTAAATAGGCTAAATCCGGGCATTTTTTACATTTTACTGTGCCAAATGTAGTTGATAAAACGCACAAATGTAAGTCTCACTAGACTCTTTTCTTGAATAGATATATTTTTTTCACACTAGTCTATTGTTGTAATACTGTATATTGTGTAGGATCATTTGGCTCAATACGTCATTACATAACTAAATTTAGTACATAATAGTGTATATTTTCTTGTAGTTCCCGATGCTGCGCCAGGCAACATTGGCGGAGGAGGCGGGAGTCGATCTGAATTGGTCATCACTTGGGAGGTAAGTGATCAGTCTTAAGTTGCAATTTCAAAATTTCAAACATACATATACAACTATTTTCTTATAAAAAAAATAAAATTATTGAGTTCCCCCATAGAGTATATTGTAAAAGTAGTGTTTTGTGATACAATCAGACCACTGTGTGGTGTCTGCAAGTAAATGTAAAGCATTTTTTCACTTCTAGAAAAAATGGCCACATATGTTGCTATGTTTCATTACAGTGCTTTGTAGGGTTGGGCGGCATCCAAATTTTGATACCATTAAACCTTCACAATTTACCGGGGTGTACGGTATTACCGTGACTAAGAATTATTTTGTAGCTTGCACCTAAACCAGGCATGTCCAAACTAAGGCTCAGGGGCCAAATGTGGCCCTCAGACCAATTGTTTTGGCCCTCAGGCTTCCAGGTGAATTGGTCCATACTTCCACAAGTAATACATTTTACTGCGTGTTTTTTAACTCTACCTTGATCAAGAAAATTTAGTGTGTCCTTTTGAGGGTCTAAGCATGAACAAAGGTCTGGTGGGTTATTCAAATCTGTGATAAATACATATATTTTAGTTACTCACTGTTTTGACCACCAGTTTATGACCCTCGATCGGCCCTCACACTGGTATGTGTTTTAATATGTGGCCCTTGATGAAAAATGTTTGGGCACCTCTGACCTAAACTATTCAGAAACAGAATAGCAGCATTATATTTGAAGATGAGGCACAAGTTCTGATCAAACCAAACTTCACCAGTGCGTATCTCTCGCCATTTAATGATCTGGGACATGCCAAGACAAGAAAAGCGCAGAAGAGGCAGATTCTGGGATAAAAAGTAAAAGGCGACAGTCCACGGCGTGTGATATTTCTCACTGCAGCATGTTGTATCTGACAGACCCGCGCTCTCGGCGCTCGGAGAAGTCACCGTCTCCTCCGTGAAAGTCTGACTTCACCCTCAAGCGGGAACTTTCTCCTCTTCAGCACGTCCCCTCTCGACTCTTGGCGTTCAATTAAACGTCTCCATTGCAAACTTCTACTCAACATCACACACAAAGCGTCAGTCATGTTTTTTTCTTCTTCCTCGCTGCGTATGGATTGATATCTCCGTACGTAACGTTTGAAAAGGAGAGAGAGCGGAGGGGAGAAAGTCGGCGTTGTGCCCCGTGTCTGAAGCGACTGTGGTGGGATCTCTGGCCTGACGCAGGGTCGTAGCTCCGTCAACATTTACGTCTCCCAGATCATTCGGTCTGAAGCTAAAATGCTGCCTAATATTATATTAGGTCCTCATGTGCTGCAGATTTTTTAATGACAGTGATGAAACTGATACCGTTGCTACTTTTTGATATCTCAGTACACCTTATTACTGTATTACTGCCCAACCCTAGTGCAATGTAGAGTGTTTGACTGTGCAATAACGGTCCAACCTGCTTCACTTTGATAAACAAGATGTTTTAAGGCTGTGCACAAGCCTGAAACAATCGTTCATGTAAACACTAGCTATGTGCTAAAGACTTTGTGACAGCTGAGAACAGGTTTGTCATTTGTAACAGTTTAAATACATACATTCACTGTTTGAAAATCAAGTACCTCGGCTTTATCAAATCCGGCTCCCTTTTCCTCCCTCAGACTTAAATTATTGTTTTATTGAAATGTTGCTTTGCATTTGAGGTAATTTCTAACCTAAAGCGATGTATATGAGACTCTGTGACAGTTATGGTCATTAATGAAGCTGGGACTCGTGGCAAATTGCTTTCACACAATATAAAACCATTACAAAAACCAAAAGCAGGTTTGCAGCGGAGAAACAATGTTGATATTGAAGAAATAATTAGTTTGTCGAAGTTATTGCATTATTTCAGATTTCCTATTTCATTAAGTGCACAAATAGCATTTTATTTTTAAAGGGAATCTATAATGAGCTTAGATTTTTATAAAACTGCTTTTTACTGCTCATTTAGCTCTGTCAGGTGGGTCATAAAAAGCTATTTGAGGGTCACGCTCTTGTCTGTGCTTCCTGAGAGCGCGAACGTGAGCGGTTTGTATATGTTTTAATATCACTATAGTTTTGTGTTTCCCTCCCAGCCCGTCCCTGAAGAACTGCAGAATGGTGAGAGCTTCGGTTACATCATCGCCTTTCGAGCCTTTGGGGACTCGAGCTGGACCCACGTCGCCACCTCTGCCCCCGGAGCCGCCCGCTATGTTTACAGAAATGACAGCATCTCGCCCTTCTCCCCTTTCCATGTCAAAGTGGGCACTTACAACAGCAAAGGACAGGGACCCTTCAGCCCTGTGGTCACCATCTATTCGGCTGAAATTGGTAAGACAAATTCTGTAAAGAAAAAGCAGGTCTTGACCCCACAACTATGGAAGTGCAATTGTGTATTCAGCCAAGCAACCTATATGTTTTGATGGCCCTGCTATCTGGTTTTACTCAGTGTCCTTACATGACATGTAAAAATGTTGACTGCAGAAGTACAATTTATTCTCAAAGGAAGAAAATTACAGAAGGCAATATATTCTAGATAATACAATTTTGCAGCCACTGAACAAAAGGAAAAATGTATAAAAATTCAAAAGCGCACTACTAAGAGAAATGTGTTGCAGCCTTTGTAAAATGGTTGGTGTCCAGTCGAAAAGAAAACATTAAAAAATGCTACTCATTTACATGCAAATAGATGGCTCCAAATATCAGCACTCCATTGAATGACTGTGCCAAAATGAGAAGCGGTTGGCATTTAGATCCATGCTACTTCTCAGCATGCTAAGTGAGGGTCAGCGCGTGGAGCGGGCTCAGTCTGTTTCCCATCTGCACCTGTGGATGATTCATGGAGCAGAGATCAGGACTAACTCCACAGCGCTCCAAATGGAACAGAAATGAAGAGATTTGTTCTGGCTTCTTTTCTGTGTGGGAAAGGTGGCCCAGCTCAGTGTCCTGTTGTGTTTTTCAGAGCCAAGTGGGATGCCAGCGGGGGTTTGGGCCAGAAGTGTCTCGGCCTCCGAGATTGAGGTGAATTGGCAGGCGCTCTTCTTCACCCCTGAAAGGGTTCTGGGCTATGAGGTACATTTGACTCTTTTAAATGGAAATAGAAATCACACAACGCATTTCAAATACTTGTCATCACCCTGTTGTACCTCACAGCCATCACTTCCAAACTCCAGTCGCCATGGAGATGACTGCTTCAGTTGGAAAACAGTTATAGCAAAAATTATACAGTTCTTTGTAGCAACACGACAGGAAAACATGTCAGGCCGTTATGGGCAGAACAAAGGGAGATTGCCTGTCCACATGTGTCTTTTCTGCTGCTGTCAGTTATAGCCGCTGTGCTGAGGCCATGAGCTCTGGCTGTATACACTACACCGGGACACGTTTCATAAGCACAAAAGATTTAGCATTTTAAATGTTGGTGCAGTCTAACAAGCAGAACAATGGAAATCAATCAAGCCATTTTCTGTAAATGATTGAATAAATTATCCTTCTTGGTATTCAGGTAGAATGAAATTTCATTTGGCATTTGTCCTGCTTTGTTAAATACAGAAAATGGATAAAAGCTGTTTTAGGAACCAGCTAACTTTAGAAAGTAGCTGTTTGCTATGCCGACCACATCGCCAACGTCTGCAGATGGAGACCCTAAAATGTTACTTATTTAAACAAACAATAAAACTACTTCTTCATTTGTTTTTATCCATATTTTAAACGGTTCCCTGTGGTCTTCACCTGTGGAGCTACACCTCTCTTTTATGAAAGAGGCAGCCAAACCCGTGTTTACTTCAGCACTACATAAACTATTACCGAAGCTTCTCCTTGCTCCACCAAACAAACATGGTGAACTGTTTAAAGTTTGTACAAACTCCAAACCCAGCTGTGATCTCCTGTTTCAGAGAAGAGCCTAAACTTTTGTGTAGCCCATAAAAGCTTTTTGTCTCAGATCAAAAAGTAACAGGCTCTGATTTGTTTTGTACGGCTCTAGACTTTACTTTTGTTCTTAGGGTCTGAAAACAAGAAGCAAACTTTAAGCATTGTTTGAGTTGCACTTATTGGACAATTCCTATTTTACATCAGTTTTTGCGATCATTTATTTATATGTGTATTATGAGGTAAGCCTTGTCCTCGTATGTGGGCTAGAGGCAGAAGTTCAAAACTTAGGTGCCTTTTCTCATACCCACATGCCACACTTTTGTAGCTTCAAATAGAAAGTCTATGTGTAGCATTTTTAGTCTCCTGTATATTTGAAGTCTTTCATTAAAGCTGCAGTACTTGATTTTTGTCTTCAAAACGTGAACTAGTTCATTTGAAACATTTTGCAGTGGTCCAAAGTTATTCCTCACTTACCTTATGCATTCTGAGCATTTTAATTACCGTGATGAGTTTATAAGGTAAAAGGTAAAACTAATAACAACTAGCATGCTAACGTGCCCTTCCTGATTTACTGATATTAAAACAGTTAATAATTAGATGCAGACAGCGTGCAATGTACAATGGACACATTTTGCTCAAATACATGTGGAAAAAACTCATAGAGGACCTTTAAGTATGCATATTCCATTATCCCTCATAACTATCATGATCATTTTTCTATTTCGGGTATTTGTTGTTGTTTCTTATTTTATTCTGTCCTGGAAATCATTATATAACAAGTGAAAATGTGCTGAAGCTGTCAGGTGGGGGGGATTAAGTACAGCTAACATAAATACCATAGATGTCTGTTGCTAACATCTCTATTGATAATTGCTCATTAGGCTATTCTTGTTGTCATACATTATTTTGAGCTTCACCATCATAACAAAATATATGCTGTTAACATGCAGTGGTGGAACATAACAAAGTAAAAGTAGTAAAGTATTGTACTTAAGTATATATTTTAGGTATCTGTACTTTACTTGAATTTTAAAATGGACATTTGGACACATTTTACTTTACTACATTTGAGAGAAGCTATCTGTACTTTCTACTCCATTACATTTTTAACTGGACTGGAAGGTAAAAGCATTTTTATTACAGGTTGAGGCCTGCTGAAGAGGCTATTTTTAGCATATTCAATCAATATATCAAATTCAATATATCAAAATATACAAATAAATATAGCTATAAACAGGTACTTAAATACTTTTTTCATATGATACTTTTACTTTGAGTATTTTTGCCCTGGTATCTGTACTTTTACTTAAGTAACAAAATCAAGTACTTCTACCACCACTGACATTATGTATACTTGGAAATGACAATATTCTAGGGGTGTAACAATATCCAAGTTTCACGATACAATATCGTCACGTCATGAACCTCGCGGTACGATATTTATTGTGATATCGTGGGAAAGCTCAAGATATGGTGACATTATAAAATGCTTTGACCAGTCATTTGGTACAACATTTATTGTCATTAGGGATGTAACGATATTCAAATCTCTCTGTATGATATTTTCATGATATGCATCTCATGGAATGATATTTATTGTAATATTTTGTGGAGGCTCACAAGACTGAATAGAACAGTTATTTCTTCTTGTAGTCTGCACTGAAACGGAACAAAGGATCATGGTCTATGTAGGTCCTGTTTTTTTTTAGCTATTTCTGCATCATAACGATTCATTTAAGCGAAGAGACTTGTGATTCGATATATTGTGATGGTCCTTTGACGATATGATATCACGATATTTCGTTTATTGTTACATCCCTACAACATTCCTATTAAATCCTAATACAAGAACTACTATTCCAACTACTAATGATACATCTGTACTAGGTGGTGTATTGGGAGGATGACACCAAACCAGAGACCATGGGTAAAGTGCGTGTGCCGTGGAACCAGACGTCGGCCACAGTGAGCGGATTGGCAGGGCACACCCAGTACTTCCTCACTGTGAGCGCATTCAACACCGCAGGCACAGGGCCCTTTCTCCCCGCAATCAATGTCACCACCAAAAAACCACGTAAGTTTTCGAGCCCCCCGAGTGTCAGCGCTGTTCAGCTGTTTGATTTTCTACATGTACTGGAGGTATAGAGGTGGGAAAAGGCTAAAGTTTGAATAAAAATATATATCTGGGGTTAAACTTGGAGTGAACTTTCAGGAAGTGTCAAAAGTGGAGTTTGAGATTAAGCGAATACAAGCGCTTAAGGCTAATGGATTCGTCAATAGTCACACTTTTGATAGACGCCTTTTACCGTGTCACTCTGGGTCAGAAATGTGAAATATACAAAAAAAATAAAAATAGTTTGTTTTTTGGAGTCCTTCAGTAATATGCTTTTAAAATGTCCAACAGCACTACAACATTTTGCTTTTGCTTTGCATGTTACTCATGGACGAGTCAGTGCCACTTTGATATTTATAGTGACAGTAATCAGTTATTTTCCTTGTATGGCCTACTGTTTATATATGCACATACTATAATGAATTCACTTAAAATGCACTTTTGTATAATAACTTCTAATTTTGACAATAGGATCATAATTAATATCAAGTGCACTGCCATGCTAATTTTGTAAAACACTTTCTTGGGTATGGCTTAAAGACCCTGAGGTTGAATTTACAGTATTTCTGTTAAAATGATCATTTCTGAACACGTGTTAGTTAGAAAACAGGGGGACAGTGGCTCAGTTGATCAAGTGTTCGCCCACTGATCCAAAGGTTGGTGGTTCAAATCCCTCTCTCGGTGTAAACATCATTGGTAGAGCGATTGCATCCAACTTAGGACACTTAACCCTCCACTACGTGTATGAGTGTGTGTGAATCTGTAAGGGGTTCCTTGAAGTAAAGTGCTTTGAGTGCCTTGAAGGTGGAAAAAACGCTATATAAAAATGTGACCATTTACCAATTTACCATTATCCAGTTGCTTTCCCTTAAAAAGTGGGTATGTGATGAGAACAATGCCAATATTTACATCCTGCATTAAGATTCATCTTAACTTTGACACAATGTACTTTTATATACTAATTTGCATACAAACATGGTAAACTTTAGATTGGCATTAATTGAATTTTGACCAAGCATTTAACACATTCGTCATCTTCGCATGAGACACAGACCCCAAGGAGGCACATTGTATCTGTTTTCTTTTTGTGACTTCCAAGCTCTGTGATTGCATTAAAAAAATCTTTCATTATTATTTTATTTCATAAGCTTCTCAAATTTTTAAAAGCCCCACATAATACAGAGTGGGTAGCTCTTCTACTCTCAGTAAGGCCATTTGGGACTTAATTCTTGGGCTGACTACAATATTTGTCTTTGGGGATGTGAAAATATTTCTATTGATTTTATCTATTTTTTGTACAGTTTGAGTGAATGGTTGCAGTCTTTTTGTTAGCCCTCTAACTAAGTTGCCATTGCTCCAGGGCTCGTAGTTGGAAATGTGTATTAGAGAGGAAAACAGCACCTTATATGCTTACGCTTAGGTCTCTTCCTACACAAATTCATTGAACAGAACATTGCAAACTTAAATCCAAAAAGTCAGAAGTCAGTGATATTTGGCTGTCAGCTAAGGGATAATATTGCATAATCTGATGTATTTTAGGAACTTGGGTGTCAATGTTATGTTCCATTTGTGACATTTTAAATTATTTTGCCTGTCGTGCAGCTCCTGCCCAGCCCCCGCTCAACGTGGAATGGACTTTAATTGGCTCTCACCTGTCTCTTTACTGGGAGCCTGTTGTGGCGATGGAGTCCGAGTCAGAAGTCACAGGCTACGAGGTGAGCTCCCCTCTCTTCTCTCTCACATCAGTTTATTTCCATTATAGTGAGTGAAAATGTATGGCCAGTAATACTGCAAGCCTCTGGTCACTGAGCAACATTGAAAAAATAAAAATATAAAATCTATTTTCCCCCATATATTTTGAACCATTTCAATTTTCAATTCGATTAAATGCTATTAAAACAAAATAGCTTTTGAGAATAGGTTTCATGAACATAGATAAGACAGACCTTTCAATTAAACCTCAGCTTTAACAACAATAATGCTTTCCACTCTAGTACCATTTAAGACAAACAAATCCAGTTACTTTCTACAAAAAGCAAAACCTCACTGGCTGTAGACCATGTCCATTTTAAAGCCCTAAGATGATCATTGACCATTTGAAATGATTAGATCACAATTTGATTCAAATTCTGTTAACTGCACACCTCTGGTTACTCAGTCGATTAATCAATAGATGCTGCGTAGATCAATATTTTTAGACGACTTTCATGGTATTATACGGGTGTGGACAGCAACAGTTAGAAGAAGGCATGGAGTGAATTAGTTTGAGTTTTGAGCGTGATAAACACTGTTTTACAGGTTTTTAATTAGCTACTCTTTGCACAGGAATTTATTTTATTTATTTATTTGTCTTCAACATATATAATGCATCTTGACAATCAAGATGAAAAAGAAAACAAACCAAAAAGTGTATGTGTGTGTGTGTGTGTGTGCGCATGTGCATGTATTGTATATAGACAAGAAAATTAAATATGTCTGGAATAGTTTTTAGTCGACTGAGTATTTCGATAGCCTTCAATAATTGTACTCATTAATAATTAAGAAACAGAATACAATGCTTTGTATTACAGTACTTTTAAGCATGCATAGTTGTTACTGTTTGAGCCTTCACCAGTCGTCTCCTCACTGCACATGGCTTGTTTTTATCCGACTAAGTATTTCTGAGGAGACCTGTATTTTCACACCCTGTTTTTTTCCCTCTCATTCAGCTGTCATACAGGAGGCAGAGGCACAAAGAGGTGAACACACTCACCATTAGTAACTCATCGGCCGAGCTGACTTTACCAGAGGAGGATGAAGACTATATCATCCACATCAGGACCATGAGCAAGGGGGGCCTGGGGCCAGCCTCAGACCCCATCAGAGTACATCAACTCAGTGAGTCCAGTTTATTGTGTAAGAATAAACCAAATATACTGCAAATGGAGGGAAAGTACAATATTGGCAGTGGAATGTGCTTACCCTGGTGGGTTGAGATTCTAAACCAAGAGCTTCCAGGCACTAAACTTACACATACTTATGTTTTTTATGCCTGTAATTATAGAGAGAGAGCTAAATGATGGTTATTGCTACTGTCTAACTACAGCGAGAGTGTAAGTTTGATCACAATATCACATTTTGTGAGAAATGTTATGTTTATTTCTATTATTGAGACCATACTTATTCCAAACAATAGTAAAATTAATGCACTCACCTTCAGTTCACCGTCATTCATGCTTTAATTCATCTAATATGTGACTACTTTATTGTTCAGAAAGTTTGATTTCATAAAGTCAAGTTAATATGACGATAAAAGCATTTTTTACAAATATTTTTTAATTACAATTATATCAAAACTATTATAGTCTTAATCATAGAGCATCTAATTAAGAGCAACATCACTAGTGTGATATCTGAATAAAGCCTGAACCTGATAAGAATTGTTTAATATATATATAATTGTCTAATTCTATATAGAATAGAAATTTTTGAGTAAATATGTTTTTTATATACTCAACATTTTGACAATAACACAGACACAGTACAAGAGCTTACAGAAATATGTAAATTTGCTCTCAATGCAAATGCAAAGAACAGCAATGCATTGTGAGCAGTGAAAGAGGCAAACTCCATAATGTGCCTAGTGTCAAGTGCATGGCTAGTGTCCCAGTCAAAGGGGGTGAGAGGGGTTAAAAGTGATTGAAAATAATTACAGAAGAGCAGTGCTGTTGATTGGTTTGAAGATACAAAATGTTCTCCTATCACAATTATCATGTTTATACGTGCCAAGGGTGTTCTTGGCGGGTTCTCTGTTTGTGAGACTAGGTGCAAGATTCAGAAAACAAGGCATTTGAAAATCTCTGTCAGTTCTGTAGTGCTTCAAAAACAAAAAAACTAGAAAGCTTCTTTTTTAATGTAAGAACAATGTGCTCAAGCCATCCTTTCTCTCTTTATTCTCTCTCTCCGTTGGAATAAAACATGCTGATTTTGCACGATAGAAACTTGACATGTAGCCATAACCTTAGCTGCTGGGATAATCTATTTTATATTATTTACGCACTCTTGTAAATGAAGCCACTTATCCCTTTTCAAAGCCAACTGGGGCGATGTGTCCTCATTGACTCATTATAATCCGTGTCCTTGCTAACCTCTGCTGGCTCAAAATTTGCTGAAATTTGTAGCACAATTCATCTCTGTCTGCAAGCTTGACTCCCTGTGCTACTGGATACGATTCTGGCCCATTGGGACTGGGGCAGTAGGCTCCTCTGCTGCAGCTGGAAAAACCTCATTTGCATTGTTAATTCACTGTGTTAAAATTCACCAACTCCAGTAGTTTTTTTCCAACGCTTTTTAGGCCAAATGTGTTTTTACGAGCACAACATAAGCCTTCAATCAGGTGTAATTTCTTTTGCATTAATAATATATTTTCATGCCAGGAAAGATTTTACCAGGATATTATCTCATTACGGAGTTGTCAGGGATCCAGAAGAGCTAATTGACTGGCTTAAATCTTACATGAGAAAGTGATGAGAGGAGACTTCCCTTCACTTTAATACATATTTTACGGATATGTGCAAGTGGAAGCATGTGCTCAGTTGGGTTGTGAGTGCACTGTGCATATACAGGCAATGACTTATGCCAGATCCATCAATCATTCTTTTTCACTGTCTACGCACCTTAAACGCTCAAACATAATGCATATAATCTTAGGTGCTTTCTACAGTGACACAATAGAGTGTTGAAAATATACCGTGCAGGCATGTTTTCTTTAATGGCTGCCTTTTTTCAGTTGGTGCAGTTAGCATCGATTTTCAGCATTAACAAAAGAAAATAAGAACAGTAGCTTATTTGTCACAAACAAATCATAAAATATACTGTGATCCGAAGCTTGGCCACTCCCATTTCTCAACTGCTCTGCAATAAGGTAGACTTTTTAGTACTTTAATAATGTACAACAATAAACAGTATCTGGCATGGTGGTAAATATGTTTTCACTGCTGTCCTCTCCATGTTTATCTCCATGGTAACCTCTAATAAGACAGAATAAGCAGAATAAATTAATGTAATATTCACATTTTCAGGAAGATGCAACATGGAAATATATTTTGAGTTAGGGAAGGTCACTTAGAAATGTAATGTTAATTATAATTGCTCATTTTTCAGTTGTTTATATATATATATATATATATATATATATATATATATATATATATATATATATATATATATATATATATATATATATATATATAGCAGCTAGAGAATATATAATTAAACAAACACAGTAGAATTAAATGAATGCACTGCACTCTAATGTAAATTCAAGTGGTAATGAGCTCATGGTTTTGCATAATAAAAACAGTAGAAACAAATGTATTGAATCCCTGAGCTGTTCTACATGCCCATACAGTGGGAAGTATCTGCAGTGAAATACAGCTCCTCTGTTTTAAGTGTGGAGAGGAGTTTTTCAGATGGGTGTCTAAAAAGCGGTATGTTTTTACACAAAAACTGTACACCAACTGCTGCCAAATGTCTTATTCCTGAAGCGCAGTTTGCATCACTTTCACCTTGTTCTTTCTTTCCTTTCTTTCTGTCTTTCTTTCTTTTGTATTTACAGGTATGAGTGCACGTGGCTCTGGTGGGTGTATCCTGGAAATCTCTCCCTTCTCCCTGCTCCTCACCATTGCGATATCAACAGTCAGGTCAACGTCATGACACTGCAAAAGACTTTAACTTTCACAGATTTTCAGTATTTTTCTTTTCGAAGTTTTCCAAAGTGGACTATTCTACTTTTGAGTTCCAGTTTTTGCAGTGTTAGTTGTTGTATACGGTATGAGAGGCAGCACAACAGCACACTTTGCTGTCTGATTTCAGATTTTGCTTATTTTAAATTTCTTGTTTTATTGCCAGGCAGGAATACAATGGCCCATTTTGACTCTAGAAAGTTACAGATGCCTTACTTCCATTCATGTGCCAAAGTAGTCTCAGCCTTCTGGTTGTTCTTGCTAAAATAGCCACACGAATCCTTAAAATCTTCTCTCCCTATTAGCTATTCTTTGCTTTGTATTTTGATATAGTACCAGTTTTCTTCAGTGCTCATTCGGCTGTGCCTTTGGACAGATCCACAGAAACATAGTGCAGCCGTCCAGTCTTTATGTGCGGCGCTAAAAGCTGCTTGTGTCCCCGATGAAAGTCATAAAATAGCCCACAGCGCAGTGTCGGGACATTTACCTCCTGATCATTTTGTGCAGAAGAGCTAAATGCACCTCTAGGGCTTCTTAAACTTTAAAGCATTTTGTAGTAGGGACCACTGATGAGTTTAAATCTTGCTCCAAAATCCTAAAATATTGTAGATTCTAATCAAATTTATTGGATGGCAAAATTCATTTCATTTTGCCTGACATTGGTCTCTGATGCAAGAGAAATGTTTTGCTTTTGTAAGCCTTCAACAGGTGCGCTATGAATAACATCCAAAAGGTGCATGAAATCCATTTTGTCCAAACGTCGTGCACAAGGCCACTTGCCAAAACACTTTAGTTTCTCCTCAATGCTTTTCGGAACTCCACTGTCATAAAATATTTGAGTAATATCAGGGCTAGCTCAAGGTCTCCCCATGGTCATTTTGTGCAACTTTCCAATGCAGAGCTATGTTTAGTTCTGTATAGCAGGTACAGAATCAGCCTTTACATTCGGATGAGATGTCTTCAGATACTATGAGACATGTAGCTCGTCTTGTCTGTATTTCCCTTCTTTTTTTTCAACAGCAGCAGGTGTCGCTTTATTTGGCTGACAGGAAACTAATACAGGTGTCATCATTTTAACTACAGTATATGTATGTGAAAGCTTTTAGAACATTATACCTGTAATTGGTGGATGGAAAATAACATAATTGCAGCCCTGTCTCAAACACAGACAGGTAATAAATAACATTAATTCTCTACTAAAAATAACAAAACCAGGTGAATAAGGTAAATGCACAGATACACATTGAGAACCTGAGAGCAGAGTGAAGTGTGCTGTAGCGTGGCAGAGGTTTATAATCATGGGAAAATATGATCCATTATTATAAGATCTCTAGTACAGTGAGACTACAGTAAAACACCGAATGAAAACAAATGCTGTATTTTATTGTAAAGAATAGATAGGAGTACACTGTGCATTGGCAGGCAAAGAAAAGAAATCCCTAAATATCCATACTCGAGATATGCTCAATACAAAAACACATCATTACATTTATAACAATTGTGCTGAGAATGCTGAAATATGATAGAAATTAACCAACAACCAGATATACTTGAAGATGCAGTATGTAATGTTCTTGTTAGGGGGCCGACCATGTGCTTGTCACCATGGAGATGTTATTGATTTGCCTGGAATGTTTCACACTATGGCATTAAACCTATATATCTATCTAAATGTCATGTAAATGTCATTCATGCTCCGAATTACCTTGATAACATGCTGAGTGGGCTCGCCTCTCCACAGAGCAGACCCTTAGCTTGACCTATTCACGTTACTTGCAAAACAGTAACATCTCCATGTAGGCAAACAGGTGATGTACCCTCCACCAGGAATGCTACTTCAACCAAAGTCATAATTTAACATTTAACACAAATATTTATTTCAATTTGAAAAAACACAATTGTAACATGCGCCTCTTTGGGTGTTATCCATCACAACTGTACGAGCTCCATTTTGGATTTAGTGACCCTGGTAAAGCGTGAAAGTTGTGTTTATTCATTTGTCGTGTTTAAAGATAATACTATTGTTTCATGGACAAACGGATATAATAGTTTTGCTGCAGTGCTTTGTATATCCATCTGGGCAGCTCGCAGAAATCCAACCATCTCTATTGTCGTCTCCGATACTCACTGAGGGTTTAAATAGTGCTGCCAACTGTGCCAGGCTGGTAAAGGAAAGTACCCACCAGCTTGGACATTATCTGGCAACATGTCCACTCATCTGTGTGTGAATACTTAATGAAGCTGTTCTTTGTTGTTGTTGTTGTTGTTATTTTGTTTGCTATACTTTACATACAATGGGCTGCACACTATTAGATAAAGAGTTACAATATCTGAACACTCTGTTGTGATGGTGATAAGGATTGGCAATACTTAGCCAGAATTAAAGGATTCAGAGCAGTTCTAAATCAGGACAAACCCATGGAAAAACTAGTATTTGAATAGGAATAAAGTTTAATAATAGCCTTTTTTAATCATTGACAGAAAATTTGTAACGTTATATAGTGACAAAGGTAGTTCTTTAGTAGGTTTTGAGTTTTATTTTTGAGACATTTCACATTTATGAATTCAGCATATTCTGAAGATAGTTCGTCACAAAAAAATATACTGACAAATTAAAAAAAAGAATGTTCTTTGGTGATATGTTGCAACATAAAACAAAAAATAATAATGAAAAAAATGGTAAAATATAGTTCAATAAAAGGAATGCAAAAATAAGGTTTTAGATATATAAATATAAATTAGCCTACTGCTGCCATTCACAATTGACAGAAAGACTGAATGACTTGCAAAATGTCCTAATGTCCTAATTCATATACTGTATATTATTGTGCAGCCCAGATATTGTATGTAGTCATTTTTTCCATATTATCCAAACTATTCACTGCTCAGGTTGGCAATCCCACTGTACCACACAGAGCTCTATTTACCAGTTGGATTTGACCCTGGGCGAATTCGGTGCTCTGATTTAGCGAACATTAAAGCATCTTAAATTAGAGCTAGCCTGGAGGGTGTCCATAGAAAAGGGCATTGGATTGATGGTAGATAGATATACCAGGCAATCCCATTCACAGAGCAATGGGACATTTCAAGGATTTGTGTGTTTGCGTTTAGAGTCATTATTACTGTCTCTTCGGCAAGGCCAGTTTTTAAGTTTAGAAAAAGGAATGTAGTTCTTAAACCATTTGTACTTCACTGCGGTTCAGGGTTTTGGGCAGCTAGGAAGCACTCAAAAAAAAAAGTGCTCAGAAAGAGAGGTTGAAATGTCGATGCACCACAGATTGCAAAGAATCTAATTAAAAAATACTCGGGAGGCCAGTCAGCACCTTGCAAGATTAACTTTGTATTCAATGTGAAGTTTTTCCAGGCATCCTCTTTTAATTAGGTGTCCCAAACGCTTGCTTTGAATCCTTGTCGTTTTGTGGCTTAACTTGTCTTATGTTTGTCTCAAAATGTCTCCAATGTTTACACTGACAAATGCATCTTCTGGACAGACTTCTTGATATAAGTTTATCAACGGTACAAAGTAGATGCAACACTTTTGTTCAGTAATGTATTGTAAAGCTGTTTTGCTTTTTTAAATGAAATTGTTCCTAATTGTTTTTACATTTTGCATAAAGGTCAAGTGTTGCTTTCAAATGTTAAATTTACCAATCAGTATTGGCTCATTGAAAAGTCAGGCGCTCTCTCCTCTTCATGCACAGGATCCATGCATACTGTATGTGCACTGTTGTGATTTGAGGCAGCACCACCAACAGTGAGGCCAAATCAATGTGTCCTACTTTTCAATTGTTATTCGCACTCAAACACAATCTGGAAGAAATCAACATGCAGCCAGGACTCAACAGCTGCTATCTCTCCACACGGCCTTCTGGTGCAGCGACACATTCTACCTGTTACAAGGTAGTAGTCGTATTTTTGTCCTTTTTATAAGCCTTTCCAATTTTCGTGCTGTTTTCCAGATTTGATCAAAATAGTGTAAGAGTTACCCAAAAGATGATATCAGCACCATTGGATTTTGCTGTGCTGCAGACCTTCCAGAATCATATGTGCATTGGTTGTGGCTGGTGATTACTAGGCCCAACCTGCTTAGACCTGAGGAGATCATTTTGAAGATGCTATGGCCACAAGTGAAAACATTCACGAGGTAAAATTTGTAGGTTAGGTCAACACAGATACTGTTGCAGGCATAATAATAATAAAGCTAGGACAACAGCTAGTTTCAGATTCTTTAGAAGTATGATTTTACATAACAAAAACAGTCCTAAATCAGCACCTAAATCAACCAGGTCCTCTTAGCTTTGAGCTTGTTCACATTTAGCCTAACAAACATTCAAGTGGAAATTGGAAAGTCTGCAGCATGGGGAATCAGATGGTCATCTAAAATCAGACATGTGAGTGACAACACTTGACCTTTCTGTTGTAACAGTATTTTTGACCTGACCGTGATCTCTGTGAGATCGAGGAAACATTTTCACATTGAAAAGTGTCATCAGCTGATCTTGAGCCGTTGAAGCCGTGCATGTATGATATTGTTTTGTGCATTTGTGTTTTCTAAACGAACAACTTAATAAAAACAACTCACTGAGGGGTGCTTCCTCTCCTGGAGTCTTTCTGAATTATGCTTTGCACCTTGTCATTTTCAGCTTCAGCAGACTTTACTGTCTTTTACTGCCTGAAAGAATGAGTGGCACCTCGGGGCACCATCAAAGCTATAAAATGCATAACATTATGAATAAGCATATAAATGAGAGTAAATGGCAGAAATAATATCCTTTACAGTGGTTAAAAATACATCTAGCAAATTTGAGAGTTTTATTACAGATTAAAGGTTTATTCAAATACAGCGGGTTTTGACATTAGGCTGGCAGTGATGCAAAGACATACTCAATACAAACAATGATTATCACCACTGAACCTGTTTTGTTAGGTTATTATGGGACGCTGCTGAAGTTGAGACAGTTCCTACTAAAAACAGCAGAATGACATGGAAAGCTACTGTGAAATATTGATCGAGCCAGTGTTGCAGAGATGCTTTTAAGATAATAAGAGGGAGAGGACCCTGCGAAGAGATCAATAGCAGAGGGAAGTGAAGAAAAGCTGGGTTTCTCTCTGCACACCACAGATCATCCATAATGAGTTGGTGTGTCAGTACTCTAAAGGCAAAGGCTACTCACTGCTTAACCACCTTATGGGCTACTGTAAAGATTGATCAGTATATAGGTTCGAATATATATTTCAGTTTATCTCATATCATTGCTGTAATTTCTAAATCAAACCCGCTATTGGAAATCTTAAGACAGTTGCAGTTTTCATTTTCCAGTGGGCTATTTCTTACCTGTGAAGAAGCTGCATTCCACAATACATTGTAAAAATCAACACTGCCCCCTAATGACAACATTTGGTAAATGCATCAATGGTTTTGGTAAAGGAGTCGATAAACAGGGAAAGATAGAGCTGTGTCTGCAGTCTCCAAGCATTCGGTGGGTGCGGTGACAAATGCAGTTTGGTCATTTAATCGAAAGCCACAAGACTGGTTGATGAATAAACATTGCCGAGTTCATGACATGTTACAAGTTGTCACCTGCTCAAAGGCTGAGCAGATTAAGCGGAATTATGCATGAATTTAATTGACCCTTTTCTACTATCAGGAAACTAACTGCTAACAAAATATTAGGACAGGCTATCTACCAGTTTTTGCTTTGATCTCATAAAAATCTTGATTTTTCTCATGAAATTCCAGTTTCACATTTTCCTATGTCTTACCTATGTATTATTTGGATTATTATTATTTTTTTGTTATTTTATATTTTAATAAGACTAGTGCAATATTGATATTGTGGTATTAGCACCCCCCATATATTTGACAAATAATGCAATTTGTATATTGTGAGTACTCTTTCAAGTAATTATGTAGTCAAATAGATAAGAACCACTTTTGTGT
This sequence comes from Odontamblyopus lacepedii, assembly GCA_034769755.1. Lineage (NCBI taxonomy): Eukaryota > Metazoa > Chordata > Actinopteri > Gobiiformes > Gobiidae > Odontamblyopus > Odontamblyopus lacepedii. Next base: position 28,053,584 of record CM068345.1, on the reverse strand, counting down.
CAATGGGGAAATTGTATTGTTGCAACATAAAGTTCAAGAACAGCAGAATAGAAATATGTATATATGTAATATATCAAAACTTAAGATGACTCGCTATTAAAAAATAGATCTCAATCCAACCAATCCAACTACAATACTATAAATACTTTGAACAGAGTTAATAAAAAAAAAAACACTTTGCAAGTATAGTAAATATTTAAAGCTACAAAACTGTGGCCATGGTTATTATACAATACAGCATATGAATAGAATAAATGGCAGGCAAAGTGGCTTCAGTGCATTGTACCAGTGGTGATTCACATAATCATACAGTATTGCACATGATGAATTACTATGAATTACTACAGCATAAAATATAATAACGTTAGGCACAATTTCCTAAGTCAGTTTTGTTTACCAAATTGTGCCTAACTTTACTCTCCTACCACTGCTGCATCCCCCTGCAATCAATGTTGTTGTTGTTGGTTTTTTTAAAACTTATTCACACATCTGACTGAACTTTCTGTTAGAATATCAATAGTATAAAAATACAAATGTGCTTGCTAAAAATTTTTTTTCTTGTTTTCCGAAACGCTCAAATATGACTTAGGGAACTATGCTATTAGGTTAACGAAGGCTCTTATTGTGTTGCTGTTCCCCTCCTCGCCGCACGATGACGCGCTTCTCGCATTCTCTACAGAGTCTACATAGAAACAGTCCACCCCGCTTCCGTTGCTTCACATGTACACATCAGGCACTTTACACACATTACTTTCAATCTTATGATGGATTCTTCTAAAAATAAAGATTCCTCCATTTCTGGGGGGCAAGACAGCAGTTCGGACACAGCAGAGGAGGACAAACCCGAGCTGTGTCCCGGATTTAAAGACGCGGATGCGTTTGTTAAAGTAAGTCTGGACCCTGCATGCTAGCAACCAAATCGGCCAACGTGGGTTACCCCCTCCTCCTTATGCTACTCGAAATCAGTTCATATTTATTATTCAGTTAACATCTTTGTTGGCTACATTAATTATGACAATGCATACACTTTAGTATCATCAATGTATAGAGCCCTATGTTATCTCTATACTGATTATGTTGTTTGTTTGTCATGACTATCTACTCCACAACAATACAGCAAAACAAACACAGGGTTGTAATGTATCGACTTTACCTATAATACACATTTAAATCTGTTTATTTGTGTTGTGTTTATTTGCTTGTGTTTATTTACAGATTATTCAATGAATGGTAAATGTTTTCTCTTATTACATTTCGTCATTGTTGTCCCTCTTCAGTGCACAAATGAAAGCACTTCACTTGCTGTATCAGCAACATAATTTTCCAAAATTCTAGTCTTCATATTTGATCTTACACCTGTCTGTTCTGCAGCATGGACTGGGGGCTGTGTTGTCAGCCACCAAAGCCTCTGCTGGCCTACCTCAAGCCGGAGATGAGTTTGATTTCTATCGGAGCTTTCCTGGATTTCAAGAGTTCTGTGAAAGTCAAGGAGATAAGATTCTGCTTTGGTGAGATTATACATCACACATATAGGGATTTTTTAAAAGGCATAAAGAGGATGTCTTATCATTGTTTAAACATCTGCAGCAGCACCATAGAGGTACAGGCTGGATATGATTTATGCACTAGGCATAGTCACAAAATTATGCACTGCATTATCTGCTATAGAATGTGACTGGACAATCCCATGAGTGCAGAAACTAATCTGCTTGTTTCTTTAATGTTAGGGTGTGGTGTTGTACTATTTCTGATCAAGGGTAATCTGAAACTGTCCAGGAAATTGATTTCTTTTTTAGGATAGATACATAAAAGGATTATCTAGTTTTGGAACCAGTTTTAGACTGGTAAGAACCTGGGTGTCATATTTTTTCAACAACCTTACACGTTATCACAGATTCAGATGTACAATGTTCTGAGAATGGCTTTGATACCATCACTAATTTAGTTTTCTGTTTTGTTTTTTGAAAAATCATCATCTTTTTGTGGTGAATTTAGCATAATGGGATTTAAATCTAGTAAAACGTCACATTGCATCTGCCTTAAAATAACAAGTAGGCAAATCCATATATTGGCTAAATAATTGTTAGTTGCTTATTAATTAAGTGTATTAAGAGTATTCATTTGTACTAGAATATAATATACAATATAACTATTCAATTTCATTTCTTTTTTTTTTTTTAAAGCATGAGCCAGATTATGCAACATCATGGCTGCAGATCGCACTTGAGAGACCATAGTAAGATTACTGGTCAAGAGGAGAGGTTTGATCTGGTTGTGGATTCAAATGATGTCATCCTCGAGCGAGTGGTACATACGACATTGCTTTTGTCAATAAACTGTGTAGGAGAAGACAAAAGGGAAAACTGCTGTGTTTGATTTCAGGGAATGCTCCTTGATGAAGCTGATGGTGTGAACAGAAGCCAGCAGCCTGTCATGCCCGCAGGATTTCAGCCTCCCAAGATTGTGGTCTCCAGTTGGAATCGCAAGGTTGTCTAATTAACCTCTCAGCTCTGATACTGCAGATGCCACTCTCTGATTTGGCTGTGTTCAAGTTGAAGCATTATGTGCCAGTCTTTTAGCACTTTAAAGTAAAAGACAGTTTCTTAAAATCTAATATTGCTGAAGGATATTTTTTGTTGTTTTCCAGGGCTCAAGTTCTGGCAGCCGCTCTGAGACATTTAAACTTCTACATGCCAAGAATGTAGCAAGGCCACAGCTGAAATTTAAAGAGAAGGTCGACAACAGCAACACACCATTTATCCCCAAGATCTTTATTAAACCCAATGCAATTAAGCCTCTTCCGTCCTGTAAGAGTTTTATCCACATTGGTATTTCCACTTTAAATGTTTATATTGCTATATAACACCAATAGAATTTGTTTATACATCGTCTTAAACAGATTTCACTAACAAACAAATCCGCAAAGAAAGGCCAGAGGACCTGGATGTCCCAGCTGCACTGGCTGATTTCATTCACCAGCAAAGGACTCAGGAGCATGTGGACAACATGTAATACTAAATCTGCCTTTTGTGTGTTTACATTTTATTTTGTACAATACACATAATGTTTTATACTTTATTTGTAGGTTTGCACATCCTTATCAATATGAAATTGATCATCTTACAACAACAGACAGTCTGTTATCAAAGCCAGAGCCTCAGGTAAGGCTAATACTCAAATTCTAATATTCATATCTAAAGTTCTTGGCGTTAAAACAATGAATTATTTTGAAGATGTACAAAGAGTTGTCACAGACAAAATTAACTTATGTTGACACCTTGGAAGAATTGGTTACATTGAATGAGAAGCTCTGCAAACAGAATGAATTTGCCGTTGATCTTGAGGTAAGTGCAATCCCATATCCCAACATTAGACATTTATCTTATTTTTGCTGAGACTTGTCTTGTCTCCCACAGCACCATTCCTACAGAAGCTTCTTGGGCATCACGTGTCTGATGCAGATTTCCACTAGAGAAGAGGACTTCATCGTAGATACACTAGAGCTGCGTAGTGAGATGTACGTCCTCAATGAATCCTTCACAGATTCTGCCATTGTCAAGGTAAATGTCGCATAGCTTTGTACTGTAATCTGTGAATTTGGGAGACTTTGGGGAAGTCATATGCCTTAAAGTTGCTAATGTTTTCAACATGCATTGCTAAGAATAGTTAAAGGTCTTGGCAGCTGCTGATATTTCTGATGTGGTCCTTTGATCTTGGATAATTAAACCTAGGATTATGGCTGACATATTGGTTCCCACAATTAAGCTGTGTCACTGCATTCACCAATTTGAGAGATTATAGTGGTTTTAAAATAACCTCTGGGACAATATATTATAATAATAATAAAGAGAAAGGGGCTCAGACTACATAATGAGTTCACAATCTCATTCCAAATCCTCTAAGTGGTGCTGATAAAATCAGAGAGAAACTGACGTGCTGATTCTGCATTGTACATAGCAAAAAGTTTGCGCAACTTTTACTTGTTGCCTCATCTGTAATTGGCTTTAGATTCGATGGAGTTAGCAGGTGCCCCATGGTGTGTGTGGGTGGCCCATGACTCACTATGTGGGCCACCTGCGAAAATACGTGGGCTTCATCTTGTCAGACAGACATGAGCTGTGAAAATGCTTGTTTAAGAAAAATTAATAATACTCTATAACTTGCATAACTTAATGATAATGATTAATAAAATGCATTAATGCACAGTTGGACGTGTCCATATTTTGACAGGTTTTTCATGGTGCAGACTCAGATGTAGAGTGGCTGCAGAGAGACTTCGGCTTATACATTGTCAACCTGTTTGACACACATCAGGCCAGTCGTGCTCTAAACCTGGCCCGACATTCATTAGACCATCTCCTCAAACACTACTGCAATGTGGATGCGGACAAGCGCTATCAACTCGCTGACTGGAGAATCCGGTATAGAAATACTATTCCAGATGTATTGGGATAGACAATTTTCTCCAAGTCTACAGTATTCTCCCTGTTCTCTATGACTCTATGTTGATTCATTATGATACAGTTGATTATGACAGTGGTCCATTTCCCTGTCCAAACAATTCTCATCTTTCTCTCAATGTATGTTGTATAAAATAAAACATCCTTTATCTGGTGCCTTGCAGTCCGTTGCCCGAGGAAATGGTACAGTACGCTCGCTCAGACACCCACTATCTGCTCTACATCTACGACCGCATGAGGGCTCAACTGTTGGACTTCAACCACGGGCAGCTGGGACTTTTACAGAGCGTTTGGAACAAGAGCAAAGACATTTCCCTCAAGGTATCCTACAAAGATCCACATATAAACTGAACTGGCTTACCTAGCCACTATCGGTTGTTAAAAAGCGCTTTTATTATGATCTTCAAGACACTTGTCATCTATACCTTTTGCCCTTGTTCCTTATAGAAATACATGAAGCCTATTTACACAGACGACTCATATCTGGAGGTGCAGAGGAAGCAGAAAAAGTCTTATAACACACAGCAGCTCACTGCCTTCAGATTGCTGTTTGCCTGGAGGGACAAGCTGGCCAGGCAGGAAGATGAAAGCACAGGGTAGGCTGCTTGGAAATGGACAGACACTGTTTGGGGAAACCTGCAGGAGATGTTTGTCTATTTTTAGTTGGTTCTCTGCCATATTTCTTCAGCCCACATGCTGTGACATTTCTTATACAGTTTGTTCTACCACATTATAGTTTTATTTTTATGTTTGATTAGATACATCCTGCCCACGCACATGATGAACAAGATATCAGAGGAACTGCCAAAGTATGTCTTACACGTTAATTCATTTCCTTTAATAAAGTGCATATATTTAATTTTATATAATTATTTGTTTTGTTTGTTTTTTTTCTTTTCTTTAGAGAGCCACAGGGCATCATTGCTTGCTGTAACCCTGTACCCCCATTGGTCAGACAGCAGGTCAATGAACTGCATTTATTAGTACAACAGGCCAGAGAAATTCCTCTCCTTAAGGTAAAAATCAATGTGCATCAAAATTTTCAAAGTGCACATATTAGTAGACTTTTTCCCCCATGCAGGCTGAAATTGCAGCTCAAAAGAACAAAGGACTTACGCCTGTGAAAAAGGTTTGTTAAATTGTAGTAAATTGTGTTCATATTGCTGTTGGTGCTTGGTACTAATGCGTTCTTGTGTGCATTTAGCCAGAGGTTACTTTGTTTGGTCCACATGATACATCACATGTCTCTGAAAGTGACATCCCCCAGTTTTTATCTCATGGTGGGTTTGACACAATAAATATAATCTTGTGGTTTCCTGAACTCACAATTTTGATTACTTTTCTTCCAAGAAATGCCCGTGAAACAAGGAGTTATTTTTTCTGAAGAGATGGACATGGATATTGATGTAACTAAACTAAGGAGTCTAATGGCAATGCCTAAAATCACCATATTTGAGGTCTGAAAATATCAGAAATATACTTGAATAAATTGTGTATAGATGTCACTGAATGTATAATGTAATTTGCTTTACAGGAGGTAGTACGTAAGAAAGCTGAAGATTCACTTTCTGGGTCTCAAATGAAAGCCAGGCGTATCATAGAGTCATTTGAAAATCCTTTTCGAATGGTAAAAAGAACACCATTCACCTTGAATATAAAAAATATTTAAAAATGAACATGAATAATATAATTTCTTTTTTAGTATTTACCTTCAGATGTGCACGTCAACAAAAATGCAAAGTTTGACCCAAACTCCAAAATATTTGAGGTAAATGGGTATATCAGAGGTAATTATTGAAATGTTAAGTTTAGAATTATATTAAATGTTTGCTACTTTTATAGATTAGTAAACGCTGGAAGCTGCAGAGTATAGAGCAACAACAGAAAGAACTGGAGGCTAAGAAAAAAGCCAAGGAAGAGGCAAGAAAAGTGACGGGTAAGGAGCTTAAAACCCACACTTGTATGCAACTTGGAAACATGCCAAAATAATATGGTGAAATGTCAGTGCCCATGTAATTCAATAATGTCTCTACAGAGGAAAGAAAGAAGGCTAAAAAGAGCTACCAGGAATCTCTGCAGGATGTAGCCACTGTGCGCCAGCAAGCAGCAGTGAGTAATGTACCCTCTCGCCTTTACTTTTCAATTTCCCAATCTTGAGGCCTCTCAGTCTTTGACAACTTTATTTATGCCCCTGTTGGGAAAGTAGATGCTCACAAAAAGCACGAGTCATACTCACCCCAGAGCCTGGCGCATGCTTTTTCCAATCACACTTTATTAGCCATTTGAACCCTCTCTCACACCACCTGTTTGGTTAGCATCTTTTAGTATAAAAATAGAGACAAAAATTTAGCTCCCAGGCTTTAGAAACTGCTTGCTTGGGGCCTTTTCACATTTATATCTGTCACATGGTGTGCCTAAGGGAGGAAGCGACATGGGACCAAAGCATTAGTGACATGTTCTCCACTCATCAAATGCTCAGTGCTTTTCTCTTGCTCCTGGGATGCCACAGTAGCTCCCCCAAAAGCACACTTCCTGTTAGAGCTATCTCAAAGGGGTTTAGCCTGGCACTATCCCGCTTGGTTAGTCATATGCTGTTTATTCACCATATGGCGCCTTATTTTAGTGTCTCAATTCACTCACACAAAAGCCTTTTCTTTGACCACAACGGAGAGAATGTCTTCCTATTTTTTCCCCTTTTTTTTGGAACAGCTTGAGCCTTGAGCCATGAATCACTTGAGATACAATAACTATGTGTACAACAGCAGGCTACCAGTTTGATGTCAGTCTAGGTGAAAAGTTAGCTTCAAAACAGTCCTTTTTGAGAAAACATCTTTAGATATGTGTTGGCAAAGTCTGGATGAATGCATCACAGTGCTGGCAGCGAAACTGAAAGTGGTGCTCGTCTTTCTGCCAACTCCAGACAAATATTGGCTGAGCAGACTCACTGTCAGTTTCAGCCGACACTCTAGTACTGAGGTTTTAAAGCCAATTTATTTTTGATAAATGTGTACAATGGTTGTTTGCAATGAAAAGGTTGGTATTAAACCACATTCCGTATTGTCTCAAAGCTGGGGTACTCAACCTGCTCTTTTTGTGGGTTTAAAATCTTCTATTGCAGATTTGAAATGAAACTTATCACTACCAGAAGATGTATTGCTAAAATGTTTGCTACTATGAAATTCAGTAGGGCATTAATTTATTAATTCATTAATTTATTAATCATTAATCATTGCATTTATATAGCGCCTTTCATGACACCCAAAGCGCTTGGTGGTAAGCTACTGTTGTAGCCAAAGCTGTCCGGCAGCAGACTGACAGAAGCGAGGCTCCAATCTGCACCATCGGCCCCTCCGACCACCACCATCACTCACTCACACATACACCACTTTCATGCATGTCATTATTAATTAATATAACAGTAAGATCACATAAAATTACAAAACTAGAAAAGACTAGGCAATATTTTTAGTAAAAATTTTTAGTATGTAACTATGTTAGAGAAATTAGTAGTCTAACTTTAAAAGAGATTTGGTAGGTCAATAGCAAATTAAGGATTTGAGGCCTGATACGTTTTAAATTCTTTGTATATTTTGGTTTGTATAATGTGATACGGTCCAGTATTTTTTTTTTACTTTTTCCTGCTTTACAGTTTTCATTTGTGAGTTGTCACAGTCAAAAGCTTTAGCCTGGGGATTTTCCTAAACCAGCCATATTGCTTGCAACAGATGGTTGCAAAATTACAGTTTAAATATGGATGGAGTTATAATTTTATGCACTATTAAAATTTTAAGTGAATTCATTCTCTCATAATCATTCATATGTTGATCTAGCTGTGCCATATGTCGAGAGCAGGTGTCAAGGGGCAGTCATTTTCTTTAATTGGACATCATATATTTACCAATGCACTTGAATCACTTCATCTACTGTTTATGTCATTTGCATGTCATGGGGTCCTGGAATCTCTCCCAAAATTGAAGATGTAATAATAATAGAAATAATAGAAAATTAATATGTTCTTAATATTAAAAATGTTAACAATAAGTTACATGACAATCAATTTGGGTTTTCTGTTCTATCAGGAATTTGGAAAAGCAGTTGGTAAAAAGAGAGACAGGGTTCCTAGTGAGGCTGGAGAGTCTACTCCCAAACCCACTAAAAAACCAAAGCCTCCACAGACTGAGGCTGCATCAGGAGATGCCTTTACCCCATTCGACTACAGTCAGTCACAGTTCAAAGTATTTTCTAGTGGTATGTATGGATTTTCCTGTCACTAGTCTGTTTTATCACACAATAATTGATGTTTAAATGCACCATTGTATAGGGGCAAAATCAAAAGACGACACACAGTTTGATCCATACAGGCAAGGACATGACACTAAGAAAAAGGTAATTACTTCTACAGTTATTTGTAATCAATCAATTATTTCAGCTAATTCATTCAGTTATTATTACATCTTATCATATCTTTTTATCAACAGTTTTCTAAGGGACCAAAATCAAACCCTGGTGCTGGGAATCGGAGTATGTCCTACATGCCTGCAAAGTCAAATAGGTAAAAATATGAGCTCATGAACACAACACTTTGAATACTTAGACTTTTAATTAAAACTTTTGCTCTTGTTTCACAGAGGATTCAGGCACAACTGGCCCAAAAGATAAAAGTTTTTTTTTTCTTTTCTGTTATGTTCTGTTTTATATAGTTTCCTCCTGATACAGTAATGTTTTTGGTTAAAGTTAAATGTAATTCAGTGAGTGGACTATTTAAAGATTAGATTTCTAAACACATTTTTGCCCTTGGCTTTGAATCTTCATGTAAATATGAGGGAGATTAAGACATTTTTATTATTAAAGTGTTTTAGAGGAAAAAGCAGTCACTGGTATGTTTTTACTACATATTTTATGCAATGCAAATCTCACACAAAAAGTTGTCTTTTTTTTTCTTTCTTCTTTTGCCATTTATCTGTACACGCACTTATTTTATTACCAGATTTATTGTTCTTTTCTTGCATGATTAATATATATTTTAGACCTCAGTCTGGATCATTGTTTCCCAACCAGGGGTATCCAAGCGCCTGGCATATATGGTCTATGGCGCCTGGTCAGGACACATTTGGAAAGATTTCAATATAAAATGCATGTTTCTGTTTCTAGTATCATTAAAACAAGAACATTTAAAATGTAATGATTCGACAGTATTCAAATACACTGATGCGTATGCGTGTGTTTAGCCACTAGGAGGTAGAAACGCCTCGTAGCCCTCTTTCGGTGCAGTGCTGAAGAAGACCGAAGAGGCTCCGCTCCATGCGCATGCGTCGCGCTCACGGTGCCACATTGGCTTTACGCGTCAGTGCAGCTAGTGGCGATTTTAGCGTCATGGACAACATCAAGGAAGGTTGGTTCACCGAGACATGCACGCTGTGGCCGGGACAAGCCATGAGCCTTCAGGTAGAAGAGGTCCTATACAACAAGAAGTCCAAATTTCAAGATGTGCTGGTTTTTAAGAGGTGACTACGCTCAACTTTGCTGCAGAGCTAGCTTCTTAGCCACCCTGAATTCATCAGGCTGATACGTAAACATCACCATATGATGGCGAAGTGATTACAAATGAATTGATTACCATCAGTAGATTATTCATTTCAATCTGTTAGATTTTGCGTTATTTGTCTAACTTCCTGTCTGTACTGGAAGTGCCTAGCCATGTGCTGTGTAACTTGACAGTTTGTGAAGAAGTACCATGCTTTTGGATCAAATATCTGTCGTCAAATACTGCATTACCTACTAATAATATATGTGGTAAGACAAAAAAAACAAACTATGTCGTTAAAAGCCTCAATTTCACTATCAGTTTTTTAGTCCAATCCTTCCTTGACAAAAGATCATGTCTTCTTAAATCTTATTAATTCTCAGGTAATGGTGGTTCTCTTGCCCAACAGGTGGTTAACACGTGTCTGGCCCACAGGTTACAGTAATGCCTCTGGATTGAGTCAGTATTTGGCAGGCCAAGGCAGCAGCTGCTCCTTGTTTCTCCTCACTGCCAGTCTTTAAACTGTACCAATCACTTTATGTACTGAAGCTTATAACAGAATTCACTTTAATTTGTTGCAAAATGCACTCAATTGCAATCAGTGTGGATAAATAATAGTGATAATCAAACAAATCACTATGTCTGCAGTAGACCTAGTCTTCATTCTAAATACAATTAAACCTCTTCTTTGTAACAATTTGCCATTTTGCCTCAAGACTGTATTGAAACCAGTAGTAAACCAGTTAGTCCAAGATGGTTTTATTTCAGCAGTAACATGTCAGTACTTTTGACAGTTTTATGTTGAGAATATAGTAATACAAGCACATCCAGGCCTGTTTTTATTTCATATCTGTACGGTATACCTGATAACTGGGTAACTCTGATTTTGCAGTAAAACATACGGAAATGTCTTGGTGTTGGATGGAGTGATTCAATGTACAGAACGAGATGAGTTTGCTTATCAGGAAATGATCGCAAACCTTGCACTCTGTAGTCACCCCAATCCTGGAAAGGTATACGTATAATTGTTTACCATTGTTCAATCAAAACTATGCTTTATAACTTTGATCTGCATGGTCCCAATTTGATAGGTGCTAATTATTGGTGGAGGAGATGGTGGAGTGCTTAGAGAGGTGGTCAAACATCCACTAGTTCAAAAGGTTGTTCAGTGTGAGATCGATGAGGTAATGTTTTTCAGTATCTTTGTGTCTCACTGGTCACTGTAGGGCACCTGTGAATTAAACCATTATCTCTTGTACAGGATGTCATAAATGTATCCAAAAAGTACCTCCCGGGAATGGCCAAAGGTTTTTTCAGCCCAAAGCTGACCCTCCATGTCGGTGATGGCTTTGAATTTATGAAACAAAATCAGGATGCATTTGACATCATTATAACAGACTCATCAGACCCTGTTGGTGAGTTTTAATACTTGGATTTGCTCCATTGTTCTGCTCATAGTCTGTATACAGTTTATGGTTGGCCATGTATTTATCTACAATGTTGTTTCAGGCCCTGCAGAGAGTCTGTTCAAAGAATCATACTATCAGCTGATGAAGACCGCATTAAGACCAAATGGGATTCTTTGCTGTCAGGGTACAAACTTCCTATCAGTAATAAATATTTTGTTACCACAATGTCTGACATCAGACTACTTCCCAATCTCATCTCTTAGTGTGTCTCTTTTCTAAATGGACCAGTGCCAGAAAATGTAACGGATGTTAAAACTTTTGTATCATTCCACAGGAGAGTGCCAGTGGCTCCATTTGCAGCTGATAAAGGACATGCAGACCTTTTGCAAGTCCTTATTCCCAGTGGTGGACTATGCCTACTGCACCATCCCCACTTACCCTAGTGGGCAAATTGGATTCATGTGCTGCAGTAAAAATCCTGTGAGTCTTTTAGCTGATGCACCACTGAATGCCTGCATGCATCATTAAGATATCTTATTTCTTCTTTTATTTAGGAAACAAATTTCCGTGTGCCACTGAAAGAGCTGTCCAAAGACGATATTGACCATATGAATCTTAAATATTACAACACAGAAATCCACAAAGCTTCATTCATCCTGCCAGAGTTTGCAAGGAAGGTAAACATTACTATATATACACACAAATTGTACTGACACAAATGCATCCACTTTAACATATAAATCATTTTTGTCAGGTTTTGAATGATGCGTGACCACTGCACCCAGACCCAGAGGCGTCTGCACCTCAAAGCTCAGCACTCGCATGAGAGATTTCTGAATTATACAGGAAATATGTCCTTTGTACAGGGAGATCTTTTCAGTCTTTCACTGTTATCAGTCTGTTTCATTCAAACTGTTTACTTTTTTTATTCTGTCACCTTGATCAAACTAGTGAAGGGGGGAAGTGAAATCTGACCTCAGACTAAAACTAGTGTTCTCTATATCCGTGTTTTTGTAACTGCACAGTTTGTTCAGTGTATGCAGTATATATACATGTATTGCTTTTTATTATTAATGTAACAAATTTACCTCCTGCTTTACTGTATCATCAGCCATACCTGTTAAACTCATCTCTGCTCATGAACCTTATAGTGCCTGTCATAAACCTGTGGCTGAAAGGTTGCCCTATTCTGAGCAGGCAGGGATTGATTAAGAATTATTACAGCATGTTAAGATTTGTTATCCAGCAAATAGACATTATTGATGGGGTTATGCAACTGTAACTTGACACACTGTCTGGCCGTATACAGTATGTGCACCAGGCGTGAGACTAGTATCAATGTAATACAAAGATTAATCATCGCAGTTGATGTAATATGACTTATTGTAGTAAAACATTTGGATGTTTGATGCTAATAAGCTATAAAACTGTTTTATTATAATAATTGAACTGTTAATAAATTCATAGAATCAGTGCTACCCTACACCTGGACATTATTTCATGGGCTATCCTGAATGTCTTAAAAAGTTATCTTTCAGTTAAGAATTGTATTCGCTGTGCAGCGCTATATAAATGTATTATTAGGATTAAGTTTAGTTTCTTAGGAATTTTACAGCAGAGCTACTGCAATGTCAATATTTTGCCAAAAGATGGCGCCATTCAACACGTGCATTGTGCGCGAGGTGAGTCGTTGACCCACAAGTAGCAGATGAAATCTATTTATTTTATGGGTTTAATATAGATAATCCACCATCTTTGAGAACTCTCCTGTTCATATGAAAAATAATGCTGCAACTGCGCACGTTAGATTATCTGATTACCCGTTAATGGTTGCCATCAATTGAGATTCTTCGTAAGCAAGCCCTCAAAGTTTTGGATAAAAAAAAAAAATCATTAACTTATCATTATCGTAACATACTGAACAGATAGAAACTGTTAAACTTTGACAATATGATTTTTTATTCCGAGATGCAGCTGCTTCATAGAATTTTCCGCAATGCTGCTCCTCCTTCCATTTAAGATTAGAGCAGATGATGAACATCTCGCTCATGTCTAATTCTGCTCTGACCATTCCTTTTACACGTCCTGTGATGGGACAGTCGGCTTTCTTATACATAGTAGCAAAAAACTGGAACTTCCAGCTGACCTTAAAACGGGCTGAAACAATGGTTTGTGAGCAGCAGCCGTGTCAACATTCGACTTCTTCAAACATTTACACATTCTGACTGATTGTATTATAAATGTATTGTGTAGATGTAAATGTATTGTGTTTGGCCTATGGCATCTGTCTTGATGGTAATGTTGATGATGAATTGTATTTTGGAGGATAATAATACTGATGAATTTGGTAAATGTAAGGTACATTTACCAAATTCATCAGTATTATTAGAGGATACTGATGACAATGAAACTGAGTAGCCTATTTATAGAACATAATGATGAATTTGAAATCTTGTATTTATGGAATTTAGAATGAATTAATTTTGATTGTTTTAAATGTTTACTGATGAATTGGACAGTGGTTATCCTAAGGAGACACTGTTAATGATGAAATGTTGTTAGAGTTCGTCTAATGTAAATAGTTTCTTTAATGTATTTTGTACCAAGGACTGCAGATGGAAAGAAGCTTGTAGCTAAATCTGGTACAGAGAATCTTTTTTTTTTTTTCTGGGATCAGTGTTTTCTGTGCAGTCCTTGTTTTAAATAAATAAATAAAATAACATTTTGAATAATTATTATATTATTATTAATTATTATAATTATGAATGGAGCTTCTGCAGAAGTCTGACATTTTCTGCAAAAACTAGGTAACTTTTAAGCCTTGTTTCTTCAACACACCCATAGGCGTCACACTAAAATCATGATATATAGACGTTCGAAATGTCTGCTAATCTTTGGTTTGGCCCCAGGTTTTCTAACATGCAACGTCTACTGCACATCCTAGTGCCGCGCGCGCATGGAGCCAATCCATTTGATGATGACCCTCCATCAGCACTGTTTGCCGCAGGTAGGTGTTCTCAAGAGTTGAGTGACAGGCAGAAGTCTGCCTAATATAAATAATAATACTAGGGCTACAGCCTATCTCACTCCCTCACTGGCAGACTAAACATTAGCCTATCCAAATTCACTATGCCCATTTCTTTTGTCCATAAATGTTCCAAGTAGCCTAGTATTAAAATGAGGGCTGTGATTGTCAGGGCCCCTCATTGTTTGTCTTCTTTGTGAATACATTAATAGTCTAGGCCTACTAGATTTAAAGTTTCAATCAAATTAGTCTGACGTTGGCAATATAAGCTATCTTGCCTGTTTTTTCTCTTGCGAAATAATGGGTATAACTATTTTTAATTCTAGACTTGTACAGATCTTTGTATGGCCACATAACCTATAACCTACATTAGCTCTGGTCTGATTTTTCCTAACTAAAAAAACAAATAATCAGCTATGTTGTACTATTATTATACTAATTACCTACTAAACTTCAGTTTTCAAAATGAAAGAAAGTCAAATGTTTTCAAGTACCTCTAAGCCTTTGAATTCACAGACAAAAATATCTTGAAGAGTAAACAGTCTGGAAACTCACTTATGTAACTTTAAAGCAGCCATGTTTAATTCAATAGCAGCTGTAACAAAGGAGAGGTATTTTAACTGAAGCTACAGTTATCTCAAGTGAACATCTTCAAAGGAGGATTTAATGTACAAGTCAAAATCATGTGTTTCTTCTAACAGGCTAACCGACTAAAATGAGTATATTATTCACACATGGCCAACAAATTACAGTTTATCTCTTTTAATTGTGTGACTGTTGATTTGAAGTCCACAATAATGGGCTCTATATGGGGTACAAACTGAGCAGTGTATTCTCAAATGTATTCACAAGGAGAGGTCAAAACCGTCTGCCTCATACACATACAGTGTAAATAAATAAATACCAGCCTGAAAGTGTAATGCATTAATGTTGTAATAATACTAAAATTTCGGTCTCTATTGCAATACTAATGAAGATTCTTCACACTTGAGACTGATTTTGAGTCTACAGTTATTATAATAGTAGTATAATAGTAATAAGAATTAGACAGTATAATATTTGTCCACATAAAATAATAATGATATGGATCAAGACTATTCGTAACTATTCTGAAAATGTCATATTTTTCTATTTAAGTGTTTTTTCACTATTAATATTATGCAGATTCGTTTTTTTTTAATCTAATATCTAGTCTCAGTTGCATTTTTGACAACTATATAATACATACCATATGCATTTCATAATACAAAAAAAAGAAAAATTAAAGAATACATCCCATTTAGTTTTCATTATATGTATCTATCTATTCCAATCCTTCTAATTTCACATTTTTCATTTGTCTTCATCCTCGGAAAGACAAGCCTCAGCTTGCTGAATTGCCCCACTATTGTAACTATACAGTTGCTTTCCATGATATCTGATTGAGGAAGGACAATAGCTTTTAGTGGTGCCTTTTACTTGCGCATATCTGTCATGCACGATTCCCCCAAAGGCTCTTCCTTCCCCTCTGTGCCCAGCGTTAGATCGCTCAATTGTAATCTGCAGGTGTCAGAGAGAGGAAACCACATGTGTAGACAAGTACAATGGACAATAGGGCTGTAATCACTGTGGGCAGGATAGCTATGACCACTCTGTACCTCTCCTATTCAGAATTCTGACTGCTTTCTTGTCTTGTGGGGTCTGTGCTTGATATTACTTCTGCAAATGAGTCTACCTAAAAAAAAACTTGAATTTGAGTGACATTTCGAGATGTCAAAAGCTCAGTGACGTGTCTGTTTATCGCAGATGTTTGCCACTTGAAACCCACCACAACAATTTGCCAAAAAGGCTAACAACTCAATGGCTCAATTTGTTCCGTCCTGACCCCTTATAGACCCCTCCCCTCCAAGCATTTTCACCACCAGAGGCAGCCCTGTCGTCACACACCCACCAACTCCTCTACGTCAGCCGCACCACGGGGGAGAGGCGTATAAAAGAGGGGGGGACTTTGGAGGTAGAAGCATAAGAACCAACCAAGTCTCCAGTGACCAACCAACTAGTATTCCAACCACCTGCACTGCTGCTGCCTGCCTTCTTTTGCTCTTTTCTCATCACCGGATCTCCTAATTGGCTCAGAATTAGACTTATTCACTGTACTTTTCACTGTATAGCACTTTGGACTTTTTGGTACGCAGCATGCAGCTTTTGGTGATCTTAGCAGCTCTTATGGGGGTGGTCTTCAGCGTCAAAGCAGCCTCCGCTCTACCTGTGGATGACAGAACTCCGCTCCATGCAAGCAGGGTAAGAAGAAATTCATTTTGGTTCATACATCTTTGGGCATTTTGAGGTGATAATGTGTAAAAAAAAAACAAAAAAAAATTATATATATATATATTGTAAAAATCAACTTTATTTGTCTCTTTGTAGGAGTTGAGTAAAGAACGTAAAGAGTTGATATTGAAACTGGTATCTGGTTTGCTGGATGGAGCACTGGACACCAACATGCTTCCTGGAGAGGGGTCCCCATCTCTGGATTTGGAGGAGCCACTTGAGTCCCGGCTGGAGGAAAGAGCAGTGTACAACAGGCTATCGCTGCCCCAACGTGATCGCAAAGCTCCCTGTAAAAACTTCTTCTGGAAAACGTTCACATCCTGCTAACAACGCCAAAAAGCAAGACCAAAAAAGAAAAGATGAAATGATGAATTTGCGACAATGATTTTCCTGGGCAGACCACATGAACTGTAGTAGACCTCAGATGTACATATCTCATCAGACATCTATGGACTTCACTGAGACGCGTGTCTGTTTACTGAATATTATTTATTTATGTATTTATGTACAATGGATGTATTTATTTTAGGGCCAAATAAAGCATGATCTAATGTTTGACATGAGTTAACATGAGTTGCTTCATTTATTAGTGAAACTGGCATTGCTAAAAATAAACAAAGGTAACGCATTACTTTTCAAATTTAGTTTATTTTGGTAGTTTCCATTTATTTTAGTTTTTAGCTATTTTTTATTCCCAATATTTAATAAATCCAGGAGTACACATATAAAATGTGCATCCAATAAAAAATATGTAGATTTTTCTCTCTAAAACATACTTTTAGAGCAATTTTCAAAATACAAATTTGATTCCCTTAGTTTCAATCATTGTTTAAAAATGTAGGTGTAAGAACCACAATAAAAGCATGAGACGTAACAGAGATGGGGAATAATCTGTTGCAGCAGGGACAACGATCAAGATCCAGAAGTACTTTTTTCCTGAAGTCCTGTAACTTATATATTACAAATCTCCAAATGAAATCAGTTGAAGATACACGCACAATAATATTTTTAGATTGATTTTTTTGTTATTTACCAAAACAAGCGCTTCATTAATTCCTCAGTCACTGACCCACCAAAGGTCAATGAACACATTGTAGAAGTCTATTAATCAAATGCTGCAAACCCAATGAACACAATTCCACAAATAATAACAACCCTATATGTGCCACTGTAAGGCTAACCCAGCCTATCCGACACTGGTCCATACAGGTCACATTCCATAACTCCGGCTGGGATAATGCTGTGACCCTATCAATAAGCACTTCGATTTTAGATACCAAAAATCACCACACGCCCTTGGAGCACTTCTGGCATCCAGCCTTATTATATGTGTGTTTTTTTAGTCACCACCCACTGCGTTATAGACACCGACCACAATCACATATCGACCTGCGAGGTTCATTTTTATAGGGTTGATGAATATGAGGTGGGCAAATTACATTCAGGTGCAGTTTCCTGCTGTTAAAGCCCATACAAATGGTGTGCGCACACAGATGGCTAATCATGCCATGAATAAACAAATAAAAACAGCACTTTGCAACGCACTCAGAGAAAAGGTTTACTCACAGGAGCCCCGCTGTTATAGTCATGCAATAAATCAACTATTCTTCTCCCATTGTTTCATTTTTTTTCATGCCACTTTATATTCAAAGTTGTTGTGTAAATGTACAAATACTTTGTTAAGTGGTGTTACTAACATAGTATAAATAACAGGTTGTCATTATAGGAGTGAGTCAAGTCAAGACAAAGTGACTTGACTTCTCTTTGAAACCTTTTCCATTCTTCTTTTCTAAATGCTCATAGAAACATCACATACATACAATTGGCACAACATTAGATGACTGTTGCATTATCTCTTGTAGGCACAACAAGCTTAACAGGTTCATGGTACGCAATGTTTTTCTTACCATGTCTACAGAACCATTCACCATCTTAAAGGGACACAATACATACGTTTACACAATATTCATCATCGCACATTAAAGGGGATATAGCCTAGCATTGCCGATTTAACAATCAAACTGGCATCTAAAATAATCATTTTCATTGTTGATCTAGTTAGAATACAGATACATGTAATACTTCAGTCAAGTTGTGCATATAGAACAATTACCAAGAATCTTACAGGACAAATATATACAAATATGTTTGGCATTTGGATTGACAAGCTTTTGTAGACATTATATTTTTGTAGGGAACAGTAAAAATATATAACAAATGTTCTGATAATAACTACATAATTCATAAAGACTTAATTCATAAAGGACAAATAGTTTATTAAGAATGACTGAAGCTTAGTTACTGCTTTTAAGGGTTTAGGGTTAGTGGTATTTATGCCTGAACCATTCTTAATAAACTATTTGTTCATTATTAATTCATTATTTCTTCATGCTTTCCATCGATCGTTTCATCCATCTTCTTCCGCTTATCTTATAACATGGGTTGCAGTCTGAGAAGGGACTCCCAGACTTCCCACACCCCAGGCACTTCCTCCATCTTCTCTGGTGGGATCCCAAGGCATTCCCAGGCCAGGCAAGTGACTTGGACACTGAAATGAATCACCGTATCGCTCTATCAGCGTATTGGAAACAATTTGCGTCCGAATGTCGTGTCTGGATTGCCAGTCCCTCCAGCGTGTCCCAGGTGGCATTTGATACAGATATTCAAGTCACCTCAGCTGGCTCCTCTTGACGTGGAAGAGCAGCAACTCTACTCCGTGTTCCCACAGTGTGACTGAGCTCCTCTCTAAGGGAACACTCAGCCACTCTGTGGAGGAAACTCATTTCAACTGCTTGTATCTGTGATCTTGTCCTTTCAGCCAATACCCAAAACTCATGACCATAGGTGAGAGTAGGAACGTAGATTGGCTGGTAAAGCAAGAGCTTTGCCTTTTGACAACTTCTTTACAACAAAACTACATTACTGCAGGTTCTGCACCGGTCCTCCGGTGCAGAACAATCAATCTTCAATCTTCAATCAATCTTCAATCTTCAATCAATCTTCAATCTTCAATGTTCAAGTTTTATTAGGGCAAATTAAGGTGTACTTATTATAATGTGTTTTAGAGCAAAATACTTTAATTTACACCTTTAGATGTTTATGTTAATGTGTTTGTTTTTGTTGGCAGCAGAGCAATAAAAGGTTCATCACAAAAATCAAGAAGAAATTAGCTAGAGAACATAGTAAACGACTAAAAATTCACATGATTCTAGACCTACTCATGTCCTATTTAGACAAAAATAAAAACGGGAAATAAATGTAGTGGTTGAACTAATTTCCTTCCCAATAGTAATGTTCCTATGTACAAATTGAACAGTGGGTGATGATTTTGCTGTTGTTTACCTCTCTGGGGAGATGCTCATTTTTGTGGCTAATCGGAACAATAAACTAGAATAAACTAACTTGTTTGTAGCAAGCAGATGTAATTTATTACATTTGTTCATCAAACATATAACTTGTATTAATATATAAACATTATAATTTTACACACTTTTCTAATTCATTGACACCCCCATATTTAATCTTCTTCCCATATAAAATGTATGTTCTCGGTAGATCCTGAATCTTATGGCGGCCCCAGGGGACAGATATAGAGTACTCACTTATCTATGCCTATATCCTATCTCCTAGTCTATCTCCTCCAGCTTTTGTCTGACAGTGATGGACAACAGATGCGCTCCTATATCACACTGAACACATGTAAAGACACAATTTAAAGCAAGTTCACAGTTCTGATTGATTACACTATAAAAAGCATGCTTTCTTCCTACTCACTAATCTCCTGCTGGGTTTGTATATGGGCTTAAACGTAAGGAAATGAACACTTTGAATTCCTTTTTAATGCAAATTTATACCAAAGAAGCACATGAATGTTACAGTTGAATTAAAAAGCTCTATAATTAAACCGTTGTTGCAACATCAGACCCTGTTTTGTCATAGCTTACAAAGATTCAGTGGTGGTGGGGGCAAGAACACCTGATTACTCCATTGTTTATTCTAGATGCGGAAAGTTGGAGTAGGTAACTTTTTTGCTTAAATTCATGGAGACGTTATTTCTTTGCCTTTAATCAATTAAGATATAGTTTTTAAATTTGTGTTCTGCTTTTGATCCATCCTTCAGTGCCACTGGGGCAACCTGTCAAGAGTAGTGGGGGGCACAGTGCAGGGCCCGGGGATCCATCTTGAGCTAGGCTTGGTCAACTCTAAATTAGCTGGAAGATTTTACCTATTATGCATGTTTTGGGTTGATTTTGGTTGGGGAAACTCCAGTTAAAGGTGCAACTTTTCTGGTGGAGCGTCCACTACCTAATTGTTTCATGGGAATGTTTTTGTGTTATCTAGAAGGGATACAGGCAGGTTACAGCACCACGCTACATTACAATTCAGATCTGTGCAAAGTTTGCCCTATTCACAGAAGGATTTACTGTATTTTTGAGCAATAAGATCATATCTTCATGGAGACAAGCAGGTAGCTGACCCTCCACCAGAAAAGTTACTCAGTGAACCTGTCTTTTGTAGGCTATATTCAAGTTATATTGTTTTGTATTACAGTATACTTGCCTTGTGGGTATAGTATAATGTATAGTACAGTATAATGCCTGGTGTTTATGCTACAAAATGTTCTGCCTGATGCTGTTGTCAATCACTTTTCCAAATATAAACAGGACAATCTGTGGGTTTTAGGTGTGTCCACTCCTCACTCTGCGCTGCAGGTCTGAATGAGCATACACAGGAGCGACTTCAAAGATGATGCCTGCAAGCAAGGCATTTTATTGGTTTTCCTTTTGATCTGAAAGAGGGGCCAGGAAGTATTGCTCAGGAGTAACTATGTAAATCAAATTTTCCTGTGACTCCCTAGGTGATGCTGAATGAAAAATAACGAAGACTTTTTATGATTTTGCTATTTCTCACTGTAGGTACATCAAAGTGCAGCTCAAATATAAAGCTGGATATTTGTAATTTTGTTTTTAATATTTTTATGTGAGTTATTGCCCCAACAAAGTATGAATAATTTATCAATTATAATCCAAAACTGAGACGTAAGCATGTCATTGTTCAGGTATGACCAACGTCAGAATTCACAGCCATTGGTGTTTCTGTTTCTGTTTATGTGGGGTAAAAAAATAAAGACCCCACCCTTTCACTTTGGTGATAGTAAAACAGTAGTATCAAATACGTGTCTCTTCACAGCCTGATAACCTGAAAGACCTGCAGTTTGATTCTTCTTCTCTGCTTTTATTTTTTTATTAATTCATTGATTCACTCATTCATTAAAGTCCCATTATATTATTACTACCGTCTTGATTGTGCTTGCAAAAGCCTCAAAGCTGTGAATCCTGTGGCCATTTTGTAAAGTTATAAATAGTTTACCTTGTGCAATATGATTTTTGGCCATCTGCTTGTCTTCATGGAGATGGCTACCCCAGGCCTGGTTCCAGGGTGGGCCAGGCCTGGGGTGGCCATCTCCATGGATGCTCGATGGTGAGCGCCTGGTGGCCAGGCCTTTCCCTACAGGGCCCAGCCAGGTACAGCCCATAGACTGTAAAAGAAAAGTGGATTAAGTGAGTGTGACATCACCCTCAGTGTTCAGCACCACTCAAATGAGGCTCGTGATGCTAACGGTTACCGGAGCAAATCTGGAGCCAGGCTCTAGGTTATGAATAGGATTTTTTGACAGACAAAATAGCTGCCCTCCCATGGGCTCACCACCTGCAGCAGGATTCATTAGGGGCCGGTGCAAGGAGATCGGGGTGGCATATTTGAGCACAAGGGTGTCCATCAGTGCATGTGGCACTGGAACAGCCTAGGCCGGAGGTCAATGATTGACTTTGTTGTCGTGTCATCTGACCTCAGGCCTCGTGTCTTGGACACTCGGGTGAAGAGAGGAGCAGAACTGTCAACTGATCACCACCTGGTGGAACCTTATTTTGGTGCGGCCTTCAACTCACACCTAATGGGAGAGTTTCTCCCAGATTCCAGGGGAAGCTGGGGGACATGGAGTCCGAGTGGGCTTTGTTCTCGGCCCCTATTGTCAATGCGGTCGCTCGCAACTGTGGTTGTAAGGTCTGTGGTGCCTGTTGTGGCGGCAATCCCTGAAGCCGGTGGTGGAACCGGAAGTAAGGGCTGCTGTCAGGCTGAAGGAGTCCTATTGGGCCTTGCTGACTCATGGGACTCATGAGGCAGCTGACAGTTACTGGCAGGCCATGCATGCTGCAGCCCAAGCAGTCGCAGAGGCAAAAACTCAGGTTTGGGAGGAGTTCGGGGAGGCCATGAAGGAGGACTATCAGACCGCCTAAAAGGAATTCTGGCAAACCGTCCAACGCCTCGGGAGGGGGAAGCAGTACCAGTGCTTCACCAACACTGTTTAGAGCGTGGGGGAAGAGCTGTTGACCTTAAATGAGGATGTTGTTGCACAGTGGAGGGAATACTTTGAGGATTTCCTCATGCCCATGGCCACATCTTCCGAGGAGGAAGCAGAGGCTGGGGACTCGGAGTCGGGCTCATCATCACCATGGCTGTAGTCACTGTGGTGGTTGGCAAGCTCCCTGGTGGCAAGGTGGATGAGAGAGTACTGTCTTTGGATGTTGTGGGGTTGTCTTGGCTGACACATCTTTGCAACTTGCATGGCGGTCGGGGACAGTGCCCTTGGCCTGGTGGACCAGGGTGGTGGTCCCTCTATTGAAGAAGGGGGACCGGAGGGTGTGTTCCAACTACAGGGGAATTACACTCCTCAGCCTCCCAGGTAAAGTCTATTCCAGGGTATTGGAGAGGAGAATCCGACCGATAGTTGAACCTCGGTTATGGAGCAGTGAGGTTTTCATTCTGGCCATGGAACAATGGACCAGCTCTACATCCTCCATTGGGTACTCGAGGGTTCATGGGGGTTTGCCCAACCAGTCCACATGTGCTTTGTGGATCTGGAGAAGGCATTCAACCATGTCCCCTCTGATGTCCTATGGGGGAGGGGGGTGGTCCAGGAGTATGGGGTCCATTGTCCGTTGTGTTTTCATTGCCAGCAGTAAGTCAGACCTGTTCCCAGTGCATGTTGGACTCTACCAGGGCTGCCCTTTGTCACCGGTTCTGTTAATTGTATTTATGGATAGAATTTCTAGGCACAGTCAGGGGCTGGAGGGGGTCCAGTTTGGGGACCACAGCATCTCATCTCTGCTATTTGTGGATGATGTCCTGTTGGCTTCATCAAACCAGGACCTGCAGCACTGGGGCGGTTTGCAGCTGAGTGTGAAGTCGCTGGGATGAGGATCAGCTGTTCCAAATCCAAGGCCATAGTTCTGGACCGGAAAAAGGTGGATTGCCCTCTCCGGGTGGGTGGGGAGTCCCTTCCTCAAGTGGTGGAGTTCAAGTATCTTGGGGTCATGTTCACAAGTGAGGGGAGGACGGAGCATGAGCTTGACAAGTGGATCGGTGCGGCGTCGGCAGTGATGCGGTTGCTGTATTGGACAATTGTGGTGAAGAGGGAGCAGAGTCAAAAGGCGAACCTCTCGATTTACCGGTGAATCTACATTCCTACCCTCACCTACAGTCATGAGCTCTGGGTAATGACTGAAAGGATGAGGTCGCGGATACAAGCGGTCAAAATGAGTTTCCTCTGCAGAGTGGCTGGGCGCTCCCTTAGAGATAGGGCTCAGTCAGATGGGAGGAGTTTGGAGTAGAGCCGCTGCTCCTCCACATCAAGAGGAGCCAGCTGAGGTGGTTCTGGGCATCCGGAACAGATGCCCGGAACACCTCCCCAGGGAGGCGCCCGGGCTTAACCCAGCGGAAGGAGAAGGCCCCGGGGAAGACCCAGGACACACTGGCGGGACTATGTCTCTCGGCTGGCCTGGGAACGCTTCGGAGTCCCCCCAGAGGAGCTGGAGGAAGTGTCTGGGGTGAAGGAAGTCTGGGAGTCCCTGCTTAGACTGCTGACCCCTTGACCCGGCCCCAGATAAGTGGAAGAAAATGGCTAGATGGATCAAATATTCCTCAGTAAGGAATTAAACATGTCTTCCTTGTATTTACTCCATCATAGGTGTGTTTATTGCTCAAAAATACCTTGAAAAATCTCTATAGAGAGAAGCAGATGATGGACCCTGCACCAGAAAAGTGATATAGTGCATCACTCAACTTGCTATAATACTCTTACCACTCTAACCAGTAAATGACTTTTCATTGTATTACATATGTAGTGCATTTGCTGTAGTGCATTGTGCATTTTGCACTGTATAGGAGCCTTTTTGTTTTTCCATTAGCCAGTACTGGAAAGTTCAAGCTAATGCAAAAAGTTCCTACAGTAATAAGGTGGCTAATTAGCATTTTACCTATTGTGTAATTGTTCTAATTTCTCTAGTTGCATCATGGGTCATGGGTTGCTTCATTCTTCCCCCAGAGCCTTGTCTTTTCACACCCAGCTGCATATAATGGCCAAGAAATTGATTAAAATAAGTGAGTGCTCTTTCTGAATCAAAAGTTGTATTGATCAAGGTTGGAGAAACTTGTTATTAATAGAGTGGGCCCATGTTTCTAGCAGGTGGAATATTGATTCAAGATGGAGTGCTGTGAACATGTGTGAAATGCTGTGTTACATAAGGTGGAGAGATCTGATGAAGTGGAGAGAGACCTGTTATTTGCTACATGATTGAGTAAAGAGTTGTTTTGCTTTGTGATAAATGGATATGGAAGTATTCAGACTTGCACTTGTACTACATTAACCCAGTGGCTTCTGCAGCGCCTGCAGCTGCCGGATTCTTCTCCATCAATCAACCGCAATTTGTTTGAATCTGACATTTCAGGCTGTGTCCACGTGTCTGAACAAATGCAGCATGGTTGGTCAGTCACAAGGTCTTGAGTTGAAATAAACAGGTACCATAGTTTCTCTTTGTAGATATATATATATATAAATGTTGTAGAAATAACAGACTAGCTTCACTCTTTTGATAAATCATTAGTGTCTTTCAGGAGCAGCTCACATCTATTCACTTTTAAATTTCTGCCTGTGTTGAATGCGTCTGGGGCTGGTGTCGTAACCAGCTTTTTGGAGCTAAATGAAACCAAAGGCTTTTCAGAGTTTTCAAAAGCATAATAAAGCGCTGCGTCGTGCGTAATATATGGAGGCTATGAATCCGTCTGTTGTGACTGAAGCGAGCATTGTGCAGCCAACAAGTGTCCCTGATGACTTTGTCCCATGGAGGAGCACACGGGAGCAGGCTCAGGGGGAGATTGTTTTCCCCTGCGGGCCTTAATAATGTCGCCTGATGGCTTATTCAGTGGGCCCGGTGCAGCGCTAAAAGCTGATCATTACAGGCCCCAGTGCTCTTTCACTCCTGAAGCCCTACCTCCCAAAATGAGCTGTCTGCGTGCGAGAGAGGAGCCTGTGCCGCTGCCAGATCACTAACACTAAACACAAGGCCACAAGTGCTTAACGAGGACTGCTAAGTGTTGGATGCACACCACAGGTCGCATCTCTCTCACAGCCAAAACTTTGAAATCCTATTAGTTTGATTGGAGATGTGTGCACCCCTCTCTAATTGGTGTGCACTGAAGAGGACTGCTCTCTCCTGGGATTTGCTTTGCCTCCACATTGTAATTAGGTGCCTGAAAAATGTGTGTTTTGACCAAATTACTGTTTCTTCAGTTTTATTTTTACAGAGTAAACAGGCAAGATTTTGATTCAACAAAAACTGAAATCCCAACATAAGAGGCCTTCAAGAGGTTACAAGGCCTGTTTAGGGCTGGTCGTGTTTTGGAAAATTATAATTGGAATTTTTCTGACCAGTATTATTATAATATAAATTTTAGAATCAAAGTCCACAGCACACATTTTGACCATGTTACAGCATTAACAGAAGACTGAAATATCAAATGTTGCAATGCATTTTAGATTTTTGCATAGGTTTAAACTACAATATTAGTCAGTTTTGTACATTAACCAAATGCAACCTTTGCTGTTTTGGGATTATTCTTGGTGCCCTCATTGTAAAAGGCAAGCTTTTAGTTGTTACATTTTGCAATAATGTTGTTCCATGATGCAGACAATGCTTTTAAATCCTATTTCATTACACCACTTGACAAAGACAGCTATTTTGAATCTCCTTTATCTTCCTCTACTGTCACAAAAAGTATATTGAGTGTCTCACAATGAATGCTGTGCAGAAGATGACACATATTTTTGTCACTAAACATGTTCAAATTAATTGTTTTGCGCTTCACTGAGCGTTTGATTGACTCACTGGTAACTCAGCTTGTGGTACCAAGTGTTCCCCCAAGATGATGTACGGTCTCAGGAAATACTTATCCATCTTTGCTATCCTCAAAGTTTATGATGTCAACTTCTTAACCTTTTTTACTCCCATCAATAAAGAAATATATTTCATTGTGACGAATTATGCCATTACTTTGCTATTGACCAGACAATAGAGGAAGCTAATTAAATCTAAATGACTAATTACAACTGATGATAGAAGACAGCCATAGACCCATAGCTTAAACTGTTGTGTTGGCTCATACTTCACCTGTATGGGAATCTGTCCTGATAAGCAGAGGTGATGCTCCAGTAGTTCATTAGTTTTCTCATTGATTCAGACCCACTTGTGTTGATGGCACCATTAACAGGACAGGGTACAAGAAGATATTGACGATCTTGTTGAGGTCTTGTATGATAGGTCTCTAATCACTGCTTCCGTGATTAACTCCCACATTGATTTCACCTCGCATCCCTTTTGTCCATGTAATAGATTTGTTGCCACAGCAGCGGATAAGGGGCCCAATCCTATAATTTCCTACCCAGAATATGCTTGTTCTCTGTCAATATTAGGGATCAGTTTACTAATTTGGACATATCACATAAAAATATGAATAAATAAAAAATAAAGCAAAGACCTACATATCGTAATTGAGAAAACAAGGTGGCTTGAGTTATTGAGATCCTAAATGTCAAGGTTGAATTACGAAGATTGTCTTTCATTTATTAACGACATATAAAATTAGAACCAGTGCAGACAACCGCCCATTACTCATATAGGAAATCTATGTTTAATGTTCACACTGACTTTGCCATTCATCTCAAGCTTAACAGACCTGAAAGTATTCAATCAATTAGCCAAGACATAAAAGCTATTCATATTCCTCTTAGTGATTATTGAGTCATGGTCTGTCAGCGCTGTTCCGATGACTCAAGTCTGATGTAAGGAAAAGCCTTGATATAAATGGGCTTGGCAGGAAACCTCAGCAACTCCTGGTAAACAAACTTAGCCCTGCCCCCGAGGGTCACCGCAGCACTTAGGACACGCCCCCATGCATCAAAGTTATGCAACAGATCAGTAACAAAATATATCAATGGGAAGAATATTGAAATGGGGAATCCCTATTTCAGCTGTTAGTCTGTGTGGAAATTGGAACGTTTTTTATCCTCAACAGCTTGGACAGCATGTGGCGCAGTTGGTAGAGGACTTTTCCACTAATCCAACGTTTTGAATGATGTGTGAATATCTTCCATATGGGAACGATAAAGTTCAATTTTATCTTTGTGATGTGTCTTCTGCATCCCATTACTCCTGGGGCAGCCTGTCAGGAGCAGTGGGTGCCACAATGTCATGCTCAGGACCTATCTCTGGTTTTTGAGCTAGGCTTGGTCAGGAATACCTTAGCTGGAGGATTTTACCTTTTGTGTATGTTTTGGGTAGATGGGAGAAATTTGGGCTTGGTGATAGAAATTGAAACCCACCTAGACACAGGGGGAAGCAACCTTCTTGCTAGCCACATAGCCACTGTGCTGATTGACTTTTGCTTTTGCATGGAATGACACACTTAACTACTTAAAAATAAGTGTTTGCCCAACTTTACATTTACTTTTAAGACATCTTTAGAAAACCTTTTTTCCTCTTTTAAAACAGTGCTGTCTGTGCTTTCCTTTGGAGACTACAAAAGTGTTAATTGAATTTTAGCGGAATCCCCTTATAGCAGCCTTTTAGAGAACACGTCCTTTCTAACTTATTTCCTCTTTAATGTAAAGGCTGCTTGGAAAAGTGGGATTTATGTGAACCAGATTTCCTCTGTCTCAGGGCCATAATTTGAAACATAATGAAGAAGGCGCTTAGTGGAGGTGGGTGTCTGTATTCTGGCTGGGGGCAACATCTCCGTGCCATATCTCATCACTGTTTCTCTACATTGTCCCCACTGGCCCCTTTAGCAATTTAGGAGTGTCCACCGCATTGCTATAGTTTTTGTCAGTTTGAATTAGGCTGGAAATGACTGTGTGGAATGTGTGGCATTTGTGTCAAGGTGCCCGTGTCTGTATTGCACTTTTGCTCATTGTAGAACTAGCCTGACGTCATTGATGAAATCTGCCACACAAAAGCCTACAAAATCAACTCATCAAAGACAATATTCGTCATTAGCAGCTATGAGACATGAGCACCTGGGTTTGGGATTGGATGCACTTTTCAGTAAATGTAAAAACAGCAATGACAGGTCTATAATAGAAGGCTTTCTGCAGATAAGACCCCTGCCCTGAATCAACCCCCTTTTTCTGTGTTGTAGATCGCATTCATCCTCATTCACACTGTGAATGAGTGAATTGTAAATTATCACAAACATCACCTGTGTAATTTACCCTTTTACATAATCCTGCAAAGAGATAAAGACATTTCAGGTCAGATTTTGACTTGCTGATTATACTTCGCCTTGATAATGAGACCATGATAACAAGAAAAACATACTTGGAGTTGTTTTGTTTTATTCACACATGTTTAACACACAAACTCTGCATATTTAGTTTTTCTCTAAAACAGAAAAAAAATGTGTTCCACCTTGTGATGTCATGTGGTAATGCAGGAAGTGCTTAAGTGTGTTTTAAAACTCCATACACTTTCATGAGAATCATTTGGATAATTTCAGCCCTAATTAAGAATCTCTGCTGAACTAAAGGTAAAAGGAGCTGTTCATTTGAAAACTACCACTACAAGACATTACAAGTTGGAACAGAGCGTTTTGAGCTTCAGTGCTGTAGCTTGCCTAATAATGCAGGATTGCTTAATCATGTGTGAATTAGACAAAGCACAACTCCAGATATGGTTTTGATAAGGTAACAATTTTCTAACATGGCTTTAAGCTCACAAGAGTCGATTTTGTGTAATATAGGACTTATTTACTTCAGAGGTAAAACACCAGTGCCTCTTGTCTAATGCATAATATTTCTGTGTCCTTAGGCAAAACATTTCATCCACATTGCCTACTATGAATGTGGTGTACATGTGAGTGAATGGTTGTGGCTCAGATTTGCAGCCACATTTCAGTTAGTCAAACTCCAGGCAGCTATGACTTTACAAATACTTTATAAATCCAAATCATTATATCGGATATTATGTTGCTATACGATGTTAAATAATCCATTAAAGCAGCTAAAGCAAAAATGTATAGAATATTTGATGATTTGCCATTCATATTGTGATTGTACAAGATGTGAGTCAGTGACAGTTTCACCTGAATCCATTATTTCCCCATAAACCACTGCTTAAGAGAAACAGGATGAAGACATTTTGCGTAAAACATTTCAGGTGCATTGAGTGCTTTCATGTTGATTTTGCACGCCTACGCACAATGAACAAGTACAACGGAAGGTCTAATGGAAATATTAAGACCCACTCACAGAATAAAGCATTTTAATTTGCCGTATCATAAGAAGCGAAAGGCAGATGTTTGTGCGGTGGAGATAGACGGGAAAATGACTGAAGAGACATTGACGGGGGATATGTGGCACTTTGTAGCAGGTGCCGTGCCTAACTCCTCTCACTTTTGGCATAACCACAGTGGACGGGCAAATTACAGTGGATTAACTCGGCATTGTCCCCAGCATTCGGCCACTCTGACACATTCTCACGTATTCAAGTTGTTAATTACAGTTTGCGGCCTGTGGGTGGTGGAGACTGCGCTGATTGCCAGAGGAAGAAATAAAAAGGGAAAAAGAGAAAATGGGAAGTAATATCGGGAAAAAATTATGAGGACTTTGAGGTCAGAGGACACAAAGGAGGTGACCATAACAAAACACTGTAGTAACACTGTAGAAAAGAATGTTATGTTTTGTTAGTTTCAAAATAATACAAAATGATTAGGGGGCTTGTGGTACTTTTAATTATGTGACCCTAACCTTTTGCAGCAATATTTTATTTGTAATCATTCTGCAAGAACAGTTAACTGTGACATAAGCTACAGTTTTTGAATGGAGCTTCTTGATAAAAGGTCTAGGTCAGGGTTGTCCAAACTTTTTTCATCAAGATATCATACATCATAGACTGGTGATCAAAACAGTGAGTAATTCAAATATGTGAATTTATAACAGGTTTGAATGACCCACCAGACATGTTCATGCTTAGACCCTCAAAATGACACACTAAATCTGCTTGATCAAAGTAGAGTTAAAAAACATGCACTACTACTAGTACTACTATGGGCCAATTCACCTGGAAGCCTGAGAGCCAAAAGAATTTGGTCTGAGGGCCACATTTGGCCCCCGAGCCATAGTTTGGACATGCCTAGTCTAAGTAGTTTATTCATCAGAAATGAAAAAGGTGTATGGTGTGTGTAATTTTCCTGGTGGAGGGTTTGTCACCTGCTTGAGTTGAGTGTTCCACAGTCGGGCACTTCACTTATTTATCTCCATGGAGACAACCATCAGGCCAAGTTACAGGTCAGATCTGTGGAGAAGTGACCCCAACTTACAATAAGATGTATATGTTTTTTTTTTCAAGGTTTGAAGCAATTAAAACACCCTTACAGAATAAATGGCAGTGGATCCCACACCAGAAGTTACATAGTGCACCTCCATCCATCCATCCATCCATCTTCTTCCGCTTATCCGGGGCCAGGTCGCGGGGGCAGCAGTCTAAGCAGGGGCTCCCAAGCTTCCTTCTCCCCAGCCACTTCCTCCAGCTCCTCCGGACGGACCCCGAGGCGTTCCCAGGCCAGCTGAGAGACATAGTCCCTCCAGCGTGTCCTGGGTCTTCCCCGGGGCCTCCTACCGGTGGGACATGCCCGGAACACCTCTCGAGGGAGGCGTCCAGGAGGCATCCGGACCAGATGCCCGAACCACCTCAGCTGGCTCCTCTCGACGTGGAGGAGCAGCGACTCTACTCCGAGCTCCTCCCGTGTGACCGAGCTCCTCACCCTATCTCTAAGGGAGCGCCCGGCCACTCTGCGGAGGAAACTCATTTTGGCCGCTTGTATCCGCGATCTCGTTCTTTCGGTCATTACCCAGAGCTCATGACCATAGGTGAGGGTAGGAACGTAGATTGACCGGTAAATCGAGAGCTTCGCCTTTCGGCTCAGCTCCCTCTTCACCACAACGGTCCGATACAGCGACTGCATCACTGCCGACGCCGCACCGATCCGCCTGTCAATCTCGCGCTCCATCCTCCCCTCACTCGTGAACAAGACCCCGAGATACTTGAACTCCTCCACTTGAGGCAGAGACTCCCCACCCACCCGGAGAGGGCTATCCACCTTTTTCCGGTCGAGAACCATGGCCTCGGATTTGGAACAGCTGATTCCCATCCCAGCCGCTTCACACTCGGCTGCAAACCGCCCCAGTGCACGCTGCAGGTTCTGGTTCGATGGAGCCAACAGGACAACATCATCCGCAAAAGCAGCGATGAAATCCTGTGGTCCCCGAACTGGACCCCCTCCGGCCCCTGGCTGCGCCTAGAAATTCTGTCCATAAATACAATGAACAGAACCGGTGCGAACACAGCTCCTGCTCCAGTCATACAGGGACCGGACAGCCCTTAGCAAAGGGCCCCGGACCCCATACTCCCGGAGCACCCCCCACAGGGCACCACGAGGGACACGGTCGAATGCCTTCTCCAAGTCCACAAAACACATGTGGACTGGTTGGGCAAACTCCCATGAACCCTCGAGCACCCGATGGAGGGTGTAGAGCTGGTCCAGTGTTCCACGACCAGGCCGAAAACCACACTGCTCCTCTTGAATCCGAGGTTCGACTATCGGCCGAACTCTCCTCTCCAGCACCCTGGCATAGACTTTACCGGGGAGGCTGAGGAGTGTGATTCCCCTGTAATTGGAACACACCCTCCGGTCCCCCTTCTTATACAGAGGGACCACCACCCCGGTCTGCCAGTCCAGAGGTACTGTTCCCGACCGCCACGCGATGTTGTAGAGACGTGTCAGCCAAGACAGCCCCACAACACCCAGAGACTTAAGGTACTCAGGACGGATCTCATCCACCCCCGGAGCCTTGCCACCGAGGAGCTTTCTGACCACCTCAGTGACTTCGGCCAGGGTGATGGATGAGTCCGCCTCTGGGTCCCCAGCCTCGGCCTCCTCTTCGGAGGACGTGACGGTGGGATTGAGGAGATCCCCAAAGTATTCCTTCCACCGCCCGACAACATCCCCAGTCGAGGTCAGCAGCTCTCCCCCCGCACTGTAAACAGTGTTGGTGAAGGACCGCTTCCCCCTCCTGAGGCGCCGGACGGTTTGCCAGAATTTCCTTGGGGCCGTCCGATAGTCCTCCTCCATGGCCTCCCCGAACTCCTCCCAGACCCGAGTTTTTGCCTCTGCAACCGCCCGGGCTGCAGCACGCTTGGCCCGACGGTACCCGTCAGCTGCCTCAGGAGGACTCCTTCTTCAGCTTGACGGCATCCCTTACTTCCGGTGTCCACCACCGGGTTCGGGGATTGCCGCCGCGACAGGCACCACAGACCTTACGGCCACAGCTACGAATGGCCGCATCGACAATGGAGGCCACATAGTGCACCTTTAAGTAGCAAATGAGGGGGCGAAAGGGCAAACAGTTATGGGCAAACTACAAACTACTATAACTATATAGACTGAAAAAAAAATAAAAATGGTGTTTTATTGGCTACATATTGGCTATTTCTGTTACATTTGAAGAATCGATGAAGCAAACTATATCCCATTCAAATGATAAATATTTTGTTTTCAGTTATTCAGTTCTATAGCACCAGTCCTAATTTCGAATCATTCTGAAAAGCCATGAATATACACATTATTGCAGATAATATGTATTGCTTTTTGTATAATCTAGTTGTCAGCACTTGAATTAAAAGTTTTGTTTTCTCTCCTTTAGAAAGGTCACATTCATTGATTACATTTGAACAAAAGGTGCTCTATGCGACTTTTCTGGCAGAGGGTTCCCAGGTTCTTGTCTCTATGGAAATATAATACTTGGCCAAGAATATTCCACAGCATGGCTTTAAACGTATCTATCTTCACAAGCAGGAGATACCACCAGGCCAAGTTACAGGTCCGAGCCGCTCAGAATGCAAATTTTCCTTGATACTTTCAAACTTTAAAAATCTCTGTAATAGAATAAAAGAAACACATAGAAACCATACTGTGAAACATTCCAGGCCACTAAAATCCTCAGAAGACAAGCTACTCCACCAGAACAGTTATAGTGCACCTTTAAGAGTGTTGTTTACCTATGTTTTTGAGAACATGCAGAGTTTAAACTCTGTCTTTGATGTCTCATGAACTCTAATGATGGTCTGACTCCTCGGAGAAACCTCTTCATTACAGCTCAGCACAATATGCAGCTGACAGTCAAACTAGGACGCTTTTTATTTTCCCCAGAGTTTACTCAGGCTTGATCAAAACATCTTATACCAAGCTGTCTCACTCTCACTCTTTTTTTCTCTCTTTCTCTCTCTCTCTCTCTTCCTTTCACCCTGTTTTTCTCTGTTTCCTTCTCTCTCTGTTTCCCCCGCTGTCTCTCCCTTTCGCCCTTTCTCTTTTTCTTTCTCTCCCTCGCTCCCTCTCGCACTCCTTATCGCTCTTTCTCTCTCATTCTCTCTCTTCCTCTCTCTCTTTCACTCTCACACACTCACGTTTCTGTTGAATTAGCTTCGGCATATGCACAAACAGCCCTAAATGTTCCCAATGACGCACATATTCAATAGACTTTCAATTAATGTGTGTGTTCGGCATTACCTCTGACTCTCAGGATCACTTACAGTCAGATATGATGCAAGGCGTTTATACAAGCTGTACTCAAAACTAAATAATGAATAACTATAAAAGGGAAGTACACCGAAGATATGAACTGCTGGGTCAATGGAAGATGAGCACTTTGTCTAGGACTTTTAGTGTAATTGAGGGAAGTACACTCACAATGTAGATTATAGACCACTGAACATTTGTCCTTTTTATATTGTTTTCTATGAATTATTATTATTTGTTCCTCTTGATCTGCATTTTCAGTCTCCTGGCAACTGCCAAACTGAAAACTATTGAAACTCATCTGTCACTGACCAACAAGAAATTCAGTTCTGTTTTTCCAATTACTTCATATCAATTTAAATCTCAGTAAATAGTTTAGTTAAATATGTTCCTTGTAGTTTTTCTAGTGGGGGTCCTTCATCTACCTGTCTTCATAGAGATTATTGCTCCACACTATGGCATTTAATTCACATGCAAGATTGATGTGTTTATTGCTAAAATACTTTGAAAAACATGCTTTTGTATGTGAGCAAGCTCGCTTCTTCTCAGATCTGACCTGTAATTTGGCCTAGGGACATCACCTGCTTTTCTAGAAAGTTTAATGCCATTGTTAAGAACTATAGTGTGGAACATTCCAGGCACAGCAATAAAATCTTAATAGAGATAAGCAAGTGGCAGACTTCACACTTCACAAGATAAACTTACACAATGCACCTTTAAGGGGCCAATACTATGCTAGTCTCTGATCTGTTATAATGTTGTTTCCCCATCAAAAATATACCTGAAGTTTTGTTTTGTTTAACATGTGAACTGTGCAGATTTAGGCTGAGTTCTTCTCTCAAAAGGAAAACACTCAAACAGGTCTGAATGAAACAAAACATAATTCCAGTGTGAATGAAAAAAAACACAACTCCAGGTATGTTTTGAGGAGATAACATTCTAACATGGCTAAAAGCTCACAAGAGTAAATTGTGTGCAGGTGTAAATAGTGTGAAGTTTTGAGATTGAGTACATTTCTCACCTAAAATGTCTTCACTGACTTAACTGCATGTGCCACCTTGAGCTCTGAGCTATAGCCACATACATATACAGTATTTTAGCCTTATATTAATCAGTTGATTTAGGGTATTTTGTTTCTTGTCCACTTTTCCTAAAATATGTTTAAATTGAGAAAAGCATTTTTTTCTTTTTACATTTCACCTGTCACATGTCCATACTCATATGCAGCACGTGGGCGGAGGCGTGATCTTTCCTCTTCTCAGCGCACACTTACACAGGTGCTGTCTATGGGACTATAGCATTAGCTCCATCCCACTGAACTCTCAATGGATCCAGCTGTGATTCAGAGAGCTCTGGGTGTCACGACGACGCCTCTCTCCCAAAGAGCAGAGGCAGGTTTTGTCTGTCAGTGACGTCATCCACCCAGCTCAGACTAGACGTGCTTTTTCATTCACAAATTGTTAAGGACTGGTACAAGTGGTGTCATCATTAAAGTAGGATGCAGATGCTCAGAGGTTGAGTTGCTGTTTTTCAGATTCTAGAATGTGCCACGCTCACAGATGAGGGGCAAGATTTTCCTTAGTATAATGCAGGATTTGTATGAGAAATATCCAAAAAGAAAATGGACATGATCATTATTACTGGTACTTGATATATTACAGTAAAAATCTGCTTTTAAAACAATATTACTTTTAGCGGTCTCCCATCTGTATTAAATATTTCTGGCCTATAGAATGTTGTGATGTCAGAGATGCACCAATCCAGCTTTTTCATTTCCGATTCTGATTTAGCTTCAAGTATCTGCTGACACCCAATATCAACTGATACCAGTGCAGACAAAAAAATGTATTTAATTCCTTTCAACAAAAACTGATCCAAATATGTTATTTAGCTGTTATTTATCTTTCAATTAATTACAGAATAACTTTGTGTAAATACAAGTTTACAATATTATGAGATTTTCACAATTTACAGTTCATTTGTCCAAACAGAATATTGGCTGAACTAATATTTGGAAGCCCATATCCGATTCAGCAAATCTTTCAGTATCGCCGCCAATATCCAATACCAGTATTGGAATGGTGCATCCCTAGGCCAACGATTTGACATCATTTTATAAATTCTTATGGAGTACTAATCACTTCTGTACAATTTAGTTTGATATTACTGCTACTAAAACTACTACAGCACCTTTTAGCCATTTATTTAGAGATTCTGATTCTTTTCTTTTTTGTTATTATTTATAACCTCATATTCAAATCAAGTCAGGTGGATCCAAGATGAGAAAAGTAAAGAAGCCTTTGTTTTAAATGTGTTACAGTGGGCCTGCTTTATGTGTGTAGCACAAATCAAAATACAGACAAGTCTTAAGTGTTGACCCACTGAACAGGAAATAGATTTATTATTTAAGACTGGCATTTAGTACCAATTACGCCAACACTGACATTTACAGTGACTTTCACAAATTAACCTTTTTAGTGAAGAGACAAATCCTTTTTATTATATTAAGTGCTTTTAGTGGCATTCCAGCATATCTGCTAACTTGGAAAATACATTTAAATACATTTTTTCTTTTCTTTTTTTTGTTGTTGCCGATATTAGTTTATTTATTTTTTATTTATTTATTTTCTTTACTTTTTGTACTTTTTCATTTTACTTAATTCAATAATTGATTAATTTACTTATTTAATTTGCTGAATGACTTGTCCCCAGACACTTTTGCCATTGCGTCAAACAGAACAGGACAGTTGTACTTCAAAGAGCACATTTGATGTCCCCATTTTATTATTTGGCCTCAAAATGATTCAGCTGAACTCAAATAAAACACCATTTAAACTGTGGGCCATCAGAGGTTATTTGCAAAGGGGAAATCATCATAGATCTATATGCAGATAATTACTATAATCCTGTTCAAATTCAAACCATTAGGGCTTTGTTTGGCGGAAATGGTCTTGGTTATTATAAGCTTACTAATCATACCACTGGCCAGTTTTCTATGGTTCAGTTCCTATCAAAACAAAGCGTTAGTCAAAAGATCTGTTCACAATGCCGTCTGGCCTTTAAACCCTCAGCACTGCCCAGATGTGTACATTACCATTGCGTTGGTTCATTTGTTACTGACTGTTCTCATCCTAGATATAATAATTGGGTGAAAGCAAAAAGTCTTTGTTGGTAAATGGTAGAGGCTGGTCTATTTGTTTTGTAAGGCTAGCGTGGGCCATCAGGAGAGCAGGTCCTGAAATAATTAGCCGCTCAAGTCGGAAGTGATCAACGTCACTGTCTCTACCCATATAAGAAAAGTTCCCCAGCCACTCAAGTGTGTGACATCCTGCTGTGAATACAATCTCATTTAACTGGGTCTATCCCCAAAGTTAACACAGGGAAGTTTTGAAGTGGCTTTAATCTTGGCTATGTTTATTGATGAGGTGGATGTTTACTTTACTGCAAGCACTGCATAGGGGAACTAATGAAATTCATTAGTTTGTTGATTCGTCTTCTTCGGTCCAACTAAAGATTGCAGTGGAACCTGAGAGAAGCAAAACCATCAGTGTATTTTTGAGCTTGTCACCTCAAGTTGATGGTATTGTTAACTGTAGTAATGGACTGTGCACTATGATTGTAAAAAATCCATACTTAGATATCTTAGATATCAAAATGACCTGAATATTTTAGAATGGCCATAATAAAGCATGAACAAAGATGTACTTCATGACAAACAATAGCAACTTAATGCTTAGTAACTACTTAATTTCCGCGTTAGGTTTAGGAGTTGGGGAATTAATTAAAGGTGCATTGCGCAACTTTTCTGCTGGAGGGTCCGCCACTTGCTTGTCTCCATGGAAATGTTATTGCTTTGCGTAGAACATTCCAAGGTATGACATTAAACACATCCCTCTAGCCTTTATTCATTAGGGGTGTTTCTATTGCTCTAAAATACAATCATTCCTTCGGTGAATAGGGACGACTCTCCACAGATCTTAGTTGTAATGTAGCGTAGTGCTGTAATCTGCTTGCCTACTTTATGTTAGATATGTTTAATCTAACTATGGAACATTCTAGACAAAGCAATGACATTTCTATGGAGACAAACAGGTGACCCTCCACTAGAAATGTTACCCAGTGAACTTTTAAGTTGCTACTATGCCTGAAACTTTATTAATAAACAATTTGTTCATTATGCATTAAGTATTAGTTCATGCTTTATAAAACTGAATTACAGTGTGGAGATAGAGTGTTACAGACCACATACAAAGTACAATTATTTTGTGTTGAAAATTACATTATGCAGTTCAACAAAAGGAGTACTTTTATCATCATTGAGAAATTAAATTCAGTAACAAGTATCACCCCTGTATGTGGCATTTTTGGTGTCTTGATAACATTCCTTTGAATTACTTAATTTTAGTTCAGTTTAGTTTCCACACATATCAAAGAATAGGGTCCAACATATGTTTGCAGGTTAGTGTTACAATCTAGAAAACAGACTTTTTTATCTTTGTTTGCTTAAATGCTTTCTGGACTCAGACCTGGTTCATTCACCTTTTGATCAGTCCGGCTGCTCTCTCTCCTAACACACGGACAACACAATCCACCATGACCAAGTAAGCGTTAAATGAGCAATTTTAGGTGCAACAATTCTCAAAGTAACTGTGATCTCATCTCGTTTTGCCAGGGGGCGCTGTGTCTTTGCCTTGCTCTTCGTGCTTCATGTGTGTGTGAGTGTGGAGTTGACTGGTTTATATGGCAGCTTCAGCTCTCCGGGCTTCCCTCAGCCGTACCCCAATAACCAGCTACAAGTGTGGAACATCAGCGGCCCAACAGGACACAGGTTTAAACTCTACTTCACCCACTTCAGTTTGGAGCCCTCAGACCAGTGTGAATATGACTATGTCCAGGTACAAAACTACACTTGTATTGTATTGTAAGTAAATGTCCTTTTTGTTATGTTTAAAGGGCCCATATTATGTAATTTTCTGAGCTGTGTTATAATATCTCCTCTTCAAAAACATACCTAGATTTGTGTTTTGTTTCTTTCACACATGTTTAACACACAAACCCTGCATATTCAGGCTGAGGTATGTTTTTGATTAGGTAACAACATTCTAACATGGGTTAAATCTCGACTAAAGAGTCAATTTCATGTAACATAGGACCTTTAACTTACGTATTTTATTTGACTACTTGATTACTTATTAGACTATATTGCATTTTAAAGATAAATGTGATGCTTTCTATTCTACAACAATTCTAAAAAGTCTCATAGTTTGTTACTTTTGTGAAGGAGCTTTCCAGGTCTTTTCCTATTGCATGTGGACTCAATGACTTCAGACTAGTTGCTCGTGTCATTAAAGTGTTTGGGAAGCTTGTTCTGGCTCTGCTCAGACCCCTGGTGGCACCATCTCTGGATCCTCTACAGTTTACCTATCATTTAGATGTGGAAGATCTTCTGCAGTGGGCGCACTCATACCTGGATGGTGTTAAGAGGTCTGTGAGGGTATTCTTTTTTTATTTCTCCAGTGCCTTTAATACAGTCCAGCCCTTTCTGATGAGTGAGAAGCTGCTCAAGATGGATGTCTGCTCCTCCATTGTCTCTTGGATTACTGACTACCTATCAGGCTGAGGACCACCCTGTCTAATACAGTGGTCAATAATGTAGGAGCTCCTCTAGGGTACAGTCTTGTCTCAGTTTCTGTTCACTCCATACACCTCTGATTTGAGCTGGAGTACAGAACACTGATTGCAAACTTTGTGGAGTGGTCCCAGGAAAACCATCTGCTCCTGAACGTTGACAAGACCAAGGAACTGATGACTGACTTCAGAAGAAAGAGGACACCAGTGGAGCCCGTCAGAACCATGACATGGAAATAATGGACTGCTACAAGTACCTTGGCGTCCAGATGAATGACAGACTGGACTAGAGGGACAACAGTAATGTTGTGTACCAGAAGGGCATGACTACTTCCTGAGAAAGCTCAGATCTTTCAATGTGTGCAACAAGCTACTGGAAAATGTTCTACCAGTCTGTGGTGGCCAGTGCTTTGCTGTGGTCTGCTGGGGGAGCACCACCAGTAAAAGGGACATTGAGCAGATTGACAAACTGATCACATGATCGAGCTAGAGACATTTGTCACAGTGAGGGACAGGAGGACACTGGACAAACGGATCTCTATCATGGACACTCCTGCTCCTCCACTGCACCAGACTATAGGGACAGAGGAGCTTATTCTCCAACAAGCTCCTACAGCTCTGCTCAAACAGTGAGAGATACAGGACTACATTCATACCATACTCCATACAGCTGTACAACAACTCACGTCTTATGTCTTTTCATCTCTCTCTTGCTATCTTTTTTGGTACTTATTTAGAATTTATTATTTCTATATATATTTTTGTTCTTTTATATTATATTATATTGTGATGTGTGAGCTACTGTGCCTAAATAATTTCCCTTGTGGATCAATAAAGTTTGTCTAAGTCTAAATCTAAGTCTTTTGTTTCATTCAAAGCCCTATGATCTTCACTTAGAAAAGAGTCACAAAGAAGGATTACCCTCTGTGCAGATTGTGGGCGCAATTTCACTAATTAGACGGTTTGTTGTGGCTTGAGTTTAATCTACAATATCTGCAGTTCTAACAAGTGCTGAGTTGGCCTATTTGCTTGGAGGTAGTAAAAAAAAAAAACATAAGCTAAGTGAATTCCTGTTTCTAACCAAGTCTCCCATCTTTCTAATCTTTCAAAATAACTATACCTACTATACAGGGTGAACTGAAAAGGATAAAAATCATACAATTTGTATCTTGTCTTGTATTATTTTTGAAGCTGCAAAGTTATCATACAAAACTTTAAAAATAATTTGGAACTTTCAATATAGCATTTGTATGAGAACCTTAACTTAAAGTGCCTGTGACAGGTTACACCACTCATTTTACTAAAACACACACATTTGTTTTCCCAATATGGCCAATTTTTAGGCAAAACATTTTACTTCCTGATTGTAAATCACAGTAGAGAATTTCATAACTGTTACCTAGAAAAACTCCTGTAATCTACACAGAAATTTTCTGACAAATACAGATGCATGAAAACACCTTTATTTTGTTGAATTAATGTTCAAGGTATCATAAAAAAATGTTTCTTATGTAAATTGTGCTAAACTTTTGGACAAAATTCTTGATAGTGCGATGTCATCACTGTGTCTAGAAGTCTCTATTTCCTCTGCTTATCTACTTATCAACATTTTTTTTCAACTTTTCTTCACAAATTGCTTCTTGATTTGTGTAAAGCTATAATTTATATTTACAATAGTGATAATTCCACCAAATTACGTCAAAATGAGAGAATCCTAAAAATCTCTCATATGCACTTTAAGTAATAATAATTTAACTGAGCTTCTCAGATTAATATTTGACCAGGCTTTGTACTTTGTAAAATAATTCAATGCAGTATTGATTACCACTCTTTCTGAATTGATCTTCGACCCTGTCAGTGCAGGTTTTTGCTGAGGGCAATGAGACTCTGCGGTTCTGTGGAGAGGAGAAGA
The DNA here is from genome assembly GCA_034769755.1 of Odontamblyopus lacepedii. NCBI lineage: Eukaryota > Metazoa > Chordata > Actinopteri > Gobiiformes > Gobiidae > Odontamblyopus > Odontamblyopus lacepedii. Next base: position 28,011,352 of record CM068345.1, on the reverse strand, counting down.
AGAACTATGAGGGCAGCCCCAAGAACACAGTCATCATCTCAGCCTCAAACCTCCTGTCAGTGGTCTTCCGGAGTGATTTCTCCAACGAGGGAAGATTCACAGGATTCCAGGCTTTCTACACCGCAGAAGGTAATGGCACTTGTCCATGGTTTCAGATTGAAAACAAATTAAGTTTAAGACTGTTGCCATAATGCTTAACAATTTAAAACCACATATCCTATCTTTTGAGTGGGAAAAGTCAACTCGGATGTTGCAATAGCCAACAGATGTTTGTGGTCATGGTCTGCAGAACTAATCTGTAGTGAGATTAAAGCGCAAGATATACAAAGACATCATACTGTGCTAATGGCCAAAAGTCATCTGGAACTATTGTGAAAAGGCTCCATTCGCCAAAGTTTATATGCCTTCCTGAGACTTTCTTCTTACCCAGTTTTTAAGCCAGTCCCCTCTTTATCTTAAGGGTTGATACAGCAGACCAAATTATGTCAGATGCCTATTCAGAAGTAATTCTTGAAGAGATAGTGTGGACCGTCACCTTTGACTCCTTGTGACAATGATCCATGAGAACCAGTAATAATATTTAAATCATTTCCTCAGTATGTAGCTCTTGCAAAGTCATGTGAGTCTGTTTACAGTACAGAGATATTGGCAGCAAAGCAAGCCCCCAAAGATGATATGCATTCACTTTATTTTGTGGTTCATCTTGCTAAAATATATGATGGAATTCTTTCTAGTTCTGGTGGCGTTGTCATAAAAAGTGAAAAATTTTGCTTTTAAAAATGTATCACACATTTTGTAGACATCAACGAGTGCCTCTTGAAGGTGGATGGAGAGCATGTGTGTGATCATTTCTGCCACAATTACATCGGAGGATATTACTGCACTTGTCAACAGGGATATCTTCTCCATGAGAACAACAGATCCTGCACAGGTAACTGACTCCAAAAAGGTATGTTTATCTAGTTCAATCTAAGTCAATGGGAAGAGGGGGCAGGACCCTGACACAAAGCTGTTTGACCAAATATTGATCTTTGTAATAACAGTGGATTTTGTAATGTAAGTATTTCCCAGAATCCCATGTTACTACTGTGAGGTAAACTACACAGTGCTCTAAAGCCGCTTTCAATACTGTGTCCAATGAGGCAAGTGTCACCTTCTTAAAATAGAACCAATCATCAGTCCACGTTGGGGGTCAAGGGTTAAAGATGTATTCAAAAAGTGTTCAAAATGAGAATCTCTCTTTCACTGTGGTTCACTTCGAGGTCACTGGGTTTTCTGGATTTTTTTCCTTGCAGAGAAGGAAATTGTCATTGGATCTGGGATATGCCAAACAGTATTTTTATTAATTACAAAGAAAATAAATATATCTGTAGTCTTCTGTTTAAATCTGTTCGAAATGAGTGAAATTGTAAAAGTGGCTATTGATTTGTTCACCTCTTGTTAGCATTCATGGCTGGTTTTCACTAACTAACACAGCTGGCTTGTGCTAACTATTTCAGTAGCTGATCTTTGCCAGTTGGTGTAGAGGCAAGGTTAATTACTGTGGAGTCCTGCGGGAAAAGTGACTTTAAAAAGGCATTAAAAATTGAAACCTGTGCACAGTGCTAATAGTCCACTGGCACTGAGTAATTAATCACAATTACCAGTTGATGTGCCGCACATTATTATTCTTTGCCAGAGGAAAAAAGCACGGACAAAACAAATCATGCAATGAATAGGCAAAAATGATTATCTGCCTCTAGAATTCACTAATAATATGAATGGCATTTACTGTGCCCCTCTGCGCGACTCATTTGTTTTGGTCTACCCTCACATCTGCACACATGCCAATGCAATAACAGCAGCTAAATGAAGGCCATCATTTATGAAAAATGTCTAAATCAGCATTGAAAAAAGTTGCTTTTTATTGTTAAACTCTAAATCCTTGCACACAACATGAATGGAGAAATTGTAACATCAAAGTTCTTAGAAGAGTGTAAAACTATTATTAAAAACTATATGTGTAAAAAGCTAGCTCAAAGCTGCCATCTGTAATTATATTGGCCTGTTGTATTCTCATATATTACCATTAGATGCTATCTCTGTTACTGCTGTCTGATGGTGAGTCAGCTTTGGCCTCACAGACTTGTTCAAAAAATCAAATGGTTGCTTTAACATTCATCAACCCTGTACTGTCACAAAGTGCAGTATTTGTATACAGTGTGCATGAATGAGATGTGTTCTATTGTATAGGAAATGTTATATTAAGATATTACAGTGTTTTGATAGCAATGCATTTGCAAGTAGGTTACACTTTGGCAGCCCTGAAATACAAAACATCTACAGCAAAAAATAAAAATAAATCTAGTATATCTATTATCTTCCCAGTGCCATGTAAGAGCCAAATCTGGACTGCCCTCTCTGGCATTCTGACCAGTCCTGGATACCCAAACCCATACCCTCCCATGACCCAGTGTAACCACACCATCAGCTTACCAGAGGGCTACAGAATCCAACTGGACTTCTCTGCACCCTTTGATATAGAGAGCCACCCAGAAGTCCCCTGTCCCTACGACCTGCTCCGAGTAAGTCACGTACCTCAATATATTCCACCTCATGCTTGTGTGTGGGAGGGCTATCACTGATCTGTCCACCAGTGGAGACAAACTGCTTAGACATGTGGGACTATGCATATGTACGTTTAGGCAGGCATCAATCAGGCAAGAGTGTAGTGACTAAATGTGTCTCCCTGTTTGAAAGATTTCGACCGCTGGACAGGAGTATGGGCCTTTTTGTGGATCTACACCTCCGAAGAACATCGATACAGGAAGTTACCAAGTCCATGTGGCTTTCAGATCGGACAGCAGTGGGAGAAACAAAGGATGGAATATGAAGTATAGCAGTGTCAAAGTTTGATCAATGACAGCTGTAACGGGGGACAGCCGTACAATATATGATACGGCATAGAGTTAGAGTTTAATGTATGGTTTTTATGGTAACATCTATCTTTTCATGATTCATTCAGTAAAGACAAAATATATCAGCCCCTGTGGCTAAAGAAGTGCCTTATGAGATGGACTGTTGGCAGCAGTTAAATTAATGATGCTGTTGACTACATTATATTCATTTATTCTCCTTTTTTGTGAGGTCCATATGCTTTTAGGACTGCAAAATATATTGGAAAAAAAGTGAGTTAATAAATGGCATTTTAATTCATGGTTTTTCCTTATTAAATTCTGCTTTCATATTATTTTGGTCTTGCTTTAGATTTGGCATCTTTTAAGGCATGTACATTTTAGTTGTAATTGTACCTGTTATTTCTGAATAAATAATTGAAAGACAAATTGAAAGATTAAAATCACTGTTTAAATATCAACATCAAATTTGTATGTAGCCTATGCGATTAATATTTAATGAATCTTATTATAACTGGCACACCATGTGCTAGGTCAAAATAATGCATACATACCATAACATAAGCAGTGGATAGAAGTCTCTCAGCTCAGTTCTCAAAGCAGTGAAGGCGTTTAACCCTCATGCATTATTCAGCTCATTCAGTCACTCTTTAGCTGTACTTCTCTATCAAAACAGTCATTACAGGCTTCTTCAGGTCTGTCAAATTAGCTCTTGTTCGGCACTTTTGAACGCACTCACCAACGCTTCCTCCATCTGTGGCGCTCAAGAGGGGCAGGAGAGCACGGTCTCAGTCTACTTGGATAAAGGATTAAAATTCTCTTGTGTTGAATCATCCACGGTCTACGCACCTCTCTGGAATCACATGACCACATAATGCATCTGATTAACATGACTCTTACTGCAACTACAGTATTGAAATTGATACTCCTTTTTTATGTGTACAGTAACAGTGGTGTAAAATGGACAATGCAATACCAGTCTGTGACTCAGTTGAACCTATTTTAGTATTTCTTAGGCTGTCTGACTCACACTGCACCCTATTGCAGGCTGTACATCCTATGGATTCTTTAGCTTATGTCACCCATGCAAAGACATGCACGTGATGGGACTGATCTCTGGTGGTTGTCTGATAGTGTCACAGTTGTCAGTCAGTTATACACAACTTTATATAGGAATTCTCCACCGGGAATCACCTGTCCAACTCAGTTCTGTGGTAATAGGGAATGTGACCCAAAAAACAAAAATTCATTAACATTTATTCATTGCGGGTGTTTCTATTCCTTCTGTGAATAGAGGCGACTGTCCACAGATCTGAACTGCAATGTGTCGTAGTCCTGTAATTTGCCTGTCTCCCTCTCTACCTATACTCTAGAACATTCTAGACAAAGCAATATCATTTCTTATCTCTACATCCGTAGAGATAAGCAGGTGACGGACCCTCCACTATAAATGTTACACAATGCAACGTCACGATTACAATATTAATTGATTGGAAAATGTATCACTTGGTTTTTCTTCAATTCCTCAACATAAGACATATTTAACTGAAGAGGTGGGAAAGAAAATATCACCATTATCTAGAGTAGTGATTCTAATGTACATGATGTAGCTTTATACTGCATTTAATACAAGCAGATAACTAGAACTGACAGTTTATGCTTCCCTGTGTAAGATTAAATTCACCGGTCACACAGTTAGAGCATGAAGGAGGCTGGGGGCTCAATTAGGAGTGGGTGGGAAAATTATCTGCACTGCACTGAATCACAGTGACTATATCACTAAAATAGCAAATCGCCACATGGTTTAGATCCTATTTAATTGCCGTGTTGTGATTTTAAATGTGTAATAAGATATGTGGTCACTGCTGCAGACCCATTGACCCATACACTGGTTTAGCATTTGGATCCCAGTGGCTAAAGGTCTATTGTGTTTTCTGCAAAATCATCAAACCACAAGAAATAAGGTCTGCAGTATGAAATGTCTACAGGCTCCTCAGGGCAGGGATTTCTTACAAAGCCAAACTAAAACTGTTCTTACAGGAGCTGAAGTCAGTTAACTCCTAATGTAATCCCAGTGTGGCAGGGATCAGTGCCGTCAGATGCTCACTCAGTCCTTGTGTTGTGCCTGGTCGGGGCCAATTTCACAGGAATTACGCACACCATGACTCCTATTAGACTACTGTCGGGAGATACTTGGCAACAGCATGCAGCAAACAGGCCTAGAGTAAAAATGAAGTAATCAACAATGTAGCATCAAACATAGGGGAGGATGACTGTTAAAGGTCCTATATTAAACAAAATTGACTCTTGTGAGCTTTAAGCCATGTCAGAATGTTGATACCTCATCAAAAACATACCCAGAGTTGTGTTTTGTTTCATTCACACGTTTGAGTAACTCTTTACTAGTCTATCTACATCTCCAAAACTCAAAATGCTCTGTTCCATCTTGTGATGTCATGAAGTGGCAGTTTTCAAGTTAACCTTTTACCTTCTGCTCAGTAGAGATTGGCAATTCCAGGGCTGAAATCATCCAAATGATTCTAGTGAAGGTGTGTGGAGTTTAAAAGCACAGTGGAGCATTTTCTGTATGACCATATGACATGAAAAGGTGGAATAGAGTGTCTTTCAGTCTGAGAGAACTCAGCCTAAATATGCAGGGTTTGTGTGTTAAACATGTGTGAATGAAACAAAACACAACTCCAGAAAATAGCGTAATACAGGCCCTTTAAAAATATTAATTTGGTAGTGCATTGCATCATAGTGAAGTATATTATGAATTAACAATCCTATTATTTTAAACTACATGGGATATAAAAAGCACACTTGTACTTGATCTGCAATCAGATTATTTTCTCCCAATTAATAAGTCAATATAATATGAACATTACTCTTTGCCTGTTTAGTTTACCTTTCTTGGGAAACATTTGCTATTGTATTTAAGAAAATAATGGATTTTTGTTCTAAAAGTTTGAAAGTTACCTATTGACACTTTCTTTTATTTGGTTTTGCAGTTTTGTGATGTTTTGTCAGTATCATCTCGGCACTGTCATTTTGAAAAATATGAAGAAGAGAATCAAACAATAAACCCCTTCTTGTATCCAATATTCAACTACAAGACTTTGGTGACATCTCAATCTTGCAAAAACACAGCTGCTGTATAATCGCTTTTTAAATCAAAACAGTGTGATTTGCATTACTTTATAAGGAGATGACTGTGCTGACAGCAGACATGACCTATGACTCATTTTCCTTGCATCATATAGCCAATAGACTCTAACTTTCAGAATGGTAAATGATTATGGGAGCATTCATCCAGAAATACTGCTTCAGTGCAACTTTTGTATGAACATAGTGTTATTACCCCTATGTCAACCACAGACAAGCTCTTCAGCGAGTCACTCACATTCACAATATTGTACCAAATGTAATTACACTGTATTTATGAAGCTGGAGGAAACAAACATGGAAAAATATTGCATGTTCTGTGGTACAACAATATTGTAAAATGGTTTGAGCTTTAGGATGCTTTCCAATAAGAAGGCATTAAAAGTTAAGTCAGCTTATCAAATACAGTAAATTATGAAAGTGTGGTTGATTTCCCTCATTACTGAATCATAAGCAATGATTACATTAAGACCCTCTCAGGAAAATACAAAAATACACTTTCTTTTTAGACAAAACCTAAAGGAGAAAACATAAAGAGTTCAAAAAACATAAATAAAATAAAAAAAAGATGTTCATAATACATTGCACAACAAAGAAAAATATGAAAAGTACCCAAACTGGTCATTAGTTTTGGCAGCTAGTCACCCGGATCCAAGTGGTTAAAGCTGGCAAAGTGTTATAAATGTAATATTAACATTTGTATCACAAATATTCTTAGTAACAGCCAATTCCTTCAAGCCTGAGGCAGTAATATAAACTCTTATCAGTCTTCTCAGGTGGAGGCCATCCTCTACTGGTCACCCTTGGCCATTGTGTCCTGCTCTGTGCTTGTGAGTTTTTGTGTTTGGTTGCTGTCAGTTTGAGAGTTACTCCTGAGGAAGTGGACTGCCTGGATCTGCTCAAGTCTCTTCTTCAGCTCTGCCTCACAGGCCTGCAGCAGAGAGGACGTCCTGCTTCTGTCCCAGCCCAAAATCTGCTCCATGGCTTCCACTCCTCGGCTCACCACCAGCTAAACGAGAAAGAAAGAACACTTTAACTATATTATTTACAGCTTTGCAGGCAAGAATGTAAGAAGAATGACTCAGGTGTAGCAATTCATTAAGGGGTTAGAAGTTAGTAACTATTTAATTAATACCAAAAGTCTGACTCATATCAATTTATCTATTTGTTCATTATGATTTAAGACTTTTTTTTCTGTTTTATAGTAACTATACCTCACTTAGCCATAATAAAGTTGCCAAAAGATGCAATAATGTGAAAATTATATTTAAACTAGAATTAGTAGTTTAACATTGTAAGAAATTAAAGGCAACATCACCAATCTGGAGTTGTAAACTGGAGTGAAACAACAGAAGCAACATTATTGCAACTGCCAGTCACCATATGATTTGAGAGGAACAGTATTTTTGTCTGCTAAATGACTGCTAAAGTATACCTGCAGGTCTTCTGTGGAGAGCCTGGTTTCAGGGCTAGTTTTTCCTTTCAGAACCATGAGCGTCCGAGTCAGGAACCCAGACACTGAGTCGACCTCCATCCCATCAGGGACATCCAAGTTTGCCACTCCAGACTCTGCTATAATAACGACACAGGTTAATCCATAGTTTCTATTGAATTTGTGATTCAAAGACAATGGCTCCACCTGCTGGCAACACAGCAGAATTACATCTCAAAATATAACGTAATATCATTGTAAGTAGAGTCAAAAGAAAATCTTAATACAGACAGACAATGGCGGGCATACTTTATATACCTTAAGATACACACATTCTTAAACAGAAATATTTTATAGGTAACAACAGAATTGGAATTACTTTGATTTTCAGTGCCTTGCCCTTGATTCATAGATTTGAGGTAAAGCTGTAGCAGCTCTTTAGACTGTCTCTCCTCCTCCTTTCTGTCCAAATATCTCTGCAGTGTCTCCTGGAAGTCCTCGGTTCTTTTCTTGTCATAGCCCAGAGTAGAGGCCAGCTCAGTGTGAGGGACGTCTATCAACATCTACAGGAGAGAAATGCATTCATAGTAGTAAACCTGTTCAGTGCCTTTTGAGTAGCCTAAAACATAAAGCCATTGTGTATGGAGTAAAAACAAATGTCATTCATAAGAAATAATGTTGCAGTACCTGTAAATCTGCCTCTGACATGAGGATGACACTTGCCATGTCCTCCTTCAGCCGCTGAGCCAAATTCACCCAGGGATAAGCAGCAGCATCCACTTCATCTGTGTCCATCAGTACAGAGTCCCGGGCCATCCACGCTGTGCCGCCATCCACTGCAAAACATCATAATTTCATTACATTATTATACTTACGTACTGTAGGAAGGTTTAGCAAAGTAAATAACATACCCTTTTTAACTGGTGACCATGTCTCTTTTTCAGCCAAAAGCATAAATTTTGTGTTGAGTGGTAAACACAAAAAGTAGGCTTGATCCTCCACAATCGTCCCATCTTCTTCAAGGACTACCTTGACTGAGGAGCTCGGACTGAAACCAAGCGACTCCCCTCCTGAAAAAAAAAAGAAAAATAGTATGGCAGCTACTTCAGTCTTTAGGTTATCTGGGGACACAAACACACAAAAAGCTGATGCCTGGGGGTCCACATTTTTTCAATGTCTGAGCAGAAGATGCAGCTCATTTCTCATTTTTATTACACATTTAAAACAAACTTTATTAAACTTTATTCACTCAAATAGAATAACTACATAATCATCTGCTTAGAATAGAAATAAATACTAATAGCTTAAGCATGAGAAGGGAAAGGTGTAAAAAGGAGTGCTTTGCAGGTGACACAAGACATTGGTATGTCAGACAAAGACAGGTTTGTCAGTGTTGTTGTTTCCAAGAAACCTACAATGATTGATGTTTCACTTCGCTTTTTGGTCTGACAAGAAACTCCCAAGGTGCAAAAGTTGATTAAAAACTTGTAAACACAGTCCAATATAAAAGCCGTATTATTTAACCTTTAATATAAAATCCATACATAATCTTCTCTATGAAACCCTTAAAAATGACTATTGCAGAGTCATGGTGCGTTGGCCAACGCCTTCAAGGAATGAGAACAGGACAGAACATTCAAGTGTAATCCAACAAGTTTCGACATGAATGAAATTACTATTAAGATTTGCCAAATAGTAGATACTATCCAAAATGCACATTAACTCCAGCTAAATCTCATTCCCCCAAACCCATTATCTGAATATAGCAAAGACCTGAAAGTTCTTGCTCCAAATGAAAAATATAAACTTACCCTTTATCTTGAGTTCATCTATAGACGGCACAGCCAGGCCAAAAGATTTCTGGCGTGTGTAATTGCAGACTCGGCACGGTTTTCCACCCGGCATCCTCGTTTAGTCTCCTGATGAATATACAAAACTTTTTATAACGACTTTATTACTAATAGATCAAATGGCAGTGAGAGACAGACAGCCGCGGTTTTTTAGGTTTAACCAACGCGGAAGTGTCTTTATTGCCATGTGTCTTCTTCAGGCTTGAGAACCACAGAAATACGTCTGTGCTGCCATCTAGCACCAGCTATGTTAACATGCACAACCGACCTTCTGCTTTCTGGAATTATAATTAGGAGGTGATTGAATTAATTCATAAACAGTTCCATCTCATGTGATTTATTTCTGACTGTCTACAATTGGTGGATATTTTGACAATGGAAACTATGCAAGAAAGAGCAAGTAAATTAATGTGACTAGGACAAGTGTATGGGGAAATGTCAGAAATATAAGGAATAGCTGCTACTTTAAAGGTCCTATGCCATTTATGCCATGTTAGCCTGTTAACCTCCTCAAAGACATACCTGGAGTTGTGTTTTTTATTCGCACATGTCTGAGTAACCCTCAAAATGCTCATTTTCACTTGATGATGTCATGAAGTGGTAGTTTTCAAATGTACAGTTACCTTTTACTTGGTCAGTAGAAATTTGGTTGAAATCCAGGGCTGAAATTATTCCAATGATTTTAGTAAAGGTGAATGGAGTTTAAAAACACAGTGGGGCACTTTTTGACATCACAAGGTGGAACAGAGTGCTGTCTGTTTGAGAAAAACTCAACTAAATATGCAGGTTTGTGTGTTAAACATTTCTGAATGTAACAAAAACACAACACCGGGTATGTATTTGATGACGAAACAGCATTAGATTAGAAACTAGTGTAACGGGCCCTTTAAGATACTTTCACTCAATCAAATCCTGTGTTTTGATGATCAGATTTATTTTGTGCATGTAGACACACACCAAAAACAGATCTAAATTATTGGGCTATATGTTTGTTTTAGGTATTTGGTTTTACTGTCATGTTTAAAATCATATATCCATGAAATACTCTGTTTACAACATTGAACTTTAGATGCACTTGGCCAGAAAGAGCAATCGAGACGGATGTCATCAAACCACACAGCACAGCCAGAAGAAAACGAAGAAAGATGACATCTACTGAGTCTGACCCATCAACACAGGTTTATGCCTTTTACGAAACATAACATTTACTTTGCTGACACGTCCGCTGTGAAGTGTTTCAGTAATTGTGTATGTTTGGTCGGAAGATTGCACATGTTTGCGGTTTCAAATGGTCTTTTTATGACACATGTTAGCATAAAGGCTAGTTAGCATGCTTTTGCTAACAGTAGAAAAGTTGACAGCAAGACATCAGTCAGACAGGTGACACGGTGCTTGGCTGCTTTACCGAATACTGTCCAAATCTCCCTGTAAGATCTTCCCCGACAGCGTTATAGATTTAGTGATTCGCATCCTACATTCTTAGATTTTAGCCACCAAAGCACCAAAGCAGACACTGGTAAAAGGTCAATGTTAGCAAACAACAATGTTTTGCATTTGGAGGTGCTGGCTGTAGCATCTGTGTTTGGCAAAGATATGGCTCATATACAATGCAATCTGGCAAATCTGTGGCCTTAAATGAGAAATAATGCAACCTGTGGCACAAAGGCACATGATATAAATAAATAACAACACAAAGTTTAAGACTTAACAACTCTTGTACATACATACACATACATGATACAATAGTTAATTCGATGTTGTGTAATACGCTACAGTGTATAATATACTGGTATGGTATACGTTTATAAGTCAATTATCAGATATAAGATAATACGTGCCAGGCATTATTGGCTTGTGCTGACTACTACTACGTCTTATTTTCTGTGGCTTTGTGCACTGCTATTTCATCATTGTTATATACTGCAGTGGTGTTTTTAAAGGTGCACTATGTAACTTTTCTCGTGGAGAGTTTGCGGCCTGCTTGTCTCCATTCTTCGTCCACAGTTTGGCATTGAACTTCTTTATATTCATGGAAACAAAAGAGCGATGAGTCAAATCTGTGGAGAGGGGAAACCCTACTCACAGTAAGAATACATGTTTTCTGTGGTATTTTTGAGCAACACCTATAATTTTATAAATGTAAAATACATACATAAGTTAGATATCACACTGTGGAGATTCCAGGCAAAGCAATAAGATAAGATAAGATAGGACTTTATTTATCTCACAGTGGAGAAATTCAACAGTCACAGTAGCTCCAGGACAGTTTAGTGCAAAAGAGGGGGGAAAAGTGTGATGCAATCAAGATAAACAATAATAAAAATAGAAATAATAATAAAAATAATAATATAAAGTGAATAAGTATATGTACAAAATTTACAAAGAGAATTGAAATATAAATACTATATATATAAAATAAAGAAAGTACAAAAACAGTGCAAGTTGTCACAGTCCAGTAGTGGCACAGACATGGTTATTGCACAGAGGAGTTGTACAGTCTGACCGCAGTGTCATGAATAACTTATTCATGGGGCCAAGCAGGTGGCAGACCTACCAGAAAAGTTAGCATAGTCAGTGCACTTTGAATAAGTTAAATACTACTATTTATGTATGTTATAGTAGGATTAAAGTATGTAACAACCTTAAGTCCATATGTTGCATGTAGTTTTGTGTACACTATATTTATTGTAATAACTATAGTATCCAGTAGATGGCAGTCTAACATAAGTATTGATTCATCTCTTCAGGCCTCTCTTGTTCCTGGAGATGAGACTACAGCACCTCCTCGAGACGCTCTGGTGAGTCTGAACAACTTATTACCCTGCGCAATCTTTTTAGCTTACATATTGTGTAAACTTTACTAGTTACCCAATCATGAGTAAGTTATATGAAACTTTGTTCTAAGAAAATGCTTCTATTTTATTATTTTCAAAGACTTGACTGTCACCTCGGCTTGAAAGACCTTTGTTTTTACCAAGGAGAAATTTTTAATCAAATAGGATTATACGGCATATTCCCCATACAAGATCAAGTGTTAAAGGTTCCCAATTAGCTGCTTTGGTGGCACACTGATGTCCCCAAGCTCATAATGAGAGACTTCTTCATGTTCTTGTGCTTTAAGGAAAAGCACAGAGAAAGGTTCATTTTATCAGCCAAAGGGCTTTAATCATGTTTTTATTCCACCACCTGCTTTTAAATAATTGGTGGAGGCCATTGTTGTGTTTAAGGCGAACTCTGACTCTAGAGCAACACTTAGATCAAAGATTTAGTGTTTAGTTTGTGATTTTTACTTAATTGTAGAAGTTGATGATACTACTTTCTAAAACAATTCCCACTGCTCAAAGCAAATTACTGTCTACTTAAATACTTTTGATCAATGGTGACTTTTTAAACAGTGGCTGGTTTGAAAATTAATTACTATATTATGTTTTTATAAAATGGGATTTACAGACAGACATTGATGTGATGTGCATTTATCCCTACAAAATTTTACATTAGCTACAAAGAGAACTTGCCCGTGACATGTTTTGGCAACTGTTATTTAACATTGTAATGCTATGCAGCTCTACTTTAGGTTAAATGTTGTTACAGAATATGTATACATAATATATTTATTATTATCTGATTTATTGAATTAGTTGTATAACCAAAGCCCTTTTTGCATGGTTGCTTTAATGCATGCAGTTGTGAAGATGGTAGAGACTTAACACAGATGGGTCTGTAAAACTGAAATAGAAAAATTATCCCTTCAGTGTTTAGCTTTCATTTTGTGTGTTCACTGTAGGGGTGGGTGACAAATATATTGGGAAATGTACAATACAGCATATGTTTTTGCCATGTTTATTTTTAATCAGTTCTTATGCATTATAAAAATGATATGCACAATTTTAAATATCAATTATACCTTCAAAACAGCATTGACAATATTTAATTATTATCAGCATTTTGGTAATTTGTGCACTAGAGTTCACTGTTATGGTGTCATTGAATTATGCATTCTTAGTATGGATATATAGAACATAAAGATGGGCTCATGACTGTCCAAAGTGTTGTGGGCCATACTTTAGTATAACTTTTGTTGTATAACTGACAAGGGTCTTCATTCACGCCTTGTGTATGCAGTGTATTTTGCAGGTTTATTCACTGTCCTTGTTTGGGTGCAGTGTCCGGCACACCAAAGTGCTGTATTGTCAAGCCTACATGTCTCAATGTCATTCAGCACCATTCACTCTTCATCCTCCCCCCATCATCCCTTCATGCCAAGGCTAATTTAATCCTGGGGTTATTGATTGTGGGAGCATTCTCTCAGGCTTTCTTTCAATTTACTTCAATTTCATCATCCCACTGCGCTTCAAGACTGCCTCCTCAAAAAGGGAAGAAATTCTTGTTACGAGGGTCCTGATTCGAGAGTGGTTGACAAGTCCCCCCTCCCGCCTCTCTCCACCTCCCCCTCGCACCACCAGCCTTACTTCCTGCCTCTTTTCTGCCTCTCTTTTTGATGAGCTGCTCTTTCCCAGTTAAGTGGATTATTACAGTAGGGATAATTCTTGTCACATGGCATTATTTGGATGAGGTGAATAATTGAAATTTGTGTCTGAAAGAATTTGATCTGGATGAGAGAAGAGGGAGCGCTGGCAGGGTTGGGCTTTGGATGAGGCTGGTGGGTTCGTGTGCTCGTCGGTGTCAGGCCGGGGACAGCAGTCACGTTAACAGGTTGTGACTCACCTCGCCCACATCAGCACGCTTTGGCTTGGCACGCCCCCCCTCTTCTCCTTTCAGTGGCTCTGAGGCCAAGGAGTCACCATAGGCCAGAGGGGGGCGCCGAGACCTGCCGTGTGGAGACTGAGTGTGACCAGTCGGTGCCAGGCGCTGCTCCGGCCTCCAGCTCTGCTCTTTGGTATCGCTCACTCACGTTTGCATCAGTGCCAAAACCAAGCCCCTCCCTCCTTTACTTATTACTGACATGGTGTCCTGCTGCTGGCCAATCCTGCCACCAGTGTTTGTCCTCTATGGCCATTTTCCAGCCTAACCCGATTGTCTTCTATCCACGGCCACCTGTAAGAAGCATAAACAACATATACTCAGCTAATTATCATATGGAAATAATGGAAATATACTAATATGTCAAAATTTGGTTTGCAATGTTCTATTTTAATTTTTTAAGTACAAATAATTCAACCATCCGTCCATTTTCCTCTGATTCTCTGGCTTATGCGCTTTGTTGAATTTGGCTCATATTTGACTGTTAGGTTTGTAGACTCGACAAGACACTGTTAATGATGCCATGAATCCGTACAATAGACTGTATGGACATAGTTAACCCGCTAGTCGTTCCAAATAGGAAGTGAGCATTGGGACGATTAAAGCTCCATCGATTCTCTCTGTAACTGTTGCAGTGAGTCTTGTCATTTGGTCTTAAAATTGTTCGTATTAACACACTACATGATCATGGTGTTTTTGTTTAGCAATTTTGTTTGTAAATAAATTCACATTTTTAATACGGAACTCCAAATTTGCTCCAATAACTGCTAGCCTTGTGAGCTCCATTTGCCTGAAGCCGAACGCTATGGATGGTGTCATAGTTCACTTCTTTATACAGTCAAAGATCTATATGCATAACTATGTAACTATTTGATCTGATTCATGTGATTTGGTTTACAGCTGAAAGAAGAAGACATTGAGTGAGTTAGCTCTAACTTTAACTGGTCTGTTTATTCGGCTCTTTTACACATAAATGGTCAGTTTATTAGTACCTCTGTATTCTGACATTAGCTTGTGGTTATTTGAGTGCAGTTAGGGTCAGTTGCAGATCATAGAGATACTTGAGGGCGCTTCACACCCTTTTAGTCAAGTAAACGCCACATTTAATTGACCAAGTAGCTGTAGCCCTCAAGCCTTTTATTACATGTAGTCTGTTAAATTCCTGATCTTGAGATAACTCTACTGCTCAAACATCATTTTAACTCATGAAAAAAATCAAATTGTTAGTACTGGTGAAAAGCAAGCTGTAGACAAATGTACATTGTAAGTGCTCCAACTCGCCCCAAGCGGTTGTAAAGATAATTTTGTGTTCTCAGCATTTTTGTGTTTCAATTTCAAACATTTTTTTGCCCTTGTTGATTCAGCAATCTCTTAAACGACTGTACTTATTGTGTATGGACCCATTATATTGCTGTTTAGTTTTGGGCTTGTAGCTGCATCACAGGGATGCCTGTTATGGGAGGAGAAAACTGAATAAGACGAACATCCGTGGCCTCACACAGCAACTTCAAATGCTCCCTTCCCCAGGATATTAGGCGACTGTGATGAAAAATTTAGCAAGCGTTAAATAAGCCGCTTTGAAGTGATCTGTTTTGGCTCAGCAGTCTCCAAATTTCCGTAGCCCCTGCGCAATAGCCAAGACAGGACAGTGGGAGGTAGGAGAAAGGTTTTTCGGGAGAACCTCACTGTTGTTACATATAGTTATCAGGAGTTGACAACATGAAAGAACTATCACCACTACTGTCCATGTGCTGCATCTTATGTTCTGTTAGATTTCAATCTGTGACAAGCATCTTCAAGTTACACAGATGCTGTTCATGTGTGACAGTAAAAGCTATTTTAGTTGTGATTTTATTTTTAAGTTGTAACACTTTTTCCTCTTTCCTTCTCTTCCTTTTTATCTTATCTATTTTTTTTTTGGCAGAAGACACTGTTAATCTGGTTGTAATAAAATTCCACACAAATGTCCAGTCAAACACTACATGTTTATGATCTCCTTCTTCCTTTTAGTTTGCATGTGAACTATATTTGCATCATTGTGAAGTTATGAAAAAGACAAAAGTTGTTATATTCATTATATGCACTATGCAATTCATTATATAATTAAAAAAAACATTTACATGCTAGTCTCCTGAAAAAGCGGATCATATAGCTTTAATAATACTGTCTAAAACATATGAGTATTTCCTCAACTAACCCTCAATAAAGACTAAATGTCTTTGAAATTCTCCAAATTATATTTGAGTTCATTTAATATGTATCACCTTTTAACATATTATTCTAATTTTGTGGACACTAGGTTTCATCGTTGTCCAAATTAATTATTGTGCCCTGAATTAGAAAGAGCCACATGTAATGAGCCTGGTATGTTAAGTCCATTCTGTGGAGAACCTGGGCTACCATTTAGTTAGCCAGGGGAACCTTCTGCGAGATTTTCCTTTTTTTCCTCTTTGCTCATTACTTTAATTGTAATTGTAATCCTTTATTGGAGCTGTCTGCAGTAAAGGAGAGTTATGGCCGGAGAGGGGGTGCGAGCCATGGAGATATTTCATGATTATTGGAGAAGACGGTCACTAGGTGGCAGCCACTAGTTCGGCCCAACTGTAATTGCTTGGCGGCAAAGTGATGGCGAGGTATGTGTTCATATGTGTTTCTGTTTAAGCAGGAGAGGAGGAGAAAAGTTCTGAGCAGTGGATGTTGCCAAGCAAAGATTTTGTTATTTGCCAGGGTTTTATTGTTCTAAATCCATCTAGCCATCTTCTCCCGCTTAATACAGCTGGGTCGCGGGGGCAGCTTGCTGCCCAATTCTCATAGCACCTGACCCACCCTATGAACCCCTCTGCAGGTGGTGAGCCCACAGGAGGGTGGACGCCATGGTCCTTGATGTTAGTTCACAGGGGTGCTGCATGTTTTGAGTTGATGGGGGGAAACCGGAGTGCCCTGTTCTAAATCTATAGACTATATTGTTTGTGTAAATTAATTGAAAATTACATCTCATCTGTCTTGTCTGGAGAGTTGGGCAATATAGCAAATTAGCTGCAATTTTATGAATGTTATGCACAATCTGAATATTTTTAATCTTAATATTTTGTGCACTTTTGTGGGTTATTAGGCTAGAACTACAATGTTGCATATGGCCTATTGATTTTGTTATAGGCATACATTTGATACTATACCTCAACTACTACATTCTCTGTAAAAGTTGAGGTTGTGGCACTTTTCCGTTGGATTGTCAAAATATCTCATTATTATTGTTAATGGATAATATTAACCACTGCTAGTCCTCTGAATAAATTACTTTGATTTGCCATAATTTATAGTGACATGAATCTAGCTTTCATCTCATTAGTGTCACTGTGGTTTTAGATGGGATTATTTTTGGTCAAAGTAAAAACAATAAAATGATTGTATTCAATTTGAGCCCTATCATCAAACCCTCCCTTTCACTGGTTCTGTTGCTTCATGGCATTGTGGAAAGTTGGAAATAGAAAATCATTGTAACATAAAATACAAACAATGTGGTCGTTTAAAATTGTGAAGCCACATTTGTCATTTTTCTAACCCTTTGCCCTATTGTCTGAATGGGAAACATCTGCACCCCACAGTCTGTTTTAATTATAGAGCTTTGGCTTTCTGAAAGGCATAAAAGCAGCATTCTGTTGTGTTTCTCGCTTTAATTCATTGTGCATCATGCGCTGTTTGTTTCCGTGCTTAATGATACAGCAAAGGCCCCTCCATTTTATTGTTGCTGTGTTGCACATTTCTCCGTCCGTGCCCAATGCCAGGCTCCAGTCCTCTGTATGAATCCTCACTGTCATGTCCAAGGACGAGTGCAGCCTGCGCAGGGTCAGCTAATTGCTTTTATGATTATGATTTCACGTCAGATTTATGGTGCAGCTCGGAGCACATCTTCAGGTCCTGCCCATGTGGCTGTGGCTCTTGGTGAGTACAGCTGCTGCAGTCTGGTTTAAGTGCAGGTCAGACAGTTGGGCGCATTAGGAGCTGTGCGCAGAGGGTGATGCGTGGCATTTCCGCTAAAAGAGACTATTTTCATTCTTAGGACTTGTGTCAACAAGTGTCAAATGGAGGTCACAAATGTGCACTGATACCAGGGTTTGGGGTTTTTCTGCTGTTTGAACTTTTTTATGGTCCATAAATCTCTCATCTTGTGTCTGTTTGCAGATCAAATCATTACGCTGCTTCTCCACATTGGACGCCAGAATTATCAGTCTTTTTGATGTCCGTGCCAATTTTTTTGGGATGGTCCCGCCCACTTCTCTGAAAATGATGAGAACAGATGAGTCCAAGTGGTTTTATGCATTTTCTTTATTCAGCGATTTGTCCCCCTGCTCAGATGGACCTGAATCTTCCTCTGACACTTGTGTTTGTTTATGCAAACACTAAATTGTCCATGGGCAGCAGAGATGGCGTCTGTGTGTCAATAATGCACATATCTGACATAGCTCAGTGTTTTATGTCAGAAGCCATGGGCTTGATTTGTTACAGTAGTTTGAACCCAGGGTGACCTCCCTTCGAGGCCGCAGCGTCACCAGGGACAGATGCACCATGTGAATATGGTTTGGGTTGCGTTCCTTTGCTCAGAAAGTTCATTTTGGAGACATCTGTAAAGTCTGTGATTAAAGCGAATTCAATAAACTTAATGAATACTTAGAGCTTGATTCGCAGGGTTTTCGCCTCAGCGAGTATATTAATGTAAACAGCCTGGTAACACAGCTGTAATTTCCTATTCTCCCACAATTTAGTGAACTGTCATAATATGTTTACTTAAGAAATGGCAGAAATATGACACCAGTTTAATTACAGTGCAGTCATTTTGCTTCAATATACTTGGGAAAGTGGCCTCATTGAGCCCTGCTTCCTCTCCGCCGCCTCGCCTTTGTAATTACATGAGCCTGATTTATGCTCTTTTCTTTGTGTTTATGGCTGTAAACTGCTGGAGTGAGGAGCTTGGTCTGAGAGTGGCTTGTCTCTTTGCAGCAAGGCTGGAAATCTCCCGATGAATCGGAGATGTCTCCGCTGTCAAGACTGCTCACATCGCAGCCTCCAATGTCACTTTCAAGGCATAATTACACAAGTTGTGTTGATTAGTATGAGAAGCAATTACGCTGGCTTTCCGCCGTAAATGGCGAGTGTGATGGCCCTTGATTGACAAGAAGCCTTCTGACTTTAATAAGTAAATGACTCTGGTGGTTCAGGTAGAGACTTGTGATTCGTCAGCATCTTTCACATTTTCACATGTCCTCTGTTTTAGTGAATCTTGTCCTCTGTCGTAGCAGATGTCCACTATCTGCCTCTACCTCTGCTCTGTGCTCTTATGAAAAAAGACCAGCTAAAGTTCTATCTGAATGAGCCTAGTCTGGCAAAACCACAAACTGAACAACACAGTTTGGCAAGTTGAAAGCCCTTTAGCGTTTGTGCTTTCACAAGTGTGCAAATCAGAGGAAAAAAATATTTGTAATTGACACTTTGGGGAGCATTTTTTTCTTTTTATCTGGCTTCCCAGTAAGTTATTAGCTGTTAATTTGTCTGCACGCTCCCCTACAGCGGCAGATATTTGTTCAAATGCTGGGATCCCCTCAGCGCATTTGTAACTACACTTCTGAAAAACGCTGCCCTGTCTAATTATGTAATATAATATTGCCTTTTAGGCAAGTTTCTTTTAATTGAATAATATTAGCTCTAGCTAAGAGTTTGCTCTGGGAACAGGACAAATTATCTAATGCTCACAGAAAACACTCATATGGGGAATTCAACTGTTTTATTGAAACAAAAACAAAAACATTACTGTGGCAAACAAATTGGTTGTGGAGAACATTGTAATCATACAAATGGATTTTTTATAGTAATGTTGAGGTTAAGCAGTTATGGTTAAAGTAAGGAAGGAACTGCAGAATGTCGACTCCACCAACTGAGCTCAACATAATTTAATATGGTTTGTTCACCTAAAGTTAGTTTATGCCTCAATGCTTCAGCTCTTTAACCTCTATAAAAGCTGATTAAACGTTATTGTTCTTTTAGCCCATAGCCACATATTGTATAGAAACTTCTTTATTCTGTCCGCTTTCACATAACTTAATCTATGCTTTCTTATTCCTCAACATAAATTAAAAGAAACTCCCCAGAGACTCAGGCAATACTTTAAAGAGCTCTCTCTCTGGGATAAAATACAAAGTGGCTGCGCGGCCGTATTACAGCCCACTGTACTGTATTACATTTACAGCTTTTATACAGCTCTTCTATGTACTTCTCATATTTGCATTTGGGCAAAACATTTAAACGATGCAGAAACTTGATTGGCCCACGCTTTAAAGTCATATTTCTTTCTTTGTTAGCCACAGTTGGCCTAATCAAGTAATTCCCTGTTTATCTTAGTAACCCCCTATAGAGTCATACATGCATAAATATAATAAAATAATTTGCTCTTGCACTCCGTAGCCCAGCTGTAATTTATATGGATTGAATGAGTGCTGCATTGTGGAAAAGCAAGAGTGGACCAAATGCTCGTTTGTCACCTCTAATAAATGTTGCAATGTAAATTATGAAGTTATGCCTCAGATGTAAATGCACTTTATTCTCCTCCTTTAATGTAAACAGCGCACTCCAATACATTAGGACAACAGGGGGAGGGGCACCGAGCCCATTTTTGACGTTTTTCACAATCAATAAGAGGCACAAAAGAGACGAGATGGGCGACTGTTACGCCATATCTGCTTCATAAATTATTGCGTGAAAGCAGCCTTGTACACCAAAAATGCAAATTCATTATTGTTATTAATAATGTAGTGACTAATAGTTCTATCAAGACTGTAATAGCAGTTTAATGGAATATGACAGCAAGAATGTATTACACTTCTTACACTTAGACGGGACCTCACATGGCATTTATCAGGGATTTTGCAAAGCATTTTTTTGATTATTTTGTTAAGTTAATTGCTTCTTTTCCCCATAACGTCTTCTGCGGGAGAGAGAGGGGGCAAAAACTGCTAATGGATATTAATTAATACATGTCACTTTTGCGTGGTTTGATTAAAAATAATGAAAGTGGCATGCTAATGGGATTTGGCTGTTTCTCTGTGTGTGGCGCCCCAAGATTATGCCTTTATCTGAGGAATCTGAGGAAAAAGATAATGGGCCGCTCATTGGCTAAAATGAAAGTGACAGTGTATAGAAAAGTGAGATAAATCTCCTTAAAGCTGCGGTGTTAGAGCGCTCATGCTATAGTAGTGCAGGCTAATTAGGGAAATCTTACAACCATGATTCAGCAGTAATGGAGAGAAGTTTTCAAAGTTTAGCGTGTAGTTATGTGTTA
Source organism: Odontamblyopus lacepedii (assembly GCA_034769755.1). Classification (NCBI taxonomy): domain Eukaryota; kingdom Metazoa; phylum Chordata; class Actinopteri; order Gobiiformes; family Gobiidae; genus Odontamblyopus; species Odontamblyopus lacepedii. The sequence goes on along the minus strand of CM068345.1, from coordinate 27,989,920 downwards.
TTTTTTACAAGGAGGTGTAGAGTCCGGGATATGGCTGAACTATATGGTTAATTCCATCTACTCTTACCTCATCCTAAAATGTGTGTTGCCAAATTACAGTTGCATTATCTTTCAAAAAAAAGTTGAACGTGATATGATTTGGTTTTCCCGGAATATTGATGTAATACTATCAAGTATACAAAACTGTTGAGGTGTCCACTGAGACGGTTATGCTCAATTTGGTTTTGTTTGCAAGGTCATTTAAACGGAACTGGTGAAATTATGATGCAATTTTCTGGAAAACAAAATGAAAGGGGATTTAGTTTCTGCAAGCAAGACTTTGTAATTGTAAGATAGCATAAAAAACACAGTGGAGCAGGTAAGGCAATATTGATTTCAGGCATTATTGGCTGATATAAAGCTTTTGTTTCCTTAGTTGTATGCAACAACTAGTCAGCCTTTCATATAGAGCTTCTGACTGAAATTAAAAAGGAAAAATTGAAAAAGTTAAACAAATGCACCTTTTTCACACCACTAACTACTTTTACAGTAATCAAATATTTCTTAATATTATCATACAGTATTATGAGTTGTTGTGGCCTCTTACTCAAAGCAAACCTCTTCTTGCGTCTTTAAACCCGAGCTTCACTCGTCTTGACACGTACCACATCAGGCCTTCTCTCCGCTACGCACAGCAGAAATCTGACTTTTAAAAGCTGTTGTTAAGTTGGGACACAAATGCAGAACAGCAGTGAAACTAAGATTAGCATTGTAAAGAAATAAATAAAACAAATACATGAAAAAGAAACGCCAAGAAAACTACTGGTGCAACTGACAATTACGCGGCCGACACCTGGACCGGCTCCCCTCCCTGCTCCTACAGGCAAGACTGTCGACTTGTTGTTAATGCAGTGATTAAGAGGAAGATTGCATTTGTTTTGCTTTGCAGCTCTCCTGGCACCACTACTTTGCTTTCTCTTTGATTAAAATAGTAGATGGATGGATGCATCGCGGCTCTGTCATGAACTTCAATTCAAAGTGTGAGAATGCAACGGAATAAATAAACCAGACACATTTTGTTTTTACAGCAGCGGATACAAATCTCGATTGTAAGATGGCCGACAAACTCATCTCGTCAAATTGTATTCCAGAATAAGTCAAGGTTAGTGTTATTTATAGTCAATAAACGCCATGCACTTTTCCTGTCCCGTGTTATGTCATGCATATAGCTCCTTCATTCAAGTAGTTCCTTTGGCAGGGCAAGAAAAGGGTAAAGTGCATAAGACAAGATTCCATGTTTTTCTAAATATTACTTTTTTCATGAGGTGGAAGTTAAATTACAAGAAATAGCACTGAGTTTTAAAAAGGAATCTCTCTATCAATGTCATCAAAACACAGAATACCATCCAGAATGCAGGGACTATTTACACACAAGGAACAAATTTTTTTTACTAGTAATGGTGTTATGTGTTCTTGTCTGTTGATTAACTACCATGTGTAAATTATGAGAGGTTCTTATTTACAGTATTTTTGCTAGGTGACATTGATTAATTATGTTGTATCTCATATCCATAGACACTCATATCTTCTGTGCAATGATCAAATTCACCAAAAATGCGAAACTAGGCAAAATTAAGCAAGATCCTAATATAATCATGGTAACTACATTTCCTAGCGAAATGTGTCATCTCAAACCTGTCATATGCAGTTTAATGCTAAGGAGGGTCTTTCTTCAGATGACGCTCATAGTGGCATTGTCATGTGTTTTTCTGTGTCAAGGTCGAGAGAAAATGTCAGAACAGGTGCATGTCTGCTGCTCACCCCCTGCCAACTCAGCCCCTTTTAAGAACACACCACTGTGTCACATTCAACTGCTCACTTCAAATCTTTCAGACTGGTCAAAGATTTCCACCATGCATTGCTAATAAAAAAACAAACAAAAAAAAAAAACATATGCACACTTCAAATATTATTACAGATTTACCTGGCATGCCTCTTTCCTAGAGCACAAAGCCAATTGGATTGTGTGTTTTTATTATCTCAGACAATACTTTGGTCAACAGAAGTGTCTTCCAGTTTTTTTATGTGATACAACACTAAAGAACAGGATTATCAACAACTCACAAAGATCACTTTGTGGTTTTTTGAAAGAACATTTTTACTTTACACTTTGTGTTGCCTTTTGACATATGAAATACACCTGAAGCTCAAATTTATTTATTTATGTATTTATTTATTTATTTATTTATTTATTAATAATGAACTATCATTATTTCTCAGAAACTGTGGGTGTGGTGTTTATAAATGTTCTTTTTTTGTCTGATTAGTTCTGAATCTGATAGATAATTAAGTTGTTTCATGATTTTATAGGGAAATGTGTTTTAAAACATGATTTAAGTAAAACTTTAAGTACAGTTACATTACAGTTACATTAATTTTTGGATTCTAAAACTTTGCTGTATTAGTAGTTACTAGTGTAATAAATATTTGTCGGCGCACACAGGCTACAGTAAGCTGAAAACTATCATGTTTGTTGTGAGTTGTTGTGAGAGCTTGGGGCTAAGTGCGGTCTGGACTTGTATGTTAAACTTTAATTGATGATTTGACCTGTCCACACCATGTTTAAACTCCCTGTGGTTCAGGTTCACAGCACTTGTTTTCGATGCTGTCAGGAACACACATTTAAATGCTTATCTTGAGGCTGACAAGCTAAACACTGAAAGAAAAGGAATTTAGCACCATATTTCTGTCACAGTATAAGACCTTGTGATTGTCTAAACTAAACAAACTAAAGACCTTAGATTTCCCTTCACATGTGCAGTGATTTTCAAGGGGTGCTTCTGTGTGGCCCTTTATCTTGTCGCATGTCTCTAACTGTTTGTGACAGTGTTCAGTGAGCACAGACTGAAGGGAAGCTGCCAGCCACTGCACTCGTCTCGTACCTGCTCTGACCAGTAGATGGCGATGTTAATCTTCCCTGGCAGCGCTTCTGCTCTCTGCCTACACTGTGGCTGTAGCGCTGCTGAGGAGAGCGGGTCTCACCCTGTGTGAGGGTCATGCCACCAATTCCTGGCCCTCTTTGAAGACCATGAAATTGTTGATCCAAGACGCACAATTAGTGCATTCAGCCTTTTGACTGGAGAAGGCCTGACACGCAGTTATAATGTCAGGAGAATGTCACAATGTTCCTCATTGTCTTGTGAGTGTCCTGTAACAGTGAAGCCAAACAGGAACCACTGGATCGATGGAGGAAGCCTCTCATCAGCGTTGGACTCACTGGTGGAGTTTTATTTGGCTCACAGAGTTGTGTACTGTGCCACATACTGTGTGTGTGTGTGTGCGCGCTGTAGGTGCACAGCAGACAGACACAGGACCGCTTTGGAGGAGCAGAGGATAGGCTTGTCACTGTGCTTTGCGGATGACGGACTCTCTTCTCTGACACCAACATAACTTCTGTGGAGCGTCACTCAGACACAGCTCCACACTGTTAGCTGCTGGTGCCGCTCACATTTGGCCTCATTCAACTAATCCAAAGTGAAAGGCTCTGAGTCTGGTGATATGAAGGACGACACTGTGGCCAGTGGCACTTCATCTCAGTCCTTTGTGTTCTTTAACCACATCAGGGGAAATCTAATGTAATCTATTTTTACTGGTTTAAGGGTTTTAAAATACATCATCTATTTATTCTAATAATTACTCAATGGAAATTCTAAATGGCAGGAAAACAATCAATTCTAAACTTTTGTTTCCCTGTATATAAGGTCTTTCCATTAGAAGAAACTGCATTTTGTTGGTTGTTGTTGCTTCAAGAGTGCTCAGCTTGCACCTTTTACCGCGGCGTTTCCTCCTCTCAGAATCACACCCAGACGCTGTCACAGTGTCATCAATGACTGTAAAAGAAAAGGCTGGATTTGAATTACAGGAAGAAGGCACTGCATTAAAGAACAAAGAAGATCGATGGCAGTACATTAAATTTTATGCGAATGGAAAAAAATCAACTAATTAAAATTGATCACTCATAGCTTTGTAAATGTGTTTCAGAATTAAATTATTGTATGAAAACATTTTGACCAATCGTGGCGCTGCGGAAGTATCCATTACTGGATTGCAGTTGAGAAGGGTCTGAAATGTTTTGTGGCGCTGAAATAGTTTGATGCTGCTGCTGATGCGCCTCTACCTCTCTTCCCCCCTCTACCCCCCACCCCCCACTGTCCCTCCACAACCCTCGCTGCCTCCCCCCCGATCCTATAGTAAAGTGCCATGGGTTAATCTTAGCTGACCCTGGCCTCTGGCTGCAGCCTTTGGGCCTTTTACCTGAATTAAAATGAATTTGTGGTGGATCCGTGTTGGGGCTGTGCTGGAGTGTGTGAGGTGTCAGTGACTGTGGCACAGCTCTTTAGTCATGGGCTCTCAGGACTCCCCTGGGCCCCTAGGGGCCCCGCTGGGGGTGTCCTTATCTCAACAGTCATCTGTCTCGCTTGTTTAGCCTGGTCTGCCCCAGCCGTGCCTGACAGTTACACATGAAGAAATGTCAGAGGTAGGTTCAGCGCGGATTCTTCAAAGTGCTTTAAACAGGCTCAGTGCAACAAGCTCTCAGATAAAAGCTATGTTTTATCTCATTCAGTTCAGAATATCCCTGCGTTAGGGCATGGCTTCTTATAGATTTTTATGAATTTATGGATGGCTTGACTTTGAATCAATACAATTTATCAAATATAAATCGTCTTAGATAGGGATGATATTTTTTTTCCCCGATGAAGATATTCAAATCAAATTACTTCAACCCAACAGCCATTTGTTTAAACAATGTAGTTGAACTAAGTTTAAGATAAGAAAGAAAAACCTTTATTTGTCCTTCAGTGGGGAAGTTACAGTGTTGCAACACAAAGTTCAAAAACAGCAAGAGAATTTAAGATGCATGCAATAAAAATCAAGATAAATAACTATAAAAAAAGAGTTAACAACAATAGACATAAAATCTGTTACAACAACAGTGTGCAAAAATACAAGTATAAGGCTATTAAAATGATTGTGTACACTAAGTGGCTATGTTTATTTACAGTGCAGCATATGGATGAGAATAAATAGATAGCAGGTGACGTGACTTCAGTGTACTATATGTTTATGAACAATAAGTATATTGACAAAACTACAAGTATCAGACAAAAGTGAAATTACTGCAAAATCACCCACGACTGCATTTTATTAGTTTTTATGTCTCTTTTATTATGTTTTTTATGTTATTGCTCTTGAGGTCATTATCATGAAGAATACACATTAGTTACTTTACTTTTTGTTATGTAATCCTTTAGTCGTTTTGAGTCCCATAATATAACCCACTCTTCTTTTCCATGTGTTTTGACAGCACTGTGACAGAGAAACTCTATAGAGTGGAAAGTTTGCTCTGTACAGGGGTCTTAAAAAACCCTGATTTCCGTCCAACAGCCCTCCCCTGCACTGAACTTGCATAATGTGCTTTTGATGTGAGTGTGGTGGCCCTGCCCAGCTCTGTCTCTTTCACTGATACTGTATGCTCTACTGTTATTTTTAAACATTTGCACAGCACATGTCAATGCACTTTTCCACTGCCCTTTTTACATGCTGAATTCACGTTGACTTTAACCTTAAATTCACATTAACGATCTCTGGGAAGGGAAAAAACTAATATAGGTCATGAACTGTTGTTTTCGGAAGTCTTAAAACACAACAGCGAAAACCATGGTCATGAGAAAGCAACAACTTTTCGGATAGTAGTGTATTTGCCTATACAGAGAGGTTAGCCTGCTTAAACTATTTTAGCTATTAAGAAACAAGCCACAAATGTGCAATTAAAACAAATATAATTTATTCCTTTTGCTTTCATTTTGGTTAAATAATATTCAAATGTGTTCCAAGAAGATCATAATGCATTAATAGTAAAATTGAGAACACAGATTTTACTTTGATGCCACGCAAATCTCATTTCATTCTCAGGGTTTCCATGTGTACAAATCCTTCAACAGTTTTTCATTAAAACTCAGAGCTGGTAAAATAACAAGGACACTTTTTATTGTGTATTGTATAATTTTATAAAGCACATTTTAACTTTGCTGAAAAGGTTTGTGTTTTAAAATTTTCAGAAATGGTCATTTGGTTGGATCATGTTCTATGGATCAAAGACGGGGCCATGCTCTTGGTGCAATGAAAAATGATAATTTTATCCTTTTTGTGAAGACGAAGTATATACACTACCAGGCAAAAGTTTGGACACACTTTTTCATGAAACAGTCTTCTTTATTTAAGTCAAACTAACTATGCTCACAAATAAGATTTTAGATTTTTAAAAGTAGCTACCCTTTGCTATGCACTCTTGGCATTTCTTGGCATTTCTTGGCCCTGAAAAGGCACACCAGTAAAGTAAATACCATTTTATGAGATGTCATCATGAAGATCATTGAGAGATCCAAGTAAAGGGTGCCCACTTTGAGGATTTTGAATATTTAAAAAAAAATCTATTATTATATTTTTGAACTTATTTTTTTCTTTGCCACATCAGTCCATATATTTTACTTCATGTGATGTCTTCTGTATGTATATAAGATGTACTAAACTTTGAATGAGAAGGTGAGCCCAAACTTTTGGTAATATACTTTTAGCCCATGTTATTAAAAATACACATTGAGTCACTGTTATTTGATGTTGCTGCGATGGTTACATGTATATATTTTTTACTAGACGCCTTCGGAGCTTGTAAGCGGGTGCTAAATGGCCAGCTCCACGCCTCACGTTCCGGTGTCTTTCATGTTCAATAATTTCCTTCAGCTTCTCCCATGGGGGCCGCACTTCCTCCTCCAAAGGTCACATTAAGGCGGGAAAGATGTCACAATTAGAAGGGCATTTAACGCTGGTCGTCCGAAAAGAATAAAAAGCAATGTAAGCCACATCGAGCAGTCAGCCAACGATAGGAAATACAATAATTGTATTAAAAGTTCATTCCTTTCAGGTAGGTTTCTGGTATCAGTGTGAGGCATTAGGTTAAGTCATTTAAGTGCCCTGACTCTGATCACAAATCATCCATGGAAGCAGCAAATTAATAAAGAGCTTCATTTTTCGGCGTCTCACACTTTCTTTTATCTTTTTGGTTCTTCCGCCGCATGTTTGGGGGGAAATCTGAGAACAAGCTAACGCAATTTTTGTCCATGTCTATCAGTGTGTTATTATATCAGGGGCACTTCTACTCAAATGTACAGGCCGGGGCCATTTGGAATGAATTGATTCACACTGAGACTGAATCCTGTACTTGCTAATGATTTCCTTTTAGACCCTTCATTGCACTCATGCCATTTGTGTGTTAAAGGGCACCAAACACATGAGGTTACGTTTTGACGTGTACGAGGTCGAGGTAGTGTTTCACGATATGTTTCAAACTGTATTTCGATAAAAATCTTGATACTGGATGCTGATTTTGATACCACAATGGTAATTCAAATGTTATGTAAATAAAAAAAAATTGGTTAGAATTGATTGAGACTTTTCTAAAACTATCAATGCTTATTCAAAGTATAATATTTAGTAGTATCTATTTACTGTTATTATTTTTAATTTTTTTTAATGTACGGTAATCTTAGTACAAGGAAATCCAAATTTTGGCATGTACACTATGTTCTATACTTTTATTGTTTTTTTTCATGGACTTGGATGGATCAGTTATAAACATTATGCCCCATGTTAACCTCTTCATGTTTTATCAGTGCATTCCCACTGACTTAGTTTAAAGTGGTAGATGCTACTAGGTACAACTAACATGCAGTGAAAAAAGATTCTACACGGTAAGTATCGATTTCCCGCAAAGCCTCTTTACTAGTTCTTATACCCCCATATACCATAATACACATGTACCATACGTTTACTAGCTCCAGTATATAATTGTTAAGAGCTATCACTAGTTAGAGAAAAATATACAACTGGTTACATAAATTCCCACAGGCGTCCAAGCGTGTGGTTCGAACTTAATTGGATTTCAGGCTCATTTCTCACAATCCGAGGCATCACAATTGTAATTTTCAGACAAGTGCATCGCTAAGACTAGTCCAATTCAAACTCAATAACATTGCTGTAATCTTGTCCGTTCATCAACTTCAGCCCCTTTAAGTGTGTTGGTTAATGTTATCTGTTCCTGTGATTGAGTTTTCACCTCTTTTTGGCCTTTACCTCATACCTCATTGGTTATCTGGTTTGTAAAGATTATTGCTTTTAACATGAAGCACTCTGGTGCATTAGTAAGTAGAGCTTTACTACAAGATTTACCAAGCAGTGTAATAGTTGATCTTAACCCAAACATCCAGTCGTTTCAAACAACTTTTTTGTCATTTTATGAAGTTAATGGGTTTAGACCATGGGGTATTAGGACCTTAAAAGCCTTGTCATATGCTACCCATGTCATAACAAAGATGATCTACAAGTCAATAATAAGACAGGACTGAAATCTGCACAATGTGGTTATAATTGATTGAGATGTCTGGGTGGAACTTGTGCAAAGCATCTATGTCATCTGCTAAGAAGTGCACTTTTCCCTAAAGATCCCCCAATACAGTTCTAACCCAATGGACATTTAGCTCATTAGTTGTCCACTGAGCTAGCTGTGGTCCTCCAAAGATGTAATACTTACCTCCTATTAACACAGACACAGATTTAGTCAATACTTTGCAATTGAAACTTTGAGAGAACGTAAACAAGGTTTGCCCATTCAGCATATTCTTCCTCTATTAGGTCACTTAGCGCCTTGGTAATTCTCTTATTTACTGGAATGAACATAGCGCTATTAGATTTCATTGTGTTTATTATTGCTACTTTTACCACAAGTAGTCCTATCGGTGCACTTAGGCCTGTGAGCTTTGCCAAGAGCAGATGATGTTGCCCTGTTATCAAAAGGATATTTTCCCAGTGTTTTGACTGTATCTTTTGGCCCTGAACATGAGTTGGGTCTCCACCATGCAAATGCTTTAATCTGCTTGTCACAATGAAGGTTCCGGGTGAGTGACTTTAATAAGCCCTGAGCATATAGAGATCCGGGAAGTGCTATAGCCCTGCTGTAACCCTTATGTACATCAAGGTCACGCCTGTGTCACACTCAAACACCACATTAGTGTTGGGATAAATGGAGGTGCTGTCTCCGGGGAAACCACTGCAAATTTGCCTCTGTTTAGGTTTAGTAACTGTATTATTCAAGAGAAAATGGAAGAGATGCACATATACTGGAGAAATTAAGCCAAATTTGCATACATTATTTATATGGTACTTAATTGGTCAGGTCCATAATTTTCACATCTGTGAAAGCACAGAGCCAGACCAGACATTAAATAAAACTGCATATTTATCAGAAATAAAGGAAAATAATAATAAAATATAAAATATTGCTACAAACAATAAGTAAACACCATAAAATGTAACTTTAACAAAATCCCTAATCAAAAACACAATGAATCAATTAAACATATTTCCTGTAAGAACAGTTCCATCCTTAACAAAAAAGTTAAAACCTTAGTCTTAGCTGGATAACTAAGGTCTATCAGTGTCTTTGTAGTTATGCTTCACTATGAATTAGGCCAGTTGCCTGCCTCTTACTTGCATTTAAATGTCATATATTACATTATTTATTAATACAATACTAAAATAGATGAATATTCTATGTACACCCAAGAAACTTTAATTTAAATTTAATGTTATACAAGTCATATTCATATTTACTGTATTACTGTGAAATATATAATAGCCAGATCCTAATATTCCCATCCCTGCTTTCACATTTGTAGGCCTAATGACCAAAACTTTAGTTGGTTTCTGAAGTTTCCACATTTCCTGTACATTATAGGTCCTTGTGCACCGCATTTACCCCAGACAAGTTTAAACTGCTATTGTTTTGGATTGAAACGGTTCATAGTATATGCAATGCATTACCCAAAGCGAATTACCACTGGCAGGGCATTCAATCACTTTGTATCTTTCAACACTAAGAGAAAAGAAGAGTAATCAAAACCTTTCAACCTATTACAGGGATGACTTTTACAATTGAATCACGGGGACCACAGGTGCGATAATAAGTCATCTATACCCCTCCTCCAGCGCCTTTCCCTCATTCTCCGCGATCTTCCATATTTATCTATTTTAAGCGGCGCCACTTCAAGGCGCCCTCTGCAAATTTATGTTTTAATGCCATTTGAAGAGGACTTTTTTTCCAACCTCCTCTTATTCTTGGAAATGCATACTGGGGTGGAAAATTAAGGTGCATCTCGAAGGAAAACATAATAGAATCGATGAACGTGGTGCACTTAAAACGACTGCTGTTCTGATGCTATTTAACGTTCTGGTGCATTAACGTTTCAAGTCATTACAACATCCCGGCTTGGCTGATTCGATCACGGCAGGTTTTTAACTGGAAGAATTACAGAACTTTTCAGCCTAGGATTCTCAAGTTATTAGATCCAAATGATCACCTCTGCATTAAGTATAGATTTTCTCCCAGCATGCACTTAAGAATGGAAGTTTGTCTTTAAGAGTCTAATAGCGAATTAAGCTCCATCCTCCATTTGTCCAGCACTCCTGATGGGCTAATTTTATAACTGCTGATTTGGTCATTCCCCACATTTAGCTGGAAAGTGGTCAGGTGTGGTCTCCACTATACTGCGAGCCGGGGCGTAAAGGGGCTTAGAAGCAACTATGAAATCCATTTATTTTTTCATAACGAACCATTTTCTTAAAGAAGGTCTAGACTGTTGTTTGCTCGAGTTGAAAGCCCCACTTTGCTGCAAGCTTCTATCTCACACATTATCTCATTATGATGAATTAAATCACATCTCTCTTTCTGCGCAGATTACTACCGCTGTGAAATTTCTCCAGAACCCGAAAGTACGTCAGAGTCCCTTGGCAACACGGAAAGCCTTCCTCAAGAAAAAAGGTGAGAGATTTGATTAATTTTTGATATATACCAGTTGCGGCTAATGTTAAAATCCATATGCTGATGTTGCGGCGTGAGATGTGCTGCCAATGTCCAATTTTTTGTGTAAAAGGTCATAGGTCATGGCTGTCACTTTTCATCCCCAGGGGAAGGCAACAGGGTCGATTTGAGCTTGGGAGAGCATGATTCAGCCTCTGTGAATAAATGACAAACCAGTCGGGATGCTCCTTTGGGTTCAGGCAAATTAATATTGACAAACTCTCTCTGCATTTTCAATGGAATTATCAATATTGCCTTCCAGCGTTTTAACCCTTTTACTTAATTTAACTGTTATCATAAATTTGAGGCGTGACTCACAAAGGTTTTTCCAGGCAGCCAGAAATCGTTTGCTGGCTCTTCAATTTCTTTGCAATTCATTGAGATTATTTCTGACACAAGGCCTGAATATTGTTTGCCCAATAAAACTTGCAAAAAGGCTTTATTGCTTTGAACTCATTTAAGTCAGTTCAATATGACTAGCTGAGTGGAAATGCGCACAGATTTGCCATGTAATCTTTGACGCAGCCTATAGCCCTCACCTCACTTAAACTCAGTATTTTTATAGAGCAGTTCTTTACTTATGGGACTGTATGGCTGCTGTGAGTGCTTTGGGAGTTTGCCGTAGCATTAGGGAAGCCAAACAGTGAAAAGTGAGCCTAAAAGCTGATGACTGCCCGCCGTAACCTGACACCAAATCCATGGCTGCCGGCTGCTACTACACGCGTCTCCAATGACTCCTTTTAAATTGCTCTTTTTTCTCATTATTGACAACAAAAGCCTGTTTATGATTGGTCAAAATACACTCATCAATAGTACATGATGTCGGGTTACACCATTTTAGTTTTAAGTTTGTGCTTTGTTTAAAAACTCCCACTGAGCTCAGCCTCTAAAACAGAGTCTTACTGCACTTTGCGCCCATGAAATATGTATGACGCCTTAATGCAGATTTATTTTGGAAAGTCGGTTCCACTGTAGATCTAAACAAGAAGGCTGGATTTGCATAAAGGCATTGATCTCAGGAAGAGAGAGGCTAAAGATGAGAGAAAATAGAGCAATGAAACACCAAGCACACAAAGAGTACTTTTGAGTAGCACTCTGCAATATAACTTTTGACTTTGAATCACATTTAAATAGAATACATTCCATGATAGACTGTAGAGGCTGCACTGCTCAGCGCAAACCTACACAATGAATCTACAGCTCTCACACCATGCTGTCCTTCAGCTACTTGTACATTAGAATGCACTATGCACTGCTGCTAACATGGTGGAACAGCTGTATTTGTCAAACTTGTCAAACTGCTTGCATATGTGCTGAAAAAAAAAATATATATATATATATATATATATATCTATATATATATATATATATATATATATATATATATATATATATATATATATATATATATATATATATATATATATATATATATATAGCAATGTATAGATATCAAATAGTTGGTGTGTTTGTTCAGTCTCTTGGTACAGGTCACGTGTTTTTCATAACCTCTGCCCCATCCCATAGGATGAAATCCTCATAGCACTTTCCTTATTTTTTATTTTTTTTTACTAGGCCTATATAGCCCTCTCAACCTTTTGACCCAGAAACTCAATCACATGCTCCCTCCCTCTGCTGCAGCAGCAAATGTGTCCGTCTTAATTTCTAATACAGTTTAATGTCATATTTATGTAAATACTGCAGGATTTGACTCTGTATTAACAGCCAGAAATGTCAAAGCACACATAAAATAAAACAATACCATCTCCCGGTAGAGTGGAATTTAAATTGGATTCCTCTTGCTGCAGTGTTTATGCTGGACAGCTGATGAAGGGGAAAATAGGGCCCACTTTGATTGCATGTTGCAGGATCTTTACACAATAATCTCGCCTGTGCATATTATTCCACTGCACATTTGTGCCCTAATCTGCACTGAAGGATGGCTCTCTAGCTGCACCGCCTGTTTTCCAAAGAGATCTTAATAGCCTGGTTTATTTCAATATTCATTGAAAAATATAATTTTCTGTTTTCCTTCAACTGTCAATTTCAGGGTATGAATTGGCAATTATGCAGTCTAATATTTCGAGCTGCCCTTCTGTGCTTGTTGAATAAACTGGCACAAATGTTGAAACTTCAACGCTCAGGCTTAATATGAATCTCCATTCAAGCCTTTTTTTCACCAGACCAAGGAAATGAAGTGCATTTAAGTTGTCAGGCAGCCATCTTGAAGCAATTTAGTTTTACTCGTCGGTTCCAAGATCAAGTAAATTTTATTGAGTTTGAGTGAAATATAATGTGCGGCACATTCATTTAGTGAATTGTGCCATCTATGTCCTCTACAATTAGCAGATGTAACAACTAAAGAGTGCCATTTTGGCAGTGCCATTTAGCGCAGACAATTAGCAGTTACTCACATAATTACCAAAAAATCCAATTCTCAGTGCTAAGTCAACAGCATTTTACAGTGCTGCGTGTCAGTTTGACCGTGACTCCAAAACTGACAGCAGTGTGAAACACCACCAGAGTGAAGACTGCTTTTAAGCGACTTTTTATTCCATACACTATGTCTAAACAATAATGCAAAACCATTTGAATGCTTAGCTATGCAGGACTCATTTGGTGAGAATCTTATAACAGTTAAAATGTTAGTCAGATTTTTTTGTTTTATCTTTTGAAGACTTTTACTGACTGTTATCCACAGCCAATCACTTTTGATGTAGTTTACAAATTAAGTTGTATGCCCTCTAAAACGTAGTAGAACTTATGCCACCAAACATGAAAGTCATCTGTGTTTTGTAGAAAGACATAGATACATAGAATGGTGAGCGGTTTGACAGTCTGCGTTATAAGTAAAATCAGCATGTCAAAGAGACACCGTGCTTTCTCATAGACATAAATATCCTCATGACTGATCCCTTTTTTATGCTGTCCGAGTTGAGTTGAATAAATAATGCTAATAGCTTTCACCCTGAGCAGAGGGCCAGCGGTCGAGGGTCATCTGAACACAGGTAGGCTGTAGGACCATTACCATAGCTGCTCCGAAGGTAAGGAAAGGCTTCATCATCCCACATATTAATAGGATGCAGTTTGTAAGTGGGGTTATGCCACTCACCTCCCGGACAAAAATGACAATGACCAAGGCCTGTAGAGAAGGTAAAGAAATTGATGTGGTTATAAATTACTCTACGGCGCCACCTAGCCGAGGCCTTGCCTACTTTGTCATGAGTACAAGTAGGTAATAAAGCAGGGAAATGAGAGCAGAGTCCCCCTTTTTAATACATAAATGAATAGTGTATGAGAGTGGTCATTATTTAGCACTACAGTTGTCCTGGGCCAAACAATGTGGACAATCAGGGTCGTCAAAAACAAGTTGAACTTACTTCTTAATAAACCACTGACCCCCATTTATTTCTGACCTATTCCTTACTTTTTTTCCAAATCTGATATTCAAAATGTAAGTCATTTTCAGTCAAGGGCACTTTGATAATTCAGGCCTTGGAGGACAGGGGAAATGGCATTCACCTTTTACCGCCTCAAATATTTTAGTAAGCAATTTTTATAATTGGCTGTCCGGCCTAGGTCTTGACCCATAAAGTCCAGAAGTGCCAAAAACAGAGAAATGGATTTAATGTGTGGGCCTTGCTGCGTCTTTGCCCTTTAAAAAAAGCTGAGAGAATATGAGGCGGTGAAAATAGAGCTGTAAATAACATGACGAGCAATGGGTTTTCCTTTAAATAAATACCGATCAGGTTTATGTTGAAAGACAATAGAAAACGTAGCCCAGATATGCAGTTTACAGTATTTATAGCTGTAATATCGAGGTGCCAGCACCGTAATTTCATGCCCCAATGAGAATGGCAAGGTCAAAGCAAATGCTTTGGCTGAGCATCTGCTAATACGGTGACTCATAAACAGGCCCCGCGTGTATCAGGTGCACCAAATAATACAGTATAATGAAATACAGAATAGCTTTCCATTATTGTGCTTTTTTATGGTGTCGTCATTAGGTGTAATTTATGTTTTAAAAAAATCATCTCCCCCAGGTCGATGTGAAATGGGGGTCCGAGGGTCATTCCACAGGTTTGGGAACAGATAATACATTTTCAAATCCTTTTTTGTCTTTTTCCTTTTATATGTAAAACTCACTGTCACCTTGCTCCCAGTGCGTGTGGATCTAAGGGCGCTTTCATTTACTGTTGTCTTCCACTCAACAATAAACAGATCAGAGACTACAACAACTTGGGGAGCTGTAATTTAACTAGAAACAGCTTTAGTGTGGTATTTCCATGTGTTTTGTTTGTGCTACAAGATAAAAACCCTTTCATTTGTTGCATAAATAACATCAAAGACACTAACATTCATTTAGATGTACATACATTAAGCCCAGAAGTGGAGTTTGAAAAAGCCAACAGATTTCAAGGTGAAAGGAGAAAACCTGAAGTATGTTTTTATTTCTTTGCATTGGGAGAATCTGAGATCCCTGTGTCTCACTCAATAGTCTGCCACCATGCAGTCTGCTGTGGTCAGATGGAGCCGGAGTCCAGGGACACATTATTGCTTATTTGACAGTGAGTCGGACTGCACAAACTCAGCACATGGCGCTCACCACTTCCTGGCACTCAGGACCTGCTCTAGACTTGGGGCTGGCCAATATTTGCCTTCAATTATTCAACCATTTTCATGGCCATTTGAAGTCCCCCGAGCTTTTAAATAGGTGACGGAGGCACCTCCAGTTGGCATGAGATTTGTGGTAAATTGTCAAAGACTTTCTTTATGCTTTAGACAGCTATTAAGGAAAAGTTAAATGCGGTATTTATTTGTGCATTCAGGTAATCAAGGTGGGATTGTGAGGCAGTTTGCTTTAATCATAACAACTTTGTCTATCTTCTTTCACTGTAATGATTTCACACCACTAAAATACTGAGACAAAAATGTGCTGCCTCTGCACTTTGTGATTTGTATATTGATTTGCTGTAGCTTTTATGTGAGATGCTCTTTCTGATAAAACCACTACAACCAGCACCAAATGCTTTAGAATAGAGTACATCCTCAAACAAAGATCTAGAAGTGGGTTTACATTGGATATCCTTCCAGCAGCTTCCAATTGTCCAGGCTTGATTCTGATGCAAAGAGTACTATGACTATTGGTTGCTTTCATATGTAACTACTGCATAACATATTTGTTTAAACATGTTGCTCTACTATGTCTTGACTTGTGCATGGTTACCTCTTGAACTGTCTTGAACTGCTGTTACTATTAATAAAACCTAAGAGCTATCACTAAAATCACTAAAAACACTCCACACTTTTCCTGTCTGTCATAGGAAAGTGGAAGCTCTTTTCTAAGCTTTTATAAATTCTCTAGATCCTAGGGGAGTAAGTCAAGTAAAAGGTTGTGTTTTACAGCGGTTTTCTGTCAATAAGAAGGTAGTCAGGCAGGCAATGGTACCGAAGCAATATTGTTCTTATAAAGAGCAAAGTTATTAAGCTTATACTAAATATATTACTTGTACTGATACTTCATTTGTTGTTTAATAGTTTTTATTCAAATTATGTCAGAGAAGTTTTAATTGTTCTTTCTTTGTTTAGACTGCGGTGCTTATTAAAAGATGAGACCCACAGCAATAGTGGCATATGGTGCCTGAAATAAAATCCTTTCTTGCAACAAAAGGAGATGTTCATATTAGATTTTTTCTCCTCCTCCCCTCTGACTCTCCATCAGGGAGCCTTTTGCAATTTAATCATCACTAAAATCATTAAAAAGATCTGAAGATTAAATTATATTGGCATTTGCAAAATTATGTAATACATTTACATTACAATGAAGAAATTAAAATAATGCATTTTGGCTGTCTGGGGTGTATGAAATCTCCACATGGGAAATATAACTGCAGAATTGGTCAGACTGTTATTTTCTGTGCCTTTGGTGGCCATTAATAGGTTCGGTGAGTTTCAGATTTCATTGTACCAAGTGCTCCACACTATCTCCCTTTGATGGATGTCCCTGAAACAGAAGCCCTCTGTGGGATTTCTGAATTATAAAATTAAAATGCGTTTTTGAGAAGAGGGAAAATTGAATGGAGATTAGACATAGTTCCACCAAGTTGTAGTTTGAAGGTTTGCGAGGAACTTGGGAAGTATTTAAGCGTGTAATATCGCAGAGCAAAGAGCCATTCGGTCCATTCCATTAACACAGTCCCTTCTGTGGTCTCTAATATCTTCTGTGTGCTTCTTCTTTTGGTTCAGGCCTGACGGATGTGGAGGTGGAGTTGGCTTTGCAGCGCTCCGGCAGCACAGAGGAGGTCCTGCCACTGAGCCCTGTGGGACCTGCATATCCTATACCTGCAGCCCACCTGGTCCCAGGACCACCCAGTGAGTGCTTATCATAGGTTTAACTTTTACCTGTAGCCACTTCCTTTTGTAAACCTATTTAGAAACTAGACCATAAATACTGCCTCTGGTAAATACATACAACAGTGATTAATTTCAGTGGTCATTGGGTGGTCAAATATTAGTTTCCATTCTTTCACAACCCCAGTGAGCCCCAGAGTGAATAAAAGAATTGGTTTGAAGGTTTATAAATGAATTGATTTATGTATTTTATTTCAATTATTTCTACACCATTCAAAAGTTACTGTTAAACTGCAAAGCTTTAGCCTACATATAGAAAGAGATAAGATAAGATTTTTGACATAATGAATGAATTGTTCAGTTCAGTCACCAATCTTGGCCTCACATTTTTATTTTCATTGTAGAACTTTTTATGTACTGTGCCTTCTCAAAATGTAACTCACTGGTGCTTTTTTTCAAAACTAAATGTAAAGACATGAAAAATCCCACAAGATAAATTTTCACATGTGTACACAATCTTGTGGCCTAGATCTTGTGCCATCCCTGATACTAACTAAACATCCGTATCATATTGCAGGTCATGTCTTGATCAAGATGTGACTTGATGTAAACTTAAATACTTCACAGCGTGTGCTCACTACTTGGTGTTCTCCCAGATTTTCCTCAAAGTGCAGTGACCTGAGCTCCAGTCTGTTCAAGTGTCCCACTGCCAATCTTGTCAGTGAGGGCTCCACCCCGGCAGGACCTTTCCACAGCACCAGTATCTTTATTACCTCAGGAGGTTATGAGTGGTGTCCACTGATTTACCAATGCAGAATGAAGTCCGGCGTAATGCTTAACCTATATGACAATGATTCCAGATGTATTCCACCCTCATTTATTACCACACTGTCCTTGACTCCCTCGGCATCTCATGTTTTGTAATGAAAGTGATGTTGATGGGATGGCCATGTAGTTAGGGGAGACTAGCGGCTCTCTGTCCATAGTGGGGGTTTTATATCAAAACGGCTATAAGGGAGCTGCATAATGAGGTGAGTGTGAGGAGTCTTGTATGGGGGGTCACGCCGAAAAGAGGGGGCTACCTCCCTTTGATGTCCTTGTTATGGGGACGGTGCACGGGGACCCGCATCCATCTCTGTCCAAGTAATGGATACTCTGATCTCTATTTTCACGCGCTAGAAGGACAGGAAGGCCTCCACTGAACCCAATAAATTTGAGAGGAGATTGGAAAAACGGGGGATGGAGACCACAGTTCCAACGGCTTAAGTGACCAAATAAAAAAGGAAGATGGCAGAGTGGAAGTGGAAGAGGGGAAAAAGCGGCAATGGAGGCAGAATGAGAGGTCCTAAAGAGGCTAGAGAGCACGGCAAGACCCCCGTGATGCAGGCAGTCTAGTTCAGGGTCAACCCTCTCCAAGGACTCCCAGGCCTTTCAAAAGCATTCTGGGATAGGAGGCAGGCTATTGCAGCTGTAACGTTGATGAGGACCCAAATTTATGTGGTTACCATATGGATGTGGGGGAAAATGATTCAAAATTTTCGATAGTAAAGGTTACAAGTTCACCTCTAAATGCAGCGGCAGCCATGAAAAATGTGCAGAGGAATAATACAGCATTCACCTTGAAAACTGAGCATAAAGTCCAGTCTGACAGTGCGTCCTGTTTGATTTGCATGTCAAATCATGCAAGTGGTAAGCTACAAATCAATCTAGTTTACTTACTTGAATCTACTGAGCCCATTAGGTGAAATCAGAGCTATAATAGAATATCAATGATGTACTTCAGTGGACAAGCCTCTGATAATTTCCTATTCATTTAGAGTGCACTAAAGTAAATAAAGACAAAATGGCTATAATTTCTTCAAAGCGGTTTGTTGTTTAGTGACATTTTCAGCTGAATGCCTGTTATGTGGGGAATTTCCACCTTGACAGACAGTTGGCCTACCCAGATGACAGCCAGAACAATGACACACTTTCATTTGATCTGTCACTCAGCTAAACTGTCACGTGCTTCTTTTAATGCACGTGACAGTTGACTTTCTGCATTTAAAAACACCACAGTGAATCATATAGAAAATGTAGGCTAGACAAATGTTTTTTTTTGTGTTTTTTTTAAGGAACGATTTTCAATAAGCAGTGTACATTAGTCTTAAACCACATTACTGATACAGTTGAGGAACATTTCCCACTCTGGTATGAACCTTTAAAGATGCACCATGTAACAGATTGGAGATGCGGCAAGATATTTATTTACATTTATTCACTGACATATATTCTCATCTTACTGTGAGCATGCTCACCTCTCCACAGGCCTTACCTGTAACTTGGACTGATGGTGTTACCTGCTATCTCTGCGTTGATAGATCAAGTGAGTGGCACACCCACCACCAGAAACGTTACATACCGTATTTTCCGGACTATAAGCCGCTACTTTTTTCCCAGGCTTTGAACCATGCGGCTTTTAGAACGGAGCGGCTAAATTTTTTATTTTTCTTCCACCGCTAGGGGCGCTCTAACCGGAATTTCAAAAACAAGATAGACGGAAAATGAGTGCAAAGAAGAATATGCTACTCTTTATTTAGCAGATATAACACGCACAACAAATTACTAACTGGTAATTATTTTCAAATTCTCGCCTATTCATCATGAAAAGCACACGAAGGAGTTTGTATGATGCAAGTTTTAAGTTGAAGGCATCGATCTTACTCCAGGAAGGAAACCGTGCTGTAGAGCCCTGCACCCGCGGGACCCAACACAAAACAGTGCGGCGCGGGACCATGGATGTATAAGAGCATCTGAAAGAACATTCTGAAAGCTTATTGCGGGCGCTGGCGGGAGCGCGACCGCACGACGCGGGAGTGGGCGGGAGCGGTAAATTCTGAAAACTGGACTGAAAATTGTGTCCCGCGCAGACCTCTACTGCTGCTGCACGTAAGCTTGGCGTCAGCGGACATGATTAAAGTGACTTGTGGTTTCACTGCACAGGAGAAATGAAGATAATCAATTACCGGTTCTTTTCTGTTTTGACCTCGTTTTAATCAGCACAGTTGCTGCCGTGTTAAAAGGCACTGTTTGGAAAGAATCTGTTCAGGTACATAAATGTACATTTACAGTACAAAATTGTTCTGTATATGCAGTAAATATCAAATTTTTCAACATGGATATCAGCGGCTTATAGCCCGGTTGCGGCTTGTATAACTTTTTTCTTATTTTTTTTAAAAATAGAGTGGATGCGGCTTATACCGGTGCCTCTATAGTCCGGAAAATACGGTAGTTCACCTTCAGATCGTATAAAGGTCAATTTTACATAATAATTTGGCACCATGGTGGCTGAGTGGCTAGCACAGCAAGAAGGTTCTGGGTTCGATCCCCAGGTCACCTGGGTCTTTCTGTGTGGAGTTTGCATGTTCTCCCTGTGTCTGGATGGGTTTCCTCCGGGTACTCCGGTTTCCCCCATCAACCCAAAACATGCACTGTAGGTGTGAAAGTTGTGTGCGTGAGTGATGGTGGTGGTCAGAGGGGCCGATGGCACCGTTTGGCTTGGCAGCCGCGCTTCCATCAGTGTGCCCCAGGCTACAACAGTAGTTTACCACCACTGGGTATGGAACAAAGCTCTGTTAATCATGCTGTGTAAAGCGTCTTTGGGGACATGTGTCTGCTATATAAATAAAGTTACCTTATCAGATGTTACCCTTGTGGGTATCACCTGATGGCCCCCAGATTACCAGACCAATAGTGTTACAATATCACATTACATTACATTATACATTGCACTTTTAACTTGTAAATATTTATTTTATTGTATATTTGTATATTGTATAGTTGTTTTGTGTTTGTGTTGTCTCCCCTTCCCAGGACTACAGATGGAAATTAGCTATGAGCTACAATCTGGTACAAACATCTCTGCCACTGTGCTTAATGTAATTGTACACTGTCCTAATAAACCAATAAAATGAAATGAAATGAATAAACCTTACCTAATTTTGCTGTTCAAATGGCAGTTCCTAGAGGCTACAGATGGAGGGACTATGGTGCGCTCACGGTCATCATGGTGGGCATCGCCTTTGGCTTTCATCAGCTTTACAAAGTAAGTCATATACCTCTCTGCCATAACTGTAGTGAGCTTTCATTCTTACTGTTAATTTTTCTCTTAAATTTATCACACACATTATGCGGCGCATCCTAAGATCTGTCACGTCTGCCTCTCCCTGATAGTGCATTTTAAATTGGTGGGCTTTGCTAGTACATCAGTTTATGATGAATGATGTTGCCTGCACTGTATGTAACATCACTGGGGCCTTGTTATTAAAGCTCCTGCTTTACGTCAAAGCATGAGCTCATTTGAAGCCCTCCTTTTAAACTTTTCCCTCCTCCTGCTGCTCTGTTATATATTTTCCCCTTTTACAAAATATAGTTGCTCACACACCACACATGCTCGTTTTGACGTGGGCCCATCTAAAAATAATCTCCTGGTTTTTATCAGGCTTAGCAGCCCTTGAACAGGAGCTCATGGGCCCCTTGTCCTCGCTGACATTAATCCCATAGTGGTTGTTAGTAGTAGTCTGAGTGGCATGTGGAAGCCATTACTCTCCTCTTAGAGCAGGACTCGGGCTGGTGCACTGGTGTTGGTGTGGATGACAAGCTGCTCACCTCTCTGTGTAAGTGAGTGTCTGTCATGTACATGCAGATGCCCATCTGACCCTGTGCCACATATTGGCTCCTCTTCAGATCCTGTTATGTCCCGATATTTCATTCTTCTTACACGGCCTTTCAAAAGACATGCACATTTAGGGCCCTTATCCTTGTCTCCTCGTGCTCTTTATTGACAAAACCACATTGAACCAGTCCTCCTGCTCTCCTGTGTATTCCGGGAGGTGCTTCCCCAGCGGGATTGCACAGGTTGCTGTCATGTCACTGTAGCGTGGCGCCAGTCGCACCATATGCCCGAGCTTCTGCCCATACTTTATTTACGTTCTGCAGCGCCTTGTAAACACCACACTCACAGCAGCACACTTATTAATTACCACGTGTTGACACTCATTTAATCTTTTTCTCTAAAAAGTGTTTATTACTCGCACTAGTGTGGCCAGTTGGCACCTGGGTTGGAAAGAAACCCTGGCAGCAAGCTATGCTAACTGGAATCATTTTTTAAACATAAAGAGCAGCATATACAGTTTTTGATGGTTCTTTCTCTGTGTGAACAATTGTTAATCAACAACTACACTTTTTATTCTGGTCTTAGAAAGTGGCGTCATCGTATTTACAAAATACCATGAATCTGTTTTGTACAAACTGATTTTCCAGGAGCTTTACCAGCAAAATCAACAAATTTTCACTTGAAAAATTAAGTAATGTTTTTTATTGTTCATTATATATATATATATATATATATATATATATATATATATATATATATATATATATATATATATATATATATTCAGTACATATACAGTTCATTATTCCTATAAGCACACTCAAACCATAGGAGACAGTGTCTTTGACCATGTATCGCTGTATGGTGTAGGTGGCCTTGTCTCTTCCTCCAGAGACTGAAACACTGTGGCTTGTTTTTAATTGCAGAAATACATCCTTCCCCTCATTATGGGCAGCCGAGAGGACAAGAAGCATCTGCAGCGGATGGAGAACAACATTGCGGCGATGAGTGGCACGCTGACACAGACAGGTGAAGATTAATATCTTCATCACTTTCTCCCTCCTTAACATTTTCCCTCATTTATCTGTCGCCAAAATCGGGGGCCTCGCACGTTTTTAACAAATGACGCTGCTGTCATTTCGCTTTAATTTGAAATTGCTTGTTTACTGTCAGGCTCGGGCTCAATTAATTACGTTTCGCTGAAAAGCTCTTAACCTCCGAATATTAATGAGGAGTTGGGAAATGACAACTTTTCTTCCTCTCGCCTCATCCACTCTCGCCCCCTCCCATCTGTCTCCCCCTCGACAGTCTCACCCCCATCCAAACCTCTGTCATCATCTACAGCCTTCTCCCCATAGGTTGCGAGAAAGTTCATTTTAATTTGAGTGTGTACATGCATGTATAGGTCTGTGTGTGTTAGCCTAGCGACGCTGCGTGTTGTCTGGGCTCAGCACTGGCCCTAGTGTGATTAAGTGTACAGTGACAGGTGCAGCTCCCATGTTGGACAGGTGAGGAATCTCAACCTGGCTGTCAAACTACAGGAGAGAGGGATGCTTTCGTCGTCAGGATAATTAAAAATCCAGGGAGGCGTAAATGAGAGAGGCATCTCACAAAGTTTGGTCTCGTTAGCAGCAGTGACGAGCTCAAGTGTGTTTTCACCTGAAAGACACTCTTCACTATTTGATAATTTGAGCCCATTACAAAACAGGCAACCTCTACTCTCTGGTTTGCTCCTGATGTTGTAAAAGTGCTGTGCTTTTTATTTTAATTAAGTTGCTCTGATGACGTTTGGTGCAAAATGGCATTAAAATTACAATGACTATTTTCTTCCATCTGTGAATAAACATATTAATGTGTTCAATATTTAGGCATTTCATCATCAGCCATGTATTAATTTGAGCAGTAAATTGATTTCTCTAATCAATATTTAATTATCTTGACTCTAAAACTGTATGAATACTACAATATTACAAGTGGTCTTGTTTCAGTGTTCTTTTAGCACTTAATAATAGAAAGTATAACATAAATAAACACAGTACTATTAAGGGTGGTGTTTGTCAGATTGGTAAAATATCTTTTGACAAAATAATGTACAATTGATTGATGATATGACGTTTTAATGTAGGATATGTGTTTTCTGTTTTTAGCATGCTTTTCTTAGATTGTATCTGTATTAGTAGTCTCAATAGCCGTTACAAACATAGTCATATTTTCCAAGTTCGTCATATCCTGTACAGCTCGACAAAAGTAAACAAATTTATGTTTGATTTTAAAGCTCATATCCTGGTCCAACTTTGTAATATCTGAATAACAATAAAAATACAGTTGGTATCATTTCATCTGCAGGCACACCCAGGCCATTCTTTTCAGATTGGTGTCGAGCAGAGAGTGTGGCATTGCGTGCAAGGTGTGCCACCCTAAATCTGTTTAACAAATATGTGCTCTTTTATGGTCATTTTTACCAACTATGCAAACACATTTCCTCCCTGTATCACACTGTCCTTTCATGTTCCTGCTTTTTGGACACTTGCCAAAGCACAACCCGTGCTTTGTTTGGTGGCAGGTTTTCTACACTTTATACCTCCTGTAAAAAATACGGTCCTATTCTTCAGCCAATGTTGCGAACTAATTTGCTATGACTGCAGTGGCCAAGCTGCTATTGTAGTTAATGACTGTTGTAGTTAACAGTTGGGGAGAGGGGTTGCAATTACACTGAGAGTTTCTCCCTCGGATTTGCCTTTGTCTTCCCCTCTCTCTCTCTCTCTTCTGTAGCGCTCGTCCGCCTCACCGCTGCCAATTGCTTGAACCCCCTTTTGTTAAAGTTCATGTATTTCTTTAGTGCCGGACCCAATGAGGTGAATGGGGGACTACATTAGACTCTCGCCAGTCCGTCGGCTCAGGAGCTCGGGGCCTTGACTCCCATTATGATTTGCCTACAACTTCACATAGACAATTAATGAATGGATCTTGGAAGTACTTCAGCCTTTCCCAGACTAATAGAATTGCGGGGCTGTTTGGACACACTGAGCCATATTGCTGACCAGCTGGCCGTTAAAGACAGCGGACAGGCCTGGACATATGTAGTGTACATTATATCGAGGTATTTACTGAATCATTTTCTGAATACACAATACAGCAGCAGCTGCAGGTCGCATTTTCAACACAGTTTCAGACTTGTCCCTGATTCAAGCTCAGCCAAAAGACACTACATTATTCTTGGCTTCATTTCTCTGATAACTTTATGCATTTTTGTCAAGTGTGTTGAGACTACAAAGGAGTCAAGTTTGCAGAGGGACATGAAAAGAGTTGGACCATGAGCTGTTTTGGCTCAGGTGCCGTAAAGAAGCGGTGCCAATGGTAATCCAGTGGGCACAGCTTTACCGGCTGGCTGGGCTGGCTGACCTGCACATCTGGAGAAGGCGTTATGTGGCGAGGCAGAATCGGACACTAATAGGGCAGCTTTGGGTTTTGTAAGTGCACCCTATCATAGTAACACCTTTGTAAGCGCGGACAGCCCCAGTATTTTAGTTTTATGGCCGTCTTCATAGCAGTTGGTCACACTTATGATCACAAATTTAAACTGTTTGCTTTTTTTTCACTTTGGTCCTGCTCAAACTCGTATTTTGTCAGATTGTGCTCGCATGAGAGGATTAAACGCTCCTCCTATTGATATAACTCCACCCGGTTAAACACAGGTGTCACTGAGATATTCTTTAAACATGATTTTTTTCTCTCTGATGTTTTTTCAAAAGAAACTGAGCCTCGAGCCCTTCTCTGACTGTCTTTTTGTCCTAATCTCCGTTAATAAGGAACCACCTTTTTTTCTTGGAGACTAGCCGACTGCAGCTTGGGCTTTTAACCACTGGCCTGACAACCCCAGCAGTGGACCGCCACAATATCTGTTGATGTTAATCCTATTAGGCTTGATTTAACACTTTACACGCCCATGATTTATATGAATGTTTATTGGTTTTCTGTAATATAATCAGCTCGGGGAAACTTAATGCATTGTTTGGTAATACACGGGTGACTGGAAGCAGGGGGCAACAACAAACTGCGCCTGGTGTTATTTGAAATCATATACCCTCGCCCAACACCAACACTTGAACTAATTCAATCTTCAAAGTCAATGGAAAAAGAACAATATTTATTAGGATTAGGAGGGACATTTTGTCTGGCAGCCTCCTCCCAAATGAGCGCCTTGTTTTTTTCCTCTTTGTTGATCGTTTGAGGGTTTAAGATGCATTAGAAGCCAGTGTCTGGGTGGATAATGGAGGGTTAGACACTGTTATTTGATTTAAGTTCAGACACTTGAGATTAATATCACCATCCAATGTTGTGCCCCCCATCCCACCCTTTACACCAAGAGGACCAAAAGACCCAGCTAAAGTTACCCGGTATTAAGTGTGATTACAAATCTTAAAAGACGGCTTTGAACAGAGTTTAAATCCATTGTTTCTGTCAGTTTGGTGGCAATAAAGACCAGTTTTGTCTGATGATGAAAGTGTAATGACAGAGCTGACCCTGTTATTGTGTGTCACAGTGGCCCAACTGCAGCAGACTCTCGCACAGGTCCAAGAACTCCTGGTTCAACAACAGCAGAAAATACAGGAGCTGTCCCAGGAACTGTCCACAGCACAGGTAAACTCTTCGCTGGCATATCAGTTACTCAAGTAAAGTGATACCTGTGCTACTTAGCTCATGCCTGCTTTTCTGCATGTGTGAAACTAAAATAAGTCATTATTGATTAAAAGAAAATGTTTAAAGTTTTTTTGTGGAAGACAAGACAGTCTGCCACTTGCTTGTCTCCATGGAACAGTGTAACATCACACTGTAACATTAAACTTATCTCATCTCCATGGAGACAAAAGTGTGAAGCCACCAGGCCCAGTTAATGATCAAATTTGTGGAGGGATGAGCCTGCTCACAGCCAGAATATATGGTTTTCATTTTTCAATGTATATTTTAGCCATGAAACACTTGTAAGTAATGCCATGCTGTACAACAATCAAAATACATCTTCAATGTAACAGGCAAATTGAATGAAAAGTTACACAGTAACAGTGCACGTACAAGTTATGTAATAAAAGTAAGATTGTCTTTAAAAAAATGAGAAAATACAATCACTCATCCAATCAACCAGTCAAATACATAAAAATATTCTTTTTCCCAATAGACAAAGTAGCACACCAAAATAACCTGATGAAGTACCAAGAGTAGCGCTCTAGCTTTTACTCTTACATCAAGTTCACTTTGATGTTATTGAATGGAGTATTATATAAAGCATAACCAAGGTTACAATAGCTGCTGTGTCACATTTACTGCACTTTGAGCAGGACACCAGATTTGAGCATCTGATTGATGTTTTTGGGAAAGCCAGACAGGCCATAACTTTGACATTACAGAAGAGGTCTGTGAATGTAAAAGTTGCAGGGTTGAATCCTTTAGATTGATGTGCGCAGCTTTCTCGAGGTCTTTGTGTACTAAAACCTCAAGCGCCGCCCTGAATCATAACTAGCTGAGATGGACAGCCTTACGATAACTGTATATCAGCTCAACACGCACTGCTTAAAAGTCCGGTGCATCTCATCATGGGACCATAATGTTTAACCATGTTGTCGTTCCCCTTCGCCTTGATTTTTATAGAGCCCCGTTCGTAATCTCTCTCGAATTGGAAGTGTTTAGGTGAATCGGACTGAATGATTGTTCTAAAAACTTATGTGCAAAGGATGAAATGTCGCTTGCTTTTTATCAGCGGCTCATAAAATGCTTTATAGTCTCTGCGCTCTGAAAAAGTGCCCTGGAAGAGACAATCTTAGACAATGTTTTATGTCCACAGCTTGTTAGGCACATGGTTGTTCCTCTGTAGCATCTGGATATCGCCTGAAAACATATGCGAACACATCTGTTTCTGGAGGAAAAGTCTGAATGTGTTTCCCCGGACGAGCTTCATCAAAATCTGATGACTCCCGGGTTTTTCTCACTATTTCAAATCATCTTTAACTGCGATGATTAGTGTTTGAAACAGCAGTAGTCCTTGTGAATATCAGCAGGAAGATTACCTCAGGCTGAGCTCAGAGTGCATTTTTCACTAACAGTTTTAAACAGGAGGTTTACAGTAACAGATACAGCATGTAGTTATGTAACTGCTACTAGTACTTATTTTATTTATTTCTTATTTATTTGTAAAAGCCACATATTAATGAACATTTAAAATATAAATATGTAAAGATTATAACCAACTCGGTTATAGTCCCTTCAGTCCCTCGGCAGGTTGATGTCAAATAATCTACAGGACAGGGAAAAGTACACTAACACAAGCACATTCACTATACTTACAATTCATTGCAGACAGTTCATTTGAAGTTACTAAAAGTTAAAACTACTAAAACTAAAAGTTAAACCAACAGCCCCTCAATATAAAAAAAAATAAAATGTAATTTTGTTAAACCTGGTTGTGAAATCCCTCAGTCATCCAGGTAGGATCCATAGCAAAGGAGATTCAATTCAATTCTGTCAAATAGACAACATAGTGACATACTTCAAAATCAAACAATGACTGTTTAAACTTTAGAAAATTCTCTAAAAGATTTGTAGATTTTTCACCATTATGAGAAGTAACTGTGTGTGGACTGGTTGACTGGATGAGTGATTGTATTAATATACCTGTACTCTCTATATTGTATTTTAATGGCATATACACCATTCATGAAATCAGCCTGTCTAGGGACTGCAGGTAGAAATTAGCTATTTTGCTATAACCTAGCACAATTATAACCACACATATTACCTCTTGCGTAAGTCATTGTTTTATGTGCATTGTCCTTGATATATAAACAAATAAACTAAACTAAAATTAATTAACACTTACCCTTGAAGTTCGCGTTTGGGTGTCTAAATTTGACTATAAAGAGCATACATCATAATAACTACAGGCACTGGCCCTTTCTCAATAAATTAGCTAGTTTGTGTATTTATGTAAATTGATTCATCTGTCTTTGTGTATTCTGCCTATATTATTCTTTTTTGTACTCATAACTTTGCGCAGACAGTATTGTAAGTACATTTTATTTGCTATGAGTTCCTAGCAGTGTATAGCCTTAGTGTAAAAAATATGTATTTCTCATCAAAACACCCATTAAACAAATCATAAACCCCACTTTATAGCTATAGCGTTGATCTTAAACGCTGAGCGCGAGTCGGCACCAGCCCCATGTTGTCCCAGGCCATGTGGGAAATTGGTAAATTGTTTTCAGGTCCTGAGTTCCTGATGAGAAACACATGGTCGCAGTGGACCAGCTCACCGTTTGTGGCTTTGGGGGTTAGCTTCACCGCGCCTCTCACTGGGAGCCACACGTAGCAATTAGACTTCTCAACACGGAAATGTGCCCTTAACCCAAAACACATGGAGGCTTCTGGTCCTCAGCTGCCACGGTAACAGTGCTCAGTGTTTAGAAACCACTCAACTGGGAAGTGCATTTAGTACCCTGAAAGTGAGTTTGATGATTACGCACAGTTTCAGATCTGATGCCCTGATTTATTACTTCGTTTACGCAATACCGGCAAAATTTCTGGAACATACTTGAGTGCATTTATCATGTCATGTTTACTGCTATTGTGGAAGTTAGAAAAGTTCATGCATCTTATCCAAAGTAAGATATAAATCAAGTGTACTTAGGATAGGATGAGGAATGTAGAATGTTGGATGTAAAAGGAAATTACACCTTAATCTGGGTTACCATTGCCTTCACCTGCAGAACATTTTACTTATTCTCTGTATATATATGGACAGACCACATCATTGGAATGCTCACATGTACTGAGAGTCACTAAGCTCTAACTAGTTGAGACTTGCCTTAGTATAGGTTAATGACTGCTGCAGATGCTGAGGTTTAGGTAGTGAGTATTCAGATCAGAGAGAGTCCTTTTGGGTTCTATAATTCTATAATTTAATGTTCAAAGCAATAATTGGCACCAGGGATGGACTGATCCAGCTTTTTCAGTTCCAATACCGATTCAGATACATAGCTTTTATCTGCTGATACCCAATACCAGTGCAGAGACTGAAAAGAGCATGTATTTCCTTAAAACAAAAATAAACACATAGATAGATCCAAATGTGTTATGGAGCTGTTATTTAATTAAGTCTGAAGTAACTGCAGAACAACTTTGTGTAAATAAAAGATTTTCTGGGCCAACTATGACCAGGAAATAGTTTGATTACATCACTGCATATACCCAGCCAAGATATTTGCTGAGCTGATATTTGGAATCTGATCCAGCTAATTTCTCAGAATCCCTAATTGACATCCAGTTTTTCACGTTCAAAAAACTTTTTAAAAACTTCCGACATGAGCAGTAATAATCCTCGCTTCTGCCGGAGTGTCATGTATAGTTTGTTTATGCTCTGTGGAGGTACAGGTGGGCGGCTCTAGTGGCTCTGCATGGCCTAAACACTCGAGAACATAATACGCCACTTGGCATCGGCACTCGACACTTCTCATCACCCAGATCATGCCTGAACAAACAAATGAATCAACCATCCAGAACCAAAAAGGAGCACCTGTCACACATACACCACAGATCCAATGTCAGTGCACTCCAGCTTGTGACTGTGCTCATAGAAAATACACGTGGAGAAAAAAAACATTTGCTGTAGCCGCCTCCATCACCTTTTAAGTAATGTGTCTCGGGTGGGTGCCTGGGTGTGATGGGGGTCGGCATCTTTCTGCTGCTTAACTATGTGATCCAAGAAAGTGGAAAAAAGATGTATACATATTACAAGCATAGAAAGAAATTACTATTAACTGCAGCAGCACCCAAGGACGCATCTGGCTAAATGAAGATAAATGCCCGTGGACCATTAGCAACAAGATAAGATCTTTAACAAGGCTTGTTTAAGAGTGTCGGAAAGCAAATTAATTCTCCGTTACTCTGCCGGCAGACACTGTGCTTTCGTGTAACACATGTATATTTATGATGGAATTAGTTTCAAAAGGCAAAGTCCCCAGAGGAGCGTTTTTGAGTGGAAACACGGCTACAGCGCAATTGATTCCACTCTATTTATGCACTTTCCCACTGGCAGTTTGTCTGGAGCAGGCAAAGGAGGAGGCTTCTAATCTTCGACGTACCATCCACTAATAAAGAGGGCCATCAGTGAGTTAAGTCAGGAGAGCAAACACAGTTAACAGGCTGATCTGTAACTAGAACAGAGAAACACTGGGCCCGGCTATTTAACACCAGCAACAAATGATCCTTCAGTTAGACTAAATGAGAGGAAAACCATTGCCATAACAATTAACAATTCAAAACAAAATAGTACATCTTTTGAGTGGTGAACTGTCCTCAATGAGTTTCAGCTTCCTGCTACAAGGTGCGTTAATAGTTTCTAGAAAATACAATTGATGGAGTTGAGAAATGTTATTAAAAATGATCAACTGCTGTACTCTGCTGGTAAGATAAAACACATGAGATATAAGATACCATAGTACAAAGGAATGAACACAGGGCATATTATTGCTGTGAAGTTGAGTAACTATCGTAGTTGTGGTAATTCAAATACTGAAGTTTTCAGATAGAGGATAAATTTTAATTTCCCTACTAAAAAAGCTATAATAACACTGTAGACTTGCTGTAAATGGTACGTTCCTTGATACCACTTTTAGCTGCTTTTTTTTTAGCAGTTTTCAATGACATGGCCGTCTGTAACCTCAGCAGTTAAATCAGTGGGCAGCAGCTAACGCATTGTGATCAGCAATGAACTTAAACACCCAAACTTGCCAGACTTGTAGCACTCTCTTTAGCTCTGGTGTCTGCACTGGAGATGCAGCGTTTGAAGCCTGGATCAGCCCGGTCACTGATACCCTCCACTCAGCCTCTTATTGAAAGCACTACTGCACTTAACACATGACTCTTACATAATGCCAATCTATTGTATATACACACCATCCTAATGCGTTTCAGAGCTCAAATTCTGCACTGGTCCAACATTTAATTAGGTTTCCTCCGCCTTAATAAGACATATGTCAGAGGTAGTGTTGTGTGACAGGCTTTGATGTGAGTTATTATGGACTGTTGCTCCATAGATAATACACATTATGTCTCCAGTTCGGGGTTACCAATTCGGTTTGTCCATCTGTGAGTGACACCGGCATATAGCAATCCAATTACAGACGCAGAAATCAGCCTTTATTTGGGTTTATTCTGTCCCTTTAGAAATGATTCAGCCCATGTGGCAATTAATTTTTTCAGCGTAAAATGGAAGAGAATCGGGCCTTATTATATGTGCGCCTAAGGGAGAAAAGGGATTAAGACAGTCTAATGAGGTGATAGTTGTAATAAGAGTGTCTTCATTGCACCTCCACAACACCACTCCTTATCGGGCAGGTTTAGGAGTCGATAAGAGCTCCAAAACAGTTCACTCTGCCTCCGATCCTTTTCGCATGTGATTCAATTAATTTCACTTAGATTTAATTACAAGCCGAAGAGTCCAAGTTCTGCTCCAGCCTCTATAGGGGGTCTGCGCTTTCTAACGAGCTTCCTCCGGCGAGTAGCATGGGCTTAATTACACTTTTTAGTTTGCTTTTATCCCACTTTCCCCTGGTCTTTTCTCACTCCTCCCTCTGGTCTCGTCACTCTATCTCCCCTTTAAGCGCAGAGTGTGTAGTTTATTTAATAGTAGCAGAAGACCCACCAAGGCAATTATAGTCACTTTTTTATTGGTTTATATGGTTAATATCCAATGAAGAACCTCTTAAGGTCTCCCCTCTCACACCCTAACATTTGATTTTATACGGCCTGCTCTGGTCTCAGATCTGAAGTGATGTTAGTACTCTTGTAACTCCACATGCATATTGGAATATAATACCTGATCTGTCAATCAATACAGAACTTAAAAAAGTATATTTAGTCTATAAAATATTACAGTCATCCATTTTACACCACATATCTAGGGACATTTAACACAAACTTCCCTCTCCACGCACAGTTTCTCCAGAAGCGAGCCAAGACATAGTCCCCCAGTGTGTCTTCAGATCCTCCTTTTTGTCCTGACCCTCCTCCTCTTCTCTGGAAATGCTGAACGACTGGGCTTATCATCTCCCACTCTTTCCATCCTTCCCTGTAACTAAGATTTTGATTTCGAACAAACATCTGATCTTTTAATCGTTTACCATAGCACCATACAAAAAGTATCCAGCAATGAATAATCATAATAATAATGCATTAGTCTTATATAGAGCTTTCACTATGCTCAAAGTTAATTTACAATTTCAATTTCATTTCATTACAATTTGTGAGGTGTCTTGCTAAAGGACACAATAACAGTTTTGCTACTGGTGCCCCACTGTGGCACCTGATATTATGAGCAGTCTCCCATCCAATTACTAACCAGGCCTGACTTTGTTTAGACTCTAAGATCTGAAAAGATCAGGCGTTAATAGGGAGGTGTGGGCAGTTCTGTTAAATTCTGGCATGGTATTTCTAGATTTAAACCAGTATTTTCTGTGATGTTACTCTGTCCTTGGGGCAGTGATGTAGTGTGTAAAACCTTAGTTGAAATACTGGGCATATGTTATAGTGAAGAAATGTGGACTGAACAATGGAGTGATTTTGGACACAATTATCTTCTCCTCCTTCTTGTTAATTGTTTTATGACTGATTTATCTGTTAAGTCCCCAGGGACTCCTGCCCCACAATCCCACTCTACTCACTGTCCTCAAGTGGCTTCAACTCTTCCACAAAATAAGAGTTAAAAGAGAGAAATGTACTAATAGACTGTACCCATGCTTTATTCTGTAGAAACATATATTTACTGTAATTTGCTATTCAAATCATATCATATTCATTATAAGTCTATTTGAGCAAACACTTCCGTGGTAAAGGAGAAAGTCAAAATAAAACACATAAGCGCAGCTTAAGCCAAAGTGTTCTTGACTGGTCCAAAACACAGGGACAAAAAGCCTAATGTTTTGGCGTTGATAGGGAAATAATGCCAATGGGAATATTTCCTGGAGTTGTAACATCAAAGGGATTGGCCTGTTTTTGTTGTGACTGTTCACTGGTTGTTTTGAGGTTGTTATAGTGATGACACAACTTATGAAAGAGCAACACAACTTATGAAAAAACAACATTTGCATTGGTTATATCTGTTTTCTCTGGTAACCTGGTCCGAATTTTACCAAATTTGATCAATTTCCATTATGAAAGCTAAACAAGAGGCCAGCTGCTGAGTGACCTGTAATGGATGTTTGCTTCTACCCCTTCACTGCACCTCTCCTGAGTGTATGAGCAGGCTATATATGCCAGTTTTACTGTTGTCTGGGCCTCAGTGGGTGCAGACAAACAATTCCTAGGTGCAACAGGACTCCTTTTAATTGGAATGATGTGTGCTGTTTTGAAAGTGCATTTTGTGTAATAACTAAGCCTCACATTGTTGAGGGAACAGTTTTGCCTGTGTGCTCTGGTGACCCATACTGTATATATCTTTTGTATATCTAGTTTGTGTCTTTTGTATACGTGTGTGAATATAAGGCAGGTGCTGTGTCTCACTGCCCTTTGTCCTTTCAGACATTGTCGTCCAGCAGCCGTGTCCTGGACGCTCAGACAGTGGGAGAGCTGAAGGCTGAGATCGCCTCTTTGAAGGGCTTACTGCTCAGCAGGTAACAAAGTCCCCCTAGTCTCCTGGCACATGAAACGCCCAGGTGTCACTAAGATGCGCTTCACTTTTAACTCCCCAGTACAGTGCATGAGGCAATGTCATTGGTCCAGTAGTAACAACATGTACCCAATGTCTAAATGGTTTTGCTTACAAGTAAGTTTATAGGAATTTTACATTATATTGTTCATGCAAATGTATACATATTTTCATTGTATTTTTACATTCCACAAAAAAAATCTCACAATAACTGATTAACCTGATTCACACACTTACTGTAACTATATTAACCAAACCTAATCCATAAAGTTCCTATTATTCGAGCTATATTCAGTTTGTGCAGTCCAGACCTAGTAAATAATGTTATTAGTGTTGATACTACACAGGTATCTTTACTTATAATAGTACATAGCCTCTCTTTATCCATTATATATCAAACAGTAGTGACCTTTTCTTATACTGCCACAGACAGTACAGATGTGATCTCTGATGTCTTTCATTATAAATGTAATGTGATCTCCTGTACGTGTCTCTCTTGCCTGTGACCTTACATAGCGTTGTGTCAATCTCTCCGGCTGGTGGCACAGGTTAATGTCAGTGTAAGCTTTTTGCCCTGCTCTTATTAAAAGTCAGGTTGTATTTCTTGCTCTGTTCCCAATCTCCTCTTGGCGGCTCCCCCTGTCCCATTAGCATGCATGATTATGTATCAGTGTCTATAATGAAGCCCAAGTAAAGGGTGTACATCAGAAACGCGCCGCCGCAGAGGAAAATTGCCTCTGAAGCGTCTAGTTGAGCATGTTTTGTTCCCGCTCGTACATCCTAATCAGTAATAATCCCTTTGTCATTTGCTTTCTTGACTTCATCATGACTTTTCACAATGAGTTTTCCCGGCAAAGGCTTAAATCACAAAATAAAGGCGTCGGTAACACCATCTGTCTCTCTACTCACTCGCGCTTTTTTGTTTTTTTCAAATGATTCAAATCAGTGTTTTAAAGTACTAAGAAGAGCTCATCCTGTTGTGATTTAACATTGTCTTTTTGATCTTAAAAGCCATGGATATAA
Source organism: Odontamblyopus lacepedii (assembly GCA_034769755.1). Lineage (NCBI taxonomy): Eukaryota > Metazoa > Chordata > Actinopteri > Gobiiformes > Gobiidae > Odontamblyopus > Odontamblyopus lacepedii. The sequence continues at coordinate 27,954,247 of CM068345.1, read as the reverse complement.
TTAAAAAACACTCAGAGACGGAGGCTGCCAGGTGTGAAGAACATCTGGTTGTTTGGGCAGAAAAGACAATTTCTCTGGTGTAATTATGTGATTTAGTCTGAGCTCTTGATGTGGGGCTGAGCATTGAACCGTATCTGACAATGTGTTCCCACTTAAACTTCAAATATACAAGTTTTAGAACAAAATCACACGGCTTATACTTTGAAAGTGACTCAACTCTTTTGTGTCTTTCTGAAAAAAAACACAAGCTGTCTCTGTTTGTACTGCAATAATAGCCATAAGAAATGAATAGGAAGTCTCATGTGGACATGGCAGTCGGCTCCAAGAAGCCTGTCTCTCATTGACTCATGCTAAAACAGCTCAAAATACAAGGTCAATAATTATTTTACAGGTATAATTATGGTCTCATGTTCTGCATTCTGTTCTCTGTGTACTGCCATGTTTAGATTATTTGTATGATGATTGTAAAATCTGACAGTTAGTTAATAGCTACATCTCTTTGTTTACATATCAGTAACATAAAGAACTGTACTTCAGATGATAAAATGAGTGAACTTTTGTGTTAAACCCTAAACACTTGATTTCCCATATACTTTCATACATGATCATTAACACTATTGTATCTGCAGTTTAATTATTATAAGAATATGATCCTTCAGTGCAACCCTCCCCACATATGGGACAAATTGATGCACAAATGTACAGATGTAGCGATGAAAAAGTACTTTATATAACCCCACCTAAAACTTGCATCTTCATGGGGCAGTCTATGTTTCAATGCAATTTTTGTTTTCTTTCACATGAATGTAATTAATTGAATAAAATACAATATCATGACAATAACTGGTATATTAAAATGCAATGAAAACATCCATTCTTGAATATGTCCATCATTACCTTAATAAGAAACAACTCTCTAATAAATTCAAATGTGTCTTCTTCGTCTCTTCCAAAACAGGAAGCAGTTCCCCTCCACTCCCACCATCCCAAAGATCCCATCATGGCAGATCCCCCTGAAGCCCTCCACCTCTCCCTCAGTGAACCAGGCCAACAGCAGCAGTGACATCTCCCCTGTCAGCATCGAGTCCTCTGGCTCTTCCCCCTCCAAAGACCCTCCGACCCAACCACCCCAGGACAGCGTGGGGGATCTGAATGGGGACGCCTGCTCCACAGGTCTGCGCATGGAGGTACAGGGGGAGGAGGAGAAGGCCGAGCAGGATCTAAATCATGTGGGGGAGGAGGAGGAGGAGGAGGAAGAGGAAGAGTTGAGCCTACAGACGGAGGACCGAAGAGGCGGAGACGGACAGATAAACGAACAGGTGGACAAACTACGGAGGCCTGAGGGGGCCAGTAATGAGAGCGAGGTTGATTAAATGCAGAAATGTACTGTCCTCACACTGGTGGCTTTGGCTCTTTTCTGTCAATTTCCACCATCCTTTTCCCTTTCTTTCCACTAATATTTTAATCTTGTGCAAATTGAGGCATCAGCTTGAGAAACTTGACATAGTGGAGTGCAGAGTTGACAAGGGGCTTACTTTCGTGTACTTTTCATCAAGTGAGATAAATGATTACGCATCAAATCTACTGCAAATATGCTGGGATTTCTGAAATGATGAGGAATAGTTCAATCTGCACTTTTTAAAATTGTTGCTTCAGCTCTTTGGGAGTATCAAAGATGAACGGAAAGAAAGCAGGGAGACAATCACCAAGCTAACTCTGAACTGTTATATGAAATGCGTATATTATCAGTTTATCACTCTTCTAATTCTTGCACCATTTTATGGCTTTGTTTCAACCTGTTGGAGTGGGTCTGTAGATCACTTCCACTGAAATTCTGTAATATTTATTATTACTATTTGTTTCAAATTAAGACCCATTGTAATTTTGTCTGTGGTATTAGTGTCCATGTTATCTTTTTGGCTTTTTTTTTTGGTTACATGTATGACATATGCATATGTATGTTATATTCTGATACCCTATAATATAAAGCAAGCCTCCCTGTGTCCAAATAAATAACACATTTTCTCAAATTTTATATTATAGTTGATACTTTAAATAACTTTACTGTATGCAGACAAAATTAACATGCCCTACCTTTTTTCCAGAGAGGTTAGCGGCGTTTGTCTCCCTGTTGACGGGAATAGGAGAGGACATGCTCTTCAGGGCCTCAGCTTTTAGCCTCTTTTATGTGTCCTTTCGCATTGGTGTCAGTCTGTCAATAATTCACAAGGCCAGCAGCGGGTGGCATTGGGTTGAAATAAAAGCTCTGAAATTGGAGATTACGATGTGATGACGGCCGTTGTTCCAGTCCGGGTGCTGATGTACTCATTCTCTCAAAGCAGGAGAAGATGAATGTTTTTTCCTCTTTCACTACGGGCTACATTTTATACCTCCGACTAAATTGTGCTCTAGACAAAACAACCCAGACAGAGCCAAACTGCGTCTGTGTCTCCAGCAGGGCAGCTGATTTGCTTTGTGAAGTTTGTTAATAATCAAATGATCAACAAATAACAGATGTATTAGTTCATGCGGCTTGAAATGTCAACGAGGCTAAAAGCGCAAATCTAATCGTGAAAGCCCAGTTGCATTGTATTATTTTCTGTGACAAAGCCTCAGGACCAAATTACGTCGGGCCTCCCACGGTGAGCAATCTTTACAGAAAATGCCGCCAATATTTTGTAATTAAGCCACGGAAAGAGGCTCGATGGGACTGGAAGCTGTAGAAGTTGCATCATAAGTTGTTTGTTTCTCGCACTGTGGTGGAGGTGCAGAAAATGCCCCGTGATTGAAAAGGAAAGTAATAAATGAATACTTTGACTTATTGAATTACTCACTCTGTCTCCAGCAAACAAGAAGAGTCCATGAGTGAGAGGAAAAGGATACAGCGGCACTGCCATCCCCACAACTTCTCATGGGGCACAGTATGAAATGCAAGTATTGAAAAGCTGGGGACAACAAAGCACCACAGACAAATTCAACTACTATTTCAGTGGTTTTGGTGGTGTATTGGATACAAGTCAGTTGTTAAAAAGCTGTATTCAAAAAATGTGTTTTAATCATTGACTAATCCCTGTAACACGCTCTGTCTATCTGAACTTAAAGTTGTACATAATGTAGTAAAGCAATATAATAATTAAACTAAGGTACCATATTTGTTATTTTGTTTTCTAGCAATTCAAATAGTTCTTTTTAACTTTCTGTTGATGAAATTGTTGTTAAGCCCTAAGAAGCAACTGCTGTTATGTTTTTGGGCTTTGCAAAAATGAATAAAAAAATAAAACATAATTATTACAGGAAATTACTGTATTATGAAACATTTGTTACTGAATTAGTTGTCATAAACACTTAAACATGTTAATATGATAAATCACTATTTAAATTTTGACTATGTAAGCTTTTTCTTTTTTATTTGCTTTCACATTGGTAAGTAACTGGGCATAGTTTGCTGTTTGACTATGATGATCCCTATCAGTTGATGTACAGTATGCCTTATGATGAATCACATTTTTAAACCTTTCAAAATCTGCATTGGGGCTTTTATGTTCACTCCAGAAATTACTCGCTGACATACTTTTAGCTTGTTCGTTTTAGGCATGTGGGCGGATTCTCTTTTGGTTTCGGTATTGAAAGCCAAAGTTTTGAGAAAAAACGTGGTAAAATGGTAACTGTAGTCTGGCTGGCTCTGAGATACTTTTCCTCAGTTAAGTCACGGGCCTAACCCTGATCTGATTCCACAGCTTGTCTCCTTTGTTATTGCTTTGTACGTATACTATATGACATTCACCTGATGTATCTCCATGGAGACAAACAGGTGATGCCACTAGGCTAACTTACAGGTTGGATCTGTGGAGAGGCGATCCCCGCTCACAGTAAGAGTGCATTTTTCTAAGTTTTTTTTGCTTGTGTGTGGTTTTTTTTTAATGGTGGCAGACTCCCCTCTAGTAAAGTTACATTATGCACCTTTAATTTGATATATATTTTAACCTTTTACCCATCCTAATGAGTTTCTCTATTATCTAGACTTGGGAGAGGCACTAAAATTAACCCAGACTCATAATAATCCTTCTGTTCCATTGACTCCAAGCCAAACAGCTGCACATAGCCACTGACTAGTTTATTTCTGCAGGCACCTTCTACATTCTAAATCATGCATTGGCCCTATTTCTTATCTAAACGTATGCTTTATTCTATAGCTTTGCCAATACACTTCCTACATCCTCATATCTGGAAAAGCCGCTTTTCACCCATACCGAATCGCACCGTGCATTATCAGGCATATGCATTTAATTTATCAAGCTCCGAATGATCAATAGCATTTCACATATTGATGAGGTATATAAACTTCTGCAGCGTTCAATACCACATCCCTTTGTAATCCATTAACCTCTCCCTAGAGTTCAGACCAACCTTAGATTTATAGGACCCAACTGTAATAAATCCACTTGTACATCATTTAGTGTCTTGGGGGAATTTTCTCCTCAGAAAGCGTCGCATATGCCACCCTCGTATCGGCCATTTTGGTTTCTTAACTGATGCCCTTTGCCAATCAAGTACCGTCAAGCCTGTATAAATCCTCATGTTAGCTTAGTTGTGTGTTATGTTATGCTGTGTGTTTTGGTTGTCCATAGCAACACCTTGGTTTTGACGGAGCCGTGCCACCCCTGGTTTAAGCCCTAACCTCATCAATCTTGCTGCTAAACGGAGAGCACTCAATAGGATAGTGTATTGACGCGCCATGAACTCTATTGTTGGCTGGAACTGAGCACTCAGCAGGTTAGAGGGCTCGGTGTCTCCCTGATCAATGCGGCTGTTGTTAGCCTTTAGCAGCCACTCAAACACCGGGACGCTCCTTTTTTTACTCGTTTCATTTCTATGGCTCGCTATGAAGGTTTTGTTTATTCATTAGTTTTACCTTTTGTCATTATGAGGCTTTGTTAAGTAAGTTAAGTATGCCTCGTAAAGTGCTAAATGCAATGGTTACTGAAGTCATGTCTGACTTAAACCATAGATCGTTTTCCAGAATGTAATTGAGCCATTCAGTAACCCATAACCAAGCCAAGAACACTAACCACTCTGCCAGTCCTCTTCTCTAATGTTATTTTATTTTTCCTTACCATTTGATAACACTATCCGGCTGGGTCGCGGGGGCAGCTGTTCACCACCCAGTCCTCTGCACTCCTGACCCCCCGTGAACCCCTCTGTGAGTGGTGAGCCCACAGGAGGAGCCGGATAAAGAGGGAGAAGATGGATAGATGGATGGATGGATGGATGGATGGAGAACACGAAATAGTCATTCACACCACTTATTTTTGTATAGCTACTGTACTACAGTCTCAGACTTGTACTGAGTGCTCTTTGTACGTGCACTATGTAAGATTTTTAGTGAATGGTCAAAAACCTTCAATTCTCCATGAAGATGTTGGTATAAAATGGGCCAATTTGGAGCTTGCCAAGTATATTTGGCAATAAAAACATGTAACTGAATAAAAAAAAAAGAATGAAAATGGAAAGAAAAATAGATAAGTTCATACCATACATATTGTGGAACATTTCAGGCAAACAGTTCACAGACTCACCATCACAAACTTTCATAGTGCATCTTTAAGTAGACAATGCATTTCCACTTCTGATCTTGTACTATTTGTTTGTTTATCTCAGTCCAGTCCCAACCTAGCCCCCCACTGTGTCAGTGCTACTTACAAACAGGAAGCCCCCCTCCATACATTAGCATATAGGAAAGGTCACGAGCAGACGTGGATCTGGTTGTATTCTTGTCTTTCCTCCTCCCACTGAGATAAGGTCCAGCTGGGAATCATCCTATGCACTACCTGATGCGTGACCCTGCCCTCGGGAAAGCCACTGCTCACCTCAGCCTTCGGCAAATATCCGTTTACTCATCAGGAAGCCTTATTCAGAGTGATGCTATCTTAATCTACAGCATCTGTACTGTGGAAAAAAAAAACAAGAATAAGCAACTATAGATTTGCTATTCTGCCACCTATTTATGTCTGCACTAATTTACAGTATGTTTTGTAAAACTAAAACAAATATATATTTTTTCTTTCAGTTCTAGCATTTTACTTATCTGAAACCTTATATTTACCTTACATTATATTACCTTATAATTTTTGTACACTAAAAACTGGCTCACGTTTGAATCGGCTCTGAATAGGTCACAGTAAAATAGACTGTTTGACTGACCAAGGTCACGTAGCACTGAGGAGTCATAAAGCACTTTGTCAACAGTTACTATATCAACTCTTAACAATCTGGTATCGTGTTCTCCCCTGCCTCTGTCATCCACTTCTTTAGGCCATGTCACTTCAGATGCGTCTGAAGTTGTGTTGTTGTTTTGATAGTTAAATTTTGGTGCAGTTAAACCAACGATATCTAGTCGTACTGTAACCACCAGTATGAATGACCCAATAATAAAGCTTGCTGAAGTGGACCTGGATTTGGAACACCGAGTGGAGAAAAGATGCCCTCGTCCTGAGCAGGTGGGGCAGATTGGATTATGGGTAGGCAGGCCTGTCAGTGGCTGAGGGAGCAGGGCTGCAGGCTCAGGGGGGCAACAGGTGCACCTCTCGCCAGCGTCCACTAAATGAGAATAATCACACAGGCCTGACCAGCACCTGAAACTATAAGGACAGGTACACACAGGGAGGACACTGGAGTAATACCAAAAATATCTTAAATTATAGTATTGCAGAGGAAATTAAAGCAACAGGAAAAGGAATAACATTTTTCAGGCTTGATTCACTGCAGAAGATTATAGTTGCGTAAATTCAAATGATTCAGATTAACTTGATTTGAGTAGATTTCCCTTGACAAGTAAAATGGTCTACCAATGGAATAAGTCTTTTTTTTCTTAATTCAAACAACATACTATTTTAGTTTCTTATTTTAAGTACAAAGAGTTGTTTTTCGTATCTTCAGTGTTTCAACTACAAAAAGATTACTATTGGTAGATAGTTTTACTTGCCAAGTGAAATCTACTCAGATCAAGTTAATCCAAGTCATCTGAATTGACAGCTATAAGTTTTTGTAGGTGAAATTTACTCAAATCGGTATAACTTTTCTTAAGTCATTTTCACTTTAGATTATAGTTTTTGTAGTGTTGAAATATATGGCCTTGTTCAAATATGTTGTAGTGAATCCTAGTGCCCTTAGCTATTTAATTTTTTATCTCTTATAACTTATAATGTCACTGATCTCTGTCTCAATAATGAACCACATTTAAGATTCACAGTTGTGGAAATTGGCTTCATTTGTGAAGGAATGTTACAAATTAGAGCATAGATTATTTTACACTTTGGAAATTTACTTTCTATTTTGGTTCACAGCTTCATGCACATAGCACACTTTAACAGCTGTTCATTTAGGTCATTTTGAAACAGAGATCCCAAGACTATTTTTAGATTTAATTTTACTTCATATTCTGTTGGGTTCATGGTTAAGATTTCTTACTCTCTGCATTTAAATTTGTTAGTAAAAATCTTGATCTGGGCTAATTTGCCTATTAGGAAGGATCATCTTTCCCTCATGGCAAGATCGCTCACGGTTCAATTCCCAAACATGGTGATTTTTGTATGCAGTTTCCATCTTCAGTTTGTTCAGTTTCTTTTGTTTGTCATATAGCCATTGCTTGGGCATAGTCACTAAAGTGAATAATCTGCTTAAATATTTGTGAATTTACCTTTTGAGATACTTATGAAAAGGCAGTGTTACCAAAAAGGAACATCATCACATTCTAGTGATGAAAACCAGCAAAAGTATCCTGCCAGCCATGTTTTATTACTCTGATCTTTGTTGGGGATTGTCCTCACAACCATGACCTTGTCCTTACAAAACTGGCCTGCACTATCACAATGAAACACAAGCCACATTTGCACATGGCCTCAGTAAGGAGTGGAGCTGGAGAAAACTGTAATCCTCAAATCCCTCTCTGGACGCCCAATGTCTTGTTTTGGACGGTCCTGGGATTCTTTGAGTAACACACACCGACGTGAATGATGGACACGATCTATTCTTAGTCCCGGCAGAATCTTCCAAACCTTTGCCGCAAATATCACATTGCTGATGTATTCCATATTAAATGACTGAGTTTTAAAGGAGCAGGCCGGCGCAGTGTCTGTTATCAACAACCATAATGTGCTAGATTAGCGCACACATGAGGGCCACCTGTTGTCACTTTTATGAAGGTCGCAGCTGTGGGACTCAAAGTGGTCTTTTTAAAGGTCCGTGCAATGGTCAATGTGATTCAGGAGTCATACAACAGGAATAAAGCGGTTTGGGACAGTTTAAATTCACATGGACAGCAGTGTAACAGGAGACCAAACTCCCAAAGTCCAGATTTAGAGAAGACTTCTGCCCTAAACTATGGGCTGTTATGCTTCGAACTGGCGCAGATGCAACCAAAAATAACCGATCTAGCCAAAACAAATGAAAAGTAAGAAGAGCAGGCTATCTATCACTTAAAACACAGTGCATTAGACTTAGATTTAGACACACTTTACTGATCCGCAAGGGAAATTATTTGGACACAGTGGCTCATACATCACAAAATATTCTAATAACAAAGAATAGCAAAATGGTTAAATGGTAAATGGTAATAATAAACTCGTAATACGTATCAAAATAGCAAGAGGTGGTGTCAAATAAGGCATGCATATGTAAATGTATATGTACAAGTAAAAATTAAATATAGAAATATAGTAACAAATATATCTCAGCTATATACATTCCTATCTTACTGCACATGATAGGGCAAATGGTTTAATGTGGAATATATAATTCAACTCAACAAATAAGAAGATCTGTTTCTCAGAGATCCAGTTCTGTTGAATGGTTGTGTTTGTCAAATGTCGACTTGTAATTAAAGTTTGGCAATAATACTGAGAAAGTGGCCATTCTCATATCTGTCATCTGCTTACACACACAACACAAAGTATGATAACTTTTTATTTGCAATGTGAACTGGCCAAGTTTGTGTACATGTGGAATAAATACAATGGGTATAAATCAATGCCACCGGTAGGAGGCCCCGGGGAAGACCCAGGACACGCTGGAGGGACTATGTCTCTCGGCTGGCCTGGGAACGCCTCGGGGTCCGTCCGGAGGAGCTGGTGGAAGTGGCTGGGGAGAAGGAAGCTTGGGAGCCCCTGCTTAGACTGCTGCCCCCGCGACCCGGCCCCGGATAAGCGGAAGAAGATGGATGGATGGATAAATCAATGCTGTTTGATTTAAAATGTGCGCAGTAATATCCTCCAGCTAAGGTGGTCCTGACAAAGCCTAGCTGAAGTTCTGGATGTGGGTCCTCCTGACAGGTCACCCCAGCAGCACAGATGGGACAAATGCAGAAGACAAATTTAGAGCAAACAAAGTGTATCTGATCCAATGATTGAATAACAGATGTTATTGTTATACTAAAAGCCATTTCAATGTTGAACTTTTATTAATATTCATTTTATTTTTTGTAATAGTTCTAGTCTTGTTCCTCTCATATCCTGTTCCATTATGCATTGTGTTTTCTAAAACTGTACATACACTATTAAACATTGTGCTTTCTCTGTCAGTTCCAACAAAGCCGTCATTATTATTCTGATTATCTCTAATCCTCCTGTGTAATTATAGGTTTAGTAAAAGTGCCTCGCCCATGTCATTTGAGTACATGTCACTGGCACATGTCCTAGTTAAAAGTTATACGTTATCCTCATACTTTACATTTGTACTCAGTTAATTTCAGGTCTATTAAAAATAAATACAAGGGCATTGCTAATTACACACAACTCAGATCTGATGAGACTGACTTTAGTCAATCACTCACCACCCACGCTGCCACCCGCTGGCTGAAAACCTCTCCATACACCACTATTATAAGCAGACACAAACACTCATTAGATTTCTATGTTTGTCTTAGTAACCAGATCTCGGTCAAAGGGCAGTTCTTTAAAATACTGTAACAAGGCTATTACAGGTGTCTCAAGAAATAGACTTGTCCTGTCTGTGGAGAACTTTGTTGATAGACCATTGGTTAGACAAGCCAAAAATAAGGTGATTAAAGGGTCATTATATAACTTTTCTGGTGGAGAGTCTGCCACCTACAATGAGATATTATTACTTACTTAAGATGTTCCATGATCCCAGGTGTGGAGAAGCGACCCCACTCATTTTTTTTTTTTTTTTTTGCCCAAAACTTTTTTTCTACTATAACAACACCTGTAAATTGATAAAGACAAGATAGATATGTTTAATGTCATACTGTGAAACTCTATATTACTAGTAATATTGCAGTATTGTTCAGTAGTCAGTGGTCATAATTGCATGCCTAATCTGAGTAGTTTCACTGTATTAACCTAGATTTATTTTTCATCATTTCGACCACATCATGACAGAATGACATAAGTGTTCACAATGCTGTTGGCTTTGTACACCATGTCTCCATAAAGCGTGCGTTTCAGTAAATAGAGCGGGGCTTTTATGAGAAAGCATTACTTCCACATGCAGAAATGACTGTTGAGAGCTTTTAGTACATTAACATAAGAATGAGTCAGAGGCGTCCGTGCCAACCTAACAGTGCCGTAGTCGTCATGTTGAACTATTCTAGCTCATTGTCAGCCAATATCCAAGCTTTTTCCCTGAAACTAAATGATCCCATTCCCCTCGGACTCATGTCAAATTAAGCAAATTTACAGCTTAGCACTTAAGAAGTTTCCTGTGTGCCAAGAGCAGTGGCAGCAGCAGCCTGTGTCGCCGACTAAAAGAGCTCCGCTGTGGTGAGTAGGGTTTTTCTGTAGAGTGTTTACAATTTGTGAGACAGGGATTTCTTTTGGTTACACTCCTACTCTGGTTAGGAACTTAAAGGTGCACTAAGTAACTTTTCTCGTCGACGGTCTGCCATCTGCTTGTTTCCACTGAGATGTTATTGCGTCTCCTGGAATGTTCCACAGTTTGGCATTAAACTTTCCTAGAATTTATTTCACTATTGACGTTATTGCCCAGAAATACAGTATGTGGGATTTCCTCTCCACAGATCTGTCCTGTAACTTGGTTTGCTGACGCCACTGGCTCGTCCGCATGGAGATAGCATGTTTAATACCATACTGTGTCATTTTCAGTGTAAAATGATAACAAGCATATAGTGCACCTCTCAAGTTACTTACATTTTGGGGTATTATTCATTCACTCCTCACAGTTGGTCTTTTACATCTTACAGCTTCTAAACTGCACTTCTGTTTTTGTTGGCACTTCCAGTCAAGCAGGAATCCAATATATTTCTATGAAGAAGGAGAAAAAAGTCCCTCGAAAATTTTATGTAAAGTTCACCAACAAGTCAAAAATGCACCCTTTCTCTCGGTGGCTTTAAAACAGTTTTGTCAGCTCCATGCAAAATTTTACTACCGAAATTCAGTAGCATCTGCATTTGCCCTGCATTGGACAGAACTGGCTGCCATTCTATGCCCACTTTTATCAGAATTCATTTTATTTATTTTATCTCTACTTCAATCCAGTTTGTCCTTACAGACTTTTTCTCAAGACATTCATTACTTGGTTTGAAAGGCTCAACCATCACTGGTGTACATAATATTCACACTTCAGGACAGATCTTACCACTTGAAGGCTCTAATGGCTACAAGGCTTGACACCGGCCACCATCTTGTTCTATGGTGGCCGCTTGCTACTGGCTGTTTATTCAGTGTTTAGCTCTGGGGTTGACTAATCTGCTGCAGTGGGCAAACCCAAGGCAAAGTAAAACAAATAGAACACAATGTTTGGTATTTCTGGGTAAACATTTGTGGAGGGCGCCGATGGAGTCTCATTTTTCACGAGCTGTTTAAAGGATGGGGACGCTAATCTTTCCACTGGATTGTGTTTGTGCTTGGAAGATGACAACCCCGTGTTTACCAAATAACATCTCCACTGTAACTGAAGCCCACCCCCAGCCCCCAAACACAGAGCTTTATCTAAATGTGCACACTTCAAATTAAGTCACAGTTTAGTCCCAGCAACACATTTATGGGAACGTCCTTTTTGTATTCAGTCTGTAACTGACTCATTTTGTTTAACCATTTTAAACCAACTATTTAGAAATTAACATGGGGACAGTAGCTCAGAAATACACTATATAAACAATTATTAATAAAAGAGCAAATACTATAGTAACAACAATAATAAATAAAATAATAGTAGTCAAATTATGTAGGCTGAGTGGGTGCCATTTTGCAGATTTGTATATGGACAAGTATAAATAATTAATTATATTGTTACTGAAGTCCTACACCAAGTTTCCTCATTAGAAACATATCTGGAGTTGCATTTTGTTTCATTCACACATGTTTAATACACAGACCCTGCATATTTAGACTGAGTTCATCTGTCAAACAGAATACACGGTTTCACCTTGTGATGTCTTGGTAATACTATACAAGAAGAGCTCCACTGTGTTTTTAAACTCCATACACCTTTGATAGAATAATTTGGATGATTTCAGTCCTGTTAACTTGAAAAGTTAACAGCAATGGAGACAAACTAATAATAAAGGATTACTCAGTGATGGGGGAATGGAATGAAGCACAACTCCAGGTATGTTTTTGAAGAGGTAACAACATTATAACATTGCCCGCAAGAGTCAATTTGGTGTAATATAGGAGATTTTAAAGACAACTGTATATGCACTGCCGTGGTGACATGGTTAGAAGCCCTCTCGCCTTGCACCAAAATGTCCCAAGTTGAGAGTTGTATGTTATACATTATACTCCACGGGTCCAAATACAGGATGGACATGCTCCAGCTTACTACAATTTAAATGTCTACACGCTAGGTACTTCTGACTACAATCCTGGAGAAAGGAACAAATCCAAGAGTATTCAAAAACAGAGAGCACATTTTCTACATAAGAACAATATAATGTGCCCTAAGCCTAACCTGAAGAATACAATACACCACTCTGCCTTCTCTTGACTCCACTGAAACTCAAATATGTTTTTATACTGTTCCACGTCACTTTGAGCCTCTGACCCACATTGCTGTGACCTGGCATCACCTGGGCCAGTTTTGCAGGTTTTCCCCATTAATAATCTCCATGTTTGTTTGGACCAGCCCTGTGCTCAAACTGAGAGAATGCATTGTTAACATCTTTGTCTGGGCAGAAAAAGTGTGTTGAAAGGCAAAGATTTGGAGATACACCACAATGTAAAGAATGTGAGGTGTGTTGATGGAAAAATTTGGTTAGGTCAGATGCAAACCATAAGGACAGCTGGTGAAGAAACAATAGCTGAATTTAATTTTTTTGTATAAAGGTTAAACAAGGACTCATGCAAGACTGTTATTTCTAGTCAAAATACAGTAGTAGTATTTTATTTGATCATTCTTTTCCATCTAAATATTTAATAATTAATTATTTAAAGGATGTATTTTAAATAGATGATAATTTTCTTTGCATCAATATTACAGTGAAAAATAAATACATTTATTTCAAGTTTCATATCAGCTTAAAGGTGTAGTACTAAACTTCTGGTGGTTGGTCCAGCATACACTCTTACCTCTCAGCAGATCTTACTTGGCCTAATGACATGATCTACTTGTCTCTTGGAAAAGATTAAGGCCATGTTGTGGAACAGTGTAGGCAAAAAGAAATAACATCTTTATGGAGACAAGTGTGGTGAAGTGGCTCCACAAAAAAGTAACATACTGCAGCTTTAAGGCATATGAAACAAAACTGCACTGAATATGTAGGTCTTGTTTTTCATAAGCAATGTTGAGTAGTTGTCAAAACTATTACTTGCATGCATGATGATACAATCATAGTAGTAGTATTTTGTGTTAAAAGTTCTCTATTCAACCAGTGTTTTTACGCTCACCCATTTAAGTGCGATGAGGTCAGTGCAGTTTGACCGGTGGTTGCTAAGCTAAAACAACACAGATCTTCAGTTGTGGTTGGAGACGACCAGTGGAAAATATAAAAGTGGTGGAAATGGCTCTTTTCTCAGAACTTTGATCTTGAAACTACAGTATCTCATGCCTTCATCATAAAAGTTTCCAATCTGTGGTTTTAGTAGTAGCTCTCCAAAATGAGTGGAAATTTGTACTGTATAAAGTCGACCTGTTCTTCATACGTTGATTTTGCTGTACTGTAGTGTCACGTAGAGCTTAGCTGTGTGTGTCAGACTTGGTTTCCAAACAGATACGGTAGCTTCTGAAGTCTTTATGGAAAATACATTTTTTAAATACCAGATAGATATAATTAATGCATCCAGACTGCTACAGAAAAGAAAATGTGTTTTTTGAACTTATGGACATTAGTTACCACAGACCCTTCATTGTGCCTTAAAACTTTTAATTAATTTTTTTTTTTGTTCTATACAGAAATGCAAAACCTGTCTGTACATCCATCCATCTTCTTCCGCTTTTATGGTGCAGGCCAGGGGCAGATGCTCGAGCCACCTCAGCTGGCTCCTCTCGATATGGGGGAGCAGCGGCTCTGCTCCAAGCTCCTTATGTGTATCTGAACTTCTCACCCTCTCTCTAAGGGAGAGCCCAGTCACTCTGTAGAGGAAACTCATTTCAGCCACTTGTATCTGTGATCTTGTCCTTTTGGTCATTACTCAAAGCTCCTGACCATAGGTGGGAGTAGGAATGTGGACTGACTTTTAGATCGAAAGACCCATGATGACAACTTCTACTTCAGTAATACTATTTTCTGGTAACAGTACACTGATTGACTGCATTTTCCTCCTGCTCTACTCAACCTCAACAATTTGTATCAGGCCAGATTTGAGCCAACACATTTGAGAATGCTGGTCTGTGAGCTGCTCTCACAGATGCCAGGGCCATTCACACAGAGCCACATAAGGCCAAACCACATGTTCCGACAGCCCCTGCCTCCAATAAGGTCTTGTTAATGTTAAATTGGATGACTGTGTGTCCAATTCTGTGTTTCCTCAGAGGTGTCTCGGGCACAACAGCTGCTACCAATGGTGAAGCTGCCCCCTCTTTCTGCCGTGTGATGAGGGCGCTCCAAAATAAGCCCATACACATGCAAAAATAGATAAATGAAGAGCTATTGGGAGAGGGCGAGGATGTAAAGAGGGGTCTGACTGGGGCAGCGCACCAGGGAGATGAGAGACATCTATAATCTGAAGCACAGATGAAGAAGTGGAATGAGTTCAAATACACTTGATCTGTGAGACACACAGGACACTGTTCTGTCTGCTGTAAAACAGGCTCATGGAGCAGGGGTTTGGTCCACGTGAAGCACGTTTAGCAGAAGCTAACAAACCAAACAAGGATATGGTGTGACAATTACAAATGTGTTTTTAATCACAAATATGTGTGTTACTAGTAAAAATCTGGTTGCCTTTTCCTTCTCTTGTTTTGTTCTGGGATGTGCTGTTTTTTTCTACCATTGTGTGTGTGTCTGTCACATTGGTCTATGCCCCAGGCTTGTCCGTGGCCTGTAGCAGCTTCTGTCTTCATAAATCGTAGCTTGGCCTCAGATTCACTGTACAGTATCTGTCTTTATCTGAGGAGCAGAGACATGGCCACCTGCTCTTCCTTTGCCCCCTCCCTTAGTGCCCCTCCCTCTATACCCCTCCCTCTGTGCTTTGTGAACTTAATAAAAGCTGCCATTAAGCAGCGCTTCATCTGTTTGGGCCTAATGTGCCTTATAGGCATCATGTGACCACATATGCAGAGCACACCTGTCGCACTCTCCCAGTCTGCTCCTGGCACATCAGCCCCTCATGCTCGAGCACGTGCACATGCTCGTACACACTCACGGGGCATTTACAGTGTACACTCTGTGTTTCATGAAGTACGCACCTGTCACAGACACTCATAGACAGGAAGCTCATGTTGGTTTAGTATGTTTTTATTTCACTGAGTGAAAAGCTCAATCTTTGCATAAGACATGCACAAACAGAGAAAACATAAATATAGCACAATGAAGATGGAAAGCACTGATTCCAGGGAAATAAATATGAAACACTAAAGAGAGTAGTGCTGAGGGCAACAAATTCAAGTGGAGACTTACAAAATTGCTTCTTTGTCAACTTCTCATAGAAAACGTCTCATGAATCTCACTAAATTGAATGGTAACGGGAGATGGCTTTTAGTCCAAAAGTGCAATATATTTTACAAAGTCTAAAATGTGGCTGCTGCAGTGAGCAGGCGCCTTTCAGATTACATTCTCCAGCTCTGGAAATACATCTCCCTGTTTCTTCACCACTTCTGTGCACCATCTCTTACAGAATTAATTTCTCCTGTAAAAGGATCTGTCGTTTCAGCAGAAGCTGAAGCTGGATTTGGAGGTCGTTTCCGTCTGGTTTTAGTGTAATATAATTTTCTGTTTATTCATTTTTTTTCTGGTAGATTATATACAGGAGCCAGCTGGCTGACAGATGGTGATGCCTTTACCCATGTCTGTCTTTTTATTAGAAAAAGCCTCAGAAGAAGCAGGAAGGACAGGAACAGCTGTAGACGGGAAAGAACAAGTGACGCCCGGGCCACTGGATGAGAGTGCAGAGACACTGGGCGAGCGAGGCAAAGGAGAGCGAGACGCTGGGCGAGTGAGGCAGAGGAGAGATAGGGCAGCAGGAGCAGGGCCTGAGGCTGGACCCACACAGAGGTGTTCTGTTCTGGTCCTGATGGAGAAACACTGGTCTGTGGCTGCACAGAGGCAGGTCTGCTGTGCTTTGTATCACTCCAGTTGGATTAATGGCAGAACAAAGCAGAGGGAGAAGCACAAGGTCATGAAATATGAATCAGAGCTGGGACAGAGCCAAGAGGAACCTCTTTTGGAGCGCCGCTCACATGTTGGGTCTGCTCACAGGCTTCAAACACTATACAGTACAGTGTATCTGTATTTATAGTTTATTTAATGTCAACTTTTATACAAATTCTGCTATTTCACAGCTGCACACACAAAGAGAAACTAAATTCAAGTGCACAGGAGTTTGATGGGAGGCAGGGTGACTCGGCCTGTAAGGCTTGAGCTCAAAGAAAATATTTTCACCTAAAGAAAAAAATATAACACACAAAAATGCTTATTAATAAAACAGAATGTTTGTGTAGTTTTAAACTGAGTTTTGACAAAATGGCAGTAAACCATATTTCTGCTTGAACATGGTCTTCCAGATGGCTGGGCCAACAAAAAATAAAGTCACACACACAAGCAAACTAAAGTGAGGCTATTTGAATTTTGAACTTTTTATTATTTCATTTCTCCTTTTACGACTTTTCTTTTTAAAGGAAGCTGTTCATCAAAGAGCATTTTGTTCATATATAGTTATTTTTTACAGAGGAAAATACTGTACAACCATTTTTAATTTTTTTCAAAACAATGTTTGGTGGAATATCATTGACACACACTTTTCCCTATTGTGATTATTTTTCCAATGCCAAGCTCTGGAAATCTTCCCTTTGCGTGTGTCCACTGTTCAATACATAATAATAATAATTTAGAACTACAGTAAGTCAGCCTCTTCACAATCCTCTTCAATTACAGTCCATATTAGTGTTCCTAACCAAGCCACACCCATGTCAGGGGCAGTCCATTTTTGTCCAATCACAGAAAATCAAAAAAATAAAAACCAGTTTTTAAATAAGTCACATAACAAGAGTTCTTTGTCACACTAACATCTATTTGTGCATCAAAGCAAAGTGAACTAAAACAACATTAAAGCAAATTCCCTGTTAAAAGATATATATCATATTTTTCTGACGGTAAAAATGAACCTAAAAAGTGCAATAACACCCTAAAAATGTCTCATTGGAAGGTCACATAAATATTAAATTAAAAGCATAACATTAACAGGAGTTCAACCACAGCCAAAGTGAAAAAGAAAAAACCAACAATGCCATTTGGACATGTTTGGGTCTGTACATTTTCAACATAAAACTACTTTCCCGGTGCTGAAATATCCCACTGCATCCAAATGTCTCTTTACTTCCTGTGGGCAGCCCAACCCTCCACTTTTGATTTAAATACAGCTTCATCCAAATCGATATGCATCTAACTATAACACAACAAAATGACAATTTAATGCAGTGATGCCAACGGTAACAAAAATAGTCTTAAATATGAGCAGGAGTTCTCTGTTTGTAATGGTCAGCTAATATAGAAAAGTGCACTATCCACACACAGACTTGATTCCTCTGAGGGGCCCTTGGGTGAGGCCCGAGACAGGAGGGGTACATTACAGGGACTTAGCTTGGTTTTTGGTGCTAGTGGGACACAGCTAGCAGAATGTCACGAGAACTGTAGAGACTGACCAAACAGCTACTGGTCAAATCCAGATTGAGAACAAAGTAAAACATCCGAGAAAAGGAGCTTTATACCCCTCCTCACAATGTCTAATAATATTAATATTATTATTATTCATAATACAGAAAAGATCAAAACCTCTGAGGGCATTCCCCTTGGTGATCCGCTTGCCTTTGCTTATAGAATATCCACAGCACTTTTCTCCTCAGATCATCGTTCACACACGCACACACTTACATATATAGTTATATAGAGAGATTTGTTTTTGTTTTTCTTGTTTTTTTCCACACATAATAAAGTGAAAAAATAAAAATAAATTAAAGTCAAACATGCACCCACACAAAAGACTGATGTGTAGTAAAATGTTTTACATTGCTGCCCCCTTATTTGTAAAAGTGGGGCCTATGACTGTGTCTCTGTTCATATTTTTTCTTAATGCATAATTGAATTAATAATGTTGGTCACCTTGTAAACATGATCATTAATCAGTGTGGGCCGTCACTATTTTGAGTACAAGTCTGAACAGGATGTGTGCGGCCTCCATGTCTTTGTTCTCTTCTCAGTCTTAACTTAGAGTTCAGGGCTCCTGCTGTTCCACTGGGGGGCTCTGCAGTGGGGAAGAGTGGTTAACGGAAGCACTCAGGGCCTCTGCACTGTCCTTCTCTCTATCGCCCTCCAACATCGAGTCGTCATTTGAGTCAGAGTTCATGTCCTCCTCTTCGGGGGACAGGTCATCCTCTGCCTCTCCGGAGGTCCCAGTGGTGTCGTCCGGGCCAGAGCCCCCTCTCAGGGGGATGGAGGAGTGGTTGGACAGGCCTGTGTCCTGGAGCATCTTTTTACTGAGGTCCAGGGAGTCGTTGAGGCCCAGCCCAGCGGCGTTCTTCAGGAAGAACATGGAGCTGCTGGTGTCTGTCAGGTTCAGGGAGCTGTCCAGGGCCGTGTCCATGCCCATGGAGGACGGGGGGTACGGGTGACTGTAATCTGAGCCTAGGGCACCCCCTGGGTACAGCATGGAGGGGGTGCTGTTCATGTGGGACATGCCCATAGACACAGGGGTGACCGCTGACAGTGCTCCGCTCAGATGAGGTCCTTCTTGTTTGGGTGAGACTGAGGGCAGCTCTCCACGCTCCTGCTTCTCATGCTTCCTCTTGTGGGAGTCCATCTGAGACATGCCCACCACAGTGTGCTTGCACTCAGGGAAGGTGCAGTGGAAGTGCGAGCACTTGAGCTTGTACTTGCAGTCAGGGACCTCACAGTCGGCACTGGAGCTGAACTGGCAGAAGCCGGCTGCGCTGATCACGTCCTGTTTGCCGTGGTGTTTGCGGTGGGCCGTCACCTTGGTGCTGTCGGTGCAGCGGAAGCCACAGCGCAGGCAGTGGAAGTGGGTGCTGTTCCCTGAAAACTGGCAGTCAGGGAAGTTACAGATGAGCGAGGACTTAAAGCGCTTGAAGTCGTCCAGGACCAGGTTGTCAACGCGGTCATGGTGCTGGGCGTGCTTGTACATGTGCGTGCGCCCACAGAACTTGTACCCACAGTTCTCCCTGGTGCAGTGATAGTGGGTCACCTTCAGAGAGAACTGACAGTTGATATCTTTGCAGTTTTCATAGAGGTCGTAGCGGCGAAAGCCCTCCAGCATCATGCCCTCATCCAGCATCTTACGCGATGAGGCGGTCTTGCGACGCTTGCCGAAGGGGGACATGTCCTCAATGATCCAGAAGCGCTTCTTGGCCCCGGTGGCCGTGGGAATGGAGATAGTGTTGCCTGGAGGAGAAGCACAGGACACAGTGAGTGAGACCAAAGCAAAGCTACAGACAGCAGTCATTTGACGGCAGCCACAGCCTCCTGCTGCAGCTCTAATGTAACTTACTCACAGCTGAGTAAGCACAGGGAGCCACACTTTTAGAATTCCTAATTCCCTGAATGATTAAAAGAGAGCGAATGATAGATTGACTTTGAAACATGACACTTTTACAGGGTGTCTTAGCCTCCAAACACACAGAGAGCTGTGGGTCTTAACCAACCCTCTTATCTTTATGTTGTTTTATGGGGGGCACCCACCTTTTGCAACACCCTAGGGTCACTGCTAATGATGTGCTCCCTGTTCTGCGAGACAGGAAGCAGTGGGCTTCGATAAAACTTGCGGTGTGATTAAAATAAGAGACTGCTGATGCAGCCCAGTTAATGGAAGCTAACCAGGGCCTTGCTTGGTACAGCAGGACGCTTTTATCTGTAATATAGCGGCTAATGCTTGAGTGGATTCTCCCAGTAAAGAGTCAGTGAGTTCATGTACATGTTTGTTTTGTGCATGCACTTTCCTCATGTTTCCTTTGGGCATGCTTTACAAACACAAGTGCAGAGAGGCCTGGCCTGAGTGACAGCTGCAGTGTTGGTTTGCGCCGGGGTAAGTACCTGCAGCATCCTGCACTATAGGGACGTCATTTTTAACCGGAGACGGAGTGGCAATGATGGGGCTGTAAGCTGGTGTGTTGGTTGGCATGACAACACTCCGAGTGGCTCCCAGAGAGGCGCTGAGCAGAGAGTATGACAGACAGGGTGGAGACAGGAGGTATGGGAGTGAGGAGAGGGGCGGGCGCAGAAGGGCAGGGGGAAGGGCCGGAGCCTGGAGCCCCGGCTGAGGAGGGGCGAGGGCTGGGAGAGCTGGAGGAGGAAGAGGAGGAAGAGGAGGAGGAGAAGGAGGTGCTGTTTGGGTGGTGTCAGCAGGGGTGGTGGGAGCAGAAGGTGTGGTGGGGCAGCCTTGTCCTGGAGAGACAGGGTGACCAGAAGGGGTGGAGGGGGACACAGACAGAGGGGAACACACACCCACATATCCATAAACACAATCACAGACACAGGGATGGGAGGTAGAAAAGGGAAAGATAAAAGAGAAGAGATGATACAAAATGAGCCCCATTCAAGACAAGTTACCCAAACACCAGCCAAAACAACATGATGAGAATAATAGTAAAGTAGATCATATATTGCATGTGAAATGTGAAGTTTGCAGGCAGGCTAAGATAGAAAACAAAGCAAACACTAAAATAAATATTAAGATGAAAAACTGTTTGGTGATCTATGCATTTAGTCCCAGGTCAGTAAAACTGCTCAAGTAAACAAAATGCCATGGGGATGTTTTCCGGCCAGTGGACAATGTAATTATCTACAATGGCCTCAAGTGCAAAAAGGATGTTTTATGAGACTGTCCAATAAAACTGTAATGGTTTTCTCTTAATATTTTGGCTGATGTATCATTATTCTATTGATTCAAGTAGAAGTAAATCAAAAACATGATTGAAGAATGTATGAAATGGCAATCTTGAGAATGTGGCTGTTTCAGTGGTGAGCTAACCTGCAGGTGAGGCATCATTGCCCACTGGTGTGCTGGTGCAGCTCCGGTCCTGGTTGGAGGATTCTGAGGACAGACCCAGAGGACTGCCCCCAGCATAGTCCACATAGTCTTCTGTATCGTCCATGGACGTGTTGGAGAAGCTGGCGGAGAGGCTGGTCTGACTGGCGACTGGACCAGACACCAGGCTGGACGAGTGCTGCATGTCATCCGCCCTGTGACCCAAAGGTAGCACCTAAAAAGAACACAGCAATTTGGTTAGACTTATCACTCGACCTAAAAATCTGATGACTTGTGCAATGCAAATCAAAATAATGATTCCTTAGTACTCTAATGTTAAGACAAGTGACATGAACATACATTATTCACTTTTTTTTTTTTAATGACACCAAGTCAATAAAAAAATAATGTTTACCATAGGAAGGAAGGATTACCTAAGAAAAAAGTTACATTTTACCTTTAAGGAGCACTATGTAACTATTTAATGCCATACTGCGGAACACAAGACAGAAAAGTTACATAGTGCTCTTTTACATATAAGGCTGTTTCTTATATATTTTGTTTACTTCTTGTAAAATCTGGATTTTAATAAGCTGCATCCTGCCACAATAGTTAGACTATATGCCACTTTCCAGGTGTGTCATTCAAATAAAAAAGTAATAATAATGTAATAATCAAATTAAGTAATAAATCAACCTTTTCTGCTTGCACGCAAAAGTACAGACTGTTCAACAAACATGTCCCAAAAAAGAACAAGTTCTTGAAAACAGGTGTTGGTTGCTGGCATAAAACCAAATATTTGCACACAGCGGTATTTAGCAAGAAAGTACAAACGTCATACTTCTGTCATTATAGGGTGACTTTGAAAAGAAAAGCAACAATAGGAACGAGTAAATCCACATGTTTTGATGTATCTAGTTTCGCCCACAAAAGGTTGAGTTAGGAAATAAAGTACAACAGACTTTGTAGTATGGTTTGAGAATGCCACACTTGTCGACTGGTGTGACAAGATATTGGCGCCGATCTGCTTATTTCTACCAATATGACTCATATGACAGGAAGCAACACTAACACCATAATATTAGTATTTTAGAAAGCTTAATATTAAGTACAAGTTTAGGGCTTAATATTAAGTATAGGTTTAAGTATATGTTGTTTCTTTGTTTTGACTTTCAACACTTTTTTGGCTTGAATTCATTTATCAAATTACTATGTGTTAAGTTAAAGTTGTTACCATTAACCTACATAAAAGTTTAAAATGGGATAAAATAGCTGACAATAGCAGAGGGCGTGTGAGGTACTTGGCTTTGTTTCCAGATGTTTCCATAAACAATTCAACACCTGTTATAGTCCCCCGAGGTGCGCAGCCCATATTTGGAGATAATAACCCTCTTTTTGAGATTGGCATCTGACAATGTTTGTCTGTAGTTTTTGTAGTATGCTGTATTTTGTACCTGGGATGGGACTCGGTCAAAGTTTTTTCCCAGCATCCTCCTCATGTGCTTGCGAGCGTGTGAGGTCATCTGGTGTTTGAGCAGGAAGGAGAACTGGCAGCCCTCACGGATGCAGTGGAAGTGACTGTTCACCTGGTTGTACTTGCAGCCTAAAGAAAGAAAACAAATGATTGAACATAAAAGAGATAATGCCATACTGAAAATGTAGTAGTACTGATTATTTTGATGTAGAAAATATAAATACTAACAATTCTTATATACAAATACATTTTAATACATTTTCGAACAAGCTTATGTTTCAGTTTCTCTGCACATACTCAGTCATCAGCTGTTGGATCGGTTTAAGCAGGGGTGAAGTGCAAATAAAGAGGAGGAGTAGATGAGCTTCAGTACATTTCGAACAACCGTGTCAGTATCAGTATTATGATAATTGCCCAAGTATTACCAAACAAAAAGCAGAAGTATTGCCCTTTACTATTATCATATTATAATTTTTGGCCAATGTGCACATAGACATCTTGACTTCGCATTGGTCTACAATACTCTAAAATACTCATGCCACTAACCACACCAAAACACATACAACAAAGCTAGTGCAGTATATAAGGAAATAAGGGAGGTTGTGGGTTGGATTCCCTAACAGTGAGTATGTATATGACTAGTGCATAACTCTGTCAGTTTATTGTGTAGTAACTATGACACTATAATTGGTGGAATCTGCTGTAACAAGTTGGTGGAACTAGTCACTGTAAACTACTATTTTATGCATACATCTCAGGTATTGTTTTATAGGAACACAAATCTCTTCCTGCCTATGAGCCTGTCTCAATGCTACTGATAAGTAAAAGTATTCAAAGGTTTATTTCTTAGCAATGTTCCCCTTATGAAATCCAGTGTGCTCATGTTTATTCTTTAATCTTGGTTTTCATTGGTCTCAGTCTGTACCACTGTGCTATACATTATCCTCTCCGTGAGTGGTTATTAAATTGAATCTGAAGTGAAATATGTGTAGTTTCTATGAGTTGGTGACTAAAGAGGGATTGCATTTCCAAGTGTTTGTGTAGAGTGTACATGTAGGAGGAATATTAGATCACTGTGGTGTCACACTGAGAAGTCAAGCCTTCCCCGCACTAAACCTGTGGAGCTCTTTTATTACACTGACATGCTTTATTCAATTAGGAATTTACATAAATAAATTCTCATTTTCGGCGGGCCAATAATGCGCACACGCCCCTGCAAACCAAAGTAAATATACAATTATTACCATATTAAATTCATTTTTCAAAGTATCTCTATTGTCATTTTTGCCTTTTGTTCTCCTGCTGTCTGTGTCCTATTCGCCTATCCTCTTTCCCCTTGTTTTAAGCGCCGTAGCTCTAATTGCTTTATGATTTCAAATTAAATGAATGTTCCGTTTTGTGCCTCTTAATCAAATACCATTATATAAAAGCAGGCAGAAATAATTGAAAGAGTTACATGCTGGGCAGGTGCTAGCATGTCAGTAACCATGGCGCCCGCTTTAGGAGCACAAACAGCCCTGTGTCATCAAATCGCTTTTGCACACCGCTCCAAACGCTGCAAGTTGAGCAAATAATGTTAACCCCCGTGACACGCAGGGCCCTTTTGTTGCGACCCAATCCAGGTAGCATCATCAGCCATGTTCAATTTAGTGCTGCTGCCATGGATACTGGCAAGCCATCAATTCTTTATGACTGTAGTGCTAGCAATTCTAATCCTCTCAAACAATACGCCTGGCAGATCGGACTGAGGACAAAAAACAGCTGTTTCGGGCCCGCTTTTTTGTTTTCTTTGTTCCTGTGCTCTGAAAAGCTTGTGTAACCGCCTGAAAAAAGAAAGAAAGGAAAAAAATACACATCACTTTTAATTCATTTGGATGGCAGCGGTGGCGGAGAGGCGCAGCTCCGCAACACAAACAGGCTAAACCAGACAAGCCGGATAATTAACAAACACAAAGCTAATTGCTCATTTCTGACAGGGGCAAAAAGGAAGAAGAAAACAACCTGGATGTGATTGCCCCCATTGACATTACTGCTCATATACGGAGAGAGAGATGAAGAATACCTTAGAAAATTGGGGGTGAGAGGAGGGCATATGCAACAGACAGAAGCCATACCTATGCTTACTGTTTGCCAACATACATTAAGTTGCACCCAGTGTGTAAACAATGTGTCTGCTCACAACACACGAAAAATCAATTGTTGCCTTAAGTACATAATACTTTAATCCAGAGTAAGAATGCTATTCAGAAAGACTTGCGTTATAAGAAAAGTAGCCAGATGAACAGGCCCACGTCATCTTACAGGGGAGATGTTGAATCCGATCCGGAAGTTATAAAGTCTTGGCTCCTAGACGCCTGGCTCCCTTCCATTGACTCACATTCAAAAAAAGGTAATAATATACACAAGTCAATATTAGCTTTCCAGTTAGAATTCTGGTGTTACTGTCTTTATTTGAACAATGGGGCTAGGCTAATGGTTTCCTGGTTATTAACCAATCTAACAGTAATTTAAGTGTGGTTTAAGCTAACTGCTGCTAATTCACACTTGACACCATATAAAAAAATCTATTAATCATGGCAGGATTTGTGTTTTTGTCCACTCTTGGATAGTTTTAGAACTGAGTTGCTTTGCTTCAGTTGAGCCCTGATACAACTAACTATTTTGACTTGTACATTGGTGTTTTGTGTGTTCTCTTACCCAGGCGGCCACACTCCTCTCTCTTGGTGAAGTACTTGAATCCATTGGCTGCGCGGCGCTCTGCCTTCTCGTGCTTCTTGACGTGCCAGGGCAGCTTGGTGGTGATGTTGGTGACGAAGAAGCAGCCTGGCCGCAGACAGTGATAGTGGCCTCTCATTCTGAACTCGCAGTGCTGTGGACCAGACGCATCATTTCAATTTCCTGAGTCAGGCGTGATGAGTGTGAGCTGCAGACGCTGGTTAACTGTATTTGATGTCTGTGTTCAAAGTTTCACACAAAATAATCCACACCTCACAATCCTGTGCTTTTCCTCATCAGAGCCCCAGACCCCTCCTCTGGCACTGCACAGCCCCATCTGTCTGCCCCCCTCCCTCCCCAAGGACAGCTCAAATAAGATCTGTGTGCAGCGCTGCCACTGAGGGGGGCTTTGGTGAAGGGCTGATTTTCAACACATTAATGAATTCATTTAAACGCTTCTCCAAATACGAGCTCATGAGAGCAGGCACGGGCTGCCATTTAGGTTTCATTTATGGAGCATTCCCCTGATTTTTGCCCTATTCCAGACAGCCTTGTTTACTGTGCCACTGACAATGATTTATTGGGTAATATCAGCTAAATTGGCCTTTTCTGAGAGGAGAATGCGGCAGTCAAAATGACATCATTGACATATAAACAGGCATTACTGGGGTGAGTCGACTGTCTTTTCAGCGGAGATGGAAGACAGGGAGCAGTGCTTGTGAAAGCCTTGAGTCAAATAAGCTCAAATGCTGTTCTAATAGATAGCATACTTCACAGTGAGAATGTGTGTGGCTGACAGGAAGTGATTGGCTGTGTGCAAGGCTCACCTGGTTCGGGCACAGACACTGCAGAGAGTAGTAGGAGAACTGGTCCCTCACGTTCACCAGGTTGTTGTTGGGGTTGATGTGGTCCAAGCAGTGGGATTCAGCTTTCCCAGAGGTCTTACAGACATACTTGCAGTTCCCAAACAAGCAGTGGAAGTGAAACTTGTTTGAGTATTTACAGTCAGTAGCCAAACAGGGGTCACTGGACAAAAAAGGACAAGTGGAAAAATTAAAACACAAGATTGACCATAGATGTTTACTAGAAGGAGCTTTAATAGCTAATATATCTGTTAACTAGAATCCAACACTAGTATGTTTCTCTTACTTTTCTTGGAACTGCAGGAAGCCCGGTTTGACTTGAGGCTTAGCGTTCTCCAATGAGGTGGTGGGCAGAGGGGAGCTGGCCGGAAGAGTGGGCATCGAGGCGGGCATCTGAGGGATGGTACCGGTCAGCTGTTTCCATGCCAACATGGAGGGAGGGGGTGAGCTGTAGCCCCCTGAGGAACTGAGGTGAGACACATCCACAGGGGGGTTATTGGCCATGGACACTGGGGCAGCTGGCTCTCCAGACTCCTTCTCACTGTACGAACCCTCAGACTTCACTTTCAAAGTGGCCCGGAGGTGAAAGCTGCACAACAAACAGGAGCTCATTCTTACACAGCTCTATAAATCTCCACTCTCAAATGTAGATGGTGTTTTCCCTGATCATGACTTGGGGTGACACTCACTTAGCGTGTTTTATGGCCCCATCCACTGTGCTGAAGAGCGCTCCACAGTCCTCCACTAGGCAATGGAAGTGCACCTTCTGAAGGAAGTCACAGTGCGCCTCACAGAAGTCATCTGTATCGAACCTGAGAAAGGGCAAGCCAAGTCAGTCAGATGCCCAAATTTAAAATAAAAAAAGGATTTACTTTTAATGTAACTCTGACAACCAGAAACAGCCTAAAGAGGACAAATCTAAACATGACTGTCGTACCTGCGCAGGTATGTCCTCCAGATCTCATTGGGTTTGTCGGGCAGGGACCTCTTGAGCACCTGATTCAGGTAGTGGCCTGCCTCTGAGTGGTCTCCCCCGTGGTTTCCGTCCATCTCAGCTTTAATATTCATGGCATTGAAGAGGGCAGGGTTCACATGCGTCATCTGAAAGTACACATTTTAATCACAGTTAGTCCAACACTTGTTTGTCTGTGGTTAAATTTGTCCAAATGTGTGTGGGCTCAGAGACATAAGATTTGGAGAGAGAAGAAAGCAGAGGTAGATTTATAAAGACTAGACATGAGCTTGAGTGCGGGCCAGGCCCATTTGCCAAGTGTCCTGTGGGACTGTCTTTTATGTGGTGTGTGGCCAGACTGAGGCTGCAGTGACACCACGAGCTGTTGGACTACAGGTCCCCAAGCACGTCCTGTCTTTATATCTACTGTTGTCCCACAGAGATGACACACAAGAATGTACGAGTTCAGCTTCTTTCTGTAATATATTTTTCACTTACATCATTTCACTGTCACTATTTTTTGAATCTCTTTGTGAATATCTCAGGACAATACACTAAGGGCATCTGGTGTAAAACATGAATCTACACTTACTCTTGTATTGGTAAAATTATATAATTTATTTTCTGTGTGAAAAATAAAGAATTTTAACAAATTAAACAAAGTCACTACTTCATACCTAGAAGTACAGGCTGCTGCCTAGAAGTACCCTGCTGCCATGACATCAACAAACTGCTGTAAACACCTGAGTCATTTGTAGGTGTCACACAAGATGTATGATTAAAACAATGTCCATTTTAATCTTCAGGAAAAAAACACACATTTAAATTTCCATACACCAACACTTAGAGCGGGTAAAAAATGATGGCTGTGCCTGCATGCCTGCCAGTTTTTTTTTCCCCAGACTTTTTAATCAAATAATTTACAAAGTCTATAAATAAATGTAGCATGAGGCAGGAGAGAAAAAGGATAAAGGAGGAGGAAAAATGGACGTGGAGTTCAAAACAGCTCATCAAAAAACAAACATCTCTATATATCTGGCATGGCACCCAGCTACTGCTTCATTATATTAATTTGTGAGAGGTGCAGCGAAAATTACGCCATATGAAAAATGGCTGGAAAATTTAAATGATACAAACTCATCTTATTAGCGGTGAAACATTCAAAAACAAACAGGCCCCTCCGTGTGCCGCTAATTTGTCTTGGGATGAAAGGCGTTTGATGGATGGATCTTACCTTATTCATAAGCGAGGATAAAAGAGATGTATTCCCCGGTACGGTGTGTCCGTTTGATTCATTACTGGAACAAGTCAAATGAACAATGTTTAGTCAAGATTTGCATGAGAACAGTAAATATTACTATTTATCACGCAAGGTGTGCTGTATAATGAAGAAGAAAAATGCTGTCTTATTAAGAAATAGCATCTACAGGACCGTGATCTCAGGTTTATGCATAACATTTTGCACAAAAGTGAACAAAAGCGATGAATTTTTAATAGATGTATGCATAGTAGATTTTTGATATATGGCAGCAAACTAAATGGATAAAAATGACTTTTTAAATCACAAAACCATTGTTATTTTTCCAAGCCAATTTATCATATGAATATTCCCTCCACTCTGTGTACATTACATTTCAATGCTTATTGGTCCTGTGTGTAGTACCTGTGGTCCTTCTTGCTGAGGTCCAGGCTGTGCTCCTGGGCAGAGTCCTGGGACCCTGTAGACCCCGGCTCCATGGGCTCCTGTTTCACATGGACCAGATTGTACTGGCCTGACGGAGGCTGGCCATTCCCTGAGGAGAGAGACACAACAAAGTTATTGTTGGTCAGCATTATTATGCCTGATGAGATGTAATGTGACTTCTGTCCTGGCCCCAAACGAATACTCCCAGTGATAATTATTGTGAAATGATGTCAGGCCGTCAAGGCTTTTAAACAGTGATTGAGAGGCAGCAGATATGAGGGAAAAAGACTGGGTTTTCTGCAGCACTTGTCACAACTCATTTGGTGGGCTGCCTCTTAACTGGTCATTAAGTGAGATGCTAATGCTGAGGGAAAGTGGCAGTCTCAGATTGGACAGCCCCCTCCTCCTCCCTCCCCCATCCCGGGCTCAGCGTTGGCCTGACAACGGTGCCACTGAGCGTACCCACAAGGAACAGAGCGCCATGTCGGTCAGATTGGAGCTGACAGCCAATCAGATTGGTTCAAATAGCGTGACCTCTCAATCACATTCTTCTCCAAAGAGGTATTCAGAGGACAGAAGATTAAATAAATAAATGCCATGCGGCCAGTGTGCAGAAGAAACGCTGACAGACAGGAAGGTGAGTGCAGCCCCACCCCTACCACCCCCGAGGGATTGAAATATTCATTTGTCCCGAGGCTACCGTCCAAGATGGTCCCAGCAAAACCTCTTAAGCCATAAAAACAACAGTGCTGTGATTGGCCTGGTCAAAAATGTGTTGTTTAATAATGAGTGCGGTGCTGAGGGATTGTGACAAGGTCGTGTCCGGAGCAGAGTGCGCCCTTGGCCCTGTGGAGCCCCTCTTTTTTCACTCACTTAGAGCACCCCCATATAGGAAGGGGCGTGATCAGATCCCCCCCTACATAATGACCCAGAGACATATCACGCTGAATAAGAGTGGAAAAGCCGGACTTGGGTCATGTTAGCAGAAAGCGGTGAGATCGAGAAGTATCAGTTCTCTTTGACAATGGGCTGGAGGCGGGGCCAAACTAAACACAGTATTTTGATTTGAGGTCAGTTAATGCTCACTCCTTCCCTCCCCCCTCCACTGCACCCAAAGAGCACCAAAAATGAACCAGCCACATAAACGCCCTCTTGTCATTCACAATTACATCAGCTTTGACCCAATCAGCGCATGTTAGTTATATGAGGACTATTACGGCCATTCTGGTTAGAGCTTTCCTAAACAGCAGCTGCATTGGAAGTGCCTCTTGTTCTCTCGTCCATAATACATTTTCTTTCTCCACTTTCCAAACAAGGAGAACAAATGAGTTTGACTCAAAGCAGCTTCTTTCTGGAAATTATCCAGGAATAATGTACCAGCCTGTAATTACTGTGGATAAGATACAGCGCTTGGGAAAGATCATTTGTACTGTGTGTCTAATTAGTAAACCCTTCAGATGCTCCAATCGCAAGGAAAAACACTTAGGGCCAAATTGGAGTGGAACATTAATAAGAAAAACTAAAGAAATTACTCACGAGCCGAAAGAGGAAAAAAATTAAATGCACAATTGGCCACATTCACACCAAAGTTTCACAACCTCATGGACAAAATGCATTGTGATAAAAAGGCCACAAACTGTGACACTTCTCACACTTTTTTTTTTGTTCTGATGAAGCACAAACCACTTCCTCCTGATTTAGCCCCAAATGTCCTGTTCACACATTTTAACACACCAAATATGAGAACAAAAACTATAAAGCGTAACTCTCATCTCAGTTTATAGAAAAACTGCGTATGTGTGTAGGAGGAGGGAGGGGAGCAACCATCTGTGGAGACCCATCCTCCAGTGGGACCCTCCCTCTTTTGACAGTACCTGCTGCAGCCCAGAGGTGGAGCTCAGCCTGACAGCTCCATATTGCAACACCACCAGGAATTCTAATCCTTCCAATTCCCAACATCCGGAATTTCACCTCCTCCCTCCTTAAACTCACGTTGCCCCCATAACCAATCCCATCTGCTCCGTTTTTATTCACACTTTATAACTGTACAGAGACATAAGGATTTAGTTTGGGGATTTCTTAAATAGGTTATGTTCTAATAACACCAGACAGACTATTTACACATGGATTGTTATTACTGAAGAAAACAAATATTAAAAGCCCTATGTATTCCATTTGTGCACTGCATTGTGTATATTGGTCTAATATTTCAAATGTTTGATGATCCGAAACATTAGGTTTGGAGAAATATGCAAAAAATATAATAATTCCAGAAAGATGCAAATGTGTTTCTGTGTGTTGTATTTGCCTTGTTTGAAGCAATGAGATAAACCCAGACAAGCCAATTACCTCTGAAACGTATGAGAATTATGTTTATGCTAAATAGTTGTTGACATGTTTTGAGGAAACACACGCTTTCTAGAAATTCAACTTTGCAGATGCACAGGAGCATAGTGCATAAAGCTGTTTCTGCCTGAGCAGCTTCTGTTTTTTTATCAGTCCCGTGAAGAGGATATGGGGGAAAAAATATTTTGTTCTCACAATTTTCTGAACTTAATTTCATTCCACCTCCATTTGGCTGGAACGGCGCAGTGCACAGATAAGAGAGCAATGATGAGGAAACATGTTCAACACAGGCCCCAGGAGCCCCCACTCGGAGCATCACAGCAGACTTTTACAGGCTCTCCTCTTCCCCTGTCAGCGCATTTATCTCCAAATGGATTGTGGCTATCTAACAAGCGATCAACACAATAACAGGCAGCCCGCAGCGGAGGAGAGGGCCGTGTCTCCCTCCGCTGTGTCCCTGGAAGCCTGGGAGGGTTGGTGACGCCTGGCCCAGCTCAAAGCACTCACTGTGGGATAGACACAGCCACATGACCCCGGAGTGCACTCTGGAGCTGGTGACAGTGTGAGAGCAGCCAATCCACAGCAGAGCAGCGGAAGGAGCAACAGCCTCCTCCCGATTCTTACTGCAGAACATAGGCTGAAATTGTTTAAAATGTACTTTTGGAACATTCTGAATGAAATGGGACTGACTGTAGGCAAGTCTCTCAATTACTGTATAATTTTGTAATTTTAAGTAGAACTGAATGTTATTTACCTGAACATGAAAAGGACAAATGTTTAAATAGTTCACCTGTCTCAGAGTTGTTGGGTTTGAGGGCAGCAGCTGCCAGTCTGGCCATCATGGGTGAGATGACGCCTTTGCTGGCTGAGATCTTCTCCATGATGGAGGAGGTGGAGAAGGAGGTTGGGGTGGAGGCCATGGCTCCGTCTGCCCCAGCGCTGGAGTAGCCCTGGCTCAAAGAGTCGGAGGTCATGGACAGGGCTCCAGACGACACAGCAGAGATGAGACTAGCAGCAGAGGGGGGCGGCGGCTGCAGAGGCAGTCTGGGCATGAGGGGGAAGAACGGGTTTTGAGTGGCCAGAGCACTGGTGGAGAGAGCCAGAGCCATGGGCATGTTACTGGGCAGCGTCTGGGACAGGAGGCTGCTCATCCTCTGCCCTGCCCCTGCTGCCATGGTGGAAGTGGACTTGAGGGCATGGCTGGAGGGCGAGGAGGACACAGAGGTGGTGGGTGTGGCCATCAGGTGAGAGGCTGTAGTGGACTGTGTGGTGGGAGAGGCGCTCAGACTGGAGTTCTTACTGCTGATGGTGGAGAAGTCCACCAGATCATCATTACTGGACTCCTCTGGTTCATCTTTGGGGGCCATGAAGGAGGAAGTGGACAGGCCCAGGACGCCTGAGGAGCGGATATGGCGGCGCTCGTGTTTGCGTTTGTGCGACGTCATTTGGCTGGTGGAGGTGAAGGTGAAGCCGCAGCCTGAGCGGATGCAGTGGAAGTGATTGGTGGCCTTGCTGTACACACAGCCTTCATATTTGCACTCCTCGTATTTGTAGAACTTCTTGAAGCCATCTTTGGCGTAGGCATCGTCCTTGATGTGATAACTCTTGTGCTTCTCAATGTCACACTTGTTCTTGAAGGTGAAGGTGCAGCCTGGACGCCTAAAGCATCAGAACAAACAGAAAAGGTTCAGAGCTTGTGCAGTCATTTGGTATGGCGCAGAGGAATGGACCGCGCTCACTTTGTAATCCATTAGAAAGGCAGAGTCATAACAGAGGCAGCAGTAGTGGCCCACATATTGCCACCTGTATCCACTGCCAGAGGCTCGCAAAGAGTTTAATGAATCAAGCCAAACAAGTGCCACTGATGAAGATTTACTGGGCCAAGCCTCCAAAAAATCTAATAGGGCCAGTTGGAGAATATTGCAATATTTTGGAGGTTATTGGGAATTTATACTTATACTAAGATATAAATATGAAGTGGACAAGTAAAAAATATATTTGAGTTGTTAGGATATTGTAATATTGATATTTGCAGATTTTGTTATCCATTGTTTCCATGATTTTAAAATAAAGCAATTTTTCCTCACGTTTTGCCGTAGCTATATAAATTATAATAATTGCTATATGCTCGAATATAACTTCATACCCTGCGTACATGTTGGTACACAGCGTTGTATAGACAGCTTATTTGTTTATCAACATGAAGTTGCAATGTTAGTGTTAGTGAAGTTGTCAGCGCAGTTTATCGCTGTGTAAGTTATGCTTAATAAGTTAAGCTTAATAAGTTATGCTTAATAACTTAAGCTTAATAAGTTATGATGCTAAATGAACATTAGTGAGTGGGATAAGTCTTAATAACCCGTATATGTTAAATGTAGGTGAGTATGTAAATGATGAGAAGAACTGACTCAGACTTCAGTAGCTGGACCTCCACTCATATCTGATCAACACAACTAGCCCTGCCCCTGAGAGAGCCTGAAATCTGCTGAAATCTTACAAGACACTGACATGGTACCAGACAGGACAGTGGCTCTTTTATAGGCAACGTGAGCAGTAGAACGCCAAGTGATGTAGACTGATAATCCCTCTAAAGAGACTCTCCTGACCTGCAGTGGAAGTGGGTGGTCTTCTGGCCGTAGAACTGGCAGCCCACAGTCCCACAGTCCTCTGTAGCTCTGAACCGTTGGAAGCCGTCATTGATGAGCTGCGCATTCTTCTTGTGAAAGTTCTCATGGGTCATGACATCGGAGGTGCTGGTGTACACTTTGCTACAACCCACCTGCAAAAATCAAATCAAGAGCACATCTAGGTCTACAGCACCAACAATAGTTTCACTTTGCTATAAAGGTTGGAAACAAGAGATCTGATAAAGTGTTTATACACGGCCTGGGTTGTGGTTACCAGAATGTTAAAGTGGCCTAGAAATGAGTGGTAGGAACTTTTTTTGTCACGTAAACAACTGATTTTGATTCTTCATGCAATAGAGATTTTCTCCCTCCTGTGAGCTCACCACTCACAGAGGGGTTCATAGGGGGGGGTCAGGTGCTATGAGGATTGGGCAGCAAGCTGCCCCTGCGACCCAGCTGGATTGAGCGGGAGAAGATGGGTGGATGGATGGATGGAGAATTTTAGTCTCCAACAACTACATTTAAGTCTAATTTGAAGTATTTTAAGTTATTTATCTTGACTTTGATTGCATATCTCTATACCCCTGATGTTCCTGAAATTAGCATTGCAACACTCGAATTTCTCAATTATGGGACAAATAAAGGTTCTCTTATAAAACATTTGCATGATTCTAGTAAACCCAAGAAGGTAGAGGACCTGGATTAAACTAGGTATAGCAGTCATATTTGAAGTATAATGCAATGCGTACACCACAAAGTTACTGTAAGTAGTTTCAGAGGATGAGTGGGAGACTGTATAGTGAGATAAATCTACAGTAGAGCCTAGAGCCAGCAGTAAGGGGGAAAGACAGCTAATGTTTGAATTAAAAGCACAAAGTGTATATCATCCTGGCATTTTCCCTGCACACAAACGGGGCAACTTCTCCATATTGAGTCAAACAATGGAAAAAATGTGATTGTGTGTTTTTTTCTTTTTGTCGTAAATCAAAAGCAGCGGTGCCAACATCTGCAGGTTCTCAGCACAGTTAAAACAAGCCCTGAAATGTCCTAATAACAATTACGCAGTTAGAAAGGTTTAAAAGGAAAATCTATCTCTGGTCCTCCTCTGCTCTCGGCACAATGACACTTTTGAAAATAAGCAGATGTAAAAAATTAAACAAAAGGGTGAATGATCTTCGACGGGCTGCTTGGTACTAAAAGATGAAAAATGTGAAGTTTATGTAAACAGCTGGGGGAATTTTATCCATGCCAATTAAGGAGTGAGAGAGGGGACTATAGGAGCCATGGAAGCCCTCATGTGGGTTCACCATTTTTCAATTTTCTTGTATTTATTTAAGGCCAGAGCATCAGATGAAATGGACAAGGTGTGAACTGTCACTGCTCTTTGGTGTTCCCAGTGAGTCGCTCTGCCACCCAGGAAACTGTTTATAATATGGAATAGACAACCCAAATCTGGACATGTACTTTACAGTAAAGGGGCCTATACGATATCTTGGGAAGGAATCACTTCATAATAACTACACCTTCATTTGCCTTAATAAAGCATGAACAAAGACTTAAGACTTAATGAACAAATCAGATTCAGACTCAGTATCTACTTGATTAAGGGGTTAGAATTTGGGAGTTTGGGCACTTCGTTGCTACTAGACTGAATTCTTAATTAACAAGTTCTTCATTATAAATTGTCTTTGTTTATGCTTTATTAAGTCTATTAAAAGTCTAATTATTATCAGTTGTTAACAATGGCAGTCTTACATTGATGCACAAATGTGTTTCTGTATTTTTTTATGCTTTCTTATCCAACTGTGTAGAATAAGCAGCCAATAGTAAATTTCAATTTTAATTGGGCAATAAATTCATGTAGAATATATGACAAAATCCAGCACTACAGAGAAATTAGTTTTCAAAAGTAATTATAATTTTCATTCTGCTGTTTAAAGGATACATTTTTTTGGAACAGAGATTTTAAATAAGCAAACTTCTTCAACTAATACTGACCCCAACTGTATGGAACATTATAGAAAACATCTTTGTCAAGTTTGCATTATATGTCTCACATTTACATTTATACTAATACACTATATCCTGTTAAATTGTGTAAAATCAAAAGAGTACAAGGTGGATTCATTTAATCTGCATAATCTCTTGTACGCTTGTATCACATAACTGGGTGGCTCTTTGTTATAGTATTTCCGTGGGTCTGTAATCTACATGTGGTGAGTGTGGGGGCGGCAGAGGGCACAGTGCCAGTTTATACTCCACCTGCATGCAATGGTAGTGGGTGCTTTTTCCATTCAAGTGGCAGCCGTGATAGTAGACGCTGCAGTCGTCCAGCGGGCTAAAGCGCATGAACCCGTGCTGGAGTGAGTTGTCCCTCTTCTTGTGCATGTTGTAGTGCCTGATCACATCCTGCTTACTGGTAAACCTCTGTAAAACAAACCAATATGGATGGCAGGGCAGAGAGGAGCAGAGGGGGGAGAGAGGGGAGGAGGAAGAGGAGGGGGTGGGTGGTATGGGGAAAAATGTACAGCAACAGGTTGGTGTTTATTTAAACCAGAAACAGAATCAGCAACTTTATCTGTGTGGCAGCTGCAAGACGCAAGAGCCAAGAAAGTGTGAGATGTCTCTAAATGTGACATGTTGTGCACTTATTGATTTACTTTGCATATCTCTCTGAGCTGGTCCCCATGAGGCTGTGGGACAGTTTTAGCAAAGTAGAAAACTCTATCCTTAACAGGCAGCGAAAAATAGAATTATATTTGAACTATTCACCAACCCCATTTATGTATTTATTTGTTTCTTTATTTAAATATGGCTTTGTACTTTTGAAATATTAACTGCAAATACAAGATACAGTAAAAAAAAATACAAGATACAAGATACAGTAAAAAAAAATGTAGTTGTGTGATGATGTGAAGTGTCCATTTGATCCTTTTGTCCTCGTATAGGTCCTCCTCAATCCAGATTTTCAAGTGTTTTACATAAAATCCACATTTCATATATACACTAACTTTCATTTTTTGTGAAGTATTTTTTGCAAGGAATAAGGTGAAGGTAGCTGAAAAACGTTTTTTATGATTTTCATATAATTTACTGGCTGTTATATGTAGATCATAGAATAGTGTTGTTTAAACTATATTCCTTGTTTTTCCTATCGCTACACTGTTTTCTTTATCTTCTCCTAAAATATCTTCTTTTTAATTAAGACGGATCAATTGACATGCAAGATCACAGTGATGTCTGTGCTCTGGAAAAACCCTGTTCCATGCAGATGATTTTGGAGACGTGCTCAGGGGGGAAAACACAAGGCAACAGAAACAAACAAACAAGTCAACCAAAAAGCCATTCTATTCACTAAGATATCACTCCTCTTCTAATGACTGCGTTAACACTTGCTTGTGCTCAGAATATTCCCAGGGACTTCACTGTGTAAAATCACAACCAAATTCTCAAAATCCCCCCTCTCTCACGCTCTCACACACACATACACGTATCCACACGCATACAGGCAAAGTTGCTCTGCAGAGACACCCAAATCTGCTGTAATTGGGCTTAAGCTGATATTACAGAAAGTGTAAGAGGAGACGCGCGAATCAATGACTCAATGCTGCCTTCAATCCATATTTATCTCCAGATGAGAGAAAAACATCAGAAAGCGGCATTCTTAAAAGCGGCTAATTGCGGTACAAAGTAGGGTAATTGCTTTGTGTCATGTGTTCCAGTGGTGGGCAAGGAAAAAAAGCAAGATTGTAATGCTCACTCACTGCACTAGGATGGGTTTTATTGCTTATTTCTTTGATAGAAAAGATTAGGCTTTCTTACTGCAACTAAGACATGCATCAGATTTAGGGATACTGTGGAATTATCACCCTGGTTATGAGACTGTATCAGTGCATCATTATAACCACCTGCCTCTTTAAAGGTGCACTGTGTCACTTTTCTGGTGGGGATCCAGTTCTTGCTTGTCTCTATGGAGATGTTATTACTTTACCTGGACATTGAAAAAGTCTTTTCTTTCTGTGAGTAGGCTTGCCTTTCCACATAGTATATCACCTGTAACTTGGCCTGCTAAATTCACATGTTTCTCTCCATGAAGATGAAGTGTAAAGCCATACCATGGAACATTTCAGTGGTTGGAGTACTAGTACCATAAAAACAACATAGTGCACCTTTAATGTAGGTCTCCTCCACATAGTATAGCAATAACTTTTTTCAGCAATTACAAACTAGCTCTTCTCTTGGACAGTCAAAGTCTTCCTTACCCTGTTGGACTTCTTTTGATAGCCACTGTGGACAGGGAACACCTTCCCAAAAGAGCTACAATTTTTTTTAATACTTATGTTAAAAATAATAATTTCTTGGAAATACAGTAGCTCTTATCTGATTTGTCCACTTTTGTGTTGATAAAGCAAATTGTATTTTTTCATCAGCTTAATGTACAAAATGTAAACTTGTCCTCTGATCATTTCCTCTTGCTAAAACATGTCACGATGAAGTTATAATCTGTACTACTCACTTCAGCTGTCAGTGGTCGTAATGTTTTGCCTGATTGGTGCCGTACATTTGATCTATTAGGTGTTCCAAAATAGGCCTGGAGCTGACTGGGAAAAAGATCTCATTTTCAGTGGAGTGGTGATGAAGGTTGGGAGCCACTTGCTACATTTATTTTGGGATTCCCACCAGAGTGACGATGAACATGGCCCGTACTCGCTGCTGTACGAGCCCATGAAAGGAGAATGTCAGTTCTGAGCCAATGGAGCGGGCTGGCACTGGGGTAATATTCCAACTCTGTGTGTCATGTGCACAGCGTTTCATGAGTTATCACTTCCAAGGACCAGATCATCTCTGCCCCAAATACAGAGAGTGGAAAAGAGGAATACTTCAACTTAAAGGTGCACTATGGAACTTTTCTGGTGGAGGGTCCGCCACCTGCTTGTCTCCCTGGAGATGTTATGACTTTGTCTATTCTGTTTCACGGTATAGTATTTAACATATCTCCATAGAGACAAGCAGATGATACCACTAGGACTAGGAATGCAGAGGTCAAATTTCCCTGCAGGGATACTGAAGTACTTTTCTTTCTTTAAATTACAGTTCAGATCTGTGGAGAGGCAACCCCACTGATAGTATGAATGCAAATTATGTTTAAGCAATAAATTTAAATATTAAAATTAAATAAAATAGATGGATATATTTAATGCTATACTGTGGAACAGTTCAAGCAAAGCAACACCATTTTAGTTGTAGCTGAGCAGTATTGTTGATTGATGTTTGTACTTTGTTTTCAATTTGATAAATTAGTTTGCTGCATGGATGAAATTGAAATTCAAATAGTTTACTTAGTTACAGTGACTGCATTAGTCGTCTTTTTTTTTTTACCTAATACTACTAAGTATTACTATTTTGTACTAGTAGTACTTTTACTTGAGTACTTCTTCCTGCTTGCGTTTTTCATGTTTGACTCCTAATGCAAATCTGCACCTCCTCTGCACAGAGAATTGCGGCCTGACCGTGAAAATTGCCGTGATAACCTGAACTAACACTCTAAATAATGACACGAGATGGTTTTCCTTTGTATTCCTCCAAGAACGTGTCTCCCCATCAGACTGTGAAGTGAGCCACAATCCGTAATGCTTTGGGCACATAAACAATATTTATCGAGCGCTAATCTTTCACTGATCGGGAGCAGACAGTGGAGATTACATCCGAAGACGGCTTCATTCAGAAAACTGGGAAGAAAAAAGGAAGGAAAACAAGCGGAGAAGGAGCATGGATTTTTGTAGTCTTTGAACAAATCTTGCTGTGTTTGACTAACTCTCTCCAGCCATATGCTACAGCAAACAGGAGCATTCTCATCTGCTTTGTGCTGCTTACATATACATGACTAGTGCTGGCATCGGGACAAGATTAATAATGTGAGGGGGGGATTAAAGGCATGGCAGATGTCTTCAGATATAGATGAGAAGGAGTTGTATTTACAATTAACCCTTTCTAATGATAGGCCAACTGTCACGGCGAGCCCCGGGTTGTTGAGTGAGAACTGCCCTCAGCTTACTCAGCACACCAAAGGCAAACAAACTTCAGGTCGCTGTGTAACGGCCACTGACAAGATGACGCACTTTTGTGTTTGTATATACTGCACTGATGGCCACATCCTTTTATTCTGTCCCCAACTAAACTTCAAGTCACCTGACCTCGATGAGCTAGAAGATCATAAGAGACATTTTTGTCTAACATTAGACATCGGTTAATTCATTTCCTTTCTTTCTTTCACATGTCTTTACTGAAAGGATACACTTTAAAAAATAGCTAAGTGCTTAGCACTTGTATTTTATATTGTTATGACTTGATACTTTATACTGGTTCTGCAAAATTGTATCTTGTTTTTATGTATGCATTAAATGACAAAAGACTGAATCTAAATTCTGAATTTGAAAAACTATTTATCTAGAATGCTATCCACACTTTGCTTACACGTGCT
This sequence comes from Odontamblyopus lacepedii, assembly GCA_034769755.1. Taxonomy (NCBI): domain Eukaryota; kingdom Metazoa; phylum Chordata; class Actinopteri; order Gobiiformes; family Gobiidae; genus Odontamblyopus; species Odontamblyopus lacepedii. Next base: position 27,913,500 of record CM068345.1, on the reverse strand, counting down.
TGTTGTGCAACAAAGAAATAATAATTAAAATAATATTCAATATTTAACTGCTGTAAACCATGGATTAATAACTATTACTACTAGTGCAATATAAATAAAAGGCTGGTGTTTTAAACTTTGAGGTTGGTATGATACCAGGGAATCTTACCAAAAACATATTGAATGTATTTAATTGAAAAGAAAAGAAAATGTGTATGTTTAAACGTTCAATAATTAGTTGCTGCTGCCACACAATGACAAGTTATTAAACACCTCAAAACAGCATAAATAGTAATCTTTATTAAATGTGTATTTGGGCGGTGCTCAAAAAGGATAAAGTACTCACGCTCACCTGGTAGTTACACTCTGGGTCCATGCAGTGGTAGTGCTCTCTGTACTGGTACGCACAGTGCACATGACCACAATGCTGACTGCCTGAAAACCTGAAAAACATGACCAAAATACTCATAAAAACATAAATCAGCGTTAATGTTATGATATATTTCACTACTATTGTTCTGCACTCACCTTCACAAAGCCCCACCCCCCCGCCCCTCAGACAGACTCCCACCTCCCACACTGCCGCCACAATTTACCAGTCTGTCACACCAATTCCACTCAAATTAGTTGCATTTACTTCCAAAGAGACACTTATTACTGTGAAACCTTTTCCCTCCACATACTCAAAGAGGGACGAGGAACCTTGTATTTCTTTTACCGAGCCGTGAAAAACCTTGTTAAATGAGGGCAGGTTAACCACAGAAAGACATCAGATCGCTCCAATTCATTCCACTATATGTCTGCATTTCAGTCAGTTTCTAGTAAAAGAGAAACTGCTGCGCTTTTTGCTACAGTACAGCACTTTTACAGCGACGATAATAAGCCTGATGATGATGACTCTTAAAATCCTCCAATTACGAGCAAAAACACACAAATAAACATTTGCTCTTCTGCTGCCAAGAGCTCCGTCTGTAGAGCATGAGAGAGAGGGAGGAGGGAGGAGGGAGGAGGAGGAGGGGTGAGCAAGTTTTAAAAATGTGTGTTTTTGCCTTGTTAGGATTATCTCTGAACAACATTTACAGATCACTTTGCAAACCCCAAATTTTTAATGCTTCTGTAAAAACTGGGGCTTAAAGCAAATTTACGCGAAAAGTTAAGGTAGTGGCATGCTGGTTGTACTTTCCCATGTAACTTAATATGCCATCTTAAGCATATCTTAAATGTTAAGAATTTTTAGAGCTATTTATTTAGTTATTTATGTATCTTTCAATGTAGGCAATGTGCTGGTGGTGGTTGTGGGATTAGTTAACAATCTTGAATTTCTTTCGGGATCAATAAAGTTACCTTAATTGTACACGTTTGTGTGCCATTTTTGTATATAAAAACACATTTTTATGTACTTGACCATGTTAGTGATAAATTACTACAGTCATTATATTTGCTATGTGCACATTGGTTGAATACATTTACATGTTTTACTAGCTTAAATACAGCAACCTCAAAAACTAAATCACACTACTTTCACTTTTTTTTTTTTTTTTGGAAAAAACTTCATTGCATTATTCTGAAGTAACACCTCTTTGACTTCAAAGAACAAAAAAAACCTCTTCCGACCTGCATAGTACATGTCCGTATAATTTACCCTACATTATATATACACTTAGGCGTACAAAGCCCCCCGATCCCCTGAGACTGTGCCCCCTCCCTCTCTGCTCATTGCCCAGCTGTATCACTTTGCCTCTGGACAATTCCCTCTTGCCGCATCAGGGGGCCTAATGGGCACACCACTATTCAGCAGCAGATTAAATATTAATATAGCCACCACGACACACACAGATTGCAGCGCTTCTCTGGTTACAATACGGATACACGGATCAAAGTGCCGCCGATAGTGTGCATGAAAGCATTTAAAAAGTATAACACAGACGCCAATGAATCTTTTTATACCATCAAACTTTAGCAGCAGAAAGCGGGCTTGTTTTGCAAAATCACCCATTAGTCTGACAATCCCTTTGCAACATTTACCCTTTTTATGTACCCTCCTATTCCATTTTCGCAACCCTCGTCTTCTCCTCTTTTTTCCTCAACCTCAACACGGAAATTGAAACTGTATCTGGGCTTATCTGCAGCCTCCCTGTGCATCAACCGCCGAGATGTTTAGACAAATTTTATGCATTATGCAGCGCAAATATCAAAACAGTTCTTGGCACTGCCAGCAGAAGCCTCATTAAAAATTCCTTAATTAAATCTTCTTGCAAAATGTAATCAGTCCAAGGAAGGCTGCTGCTCTGTGTGTGCGTGGAGAGAGGAGAGGATGTGCGTACGTGTGTGTCTGTCAGTGCCAGCGCTTTGATTTGTGCCCTTCATGTTATGGCTTGGAGAAGTAATCATTAACGCCACTTTTCAAATGCGCTTTTTCTTTCCTTTTTAGAGACAGAATAAACAAACAAGTGATAATCACCTTTATAGTGAATGAATTGAGGTTGGCCGACATTGTTCTCAGGCCATTCAAAGGCAAGGCTCTCCACTGGTGTGAATGACTCCCTTTTAGATCAGTTAGCTTCCATATAAAGCGGCTATAGCCTCAGTTCATATCCTTGGTTTTTCAGTCGCTGCTAATGTCACAGAATAATGTTCACTCTGCCCGTTACAGTAAGTTCCCATTAAGCAATTTCTCTTTCATTACACCCCTCTACTTCAGCATAGCACATAAATTTGACTCTTTCTTAATTAATTTACTGTGCGTTCAACATTGTCGTATAAGTCGAGTTATATGAGTGAATAAAGCAGAGCATAGCGGGGGCTGAGAGAGTGTTTGTCTGTGTTTTGGACATATTTTTTACAGCAGAGAGAGGCTCGGTGAGGGATTTGCATACCTGGCAATATATTTCTGGTAGACGTTGACATCGTCGCCGGTAGGTTTATCTGGTGGCAGGCCATTCCTAATGCAACAGCAAACACAAAAGAGACAGGATTAATGGTGAGGTGGGCCTGCCTGTTGTTAATAAAAACAAACTGACACAATATTTACTTACAGCCGCTCCCAAACTTTGCACTATCAATATGCATTTTCTTGTGGCATAACAGCGTTTTCATGTGGCTTATGAATCAGGGGTGGAAGCTGTGCACTTTGATGCATGGGCTCCCGACCAATGAAAGGCAAAATGCTGGAGCAAAGGGACATTAATCTTTTATGGGGTATTTTGGTGAGTGCTTGTATGCAAAATGCCATAATGGGGATGGGAAGAAAAGCTCTGAAAAGATCTTTTCTGATCGTCCCCGAGGGCCTTGGCTCTAATGCTGATGTCAAGTTGTCTCCAATCAGTCTCAAACAAAAAGCAGAGGCAAGAGTACAGCCAAAAGGGGCCGAGCCCGGCTGTCACAGAGGAAGTTTACCTTTTATTTATTTTAAATGAATGTTAACATGTTAAAGAGACCAGAGCAGAGTATGCTTCTCATTCTTTTCACTGTGTATATGATAAGTGTGATTACACAGTATTGGTTGTGCTTGGCTCTTCACAGTAGTGGCATTTAGCTCAGTGAGAGCCGCTCCACACGGGGGATGACCCGAGGTTAATCTTGCCCTGAGGGAGGCAGGCTGCCAGACTCTCCTCTGCAGCCCCTCGTCACTGTGCAGGCAGCTCAGTGTTAGCCAAGCAGCACTGCAGCAGCCAACCTGGCAGCGCTGTTTATACACAGCCCATCCTGCCCATGCCGTCCGGGCACAACAGGCTGGTACTATCCTGACCGAGAGGGGACAAGGACACTGTAGTAGCTCCCGTCCACTGGACCATGTCCCCAAAGCTCTGTTCACTTGTTCTAAAGAACACTCAGCCCCCTGCGGCTGGTGCCAGGTTAGTCATGGCTCCAAAGTAATTACGAGAGAGTTGTTAGACCCCAGCCAAACCAAGAAGTCAGTCACTTTGCGATGACTGTGCTAAATCAGTCTCCACGGAGTACTACAGCGAGTAAACACTTCATGTGCCTTCGCAACTCATCATGTCATGGATCTATTGGGCGCTATGCGCTATTTCACACTACATTCCTGTTGGCTGCGGTGGAGCTAGCAATTACCTGTGTGTTAGTCTAACAGAGTTGCAGGAGCAGTTAAGTGGATGCAGGCTGTACATTAATGTTTCTCTGAGAGACTATAAGTGTGAAGGACACTGTCTAGTCAGTGATCGATCATGAAAGGTTTTTAATGAATTTAATTTAAGAGATTTGTTTTCATTGTATAAAAAAGTTGTTTTTGCTTTGCCCAGTAGAAAAGCCCAACTGTGACTTACTTGACAGAGGACACAGTTCCAGAGGTGATGGAGTCAGTCTTGGAGAAGCTGGACTTGAGGTACTCGGCAGTGCTGAAGCTGAGGTGTCCGCTCTGGTCCATGGTGAGGCCAGGGGCGATGGCCCCTGTGGCTCCTGCAGTGGGGACCCCCGGCGTGCCCGGATTCCCTGGGACAGAAGCCAGGACGTTGGGCATGAGCGAGGCCTCGGGGTTTCCAGGCATTAGCTTCTGTATTGTTCTGATGTCGTATTTGGAGGGGCGTCCCCCTTTGACAGTCTTGAAAGCGATGGCTCCCCCCATGTCGGGGTTTCCGTCCCCAGGTTTGAACAGCTGAAGATACTTGACGTTCTCCAGATCGTACTTGGAGGGACGCTTGTAGGCGTTACCGTTCTGCGGCTGCAGACTCTCGCCCCTCTTCAATTTCTGGATAAAGAAGTCATATTTGGAGGATCGTGACGCAATGTTGGACATGTGCAGTGAGGATGCGGGGGGCTGTGAGGCCCCTGCCTGGGGTCCTCCACGGGACTTGTGGTCCAGACTGGAGGGGAAGATCTGCGCCTCTGCTCCTGGCAGACCGGAGCTCTGCAGCAGGGGACTCTTGTCTTGGGCCATCTTTGCGTTGAGGTCATCTGGTTTGGAAGGGGAAGCATGCAGGGGCCAGGGGGTCTCTCCAGCTTTCAACTTACGGATGTACTCTTCATACTTGGAGAAGCGAGCGCGGCGGGAGGCCTCCTCGCTGCTGAGGGACGAGGGGTCTGAGGTAGACGCTTTGAGCTTCTCAAAGCTGATCTTCTTGGTCAGCTCATCCCTTACCTGCTGGTCATCGTAACCAAACATTCCCAGAAACTCATTCATGGTGTTGGCTGCATAGTCTTGCAGGGCCGAGGTCTCTCCTGGACAAAAGAAGACAATGACATTAGAATCGCTAGAATTTCATTTAATTTAAAACCTTCACTTTAAAGATTGTCCATTACATGAATAATTACACCAATTGATCAAAATAATGATAAACAACACATTGACTTGAGGTCACTCTATCATTTTTATGAATGACTTTGTTTTGTCACTTTGACTGATGCCTGCTCAACAAATGTCACACCACTTAGCTTCTGTTTGTCATTTAAAGTTACAGATGAACTCATTAGGCAAAGTTGGTTTAAGTCAATAAACACATTACACAGCTAGACACAGAAAGTGGAACAAACCCAAATCTCCACAAATCTGCTGCTTTGAAAAGTGCACAATGACTCTGCACTCTTCCTGTTTTGCACCATGTGACATAGTGGCTAAATCTGCAACAAACTAAAATCTATATGAACCTCATCTGAACATTAGACAAGTCCCCACAAGGAAGACTTTCTCAAGGGCACAGTTGGAGTGTGGTCGTCAATGTATAGTTTAATTGCATTATGTTGAGATTAATTCTGGCCCATTAAGTCGCAGGTTATTGCAAGGCTCCATTGAGTAAAAGAGAAAAGACATTGAGATTTCTGAATTACTGTGTGAGATATGAAACCCAAAGTGTTTTAGTAAAGTTCAATTTTAAATACTAATCGTAATTAATTCATGGCACCATCACTTAAGTTATTTTTTCACATTTTGCTTTATTGCTTTCCTCATCAGCAGAGTACACATGATCTGGCCAGAGGTAAACTCACCTACCACCGGCGTAATTAATACACAAATATTTCTGCTCTTGTCTCAAATTTCTTGCTAAATCAGTCTCTCTGGCCCTGGCTTTTCACATCTCCAGTGCAGCGTGTAAAATAATCCCCAAATTTCCACTGGCCGTGTTGTGGAGGGTGGCTCCCGTGAGCGACAGATCAGTATGAAAGAGGAGAAGGTGGATCGAAAGGGCATGAAAAATGTAGGAGAAGTAGATGAGGGATTTGAGAGGAAATACCGCCATGTTTGCAGCCGATCGCTTGAGCAGATCTACGGTGTTTTCACATGTACCCTAACCACAGGCTGACACACTGCCGCTGGCCTGCGTCCTAAGTGAGGGATCCAGTTCACTTCACACCATTGTATATGTCGTCATGATAACAAATAGAGAGGGGAGATGTGCATGTTTTTATCATTGGGTAAAAAAAGTAAAAAAGAATTGACATTTTTTTTAAAGAATGTAGAATTTGAATGGGCAAAACAGACACTAAACCTGAAAAGTGCTGCAACTATTACTACTATTGCTACTACTTCTGCTGAATTCTTATTCATTTATCTAATTTATGCAGTTTGCATGTTGGGTTTAATAAGTGTTGTTTTCCTTCACATGTCAATCAAAAAAGTAATAGTTGATTATTGAGTAAAAGTTTTAAAAGTGTTGAAAGTAGAATTTAAAAAGGCAAAACATACTGCTACTACAATGACTATGCAGTACTTAAATACTACTAGTACTACTACTACTACTACTACTGCTGCTACTACTACTACCACTACTACTACTACTACTACTTAAGGACGGAAATAGAATTCAAGATTATGAGATTTCCTGCAATACATATTGGTTTCAAATAAATGGTTGAGTACAAATATCATGTTACTTGGAACCATTGGGAACAGTTCAGTTTTTTTTCAAGTTTGGACCAAACTTCTCCCATGAAATCAGATCTACATGTATAAAATGTTTCTTCTAATATAGCTTTCTACAGATGTGATGAATGTGTTGATGAATTTGCCACTCCGTCAGTATGTACTGTTACTGTATTTATAAGGCCATGTCAGGTCGAGCTATATCGTATAGCCTGGTTTCAGATGATATCACATTATTCTGTTGGTCAATATAATTCAATACAAATGGATGGAAGTAAAAGTAACATTGTTAGAATTTTGTTGAAATACAGTGAGTTATAGGGTCTACTCACTAATAGAAATTATATTGTCAATTTATGTTTTAGGTATTTCATGGCAAAAAACAATGCTATCAATAAGAAAATCTACCTATTGTCTCCAATTTGGGATTAGAACATAATGATTACAATGAAATATCCAAAAGGTCAATTTACAAATGTTGAACTCAAGCATTTCTATCAGTGTCTACACAAGAACACACTGTATGGCAACAAAAATCTGCATTTTAATAATTAATGAATTAAGGTAATTCCTTTTACCTGCCCCCCATCTGTATTAAATAACATTGGTCTGTGTTGTCATCTGAAACCCACCAAAAGTTCTTTAGTTAAGGCGAACACATCTAGTACATCAAAAAGACCTACGCTTTACTAAAGAAAAATTATGTTTGAAAAATGTTACTGTTCATTATCGTTAACTTAATGAATACCAAAAAGACAAAATACTCATGTGTGGGTACTGTAACTTGAAAAAAAAGGTTTAAAAAAGTTAGTTAGCATCAGAATATTGCTCTTTTAAGTATTTTAACAGATGTTATTCATTACTACATTGGTTACTACTACAATTACAACTGTTACTGTACTTACCATAATTCAACTCTAACCTCTACTACAAGCTCCTTATATATTGATACCTATAGAAAAACTGCATAAAGCTGGTAATATGTATTTATCTAACTCTTGAGTCCAATCATACAATAAGAGAATAATTTTACAGTAATACCCGAGATTATTTTTGATATCGAGAGCAGAGTGGTAATTCTGACACAAAAGACACGGGTGGTTTCTTTCATGCAAGAACAGATATAGCTATTCACATTCTATTTGCTGTGTGTAATTTTATCGTGCTCTCCTCAAAATGAGCTCCAGTCTCATCAGTGTCATGCTATCACTGAAAACCCAATGATTGGACGTGAAAGGATTATGACTGGGGCGACCACAGATAACCTTTACAAAACACTGTGTAAATGAGGTCTGTACTCAGCTCTTATCTGAGGCCCGTTAATAATGTCATGTGACTCCAGGTGGCAGAGTATACAGTGGAGCGCTAGAAGAGACTTTGAATTCAAACTAAATAGGTTTAATAGCAATTATAGAAATCGACATTTCACTGCTACGACTAATGCGATTTTACAGCCACCTTAAAAACGCATTTTGAAGTAGTAATGTTTGAGGAAAATAAATGGAAAGGAAATTACTGTTGAATTTTAGGAAATACTTTAGTTGAAATAAGTAATTTGTAAAAAGGTGTTGCATACACTAGTAGTTGTAGTTAATAGAGCTTCAATTGTGTTGTCACATTTCTCCAATTTGCTTTGAGATAGAAAAAGATAAAGGGGTTTTCAAAAATTTAAAGTAATTACTGCAACTACTTCAGCATCGAATAGGAAAAATCACTTTGTTTCGGCGCACCAGTATGTAGAAAGTTATTCACTCAATTATAAAGTTCCCTTGACTTGGCATTTGACTTCCTCAGTTTCGGTGATATCAAATCCACACAGAAGTGGCTCCTATCTGGACACCTCCTGACGCTGAAGTTTATACACTAAACAGACCGGCCTTGTCTGCATTTGAGGCAATTAGAGGACATTTTCTGAGCTGGACATGATAACCAAGGACTTGATATGTGTGGCACTGACCAAACATGGCGGTCAGTGTGGCAGTCGGAGCACACAACTCTGAGAGTCAGAGGTGTCACTGCGATAAGGGCCATGCTGGGAACTATATATGGACTAATCTACAGGCACAATGGATTCTGAAGGGTGACACTTTCAAGCACAATACACATGCTATGAGGAAGTTCATTTACTTATCGCTGGGATTTTATAGGGTTTTCTGTACTGTACTAAAAAAAACTATAAAAAACCTGCACTCATTTAAGTCATATTTTTATCAGTGGAAACACATTAACACATTAAATAGACTAACAAAGTTTAAGCGTTTGTAAGTATAAAAATGCATAATTTTGTAATTATTTTATAACAGTATTAAGAATTATTATTTTCACTTAAAAATCTACTTATTGTGTCAGTTCCAAGCCTGTATATTATAGTGAGGATCATATCATATCAACCAGGTTTAAATTATACCAGAACTTATACCAGAACTCAAAAGCCGTACGAAATGAGAGACAAATAACGTGGTGACCTAAGAAAGGAAATTATAAGAAATAATGACCAAAATCTGTGCTAGTTGAACGCTACAAGATTAACTCTTCATGCTACACTAATTTCAACACTTTTTCAAAAGCTATTTGCGTTTATGTGGGCAAATGAGTATAAGTGTGTTTGTTTAAATGGACGCTGGTATCCTAATAGAGCTGCTTTGAATAAATGACATGATGTGCATGGGTTGGGCCTAATTTGACACACACTAAAGTGCACATCGCTGCCGTCGCTTCAAACTTCCACCCTGTTTGCTTAGTTAATTAACAGCCAGTAAATAGGGGGGCTTTGAAAACTGCTCCAAATGAACAATAACCTTTCAGCGTGAACCCCGAATCACAAATGGAAGTCGTGGTCAAGTCTGTTTGATCCACCACGATCTCTCACTGCTTGTTTTAATTCATTGTTTTTTAACTCCCAATGACTAATGCGCCATCTAAATTATCTAGGAACAGTATTCTGGGGTTGGGGTTTGATAGGGGAATCTGCACGCTGCCGCCATGTGAGGAGTTAAATGTTTTGAAGGTCACACTTTCTCTCATTGATCTTGCGATGTTTGTTAATTACATTGTCACTGATGTTGTGCGAGATAATTAAGCCACTATGTTTATATGCATAATTGTGTGCACTCCGCATCAGCCTTTGAAAGACAGCGGCGAGAATAGGAGAGGGAGGAAAAAATGTTTTAATTGAGCGTCAAGGCAAAACATGGCAATATAGATGCCCTAGTTACAATCAACAAAGAAAAGAACGCTTGTGATAGTCTTTAAACATTCACGCTAGTAGAGTAAGTAGAAAAAAACACGGAAGACAATGCATATTTAGTGCTCATAAAATAAACACAAAATGACTAATTAAAACCACAAAGGCTGCTGTGACTGAAACCTGTTTTTCTCAGAAGCCCCTGCTCTCAATTCGCATTTGTGTGTGGCCAAAAGTATACTAGAAATCAAAAAGATACAGTGTGAAAAAAAGAAGCACATGTCTGCAGATGAAAGATCCAATAGTGAGGTGAGACGGTGCAAAACAAAACTAGTCTTTTGTACCGCAACAACCTGTTCCACCTGCACAATGCGCTCTCTGTCTCCTCTGTTTGTCTCTTTATCTTTCATTATTGAGCGTGTTTTTACGGCGTTTTACGATGTATTTTTAACTGAGGTTGAAACTAAGAAAGAGATTCAAGGTCATGGGAGTGTAAAAATGCACTAAAAGTTTGTTTGCTGTAAATATATTCTACTTGAAAGTACCTCTTATCAGTTTGATAATGGTGAAATTATTACAAGGGGAAATGCCATGATTAAATAAGGGGTTACTGTGATCATGAGTGCAATTATTAAAGGATTTTTATAAAACTAAGTCGAAAGTGCAGAGATAAGAGTATTTATTGAGATAGCAAAGTTGAAAAGTAACTATAGTGATTACTTTTGAGAGGGCATAAAATGTGGTTAAGGGGTAAAAGTGATTGTGGTTGTAGCTATGGTAGTAGCACCAGCATAGTAAAATATATTATATAATTGCATTAGCACTGTATACAACAATATATAGATTCTAAGTTAGCAAATTCTGTGGTGAATATTTTGTACATACTTTTCATTTATAATATTATTTTTCAAGTACCAAATTTGTTATATTTCCTCCACAAATGAAAAATAAAATAAACTACTACTTTTCGAAAGTGAATTTGTCAAAAGGTGCTTTCCAGAACCACTTGACCACACTCCTTGGTTGTGCATTGTAACAGAGGAGCTTGGAGCGGGGTCTAACTTTAGTGAGCTTAGAGGAAAATCAAAGACGCAGTATGTAATCCGTGTGTAATATGAAGCTTAGCGTGGACCAGCCCTGCTCTGGCCCTCAGCTGCCGCCAGAGCACAGACAGGCATGTTGTACGTCTACTCCATTTATGCATTTGTTCATACGCCATAGCCATACACAGACTAGTTCCCCTGTCCCCCTGTGTCTGTGCCGGCCTATTCATAATGGAGCAGCAGGGAGGCTCTTTCCAATAATAGGCTCACTTAAGTATATGTCACCTGCTCTCCAGTCAGCGCTGGGCTATTGAGTACAGCACTTGAACTGGACCATTACATGTTTTTACATTTTTACATGCTGCTGCTGCTGCCGATTCGTCTGCACAAATAGCCGAAATCCAAAGCCTACAGGGCATTTCTCTGAAAGGTTGCATTTCACTAAGCTCCCAGAAATGTCACGGCACAGTTTATGCTGCAGATTCTGTTACTGATGAAGCAACCAGGAACTTAATGGGAGAATAGTATAAAGTCTGTGAGACTGCCAATGTTAACAACAACTTTAAACATATACAACTCCACTGTAACTCCTCTTTCACTTTTACCAAATTTCTTCTGGTTATTTTTAACCTGATTTTGTGACCTGACTTTCCCTTCTGCTGACAGTCAGTGTCTTTAATGGGACATGGCTCACTTATGTAGACACACTGACAGGTGTGACCTGAGCAGTTACCTGGAGCGGAGAACTGTGGCCGGCTCTGGCCCTCACTCGGCATGTAGGAGGTGTCTTTGGGGGGCCTGTCTTCTGTGTCTTTGTCGTCATGGTAACTGTCGTCCTGAGAGCCGGTGAGTGGCTCTGCCTCCTCTGCGTTGTCCTCGTCATCACTGCAGCCTTTGGGCTGTACCATGTACACGCCCTCTGGAGGGCAGTCCTCGTCATTACTGACTCTGAGTGAGCTCTCCTCATCATCACAGTCGCCCAGGGGCTCCTCCCCGTACTCTCCGTTCACCCACTTCTCGATAGCCTCGCGCCTCTTCTGGTCCTCCTCCAGGCTCTGGCTCAGGCTCAGGCTCTCGGGGAAGTTGGTCTCATTATCGTCATAGTGGGAACTGCCTCTCTCACTGTTCTCTGCTACGCTCTGGTCTCCCTCGGCATTCTGGCGGCTCAGCTTGGCACAGATAGCATTGAGTTTTAGGCCACCTTTCCTTTTGGCGGCCATCTTGGGTTTTCCTGAGGTCGGTTCAGTGCATAAACTCCTTTCAGCTGCAAGACACAAGAACAAAGAGGAAAGGGAAATAAGTTATAGATGAAGCAATCATTTAACAATACACTTAACGGCTAAGGACATTGTACATATGCGTCTTTATCAAAACAATCTGAGCTGCACAATGGAGGCTGCTGCAGCTGCTGCTATTCTTAATCTGTGCGAGCTTTTCACATCCACCTTGAGACACTACAGTACATGTGTCTGTGGTCAGCCCAGTGGAAAACAAGCAGAACAAGCCACAGTGAGTTCAGACAGATAAGTATCAGACCCCCTACTGCACTAGAGCCCAACACAGCCACATAATCCTTAACACCACTGTAGGCCTCTGTCAAATGTTCTCTCTCACCTCAAGAGGCTCTGCCTGCTGCTGCCACGGAGACGGCTGCACACTGTCCCAACTGACACAAACTGTTTTTAGACCTTTTTACCCGTTCATAGACTAGATAAAAGAAGCGGACTAAGCGAGTGTGACGTCACCCATGGCTACAGGAGCATTTTTAGGATGAACAAAATAGTGAAAACAAACTGCCAGGATCATGTAGAGTGGGTTAATATGAACATTTTAAGACAAAAATGACGAGGCCACTGCAGCAGAGAGAGGGGCCACAAGATCCCAATGCAAGTCAAATGGAGCCAGGGTCAGAAGGCGCCAGAAGAGCCACCTGGCGCACTTCCTGTTTGGCACGTGGCGGCTAATGCGTTAGCTATGTCCACTCATATATACGGTCTATGGCACTGCTTTGGAAAGGCCTGGCTATTTTAGTAAAACAAATGAAGCAATATAAAGGATATGTAAAATAAAAATAACATATTACAAATGTTGAATTAAACTGTTGTATTTAATAATTGTGTTTTATGGTGATTTTTTAGGTCCATAACCTTCTATTCTAGCATAAAATTTAGCAATCTTGATCGAGACAAGTGGAGAATAAAAATGACTGTAACTGAATAAATAAACGATAGTAGCAATATTTTCATTAAAGAAGCAGGTGACGGATCCTCCACCAGAAAACATAGCCTACATAGTACACCTCATTGCTAAATCTATTTCTGGGCGGTCTCCCTTTGAATTCAGAGTTGAACCTGTTGTCCCGTGACATAAAGGCGGGCTATAGGTACAAAATGTAAAAAATGCTTTACATAAGAAGACACAGAGCAGCGTCCCGGGACATTTTCCCCAGTGTGGCCTCTGTGTGAACAATAGGGCATGCTTTGGGACAGGAATGGGTGGCATTATTTCAACCCAAGTGGGGCTATCTTTATAACATGTCCTGTGATGAGGCACGAACAGCTGCTGATGGCATTCCTCATCCAGGGCCTTCCTTTTTAGGGCAGAAAGTGCACTCTGTTACCTTTTACTTTATATCCCCCCACTACCACCAAGGTCTTTCCATGCTCTAGACTACAAAGAGATGATTATCGAGTATAAATAACGGCGTAAAATCCAACGAGAAGATAATTATGAGTAATATAGCATTGTGGTATTTAAAGCAGGGCAGATTAGTTGAGTCATCCACTGTACACTGGGAGTTTGAAAAAGTACAGAAAATATATAAATGTTAAAGCATTGTTACTTTTAACTCAAACTCAAAAGAAATGTGACATATCAAAATAACGTAAAATCCAAAGAGCAGCAGAGAATTGTGAGTAATATAACAATGTGGTATTTAAAAGTAGAACAGATCAGTTGAGTCATATATTTCTGTACACAGAGTTTGTGCAGCAAAAAGTTCAAGTACAGTTACTTTTCAAAACTGAAACAATAACGTGATTTCAAACTTGCTACTCGGCTTTTTTATGGAGAGAAATGTGTAATATCAACAGTAGCTAACTTCTATCTTAAAGACCCAATCGGCTTTCTCCAATAAACTCTCTCCTCTTCATTTGCCCCTATGCCATAAAGAGCCACGCACAATCATACGTGAGCCATTGCCAGCATTATGTAAATCGCACCAGCGTGACATAAAACCGCATTTTCATTTTCTTTTGCAAAGCTCAAAATCATTAGAGGATATATACAATTTGCTGATAGCCCCGTGCTATGACAATGTACCGAACCCTACACACATGCTTTCTCAGTTACACTATTTACTCTGCTGGCTTCCTGTATGAAACAATGAATGCAGGAGTTATGGCGTTTTGAGGGGGGTAGCACATTACTGTACAATTTAGTGCTAGACAATCGCAGGCATGAGGTGAAAGGGTCAGCGTTTAGAAGACAGCAATTTTGGGGAAAGAAAAATCAGCTGGAAAAACTATTAGGAAGTGGAAGACATAAATTTTCACGATTTTTTTTTTTCCACAAGGAAGATTGAGGTCATTTGGGTGTTGCAGAGGAGGTCACTTTTTCTGTTTACGGCGTTCAGTATTTCATGCTTTAACTACCCATTTCCTTTGCATTGAAAACTCCAGCTCCTTGTAGGAAATGACCCCTACATCGCTGTTTAGGGACTATTTACAGTGTTGAACAAAAGCCAGGTTTGAAGTATACCCGACAGGAGTATTGATGACAAAAGTAGACCACCACCTCCATAGACCACTACAAGGCACTGCACTATTCTAACAATATAGGAGTCCAGTAAGCAACATAATGTAAAGTGTGGTGATTTTCAGATTGCAAAGAAAAAAATACATAATATAATATAAAACTATACACAAAAATGGCCATTCTTTACTAATATTTTTTAAAACATAGCAACCAGAGCTGGCAGTATTCCATTCTTATTAATTAAAGTACTCTCTTCTACTATATTTGCAAAGAGTTGAACTTCTTGTTTTTCTCCAGTTAACATGATCTTTACTTATTATTCCTATTGTTAAGGTGCAAGTCTATTCCAACAAATTAAATATTGTTAGCCATCCCCACGGAGACCCACGCTTCAGTGGTTCATGGAAGCTGTCGAAAGTATTATTTATGCTAAGGGTTTCTGTCTACACGTTTTCCTTTTTACCATTGCTTACAACAGGCATTGCTATGGTAACACTAAGCTGTTTACCTCAAGTCATTTGTGTGCATGATAGCGTACAATGAGATAAAATCTATTGGGACCTACATGAAAGAACAACTTTCCCCAGAGGGACTGACTTCTTCCACCCCCCACCTCCAAACACAAACCTTTCCAGGAGTCCAGTAAGCAATCTCTGCCTTATTAATGAATATCAGAATGAACAACAACAACTGTCACACGCACTGGACATTATTCACAGCCTGTTTTAGCTTGGTGTGCTAATTGTCAAAGGAGCAGACACCTCGGTAAGCAATAGAGGGGAGGAAAAGTAAAAAAAAAAAAAAAAAACACTTTGAATTTGTACACAAGAGCTGAAACAAATGCCTTCTCCCTGCTTATGTTAGCTGTGACATTCGTTTTACTGGAGGCAAAGCAGGGCTGCACTATCCACTGCCATATAATGTCTGTATAAGGCCAAAACCTGCAGGGGAAGAGCAAAAAGTGAAGTTTGGACCACTGCAAGGTCTTTTTCAAGTTTGCTCCAAAAAAGACAAAGTTATTTTAGGATGCTGCTTCTTGTCAAGGGGAGATGACACCAGTGCAATGTCTGGGCCAACACTTTTAATGTTACTTCAAAATCTCCAATAGTAACAAAGTGCTTTTACACATATACTTCTCGTAGGATTAAAATGTTCTACAACTCCCACTATTATC
Source organism: Odontamblyopus lacepedii (assembly GCA_034769755.1). Lineage (NCBI taxonomy): Eukaryota > Metazoa > Chordata > Actinopteri > Gobiiformes > Gobiidae > Odontamblyopus > Odontamblyopus lacepedii. The sequence continues at coordinate 27,897,547 of CM068345.1, read as the reverse complement.
ACTGGTATATATTGTCTTCACATATTTCTGGTTCATATACTTGCTTGTTACCAAATAAACAAATATAATAATATGAAGCTCAAACAGTGGCATGTATCACTGCTAGCACATTGTGCTGGAAGTACAGTTCATTATTCCTGGTATTGGGCATATTGGACGTTTCATAGTAGTTGTAGACCTATTCATACTCATATCAGTTTTACTATAGTGCCATATAGTTTTCTTGACATCTGAAAATCCCAGCACCGCATGTTCCACTTTTGTTTCATTGCCTATATATTCCAGCATAAATATTGTGTCCAATCAAGTTTCATTTCAGACCCTAATAACTCTGTTGGAAGTGCTTTATTTGTATGAACGTGCAAAGACTGCAATCAAAGTCAACAGTCCCAACTTTTTCTAATGTATGATTTAAGTTAAAGAGCCAGAGAAAAACTTAAAGACTCCCCGCGGTGTGAGCGATGTCGATATTTAGCCGTTTAAAGCTAATCAAACACAGGTACTGCGTCTTCTAAGATCCCTGCTGTGTTTTCGACATGACTGACACTGGGACAAGCCCCCCGCAATATCTGCTCTTAATTAAGCCAAACAGGGCTGCCTGGATTAGTAGACAGTATGTAAACCAGGGCTGGAGCAGCTTTAGTGAAATGTAAAAAGCCTGGTAAGAACTTTATGAACCTGGGGCAGATTAATTCACGGCGCTGCAGCTTGGTGCAGAGAAAACTCTCAGGGGAGACATTTGGAGAAGTCACCGAGACACAAACTGAAATAATGTGGGAATATACGGTAATATGTTTTTATTAACAATAGATAGACTTTTTAAGAGATAGCTAGGTGCAATCCTCAATCCATGGTTTTCAGCTTCCAATATGCAACATTTTCAGGACATTTCTGTATTCATAATAGTCTGTTTATAATTGTTTATCGCTATGGTAACAGTCTTGATTTATTCATTTATTCTGACTTTATGGACGCCACAATTAAGCCACAGACTGTACCAGTGGGCTAAAGACACAATATTCAGGGGTTTCAAGCTATGGCAACGGCCTGCTGTCGCCATAGCAATTAAGTAATGTAAGTCAACATATTGTGTCATTTAAATGGGAAAAAGACCTCACAAATCCTTCTTCAAATCAGGAAGCGTGTTTACCCGAGACCCATGAATAGTTTGAAAATAAGTTACTGTAAATACAATGACTGAGGCCAATTCAGTTTCTTTTTTCATAGATTGTGACGTACTCTTTGCTATATTTAATAACAATTCAGCTGAAAATCTTGAAATACTTATGCTAACTTTACACATCAGGAAATGTTTGTGTGTTTCCCACTGAGTTGCAGTGTATGCTGTGAGGGCCCTGGAGAAGTCAAGCGAAAAGCCACTGATGGACACCCGTGCCGTGACACGCAGCCCCTCTCAGCTCCTCACAGACCCCGGCATCTGGCCCCTCTCTCATTTTATTACACGAGAATAACAATAAGCAGGTCGCTCACCCCGCACTGAGATTTCGCCACCGTTTTCCACCAGTCTGTGCCTCCGATGCCGTTGAATTTCCATTTTTCCGCATGCATATTTAATTGAGTTTTGTCCCAGTGGTGCGGAAATGATTTGTTTTTTGCTCTCTGTTCACTTGACTCCTCTTCGGAGTCGCTAACCCTGATTAAGACGTTGCCGGTAATTTCCCAGCGCACACCTTTTTTTTTTTTTTTTTTGGGCGCATTAATGGTTCTGATCGTCTAATTAAAACTTCTCAGCTCGACTGCTGATCACCGCTCGTTGTGCCTCTGACCTGAAGTTTTAATTGCCGCATCACAAGCGATAATAATAATTTTGAGGTTCGGATGATTAAAAACAATGCCATTGCCAACTAGTTGATAGATGGGGGTTTTTGGGGGTGGGCACGGTGAGCTATAAAGACTAAAAAATGATCAATGCGCGTTCAAATCTCTCCTCATAAAAAGTGCTTTGGAGTTTTAATGTAAATCCACTGACTGAACAGGTTTGGTGGGTCGGGGCAGAGGCGGCACCATAGAGGATACAGGGTTATGATAAAGCCACATAAAAGATGACGACAGGCCAATGCACTCGGCTTATTTTCATAAAAAGATAATGGCACGGCAGGGCTGCACAAAAGGCACATTGTTCCTAAAGAGAGTTAGTGGAAAAAGAGAGTTTAAAGTGGCTGCTGTGCGTAATAAAACATGATGCTGATGAGATATAGGAGAATGAGATACAGATTAGTGACTACACAAGTCAAGTACTTTAGAGCTTTGAAAACTGAGCTACAAAGTTTACAGTACAGTTTATAGGAAATAGTTAATGAATTAATGAAGAATAAGACTGTTAAAGGTACACTATGTGGCTTTTCTGGTGGCGGGTCTGCTACCTGCTTGTTTCCACGGAGATGTAAGTGTTTTGAGTGGATGTTCTGCATTATAGCGTTTATCTCCCTGGAGACATGCAGGTGATGCCACCAGATCAAGTTACAGGTCTGATCTGTGTAGAGGTATCCAAGAATACATGCTGTTTAAGGTGTTTTTGAGCAATAAAAATCTGTAAATTAATAACTTTAAAATAGCAAACCCACCACAAAAAAGAAGTAACATAGTGTGCCTTTAATTAAAAAGAACATTTCATACTCTTTTTACTTTTACCGCTTTTGAAATGGAAAACTATGCTCAGCCTCAAACTAGTAACAGACTGAAACATCAATACTACATGTGAGTGTTTGAAAAACAGATAAACTGGCTTAGATAGATTTGGCTTGGAAAATGCCACTAGCACCAACCTGTCACATTTGGTTCTATTTTAACAATCTGATTTGTAATGGCTTTTTTAGGTTCAGCTGCAGGATCAATGATTGACTGTGTCGCTGCTGTACACACTAACCAGCACGCACCCACCCAGCACCAGCACCCTGTCTTCCCCTGCACCACCAGCCCTCTCTCTCACAAATCTATTTTATTATTAATCACTCGGCTGCACATCTGTCTGCTTGTTGCCTATTTTTTCTATCAATAAAGCACTTATAGCTTTTAGTCTCCAATGTGACCTTGCCTGGTGGCGACCTTGAAGGACCTGCTGCTTGCGCTATTTAACTATAGTTCCCGCCCTGTGTACTTTTAAGTCTATGAGTTTGTTATCAACAGTGAGTTTCACCCAGTGCCACGCTTCTGACACACAGCATGTGAGACAGGAAAAGGCAAACCCAGCAAACATGAGGCGGTGACCAAGACAATAGTTTGAGAAAAACAATGTATATTTCAAAGTTAAGGTGGAAAGAGGAAAGACGCTGAACTCAGAGAGACAATCAGGGCAGAACGTTCAAATCTAAGGACACATACACCCTCCAAGCTTCATCACAAACACGGTAATTATGGTATTTTCCAGAAGCAAAAAGGAGGGAAAAAACATGACATGAGTGATGAAAATTGTTCTGACAGGCACAGGCCAAAACAGACAACTTTTACATTCAGTTGGCCGCTGAGAGAAGCTAGTTAAAATTGTACATCTGTAGGTACATGTGGTTGAATTAGGGTGTTCATTTTTTTGACTGGAATATTTTTTACATAGTTTACATAGTTACATCACTAAGACTAAATTAAAAAGTTGATTTATTTTTGCTAAAAGTACTAATATTTTCATGGAATAATTACAATTAACTAATTAAAAAGTGGTGACAAGTACCATCTCTTTTTAATCTCAGTCTTTTTTTACATGAGATAAAATGTAAAGAAAAAATCTGGTCGACTAAAACTGTTATGGATTTGTTTTAAAGAGACATGCAATTTTCAGCTAAAAACTAAACTAAATTATTACTAATTAAAACAAAAAATCTCTACGGTAAATTTTCAAAAATCAAAGCAATCTGGTAATAATCTAGGTTTTAGCTCTTTTTGAACTCACTAAAGTTCCTGCTAAGTTCTAAACATAAACTAAACCATAACTAATGTAAAATATACATGCACTAATGTTATGTTCCTTAACTATCCCAAACAAGGCCTTTGAAGCCCTTTGGTTTGAAGAGTGCAGTCTGATAAGGCGCACGTCACGGCAAATGAACAGGCGACCCCCATGTCCCTCCCTCGTGACTGTGGCAAGAGCAAGGCATTGTGGGTAGAGTGTACAGTGGAGCGAAGGGGGCTCGGCGGTGCACCTCTCGAGGGCCCTTGAGCTAATATCTGTACAGATTAACTGCTTCAGTAGTAGTTTGGTCACGGGGATCTCTTTGCCTCTGTGGTGTGTTGGGAAGGGGGAGTATGTGTGTGTGTGTGTGTGTTTAGATCATAATAGCAAAATGATTTTATGTGGCAAAATGAACAAAAGCAATCACTTATTTAGGTCATATTTATTCTAATCTCTACTACTACTATTACTAAAGACTTCATTGCCAGTGTGTAAGGTACAGTGAGTACACAACTGCTAACTATTTATACCCCGCAGGACATTATATCAAAATGAACTCAATGACCCAACATGATTGCTATACATAACCTGCTATGTGTAACTATGAAACAAAATGATCACAGAAATAAAGAGCATTTTCAATCCAATGCATATATCAGCCATCTTTGCTCTTTTCTTAGGTTCACCATCACCCCACGTCATTAGCTTTAGGCCCATATTTAATTCACCAGGATCCGGCTAGACTGCTGTGTAAGTCGTCTTCATCCTCTTCCTCTCTCCCCCCTGCCCCCCTCCGTCTCACCACAGGACACCCTCATACACACAGCACCACTGCCAATCCTCTGGGGCAAACTCAGGCACATACCGCCCCATTAGTTATCAATTAAGTCTGGAAATCTCCACCTGGCTTATCCACACACAGAGATCGCCCTGGAACACACACGCCAAAGGAGGATACCCATGCTGCAAAAGAAATGTTATATGGCTAAAAATAAGTAAATATAAAAATTAAGAAATGATATTTGATTTTCACTGATGCAATAGAATCAATAGATGCATCAGCAACAGGATTTCCAAATTCCTGATCAATATTTGAATATATCTAGATGTAAATCCCAGTGATCAGCCACTGTTCCTGACCAGATACACCAGTATATTGAAGGACGGGTCAAATGCAGTGGACAAATTTTCCTTCAGGTCCAGTAAAGTAAACCTTGATCTTACAGATAGGTAGTCAGGTGGTTGTGCAGTTGTAACACCTAATAAAAATCCATAAAGTATTGTCACAATACTTAAATTTCATACTTGATGTTGATAACAAACAGTCTTGATATGCAATACCAATTTTGCACACTAAATTATAGTATTTTCTTTAATATTACCATGCAGTCTAATACTGATAGTGCTCAAGATCATGCTGAAACTCTTTAGGAATGTCAAATGTTGTCTTATTTATATGTTTCTTTAAATCAATACTTTTAATTAACTAAATTAATATATGATTTAACTCTCAACTCTATGAAAATTGTCAAACAATATGAAAACTGTCAAACAATATTTCCTAATAAGTATTTTAATCTTCAGGAAGCTAAATCCAACAGTGTTTTGTGATGCGGTGTCCACATGGGTGCCGCTCTTGTCCATGAGGTTAACCTTGATATCCGCCGCTGTCAGCTCAGATAATGTCCATCAGTGCCAAGCCCTTCCAGATAACCCTAATGTGAAGCCTAAAAAGCAAAGCTGTTTAGATCTTTAGACATGCTCCCCTTTCAGCACCATACCAATAGCATCAGGAGCAAATGAGCACTGGCATTTCTTTAATAAGACTCTTAAGGCTTTTTGACAGCATATACGGCACACTGACAAAGGCGTTTTCATGTACCACGGGGATGTGACCAGCAGATTCAAGTCCCTGTTATAAGTGCGAGGAGGGAAATAGGAAAAAGAAGTGGCGTTTTTTGCTCCAGCTCTTTGGGACTGCTTAATTGATTTCCAAGGTTACAGTGGTAAATTTGTTTCTCAGATACAGAAGGCCATGTGAAGTTAATGTTTTTTGAACCATTTCCTCAAACTTGAACTATACCAGATTTTGCTACAACTGTCCAGGGGGCTGTTACGACAAAATCTGTTGGCTATAGCATTTCCAACCACTTTCTGAGTACTGTAAAGAATTCTTTTATTTATTGATTTATTCATATATTGGCCCCTATGCACTCTGATCTACCTCAAGATATATCTGGTTGAAATATTGCTGGGTGATATTACACCAAAATAATTCTTGGTTTTTCTCTTGATCTCCAATTTTTTTTGTCAAACACAAAATTAGGCTTTGAGTATTGAAAGCAATATACAACAGTCAGTAAAAAAAATCCATGTTGACCCCTTTTCCAAACCTGTCCTTCAGTTGCTCATTCTCTCCTTGCAAACAAAAACTAGCATGCAACATTAAGCCCTAGAAAAGCCTGTATTTCCAGACAGGATGCCTTTGCTGACTACATCGATCCCTGGCTACCATTAAAACATTTTCTCTGCCTGACAGACTTTTCCTCTTTTGGACTTTAGATGCACTACAGTGAATCACAGGTGCCCGTTAAAATGTCAAACCAAGCCGGTCAGTGATACCAGACCCCAACTACCACGTAACCTCAGACTTTTGCAAACTTTCAAAGCTGTCTTCTTCGAGCATGATTAAAATTGGATCAAAATAGATTCTTTGAAAGAGAAGGAAGTAATGGGGTCTGAGGAGTTCCTGTTTGTACATTTGCATTTTCAGACCCTCGGGCACAGGGTCTCTTGTCAGAACTTTGACTTTTCAGATGAAGTGATAATTGGGTTGTGATGGCTTTGTCTTTGTTGGTTCACTGTGTAGAATACTTAATGAATCTTTAGTAGACGTTCTCTTTACAAGACAGAAGAAATACTGTGTTACTTCAATATAGATTATTCAGGTTAAAGTATGATAATAATAATAATAATAATGAGAGTTAGAAGTAGAAGTAAAACTATATGAATGTGCACAGCAAGAAAATATAAAAAAGTATGTGAGTGTATGGATAGGTATTAATCACAGTGTGGGAACTAAAATCTGTTAAATCAGGTTCCCATGAGGTAAATCCTTACTTATCAGATCAATCATGTTTAAATATGGGTTACTAAAATAGGTTAAGGTTAGGAAAGTAGTGATTATGGCTAAAGTTTGGGTCGATGTAAGTCAATATAATGTCTTCAAAAAGCATAGGAACCTAACTATATGTAACATTTGTGTGTTTCTGGCAGCAATGCACTGTGGGATACGCTCTCTGCAGCTCCAGTCTGACCAGTGGCTGTAAGTCATTTTACTGGCTGTACTCCATGATTCTATCTACATAAGGGGTTTGAACACTATAAAACCTCACCTAGCTCAAACCAGCAGAACACTGAAACTTCAGATAGACAGTTTCTCGAATCTTGAGAATGTGTTGTGACTAAATGTGATAAAAACAACACTCACAATAAAAAAACAGAAAGGTCTGTGAACTCTTGAAACAAGCAGAGCAGCTTTACAGGAAAAAAGCGCTCTATTTTGGGTAGCACTACTCAAAAGGAAGTGCTGCTGAGTTGAGTCAAACAAATAAATTTGCTTTTGATATTGACTGACTACTTTTGCATTCAACACCAAACCCACTTTGTTTCCTGCATTTTTATCTTCATGACTTGTCACATTTTCAGAAGCCGCTCAATAAACAAGTGTTCCCCTTTTACACAAACGCTCCCACAGTGTCGAAAGCCTGAATGTAATTTTGTTTGAAAAGTGACAGGTAAAAGGCAAAAGCTGCTCTGAAGTGAACACACATTGCACTGACGGATTTGGGCTGCATCCAGCTGCCCGTTTTACATTTCTGCAACATTAATATTCCGCTTATTATTATTTTAAAGTGAAAACGGATACTCTGTTGAAGTGCAAATCTGATGAATTACGGGAGCAGATTGCCGCTATTAATTATTAAAACCTATTTTATAAATATTCAGCTCTGTCATGCATCTAATAATGAACGCTTTAGAGGAGGTTACTTCCCGTGCGCATCCTAATGTGTCAGAAATATCACTTTTAATCACGCTCATGTCAGTGAGAGGCACACTGCAAAAGCGGGTGAAAAAATCCACCAAATCAAGGAAAGTGGTCTGGCTCATCACATCTCCTCAGACCCTGCTGTGTGTGTGATCAAAACTTGTGTTGTGGCAGTGGCCCGTCTAAAGAGGAGCACAACATCCTGCGCAGCTTCATTTGAATAGAGAATAATGCATCAGGAGCTCTCTACCTTCTGGACACACCTAGTCCCAGCGCAACTGCCGCCATATGCTGCCGTGATACATATTCATAACACTTGTGCGTGTGTTCTGTATCGCGGTGCAATGAGGCTTAAATGAGCACCTTGCAACTTCAAATGAGACGGAGGGGAAAAAAAGCTGGGCCAAAAAGGAAGAAAGTTGATTGCACTTTTTGGTAATGGGGAAATAATCTTGCACAGCTCATATCTGATCGTGAGTTGTTTGGTGATTTTGGGTGATGTAACCAACTGCAACTGTCACAGGACCATTACACTGCAAGACCCATCTTTCTATAGCCACCTTACTGGAAAGTTTTAGTATGGGGAGTGGGGCTTTGTTCCACCTTCATTAGCAAAGAAATTTAGCCACAAAGTTGAAGGAAATGTATTAAAAACAGGTTTGAGCTGCAACTTAATCTGCCTAGTTACATTTTGCATATTTTAGATTACTGACTCTTTATGGGCTCTTTACATCATAATCTAAAACACCCTAAAACCTGACTTTTCATATCTTCTCTTCTCTGCAAATATGACCTTTGTCAGTTCCACAAGGGAAATTATTCATATTTATTCATAGTTATTTATACAGTTGTTACTATATCATGTGTAGCTCCAACAATCCACCATTTGAGTTGGTTTTATGCCTGTCAGTGGGAGGGCATCTGACATAAAGCCTCAAAAAACCTCAACGCCATATTGATCACTTAATGCAAAGCAGAATGGGGGGACATATTATGAATACATTAGGTGATCACATGGACTGTTGGCAAAGAACACATTCTCCATAACCCATAACAGTTCATATGCAGGCGTTCAATAGAGAGTCTGGAGCGCTCTAAGATTAACACTGTCAGTAGCACAATGATACCCGGTCATTATCTGCGCAGGGGCCTTTTTTGCACACGGCACTGTCCTCTCTGCGCTCTCCTCTGCCATCGCTGCTCTGTGGAGGTAGTAATTATTAGAGCTAACATTTTGAGATCTAGCCTCATTTATGTTCCTTAGATTTTTTGGTGGTACAAGTCGAACCAGGCATTTTGTAACACATGGAAACATAATCTCACAATTTCATGCTACTTTGCAGAATTATAATTAAGCAAAACAGACATCTGATTTTTTTCTGTCTGGTTCAATGTTTTCTACATAAAAATGCAATCTGTGTTTGCTTTTGCTGTTTAATTCTGATGCACCTATTTGGAAGGCATAATGCTGACAGGTGATCCCTTCCAACTCTATGCTTTATGTATCCTCAACTCCCTGTGTTGCCGTAGTTTCCCCGAAGTAAACTTCACCAGGGTTACTATCTTGTGGTACCTGAAACATGTCTGTAACATCTAACACATGCAGCTATGTTCCAGCACAGTACATACTTTGTAGTGTACATTGTTGATTTAATAGGCGGGATCATCACTGGGTTCCCTCATGGCATATCTTCATTACCAACAATGCTTCGCCTCTTTGGCTTTCTTCTTCCTGTCCCACCGGACCTATGGCGTTATCAAAGGTGATAGCTTGCTCGGGCATATTTTCTCAAACGTCTTCTTCAACCCAGCCATTTCCCAAGCCGCTCCCGGGTAAACGTCACTCATAAAAACCAGAGAAGATTTGATGGTAAGATCAAAAAGCAAAAGAAAGGACAGAGGAGCATCGCGCAAAAGGGGGAAGGGAAGAGGAAAGGAAGCCCTCCTCCCAGAGATCATACTGGGGGTAATTCCTCGAAGCAAGGCCCCGTGTTTTCAGTCTCAAACACAACAAAACGCCAGGATGCCATGCCACGGGACATCAAAATGGGCGATTTTGACTTCAGAGGGTCTTCAGATGCTTGGAGGAGTTGTCAGTGATAGACCGTGGGGACCCAGTGTGGAGAACAGAAGGTGCTGGCAGCAGCTTAACAACCAGTGAGGGAACAGTGCCAGAACAGCCTTCCCCAAAATGCCAATCGACACCACATCACTGAGGGCTTCCACAGTATTGTAACCAGCCCCACCTGAGTGCTTTTATCCACCATGAAACGGTTATTCTAGTACTGAAAGGGGTCCTATTGTGCTAACTGGATTTATTTTTGGAGCCTTTCACAATTATATAATGACATTTCATTGTCAAAAACACGCCTGAGGTAACAATTTGTTTCGCTCACACATGTTTGAGTAATCCAGTTGAGGGGCAAACCTTCTTAGGAACTGCAAATAAATGCTTAGGTTTTCCATATCTACATTGGATCGGTGAGGAGTTTTTGACAGTTGAAATGATAGAAGTTGTTGCTTACAGACTTCACAGGCTGTTTTGTGCTTTCAGATACTGGCTTGGGTAGAAGTTGCAAAATGAGGGTGGCTTAAATTGGTTTAATAAAGTGGGGGACCATAGACAGTATATATAACCCACTAGCCGCCACATTCCAAATAGGACGTATCCGTGAGGGCGCTTCTGTCTCCAATTTACTTTACATTGGAAAATTGTCACCCTTCTCTCTGTAACTGCTGCTGTGAGCCTCATCATTTTGGTCTTAAAATGTCCCGCTCTACATGATCCTGGGGTTTTTATTTCGCTATTTTAGTATGTAAATAAATTCCTATTCCTTTTCCTGGACCTGGCTCCAAATTCGCTCCTATTTCTGCTGTCCCTGTGAGCTTCATTTGACTGGATCCAAACGCTATGGGTGATGTCACACTCCCTCCGTTCACTTCTTTAAACAGTCTAAGGCGGGGATGCAAAAAAAATGTCTTTTTAAGTGATGCTAATTAAGAGTACAAAAGATAACATCTAAAATCTTGGATAATATGAGCTCTTCAAAAGATTTGGCGATTCTACAAAAGGCAAAATTTCTGATCTTACAGTCAAAGAGCATGAGGAGTTTGAACAGGTGCCATGTAATCCACATTTTAGTCCTGAACTTCATAGAGGGAGATGCTTAAATCAAAGCCTGCAAACCTGAGCTATGTTGTGACACGCTGCAAGGGACATTTCCACTCGCACTGATCTTGTTCATTCTTGGAGCATTAGGCTTCCTCTAAATAGCCCCAAGCAGATTAGCCTGGCTCATATTCAAATGCACATTTCTCCTAAAACCCCACTCCACAAACGGGCCAAGAGGACGGAGCACAGGAGCTGGTACAGTAGTCACACAAGATCCTGTCATAAATTACCCCGAGAGCAGAGACTGAGCGAGAATGGCTAAAGGTAAAAGACAAACAAGTGTTGGCTCTGCTGTATGAGTTTAGCTAGCTTCGGAGTTAGTGTATGAGTTATGGGGAGCAGGGGGCCGGGGGACGCTGTATTTATGGGGGGACTGAGTGAGTGTTAAATCCCAGGTAAGAAATAAAGTCGTCCCTGAGCGAAGAGAGGAAACATTTTACTCAAAGAAGAAGTGCCTTGAAAAAAAATGAATGCCATACTTCTTGCTCGGGGAAAGCACTATCCCCCTAAAATTGCTTTATTCCTTCAAAATGCCATACATCACGTTCAAGTGGACTGAATCTCATATCTGAATGGAGTAGAAGGTTCTCGGGTGCATAATATCAGCGGAGTTCAGGGGAGGAAGTGAGGATCTGATTCTTCTGAAATTGCATGTGGATTTGCAGAGGGATCTTTAGACCCAGGGAGGCTGTCAAAACACACAGGGCACTTGTTGCAGTTCAAGGGTTCATCCAAGAAACTTTTCCACCGTGGTAGGTTAGGAAGCGGATGTTGTTTTGACATAAGAAAATATAACTGTAAATTTATCTGAGTTATATATTTTAAGGATGAGAAAATATAGTTAAAGGTGGATTACTTAACTTGTATGGTTGGAGGTCAGATTCTTAAATAGATGCTTTGGCTGAAATGTTCCACACTATGGCATACATTCATTACAGGTGTTAGGTTGTTGCTTTGAAAATATACTCAAACTCGCCTCTTCACAGATATGAAATGTAACTTTGCGTTCTCATCAATATGACTCTTTCTACCAAAAAAGTGACATAGTTACATTTATTTATTTAGTTGTACAAAAAAGAATAAAAAAGTCAGAAAGTGCTGTTTTAGGATATTTGTCATATCACTTCGTACCACTAGGTGGAGTTGTGAGTTGCCACTGAATTGGTTTTACCTGTACTATAACTTCACATATTCATACAGTAACAACTTTAAGTAATTCATATTTATTATAAAATGTACAAAAATAGTTTGGTAAGTTGTTTGGTCAGTATTTTCATTACACAGCGCCACCTACTGACTAGTCAAGTAAATAATCCCCATTCAAACTCCACACAACTTTGTTAAACTATGACAAAGTTACAAAGTGGACTAAACAACAGCGGCACTGAGCCAAGAGGAAAAGCCTTTGTGTGTGTCCAAGTCGGAGTCAGTCACTTTCCTCGGGGTCTGCAGTAGTAATAACAATTATTACTTAAAAAGGCTATATTTTTGCATTAACTTAAAAGGGCTATATCTTTTTTTCTTTCCTCTCAGCCTGTGCGGCCTCACTTACCCTAAGTATCTTCATAAATCACCAGTTACTGTTAACATGTACTCCACAATTCAGTCATCAATCTCCTACCAGGTCAGAGTGAAAACACAGGGGGAAATGTCTGCTTAGTAAAATGTCTCTCTGGTGAATGCTGCAGCTCCCGCCACCCACCGCTCACACACACACACACACACACAACATACACACACAGACACACGCATATATACAAGCATTCACTGAGCCTGTAGCGCAGTAGCAAGAACCAGTTAAATAACAAACACACGCGCCAGGCACACAGCAACCAGAGCGGTCCGCTGGGAGAGAGAGGAGAGAGGAGCGGAGCAGTGTGCCAGATCGCCACGGTAACGCAAGCCAAATTCAATTCTGACTTCACCTTTCACTCGGGAAGCGGCTCCCATTTGTTAGAAAAACAAATAAACAATCAGCGTCAACTTAGGGCCAGCCAACTCCAGCTACACGCTTTTTCCTTCGACTCTTTCTATTTTGGTTAAGGCCTCAGGCAGAAAAATCACAGGCCTAAATCAAAGCACGCACAGGGCCTGGAGGTTTTTGGAGAATTCTGCTGAAATAGGAAATCACTGTATACAAATTGTTTACTGTTTAGGGTAGAGTACGGGAAAATCCCCACAGTGACAAACAGCTCCACTTGAACATCTGTGTACACATCCTAATCACAGAGCACTGACTAATGTGGCTACACACTTGAAAATTTAGGAGAAAAATGTTTGAATCATGCCCAGTTTTAAGTGGTAAATAACACATAATGTTAAAAATATATTCATTTTGAAAAGTGTAAAATTTATAAAATAGAGTGCTGTGATTTATTGTTGAAGTTGTCAACTGTAAATCAATTTAAATAAACACCAATGTGATGATGAGTTTAACAGTAAAGTTTAAAAGTCACCAAACTAACCCTACACGTTTAAGGATACACCTCAATATTGACAAAGTGTGTAAGTAATTCTGTGGGTTTTTATAACTGAATAAAAATATATATTATTACACCAAAAAAGCATCTAAATATATGCAAACAAAATTTGCTAATAATAAAACACTAGCCCCAGACACAACAGCTGTTAAGTTCCTTTCTCAAACTGAATCATCATCAAAGTCAAACATGTAACCGAAAGTCCCAAACCGGAGCTGCATAGTCAACAGCCAAACTTTTTCACTGGAAAGGAACACTCCTCTAAAAGTAATCAAACAGCGCGCTCACATCCGCCTTTCTGAATAAACACCAAAACTCCTGTCTTTTCACGTATGCTGCACCTGCCGCATTTCGTCACCGCCAGACGCCTCCCCCTCAACCGTCACCGCACCAGGCAACAGCAACTAGTAGCACCCACCTTCCCCCCTCCCTCCCCCTTCACACACTCTCTCTCTCCCCCCTCTGCGCGGTAGTGAGGGAGGGAGGGGGGAGCAAGAGAGAGTCTTACCTGGCAGCTGACCGCCCTTGGTGCTCCCCTCCTGCCCTGGATGAATTCTCTCCACAAAGCAAGGCATTTTCTCCCCAACTGCCTCCTCTGCCTGTCCCCTGTCCTATCCTTCCTTTCTCACCGTCTATCTCTCCTCCCTCCTACCTCCTCCCTCCTCTCTCCTTATCTTTCTCTCTCTCTCCCTCTGCCCTCCCCTCGTACCCTTTATGTATAATTTTTTTTTGTTCATCCCACTCTCCGTGCAGATGTCGCGGCGGGCTGGTGAGAGAGTTTACCCACTTTACCAGTAGGGGTCCTTGATCGCCCTTCCTCCGCCCCTCGCGAGGTCTCACACAGATGCTTACAGGCGCACATGGGCCCGGGACGACAGCCACTTAACCAGAGCCTACTGTCACAGCTGTGCTACGCACTAGTCCCTCATACGATGTATGCAAGATATTACAGTACTGCTTCTTTTCACAGAATAGTTAGAACAATATTTACACTGATAGTATTAATATTAACAGAGCTATTGTGCCATTAGAAAATAGAGATATAAAACAACTGTCTCCTGCTGAAATAATATATATGGAGATGAAAGACATTTTCTAATTAATTGATGAGAAGTCAAAGGCAAATTAAGAGCATTATTTAGTGTTACAAAGTGGTATAACGGTGTACATATTCAGTTTTCCTACTTTTATTTGGAGTTTTATTAATACTCATTATGTCATTTTTGTTCCTTTGTACTGTTATGTACATATAAGTAATGGAAGTATTTGCTCTTTTCAATCAATACATTTTAGTCTTTTTTTAGATGCAATTAGCATATTATTTGATACATACTTTTTAAGCCAAATCTTTTTGACAGTATCCACTTTCTTAGACAGCGTGGAGCCCTCCCCTCCTCTCTCCGTCTCCCAAGCCCAATTCAGCTGCACTATCCTGAGCTGGTCCTGGCTGATGGTCCCAGTAGTGAAACCTGGAGTCCATAGGGATTAATTTACAGTGGGGTCCAGACCTGCCAAACTAACACACTATCACCGCTGCATATTACCTGCCTCTCCTCATGCACTTTGTACCTGCTGTTCAACACAGAAAAAGCAGTTGTCTGTTCATCCGCTCATATTTCAGCTTCCTTTTTTTCTATTAAAAAACTTCAGCGTTCATTGACACTGGCATGTGAGATTTGAAGACTCCCAGCTAGAGTACAGTGGGGAATTTCTAGTTTCTGTCCTACTTGTGGAGCACATTTCACATTGCACTATCGATATAGGGTAATATTAGCTACCCTTCTCGAGAATGTCAAATGTTTTTGTCTCTCTCTCCCTTGGGCTAAAGTTGTATAAAGTTAGAAGCTATAATTATCACTTGTGCGCAACAGCTGAATACAGTATATGTGAAAATTTTACCAGGCATAAAGCAGTTATTTAACATGAAAAAGATCCTGCTTAGAGCCTATCCTATCATGGCTTCTCCACATTAAAATATCGCTAACAGTAATTATCAGGGCTTTGTATTGAGAGAGCGTTTTTCCAGTAATAACTCCCACAAACAGGATAAGAGTACAGTTGACTGGAGCTGGTATCCTGGACGTGCAGCGGGTGCCATTTGAAGAGAGGGTGGATCGCTTTTATTTGAATCAAACAAAGCCTTATAATGACACAAAAATAGTGATGACAAACTCCCAACGCCCAAACCGCACCACAGCCTACAAATAGTTGACAAAGAGAGGGCAATAAAGAAAATAGGATGTCAGGAAACAGGACACGGATGTAGGATCAGCCAGTAGAAAGTGTGCGTACTTAGTGATATGCCAATAAAGAGATTTGACTTTCAATGTTTACATAAAAAAAAAAAAAACTGACTTTCATTATGTTTAATACTCTATATACTGAACTGACAGATGCCCTTCTGTATAATGCCCTGTTAAATGTACCCAGGCGGACAGGCAAAAAAAAATCTTATGGGTCTTATTTTTCATATGCAATGATATTAAAATCCGTGTGTGTTGTGATTTTTTAAACTTTTTTTTCTTGTAAAATTGGGTAACTTCACTTTGTAGTATGAAATTAGATCTAGTAAAATGTCTGTGGACTACTAAGTGTACTCTCTACCACGTAATGTGAATTCCTCATTTTCAAAACTTCCTTGACTCCAAAACTGAAACCTACTTATAGACACATAAAGGAATTGTTACCCAAAAAGAACAATTCATTCAATCATTATTCCCTCGCTGTGCTCCCCCTGTATTCACTGTGGGAGCAGCGGTACAAGGACAAGTAAAACATACCTTAAATAGACTACAAATGAAGTCACTTAACACCCCCGCTCCCCTCATCACCCTGCGCTCTGTCTGTCTTCAACAAGAAAACTCCTGTGCTCTTGTGTCTCCCTCTCCTGCGCTTCAGAGCTGTTGTCTTTTGCTTTTAAACAGGCTGCGCCGCTGTGACAGAAGCGGTGAACGCGCGCTTTCCCCTTAAATGGTGCCTTTTGACAACTGATCTGTAAATACAGCCGGATCCACCACCGCCCCCTCTGCCTCCCCCCAAAACCACTGCCACACTTAAAACTTAGACACACAACAACTCGCAATTACAGTGAGACGCCAAATGCATGAAGTGTGTAGTAAGAGCCATCTGTTTTATTAGACGTTATGTATTTTTATAAGCTTTCTAGACATGGTTTTATGGAACTCAAAAGATAACTCTTAAATCGTGTGTCAATAACATTCGATTATAATTTAGACCTATGTTTGGCATGGGGCAAAGTCAGATGTATAACTTGTTCACTTTATGCTGGCTTGTGGCTGTGTCAAATAGTATGCTGAATGACTGAATAGGGTTTTGTGATTGGGCGCTGAAAGCTGGGCCTGAAAAGGGTCACTATTGGCCCTGTTGTGAAAGAGAACGGGGTGGACACAGAGGACATGGAGGTGTCTCTGTGACCCCTCCCTCCCCCAGCGCCCTCTGCATTAACAGCAGCCTACACATTTAGCCCTCTACCCCTCCCAACTTCCCCAACTCCATTCCCCCTGCCTCTATAAAAACACAAATATGCCATAACTCAGGCAGCGCTGCCACACTGCCTCCATCTTGCCCTGTACCGGGAGGGGGAGGCCTCTCAGGAAGGTCACCAACAAATGGTTTTCCGATTCACTGCCCCTGAAATAATTTTGTGTATTAAAACCTGAATCTGCACTTTCTGGCCTGAAAGCTTTTCTAATTATTGCGGTGTCCTTGGGACAGACACAGATCCTTCACACGCTCTGGAGCAGCTCTACAGCCACAAACACTGCCCCCCCTCAGCCCTCAGCCATATCCCTCTATCTCTCCTCTGCGCTTTACTGCCGCCCCCTCCCCAATCTGTTTTCAAAGCGTGTCTGTCCTTTATTAAATTGTTTTCTTTTCCACATTATCAGTTGCCATGGAGACCTCATCTCTCGGATTATTTGAATTTCATTATATCTATTGATTTGGGAGCATTTCATCTTTTTTATTGTTTTTCTGTCAATTTTCGAAACGAATAACCATCTAATTTGCGTCAGCGCTGATTACGTTCGTCCCTCAATAGAGGTCGGCAGCTGCGCCGGGGAAACAAATCAATGGAAAAACATCATAAAACTCACAAGTACAATCAACCAGGATATGGGTGACATTCCGCGGTTGCTGAAACGAAGTCATCAAAAAATATATACTTTTTTCTGCGCCTCTGCCTGTGAGAGGGAGCAGTGAGGAGGACACATGTGTCTGGACAGATATATGACTATATTTCTATACATAATATACTAAGGTGCATTTCCATACTGATAACAGCCCCTCCTTCACAGCCAGAGCAAAAAAATGCTTACTGTATCTAAATAATTTATGCAATTTTAGCGTTTATATATAAATTTTTTAATAAGCTGCTTGGAGCAAAGTGGCCATTAACAAAACACACAGCTGTCCAATGGGCTAAGCCCAGCAGATCAATTGCGCGTTTTTATGACATGATAAAATGCTTTTAAAGCAATTTACACAAATATGGAAAAAATGACTTCATGGGCTTCATTTATTCATAAGGATATGTATTAGAAAAAAGTCTTACAAAGCCAGACAGCAGAGATGGTCCTGGTCCTAACTGGAACGGACTTGCTGCCCTCTCCACAAGGACATAAAGTTTCATTACTGATGCACGCAGTCAAAGGCAATTTAGCAAACACAGTGTGCAAAGCAAAACATCAGCATATTGCCAGTGTTCCTGTATTAGCCAGACCTGCATGTTGTTTTCCAATTTTGATTTATTCTTAAGGGGCAGGTTGTGTCCTCCCCCTGCCACTGTCACCCTGACCCACAGCTAAAGGGGGCACCCTGAGGTGCTGGACGTGAATGGGACCCAAATGTGCTCCACTGGTACACACCTTACAGTGACGTAGGGCTTTGAGAAAACACAAGAGAAATATTTGAGTGGATGTGATCATTTAGCATGGCACAGGCCCACATTATGCACAGTATGGATGGGGGCAGGAGGGCCATTTGGAGCTAATCTTGTTCCATAGCCTCCTCCCTCACGGGCTGACAGTCGCCTCTGTGCTCTGTAGCAGCTCTCACAGGCCCATGTTTGCTACACATGTCAACATTTGACAAAGCATTACTTTTCCTCCAACAATATTCTGCTGCTCGGCCTGAAACCAGCGTGCTAACAAATGAGCCTTTTATGTTTATTTGTGAGGGGGAGTTTTGAGGGTCTCTCATGTACAAAGCCTCAGACTGGGAGAGAAAAGGCGTTTGAGCAGAAACAGAAGAGTCACGATTCTCCTGCTGATTGCCATGGCTGTCTGACTTGTACACTGCGGCCCTCCCTCTGCACCATGCCACTGGATAAACACTATTTTATGCACTGACTAGATGAACGGCCAGACAGTAATTATAGTCTTCCTCACAGGGCCCACAACACTGTACGCTCCTTTTCGCTCACACTCTCCGCAGGCTGTCAATGCTGCATACATAGAAATATTAGTGACACCAGTGAGATGCCCAGTGCCTGCCAGTCCATGTGTTCATAATGAGGATCGTGTTGTGAACTGGCCATGTTATCACGGCCACTACAGCATCAACGAACAGGGCTTTGTTAAAAAACTTTTGGATTTTTATTTTTGCTACGCTAGCAGTTTAAGCTTCCCTCTGTCTCCATGTAACAGAAATAACATGCTTGGGTCTCAATCTAAACATTCCCACACTGCCGGATACAGGGCGCTGATGTGTGGAACTACCTTTCATTTGAAAGTTAATTTGAGAAACTGTTGTGGAGACAATATTGTAAATATAAAAACACAATAAAAGAGAGACAGCCATGAGAAATTTTAGTAACAATTAAAATCATGTCAAAATTTTGCTCATGCTATACTGAAACTCAAGGTATATGCCAATAATGACCACAAACTCCACTGCATGTAAAGTCCTTTCTATGTCCTCACATTTTAAATTTAAGTCTACAAATTGTCCCATACTGAGATAGAATGCGAACACAAATATTTTCTTTTAATTAAACCTGCCTCCTGGCCGTGTATCCTCCTCTAATATTCCAGCCGTACCCTCACTGCCCCTCACCCGCACCAGGCACACTAAATTCAAATTCACATCTCTGGACAAATTTCGAAGCATTACTTTCATTGTGTCATGGCCCATAGATTACCATAGACTCTGCTGTGACGACTGCTAATGTGTTGGAGGTTAGTTGTCAATGGAGGGGCAGGGGGACACCAGCAGGGAAGCTTGCCCAGTGTGGTGATGGCCCCCTGAGGGACTGTTAACCTGCGGAACACCCCTCTGTACGCTTCCAGCTATTACTCCCCCACCCCCTTAGTCAGTGTGTCCCAGCCTGGCAGCACAGTCTCTGGCACCGACTGCTCAGAGGAAGGAATGGGGAGTTACATGACAACAATGTGCAATATAGAGAGTTGGACTGCATGATTTCAGGGAAGGGGGGGTTAACTGACTGATATGAACTGTGAAAATAATACAAGTGCATGGATCAGGAGTTGTTTTCCATAGAAAAATAAATAAATCACAACACTTCTAATTTGAATTTTTTTGTTCATCCCCATAGAAGTGGTGTTTAACAGAAATCTTGATTGTGATTGCTTGAAAAATGTTAAAAAGTCAAAGAAAATTTGGCATTATCATCTGTATAGAATTTACTCCTTCACAATTTAAAGTTTTTGTGGTAAGTACAAATAATAAATGACAGAAGTTGGTTAGTTGGGGGTCCACAGGAAGTTAGAAAACAGTGGCTTAGTGCATTATCCTGGCCTGCTCACTCCTCCCTGTACTGATATTCCTCCACCACATTCACCGCCCTATACTCTTGTGCGTTTCTATATCTTAATGTAGCTTTCAAAGGAATTCTAATAGAGGTCAATAATTATGCTCTTTAAATTATTCAGTCCTGTGTAATTGTGGTTCTTAAAGCCTCGGACAGCACGCTTTACTGCTCAAGGCAAAGGCCGGACCGGATGAACTGTGAGAGCTGTATATTCACTTATGGAAAAGATAGAAAAGATTATGATGTAACATATCTTTTACTGAATGCAAAACTAATGCAAAACTTCATAAAATATTGTGCTCAGAGGTTGTACAGTCTTTTACTAGTCTTCTAAGTTGCTAAAACATAACCCTAAAAGTTGTTTATCATCACAATCTCATATAATTATCTAGAACTTAACATTTTTCATATCAAATCTTTCCTCATCTTTTCTCTTACACTGTCCTCAAACCTACCTCTCGAAGTGAATGTTTGCCTTATAATTCTCTAGTCCTTATATTTATTGGAATCTTTACTGCTGTGTGTGCTGTATTTCAGACCAGTCTAGCAAATAGAGGGCACTGAAATAATTAGGAGACTTCTGCAACATCCTGAATGCCAAGGACAGGTGGATTAAAGTATTAAAACAATCGCATTTCGGTCTTGAAATAGGCCTGCGCACGACTCAGCACCAAGCACATCCGTTCAAGTTCAGCTGCCAGCTCCATAACGCCATAGGGAGAGAGAAAGGGAGGGAGGAGAGAGGAAGGGAGGAAGGGAGGAGGGAGGAAGGGAGGGAGAGAAAGAGATGGCAAAAAAATCTTAAATCCCATTAGCTGCGTACATGCATCTCAGTAGACCTGTAGAAACGTGAGCATTATCCCTTAAAGCTCTCACATAATCGCAACATTATCAAACCACACACAAGCGTTGACTCAAATCTCACGGTTAGGGGGCGCTAACTGGGGCTGGTATCAGAGTTATATTTTAAAAAGAAAGTATAGAGACAAGAGAGCGACGGATATTTGGTAAATGTGAACATAGGCCTGTCGTGATGATTACTCTAACGACTTAACGTTCAATATATGAAAACTGGAACAATATTTTTTGTACTTTTTTTGATGTGTGATGAGATTTAAACCAAAAGGTTGAATGAATTATTTCTATGACTCATTACAGATGCAAACTAACTACTATAGTGTTTCATTCTGCTGTTTATTCATTGCAGCTCATGATTTTTTAACAATATTGTAGATTTAGAATCATTTTTGAGGCTTAAATCTGCTCTTGGGTTAGTGTATCAGGGGCATAAAATGGATTCACTATTATCGTTTCTTCAATGTTTACTTCACACTCAAAAAATCCAAATCTATAATTAAGTAATGTGTGTATTATCTAAAAGTATATAGTCATGCTTAACAATTTATTTCATAATATCAAATTATTTTCCACATATTCTAGTAAGAAACTGTGTAAAATGTGGTTCTAATCAGGTTGATTCTGTAATCCTTTGGGAAAAATGAAATAGAAATGTGAGAAAGATTTGCACAAATTGCTAAAAGATTGCTCTCTTGGTAAAAATGTGTTAAATTGAGAGAAATTGTGGCAAAATCTCTATTACTCAGCTCATTTCTGTCAGGGGGATTTCATTTAATAAACCACTTTCAAACCTTTTTTCATTCACTCATATTTCTCCAGCTCTAGTGCTCCACCAGGCACACAAAAGACTATTAAAAAAGGTAAAAAGGCATCATACTTGAACCTGACAAAGAAGATCTGTGCTCTGAATAACAAGGCTTTAGCTGCACTGTCTTTAATATATTCCTGTATTTACTGTCAACAGGTAGAAACCCTCTTTTGAGTCTATTGACCATGATTAAGGTGAGCGCTTTGATGAAATGTAAGCCTCTTAGGCCACCTCCACCATCTGGACCTCTATATTACAGAGTGGGAGGAAAGATGAACCAGAAATAAGTGCTTGGGTTATGGTATAGTGGGCAGAGACAACACCGGTCGCTACTCTGTAAAACTCCACAACATTATTGAACTTTAATTTGAGTGTCAACTATAATTTTAAGTTAATATCACTTTGTTTATGTAAGTAAAATAGTCATTAAGGGTCTCAGCATGTTGACAAAAAGAGTAATGAATGAAATTAAAAGTCTGTAGTACTTTTAAATTACTATTAAATCTTTGCATCAATTTCTACATAGCATTTTGTTGGGATGCTTTTCCTCTGTCTTGGAAAATTATGATGGTAACAAAAGGAACAGAAGATATATTTAAAAAGTGTGGCTACTTTTATGGAGGTCTTTTGGAATAGAAAAAGCTAATTTGTCTATAATGTGTGGGGGTTTTCTGTTTGCTTTTTCAGTGTTGAGCCCATTCTCTCCCGGTAAAGTCAGTCTTAACCCGCTCTGACAGCTGACAGCTCTGCACCAATTGGGGTCAGTTAAAGGAAAAGTAGCTCAAGTTTTTTTTGTGGAGGCTTTGGAGATGTTCACTGCCCAATGTGGCTTCAAAGGGGATTACAGGCACTGGCCCATCTGCTACAGAAGAACCGTCCCTTTAATGTGGCAGCCTGTATGTCTCTGTGAGGGTCTATCTGTGTGTGTGTATGTGTATGTATGTGTGTGTGCTATTGGGGGACATAGAGAGACACAGGAGCCCGCACTCATGTCTGCCCTGCACTTTGAACTCAAAGGGCAGATCAGGCCTGCTGTAGGTCAACTTACAAAGGCTAAGACAGGGGGTGCAGTCTGGTATGTTATATTGTTCACTGACGAAATTTGACAAAAGAAATAATGAAACAATGGCTTTAAAATGAAAAAGAAGAATAGTGATAAAATGTGCAGTTATATTTCCAACTGTATTAGTATAAGTAATTACAGAATGTATTTGTGCCTGCATTCAAATCTCTCTTGTAAAGTGCCTGAATATCATCAAATCAAATACTAGCACAAGGTGTCTGTACTCACAGGTCTAAGTAAATGTAACAGAGAAGGTGCATGTATGTTTCTGATGAGGCAGAGCCCTCTCCTGTTGTGTTGTGCAGAGTGGGACCGTGCTCCTCTTCACCTCTCTAAACCTCTCTAATTTGTTTGGGGTCCTGCTCATGGCCTCCGCCTGGGAGTGTTTTCTCCTCAATACTCTGCTACCTTTTAGCGCAGCACCAGAGTGCTTGACCTACTGCCGACACGTATTTTCAGCTCTCTAATTGTCGTTTAATCACATATCAACCTGTCACTTAAAGACCTGAGGTTTTTTT
Source organism: Odontamblyopus lacepedii (assembly GCA_034769755.1). Lineage (NCBI taxonomy): Eukaryota > Metazoa > Chordata > Actinopteri > Gobiiformes > Gobiidae > Odontamblyopus > Odontamblyopus lacepedii. Next base: position 27,873,906 of record CM068345.1, on the reverse strand, counting down.
TTCGAGGGGGAACATTTGCATATGTTGTAAAACTAATTTCTATCCAAAGCTGCAGTGACAGTGAACACAGGCAGGCGGGCGAGCGGGCAAGTGGGTGCTCCATCTCTCTTTCACACCCGTGAAGACACGAGACTTCTGGATCTCACCTTAACAGACAAAAACACACATAGGCTGATATTCTCGATTCAGGTGCTTTTATCACATTTGTTAACAGTGTGTGGTGACACGTAACGTGTTAGAATAGGGACACTGATTCAGGGTGCAGCTACTCAAGCAAGTCAAAGTGGAGGTAACAGCCAACGTATAGTGTTATAAAGGAATCAATTAGAGTTAATAATGTAGCACTCTTCAAATGCTACATTCATTTGTTCACACTTAGATAAAGCTCCTGCAGAATCAGTGCGCTGCCTTAGTCTGGCAGATACACTACATTTACATTATCGCCTTTATACATCGAGCAGCCATGTTCCGCCTGAGTGAAGGTGCAGTGAGGGGGGGTGACAACCAGCTTTTTTGGGCACAAGAATGTCTGTCCTCAGGAGATCCAGGCCTCTAATTACAGAGGGGAAAGAAAGCGCTTTGTTCCACCTTTTATTACATTAATTGATAAAATGGAGCCTGGGTGCAGTGTCTATGGGGGGGTGGGTCTGCGGCAGACGGGGGTCCTCTGGGCAGATGAAGCTGGTGCAGATTCTGGAGCTGAGGTCCTGTTTTCACAGGGCTAATCCTGTTAGGGCCCATGGCAGAGCGGCTGCTCCGTGAGCACAGGGCAGGAGGAGAGAGTCTGGCCCGGCCGTAATTAAGTGTATCGTCAGGGGGTGCACACAGCTCCAGTAGCACACTGACAGAAGGGCTTTAGAGGAAGTGGCACCAGCCCTGCATGGGACACCCTGTGGACCTTTAATATGGGCCCCATCCTGCTAAAGCCATATACATGTCACAGGACATTAGCACGGCCACATTATGACTAGTTATTAGTTTAGCACAAATGATAACGCTCAGGTGGGTGATAGCTCTACACTTCCACATTGTGACATCGGAATTAAAGTCGGAAACAAAGGAAATATCGGAAAATCTAAATGATACCTTCTGTGCTGAAAACCTTTTCTATGTGCACAGCATTGGACAATCTTATTTGTCAGCGGTTAAGTAGCTGTAACAGGCTTTGTCATGGCTGTAATCTGCTTGTGCTGGCTGGTACCTGCAGAGGCAGACCTACGAGGAGCGGCCGCAGCCAAACACTCGGAATATGTTACTGAGGCAATTAAGCATGTAGTGTGTGTGCACGCTCCAGTGTCAGAGGTGCTAAGCCGGGCCAAACATCGTCATTCAAATGTTCATCTTAAAACTATCCAAGTCTCTACGCACATGCAGTCACATGCCTGCCACTGTCAAAAGTATTTTCCACAGAGCTGAGGAGAGAGACCTGCCACACACGCGTGCACACACACTCGCGCCGCTGTCAGGTAAATTAGATCTGAAAGCTGACAATTTCTGACCATATTTCCTTGATTATTTCGAACAAATGCACACCAGCCGCTCTAAGGAGATTAAAGTGACATAAAAGTCCCGCGTGGGAGGAGGGAGGGCAGAGAATCCAGGTCACCCCCATTTGTCCCCCTGCCTGACAGCAGCTATATCGCTATCCAATCCAATAAAAGCCCCCCCCTCCTTTGGCTTTAATTAATTTTACAGCTAGCTTGCTTAATTACTTTCAATCAAAATCCTCTTGCCATCACAAAATTAGAAATGGTTCAACTCCATTAGTCTAAATTCTTCATTTACATACACAAAGACTGTCAGCTCTTGCTAAGCAAACGGCCTCCTGCTTGATGAGATTGTTTTTTTCCACACAGTCTATCACTCTCTCACTTACACACACACATCTCAGCGCTGTGGTAATTTTTTATAAAGGAGAAAAGAAGCATCAAATTATTTGATCCCCTTACTTAAGATGTTCTGTGCCTAATCAGGCCCAGGTAAGCTGCACTGCACACCATCCAAACTAACGCACACTTGGAGAGTTATCAAAACAATTACTCAACGCACAATCCAGTGGAAAAGCACACTGCTTGACCCCCAACAATGGACCCATATAGACACCATATAAAAGGATGAACCAAACCAGTGAGTGTGTGAACAATTACATGAGGCTAACTGCTCCTGTCTTAGGCTTACCCATTATTTCCTCAGTAAGAGACAAGCTGCAGACTGTGGCCTGTAAATCTGCCCCTCAGTGCATCTGTGCAGAGGCTGCACTAGCAGCAGCAGAGTCTGCACTAGCAGCAGCAGAGGCAGCAGCAGAGTCTGCACTAGCAGCAGCAGAGGCAGCAGCAGAGTCTGCACTAGCAGCAGCAGCAGCAGCGGAGTCTGAGGCCTTGTGGCCTGTACTCACACATCACTTGTACTTGGCACACAGGCTCCTCTCCATCACAGCCACTGCCTAAGGCCGACACATCATCAAGAATTAAGGACATGCAGATAGGGTTTGTGCAGCGCGCAAACTGAAAGCACTACTGCCATAATTAGGTCTGGAGATGAGGACGTGAAACTAGTGAAATGTACTCACTTCAGCCGAGCAATAATGCTCAACATATCAGACTGACAAGTTCACTGGGGACACATTTCAGAGTCGCACTCAGTTCTAAGCTCTTACTTACACTCATGCATATTCTTCTGTTTGTAAAAACCTTTATACACAGAATGCCCAGTCCTCTGCACTGCTCACACTGTTCTAGCCAGTCTGCATTAACACTGTTAATTATACAAATCCATCATTCTTGGGCCAAATGAAGACTGCCTCTTTAATTCAATTTAATGGGTTAATGTCTACCTCGTGCTGGCTTTAGCCCCAGCTGCCCGCCCACCAGCCCCCTTCAGTGTCTCTGTCCCTCAGTGACTGCCCTGGTCCCCTGTGTTCTGTAAGCCCTGTGTGCTCTGTGAGCTCTGGCACCAGCACTCACAGTGACTGGGCTGTGACTGGGCTGCGCTGCTCAGCTGGTGTTGAGCAGCAGTTGTGGGTCCTCTTCTCTCTCTCCTTGTGTTTCCCTCTGTCTCTCTCTCTTTCTCTCACACGCACACTTGGAGTAGCAGCCCTGCTCACCGGGGCGCAGCTAATCCTGTCACTTTGGGCCACGTTGGCTGGGCAGAGGCCTTTAGTAGTGCTCCCACCCCCTCCACCCCCTCTACCTCTGCGCACCTCCACACTCCGCACTGCCTCCTCTCAGTCACCACAGGGCGCGTTGCCGTGTTCATTTCACAAGGTCACGGGTGGGTGAGTGGCGGGACAGCTGACGAAACCAGGCGCACATGAGCTTATCTTATGGATAAAATGTACAACAAATAAAGAAGGGCAATACCAAGGATGTCACAGAATGTACTGGCGGTCAACTTTGAATGGATTTTAAAATACTGTCAATATTATTAGATTGTTATGCATCACACTCTTGATAGTATGCCAAGGAGTTTCATGACAGAAATATCAACAGAAATGAGAGGAGAGTTTGTTTTAAGCACTTTCATCACTCTTGGTGTAAAAATGAAGTTTCCTTAGCACTATGTTTTCTACCATTTTGTAGTAGTTGTAATAATTTACAAAAGAAGTTTTAAGTATTTTCGAATAACAAACTATATTGAAAATTCCCCTTCACAAACTCCAACAATATTGCTCCGTTACAAAGTACCAAAGTTAATAAACAGCCAGAATTTATGGTGTGAAAATGGTTTATCATGCTGTGAATTCTTAATACCCATAAACTTTTATTGGTGTGTTTTGTTGGCGCTGATATAAACTTTATTTATTACAAGAAATTGAGGCTTTCTCTGCATTACTATCAACCCCAATGAGTTCACACTAAAAGCTGTGTGTTAATTTCGGGCAAGCACTTTAAGACAGGTAAAGTGAAAGCCAAAGCATGTCACTGATGATGTTTATAAAATATACAGGTGTCATTGTGCCTTGTCTCCTCTCTTCATAGTGGTATCAGTATCAAAACAGATTTTCCAACAGACCGGCTGGCTCAAGAAACTGGACACTGTTGCCCTTTAATCGGACTTTCTATCTATAAAAGTGCAGCTATATCAAGCCCGACTTAGAGTTCACTTTTTATATGGCTTCTAAGATTTTCCTTACAGAGAAGTTTCCATGTTAAAGTCTATAAAGGAGTTTGTTTCTATGGCCTCAAATAAGATTACAAACTTGTTCCTAAATGCTTCAAAATAATCAGATGATTTCCAAAGTGTATATTTATCAAAAACAAATAAAATGATGACCCAATTTAGACTTAACACAAATAACATGAGACCAGTGACAAATAAGGGATAATTATATATATGTAGAAGTAAAAGTTAAAAAATATACAAATACAAATATATCTATCTATATATAAGAGGTCAAAAGAAGAAAACAGAGCAAAGATGAAATAGTGATTGACATGACGAAAGGTTTTACAATTTACAACTTTAGAAACAAAAATCTTAAAATGCAGACAAAACAGTTCAAACTAAAAGTATTTGACAAAAGTACTAATACAACGCTGGTTTATAATGGTAACAATACGATTCATTGTGTTTAGATACATTATCCTCAATATGTGGTGTTATTTGTCCCCGTTTCCACAGCCCCAGCACTACACACAAACTAAATTTTCCCAGCCTTGTGTTGTTTGGCATTTTCACACTCTCTCTGGGAAATCTGAAATGGTTTTAATGTTTGTTGTAGGGTGATGTCAGCACAATGGGGGTAGGAGCCTCTTAAATCCACCACATTCACCCAAAACGCGCAGAGGGGGTAATCGCCAGTGACGTCTACAAAAACACTCATTATATTTGCCCATAGCCCGGCTGGAGCTGTTAGAACTCATCAGCGTTATTTCTCTGGGAATGTGCGAAAAACAGGATCTACTTATCGAATACCGAGCGAGTGCCTGGTTAAAGAGACAGGATGTGGGGTCTGCAGCAAAAATGTCAAAGAGTGAAAGAATGAGTAGAAGGCTTAAGAAAAAATAAAGAATTATTAGTTGTCACAAACACTGAGATTTCAGAAATATTTGAATTCAAAATGATTGAGACAACTGGCAACTAACAGAAATGTAATTTACTATTACCATTTATATTTTTACTCTTTGTGATGTGTGAGCTGCTGTGTTACATCTAAGTCTGTTTCTAGCAATAATTATAGCACCACATAGTTATTAAGTCATGGGTTTCAGTTTCCTGTAATATGCACAATTTTGAGACATTTTGACAATTCAAAACATATAATATTTAGTTAATGCTATGGCAACAGTCCCACATATGTATCACTCTGAAACCCACCGATTCACTAAATATTCATCACTTCTGTCTCTGTTTTAACATGCACACTGAAATAAAGTCATGGAAAACTTTTGGAACATAGTTGTAGCTTTTCTAAATTGAGAAGGACAGGGCAGGGAGCTATTGGGTGTCAATTCAATATTCATTTTGTTTGCACCCGATACTAATTACATAAAACCCACACAACTTTTTAATTGCTTTTCACTGACATCTCACTACACTTGTAAGTATAGATCCTGTACCTATAATTCTGCCATCTTGTTAACTCGTCTATGGTGCGCGAAAAGCCCGGAGCTGACAAGGCAGCCGCTCTGACACGCCATGGATCAGCCTGAGCCGTTCTCATAGCTTCATTTATTTGAAATCCAGGCCTATTTACACAGCGCACACCGGCAGGCCTTGTCAGCTCCAACTAGCGCATAGATATTTAAAAGTATTAATGTAGAAGAGCAGCGGCAGCCCTAGTGCCTGTGACACAATCTGTCGCAGTGTGAAGCCAAAAGCTGGGGGTGCCACTGAGCCCTTTCAAAACTCTATCCACTGTACTGGCAGGGCTCTACAGGGGTTTTATTAACTGGATAATGACACACAGAGGAGACTATTTTGGAGAGATTTTCTTATTGTTTCTTTATATTCTGGAAAGGTTTGGGAAAATAGTTAAATTTTTGTTTATTAATGATTTTCAATGTAACATTATTTCTTTTGGAGACAGATATATTATTTCCCTTGATCCAACGTTTTTCAGAGAAATTAACCTTGTAACACACTGTAATTTTAAAAGACCAACCCAGTCTTTGTAATCTTTTGACAACAGAATGTAATTTTTAACACTATATACCGCAGATCATTTTAACAATGTTCAGGAAAGGTCGGATTTTGCCCTGTTTGTGATCTTTTTCAGTATTTGAGTATATCTAGTTTCACTTCTACTTTTGATATAGATTAGTATTTGGTTTTCAGTACTTCTGCCAACCCTAACCCAGTTCTGGAAAGCACACTTGGAGCTCTTTGTGCCTCCATCGCTGTACCATGGCTGGGGGTGTGTCTCTGAGCACACAGGGGCAGGGGCCGGTCCTGATATGAAACCAGACTATCGGCCTCTGGACAGCCTCTCCTCGTGGATCAGCTCAGGCCACGTTGACCCGCCCCGTTATTAAAGAGGCTAATCTGTTCAACATGTCAATGCTAGCACTTTTAGCAGCGATTAATAAAAGAAGACCCCGAGAGTGCTGTGTGTGCGTTTCCACTGCCCCGGGTTGTTTTCCTCATTTCGTTTGTATTTTTAGTGTTTTTGCTGTTTGCTTATTCTACAGTCCTCCTTTCCGGCTATTAGCATAAACACTGTAAATTATTAACTTTGCTAAAAGAATTATAATCGGCGTTGAATCCTCGCCTCTGTAGCAGTTTTTTTTTTTTTGTGCCAGTGGCGTTGAATGTACATCATTGTGGGTATTAAAGCAAATGCAACTTTATATTTTATAGATATGGGAACGGCGCGCGTGAGATGCCTGACTTTGCTACCATTTATGCCACGCTTAAAAAGGTACCAATGGCTTTCTTCACAGGCTGATAGTAATATGACTGCCCCCCTAACAGACTTGCTTTCTAAGTGCCTGGTACTGTGTCTTAATTTGTAATCTAGTCAAACCAATTGTCCGCCAGCTAAAAAGGTCATATAGACAATAGACTACACAGCCCAGGCGCAACACTGAGAAAAGCTCGTACCAGCGTTTGTAGCTTTTTAACCAAAGATGTAATTAAGACACCTTCATCTCTGGGGGTTGGGAAGGTCATCCACACCAGTCCGCTGCTACTGAGAAGTTAGAAGAATTGTGGGAAAAAAATCGTCAAGGTAGTTAAATGCCAAAGAAAGCACAACTGTTTCGAAGCTTTGTGATTGTAATATGTAGAGATAGTAGACAAAGAAAGATGGTTGGTTGAAAAAATATAGCCGTGCAAAGGAACACGGTAGAAGCTGGGAAAGGGGGGCTCAAAGGAGGTGATTTATCTGGGCTTGATTGCGTGTTAATCGAGGTTACGTGTATTAAGTGGAATCTAATTGGAACAGACACTGGCAGTCTGACAGATCGACATGATGCAGATGGATTGGGGGGAGGGGGTGGGGGGCGTTGGGCGAGTGTGATACTGAGAGGGGTAGAACCAGCACCGAACCAGTGTATTAATAAAACGAAAAAAGAAAGTAAAAAAAAATGTTGGAGCGATGTGATCAATGGTATGTTAATGGTATGCAGGGGTTTACATAAACATCAATACATTGGCTATTTCAAAAATTCTTGTGATATTTGAAATGAATTTTATAAAAAACAAAAAAACTATTTTCAGACTTTGGTTGCTTATGTCCAAACTTTTTTCTTTTTTTTTTTAAAAACGTTTTGTATGCACCATCCAAACTACAAATACATAGAGATAAAGCGACAACAGATAGTAGTTGAGTTGGCAAAAAAGAGAGTATTTGATGTATTGTGCATTTCTGTAGTGGATTATATGATTTTCAAGTATCGATTTTATTTGCCTTACCTACTTATCTACTGGTATGAATAAAGCCACCGTAACCTTAACTACCTTTGTTACACTACGTTGTAATTATGCAGATTTCCATAGGGTTTGCAACAAAAAACTATTCACCTTTACTGACATTTTAAAAGACCCTCTATTTCACTTGGAAGCGAGGAGTTTCTAGAGTGCAAACATTAAAGAAAAACCAGCAGACCTTTTCAGTAAATGACGGGTAAAAAGACAGGCTGCAGTGGCGAAGGCTTCCCGTGCTGGTTATGATTGGCGCCTGATGAGACATGTAAGCAGTCTCGGGGAGGACACACACGGCTGGCATCGTGAGTGACTGTGCTTGGGACTTCACCGACTCTGCCCTCCCCCTTTCCTTTTGCCCCGAACATTCATTTCACCTTTATTAGAAAACGGTTGGAAAAAGAACAACTCCTTTTAGAAAAAAACAAAGTATAAAGGGAACAAGTGACAGCTGGTGGAATATTTACCACCTCAATGCTAAAGCACAAGCAACTGTTCCAGCTTCTTGACTGACCCCCTGACAGGCGACAACTGTTTTGAAGGTCCGCTCTGCTCCACTCCTCCTCTTCTCTCTCCTCTTTCTCTCTACCCCCAAATCTGCGGTATTTAAGCGACCCCTTCAAATGTTAGCAGTGTAATAAAGCATAAAGGATAGCCACCTGTTAAGGCCAAGCAACTGTTACAAGTCATAACTGATTTCCCACACAAGCTGTTCGACAAATAAGGGAGAATATAGTCATGAGTGCAGAGAAAGGGGAGCTAAACAATGCTGACATAAATTGCGTTGGATTGGTCAGTGGGTGGCTATTCTGGGCAAAGGATGAGTGACAAGCGGCCAAGAGGAAGAGACATGGCAATGTTGGTGTCTTTAGCTAAAATAAAGCTCATTAAAAGTATATCCAATCATTTTTAGAGTAGTAAAATCAAAATTAATGCTGTTTTGGGGTTGTTTTTTTACACCGCTAAGCTCGTCAACGCAAAAAGCCCAAATTGTTCTCGACATGATCCTGTCACTGCAGCAGAGGCTTCAGTCAGGAGTTGATTTGATCTATTTTGACTGTTACACTAATGGCATTAATAAGGGCAGAAAGACTATTTTCAAACATTGGATTTTCATCTTCTTTTATTTAACTTGTCATTTTATTCCGCCAATGTCCCTATTTGCATGGTTTGAAGCAGGGTTTTCAACTGGGGGGACTGGTCTCACTGAGGAATCCAATTTTAGCTCTAATCATTGTGCCATACACGTTATAACCTATATTTTTCTCCTACCTTTATCCAATCACATTAAACCTTTGTGGTAAGGCATTTGGTATAACTTCAAGTCTATAACCAAATGTGTTATGTTTCACTATTTTAATTACAACTATATTTAGGTTTCAAAAAAGCTCACAAACTATGTTTAACATCCCAGCGGCCCACTTCAGTGTCCTTGTCCAAATCACTGGCTTTGAAATACGAGTCCAGTCTATTTTAGGTTCCTGTAAAATGTCATTTTCCCCCTATATTATAAGACATGTGAACCTCTTGCATGTGCTTATACATTTTTAGAAGACAGGCCAGTAAAAAGTACCACATAAGCACAGTTGTATGTGTTTTACAGTAGTAGTGTATTTCCTGTTTATTTGGCCTGCCTCCTCTTCAGTCTCTAACATTGAGGGGAATGACACAGTGTGATCAAGGACATGAATTGCTCATTGATTTTTAGGGGCCTGGCTTAACTATCCATTCATATTGATCTGGAGCTTTGCTGGGTGTGCGAGTTATGGCACTTTTAATGTATCATGTGTATGTGTACTCATCACCTACCGCGCTGCCATTTGTAATGTTGGGACTGGCCAATTGCACACACAACAATATCTGTTAAAAACAGTTCATTTTGTTATATACCCTTTGAGCATGCAGTTTCCGCCTGTGCAAACCTGATGAGTCAAAAACGTAAGTAAGTTGCTTTTTTGGCCACAAACAGTCATTGTGAAAACATTGCATAATGCATACAAAAGCAAATTTTGTGCAGAGATGTGTGAAAGTTATAAGCAACAAGTTAACTAAATAAAAGCATTTTTAACTTGCATTTTATCCATATTCTACCCATTCGCTGCCACTATGTTTCTATAGATGTTTTGCTGCCATAAAAAAGTATAGATTCTATAATAAATACGTACATTATATTATAATGAATATTCCTATGATATATAACAGCACAAACTAATGTAATACCTGATATTTTCTGTGTTATGTATTGACAATAAAAAGTGAATTTAGAAGAATTGTGGTTGCAGGTCGCCATCAAAACAAATTAACTATTCATATTGACTATTAATAATCCATGCTTTTGATGATGCAAGAGACAAAGTCAGGGCAATGTGATCCAGCGTGCGCTCCGCAGTCATCTGTCAGGTACAAAGTCATTAAAATAGGGTCTCGTCTTCCTGCGCTCAGCTTGGGTTTCACCGAGGTATAAGGATACATTTCTATTCTTCAGCAAAAGCCTCTCATATCAGATCATCTCCACTCTCAAAGACCCTTTCCTCTTTCTTTTTATGTTATTCTTTCAATTCAAAATTTACCCACTAAATGCTTTTGGCTGTAGCGCTCATCTGTTTGAAATACCTTTTGTTGGCTGCATAAAAAGCACACTTTACTCCATCCTTTAAAAAAACAAGTCCGCTTAATTAATGTTTTACAAGTGCCGCTGTATTCTCAGTGAAAAAAAAAGGCTCTATCAAAGGAGGCAGGTTCAGATTACTAATTGAAATTCTGAATTTCTAAGCCAACTTCTCGTCTCCCAGCTCCCTGTGTGCACGCTATAATAAAGCCAGGCGTTTTGTAGTCGACACAAATGACATCAAATCATCTAAAGTAATACGGCTTTGTCTTTTTTTTCCTTTTCTTTTTTTTTGCCTAGATTCTCATGTTCTCTGAGTGGGTTCACAAGACAGCTTAATAAAGCAGTAAGCGCGTGCTGGACCTCCGCTGGGGACCACAGGCACGAGGCGGAGCGGATTCTGCTGCCATGATCCAAAGCATTTTTTACCAAAGAATAGAGAGGAAAAGAGACAGCGAACAAAAGGGTGAATCCACAGCCAAAACTGAAGCCACTTATCTCCAGGGCTGACACCGATAGAGCTCATGCTAAAACCCAGTGGAGATGAATGAATAGAGCAATTTAGGAGGTTAAAAATATCAATGGATGAGTAGAACTGACACAAAAAAGGGAATTTGGGGAACAGTTAGTTGAAAAAAAAAAGCACTCACATTGGTTAGAGGTTGAATGCAGTGTAATGAATGTGGTACAAACCTATAGCAAGTAGTTAACAAGTACTTATAAGAGTACTAATGGCCCATGCTTTAGATTGACATTTAGAGTGATCCAAGTATTTTAACTGTCGAGGTAATTAAGTATTAAGAGCTGTACCAAATTTACAGTTAAGTCAATAATTAAAAATATGTGTTAGAAAACAGTACTACCTATATCTTAATTAGCCTTAATAAAGCATGAACTAAGACTTAATTCTGAAGGTGAAGTTTGGGTACTCATTCTTAAGAACTGATCTGTTCATGCTATTAAAAGTGTAGTTTTTATAAACTGTTGAAAATATATTTAAGAGTATACAATTTGGAAAATGTTTTGAGGTATAATGGCACAATTTTGACAGTAATAGAAAGAGTCAGTAAGTTTAAGCAGTTATAAAAAACCTCAGGTAAGATGTTTACTGTTTTGAGAAGTTTCTGAGTAAAAAGTGTATTTTCCCACCAGTCTCTGTGTGAAGTCTGGGTTTTTGGCTTGTGAAAGTGCAGCATGACTTGACACTTGAGCGAATGTGAGTCAGAAATATACTTGTGCAAACACCTGTTCATAAAAAAACATTTTCATTTCTCTCTGATTGTTTATCTGGCAAAGTAGCTGCAGCGGGCAATTACATAAATTACTGAGTTTAAAAAAATGTCAGCCATGATAACCTTTGCTCTGTGTTAATGATTACACTGTGGAAAAAAGGTTCTCTCTTTCATATTTACCAAACTGACTCCTTTAGGCGCCCTATTATTTTATTGGCTTGTTTTGCAAGCGTTATAGCTTTTGCCTCCTTCTTCCCAAGGTCGAGGTGTGTTTACTCACAGGGCTTTTCAGGTCAGTTCCATTGTATTTGCATCAAATAATTTTTGATAAGGGGATGTAAAAGCACTATAAAACTAACATCGTAAATGGGAGAGGTGTAGCTAGAATAAGGACAAAAGATCAGCATGACATTTCTTATCAAACTTTTTACTCTTTGCCATACTGTATTCCAAGGATTCTTGAAACTGTAAAAGACATGGAAAGAACATTTAAATCATATTTTTTACAAGAATAGTTAAGCTGGTTAAAGTATTTGACCCATATGAGTTGACAATTGTTGCACCCACTTCCTATAAGTAACTATTTTTCATGTAACTGAACATTTCTAAAATTAACCACAAATATTGGGAACTCAGTCTTTCCACATATGCCATCTCCCCTCATGGTTTTCTCACGCACCAGGTTCATTACACTGGTCTCCAACGTGGCCACAGCCCCAGCTCCTGTTTCATAGAAAAGTGCCTCCTCTCTTATCTCCCTAGCTCTATAATCACTTAACAAAGACTTGAGCATTTGTACAAATTAAAACATCAATAATGCATAAACGCTTTTCAGTTTTGAGCTATAGTGCCCCTGGATAGGGATAAAATATGCCACACCATTTTGGATCCCACACGAAAACTATTCAAACACTGCTTTTACTAGCTTTTTTTTTGGGCTTTGTGGTGAAGTTTGCGATCCGGAGATAAAATGGATGAACCTAAAAGTTGTTTTAAGGCAAGAGGCGGTTAGGTATTTGCGGTGCATCGGTGCAAACAGGCAACACCCTGGAGTGGTGCAGTGTGGTGGACTTCCATAAACAACATCACCCACATTTATGATCTGTGGTCGCCGTGGCAACGCAAAGTCCTATCCCATGATCTGAGTCCCTGTCCTTACATGGCTAAATCCAACTTGACTACCCTCTTATTTTCTCATTTTGATATGGTTGGCTTTCAATATATGAGAACATCACACTTTAAAGTACTTTTGAAAGGGTGGGGAACTTATCATGGGAACTTTGTGGCACCTCAAAACCGAGTTGAGAGCTACTGTAATTTGAAAAAAGACATGAAAACTCATAAACTTGGTGCCGAATTGGCTCTTCCTATTGCATACTGAGACTAGAGTAGACAGACGCTACAATCCATAAATAATGCATATATTCTTTGTATCATTTACATTTTTTATTATTATTACAAATTAAGCATCTACTGGTCAAAATTGTGTAAAACCTAAACTTAAACATGACAAATATGCCACAGTTAAAATATTTTGTAAGAAAATTCAACTAAATATGAAGTTACTTTGCTTATGAAAGCGCGTATGACAGATTTTTATGATTCTCTAAATTTGACTTGATTTGGTGGAATTATAACTATTGTAAATATAAATTGTTTCACACCAGTCAAGAAGCAATTTGCGAAGAAAAGTTGACAAATATGTTGAAAATCACAGGAAGTAGAGAGTTAATGACAACACACTGGGGAGAATTCTATCCAAAAGTTCAGCACAATTTACACACAAGAAACACATTTTTCTGATACTTAAAATATTACTTCAACAAAATAAATGTGTTTTCTTGTATTTGTATTTGTCAGATAATAATTTCTGTGTACATTAGAAGAGTTTTGCTATGGCATTCCCTAGTGTGACGTCACAATTTCCAACCAGGAAGTACATTTTTAAACCTAACTGTGAATGTGAGTGTGAATGTTTTTGCAAAAATCTGACATATAATGATGTGTTTTAGTCAAACGAGTGGTCCAACCCATCCGAGGCCCAGTATTATGAACTTGTGTATTCCTATTGCTGACTATGGAGGAGTATTGCTTGCTATTATTATTATCAGACTTGTAAATCCATGGGCTGCACTGTTCCAACACCAATGGAGGACAAGCTATCCCATATACAGATGGCCTCAAGGACAATTAGCAGTAATGATTGGTTGCCACATAAATGAATTTGCCACTGCACTACTTTGCTGATGATCACAAACCAAACGCATGGCAATAACAATATGGATGGTTGCTCCAAACTTGAGATTTTCCTAATACAAAGCACTTAATTACAGTCAAAGCTTGGACAAACAGTGGGAGAAAAAAAAATCATCTCTTCAATCATATTCCAGATATCTTCATTTCACAGCACCGCCCGCCCCTCTGCCGCTGCCCGAGCTGCCTGGCAAACAATCCCCTTGTTAGCAAACTGTTAAGACAGCCGCTCGGTACACAAATTGCGCTCGACCAAGCGAATTTGTTTTGCAAGGGTGACCTGTTTAATCATCTCATTTTCTTTGGCGGACATTTATTCATCTGGTTTCCACGGTTACAGAGAACATTAAGGGGCTACAGTAATAAGGCTGGAGAGTCAAACAGGTAATAAAAAAATTAACGCCATTTTGCCAGGCAGCCGAGGACAGTGGGTGAAATGAATCAAGGGAGAAGGGGAGAGGAGCGGGTGGGGCGGTGGGTGCACGAGTGGGTGGTGGGTGTTGGTGGTGGTGGTGGGGGGGGGGTGCCAATATTGTCCAAACAATAAGGCTTAGCGGTTATTTTACTCAGTAGATCAGGTGGTGCAGTTATGGCCATGACACTTTGGGCACGGAGCAAAGAGAGAGGGAGATAAACCTTTTAGAGTGGCCGCAGTTTCATTTTTATTGTCATTTAGCGATTACATATCAGAACAATTAGAAGTTGGATATCTATTAACTTTGCACTTTTTGATTTCGCTCGAGAACGGGAGATAATTTGCGCCCTCAATAGCACACGATGGGAAACATGGCATTTAGAACGAGCGAGAGATGCCTATTTACTTCCCCAAGTGGATTTGGTGGTTGCCAGATAATGACTTTTAAACAACCCCGAGACAAACACAGTATCAAAATCTCTTAAATGGCAACCCGCACCCAATTGAGAGGCTTGCCAAATATAGAAAATTCCAACACAATAGGGGGAACAGGTGGCAAGGGTTCACAGAAAGCCAAGCCAAAGAGCCGGGTTGCCAAATAAGGCAGCGATGCACACAACTACAAAACAAGCAACCTCATAGTGCCACTGTTGAGCTTTCATGGCAATACAGGTAGCTTTCCACATTATTTATAAAGAGTCCTGAAAATCAGCCAACAAATTTGATGGATTACTCATTTCTCCACTCCTTCTCAAAGTATTTACATATAATCGTCAGCTTGAATTTGACACTCCTCATTTAACACAGAAAATGTCCTAACTTAACCTTTAATTGTTTCAAAAAGTCTGGTTTAACCTGTATCTGGGCATTTTTACAGTGCGCCAACATCTGCCCCCCCATCCTGCCCTACTCTACCCCACCCAAACCCTACAAAAAATGAAAGAACGAAAAGCTTGTCATAAGTACATACATTGTTCTAGGTGTGATTGAGGTCACGGAGAGGGAGGGGCCTGGGGACGTCACCTGACCAGCCAAGAACACATGGCTTCTATGGACCATTGGAAAGTAATTGTCAGTACTGTTATGGTACTACATAGATTTTTTTTTATTATTTCAAAATACTTCAAGCAATAACTGTACCAAATTATTTATTTAAAAGTAAAACATGTATAAGGTGAAAACAAAACTATTACTACAAGGCATATAAAAAGTGCATATTAAGTTTTTGTATTTAATCAATTAATAATAGTAAAACATAACACTTGTATAGCACTTTCCAAGATACTCAAAGGAAGAAGAAGAAATAAGAAAGGTGATGGGTTTTCAGGGCTTTTTTTAAACATGAATGTGGATGAGTCTCTGATGTGTTAAATTAGACAAAGCAGACATGTATTTTAAACTATGGAATAATTACAATTTCTAATAAAATCAACAGCAACATGAGGCAAACGAAGCACAAATTTCCAAGAACTGTAAATTCACATTTACAAAACACAAAGTTGCTGGAATAAATGCAACAGAGTAAACGGATAACCCACATACATATAGAATGCAGTACAAAAGGGGCTAAGTTGCAGCTAATATACCGGACTGCCAACTGCTCCGCTAACAGCCTCTTAACAGGTGTGGGCTCTGCAACCATGTAATCCTATCAAGTTACTGAGCAGAAAAAAAAGCCACGAAATCCTACAAACTGCAAACTCCTAAGGTTGGACTCCTCTCCCTGCCCCCTCCCTTCTCCCTAATACCAGCATGTGTCTCTCAGTCTTGTCTCTCTCTTGCAGTTGGCCAGTGACAGAAAAGAACAGCTGCGGATTTATCATGTACAGACACTCATTATTACGGGTGCGCCAGCTACTGACCCAAGAGGAGAGAGAAGAGAAGTGGCGAGGTGGGGGAGAGAGACCAGACCAGGATTAAAAGGACTAGTTGGGGACAGATATTTCAAAAAACATATGCACAAGAGTAAACAAAACCCATTCAAATATATTTTCACTGACAAAAAGCGTTGAAATAAAAACTTTACCATTTGAAATTTTAGGACAAATTCAGTGACTGACCTAAGAGGATGGAGAAAAGAAGTGGTGACATGGGGGAGAGAGACCAGATTAGGACAGATATTACTAAAAACATCTAGACATGAGTAAAAAAAACTGTTTAAATTGTTTGCAAGTGTTGTAATACAAACTTTGCAATTAAAATTTTTAGGACAAATTCTCAAAATAAGGACAGAACTGTGAAAGAGCAAATTTCACAATGAGGATCAGGATTACAATGTTTAAGGATGATATTTTTGAAGATTTTGTTGCCTTTTTTAAAGACTTTTTGTGAT
Source organism: Odontamblyopus lacepedii (assembly GCA_034769755.1). Taxonomy (NCBI): domain Eukaryota; kingdom Metazoa; phylum Chordata; class Actinopteri; order Gobiiformes; family Gobiidae; genus Odontamblyopus; species Odontamblyopus lacepedii. Next base: position 27,857,203 of record CM068345.1, on the reverse strand, counting down.
GTGCAGCTACCATCAAATTTTAAATTAGACATTAGTTAATATTGTTTATGCTCTACCTTGTATTTGTGTGAGATGTGCATTTTAACCTTCACGTTTGCAGTGATCAAACTTTTTCCGAATCTTGTCTGTCTTGCTTTGAGTCAACAAATCTGTAAGTGTTAAGACAAATTTGTTCCTTGAAACAACATGAGTGATTTCAGAATTTTCCGAAGTTTGTCTATCCATTCTCATGGTGTTTGACAAACTTTTAAAGCCACCTGAAAAACTGGCGTATCCAGTACAATGCTGGTGGCCCACTCGGAGTTCCTCCGTCATTGTCTTAACCCTGACTGACCCCCACCGGCTATATTTGTTCCTCCTGATAAGAGGGTCAGCTGATAAACCATCACTTTATTACTGGTGTCAATCACTGGTGTTGTCATTAAACAGTTAACTCTCCTCTTCCTCCTCTCCACTCATCTCCCCACCGAACCGGAAACGTGTGCCGTGTCACATTCCATACAACCTTTTCGCACCTTAAAGACCCCCTCTAACCAAAGTCAGACCCCCCCTTGCCAAATTTAAAGGGATTAGTACCACGTTTTTGTGCGTCTTAATCGGTCTTTTAGCCATGGCCTAATAAGTGTGTGTAGATAAGCAGGGCATGCAAATTCATTCATGGCTAGTAGCGCGGGATAGAGCCCCATCCCCAGTCTCTTCCACTTCACTAATTACCTCTTCATTTTGGCCCCTTTTCTTCCTCTTCTACGCCATATCAGACACTGGAGATTACGCCTCTCCCTTTACTTTGCATGAAATTATCATTTTTATATGTGAGATTAGGACATCATAAAGAACGCTAAAAGGGGGGGATTTACTGACTGGGCATGACACGGCAAATTCAGATGCCAGACTGATTCATATTTTTATTCTGTTCAAATTTATTAATTGAAATGTAATTTTTTTCAAGTAAAAACTTTAACAAATGTGGATTTTTTAAATATAATAATAATTAAAAATATAAATATTTTTCACACATCATATTATTGATGTTGAATTACAAATATTTTAGCATAATAATTAGGATATAAGATCAAATGTAATATAATATACACCTTGACTAATTTCAAATCTATTAAAAATCTAATTCACTAACAAGTGTTATTACATATGTATTACTGCTGCATCAATGCATAATAAAAGGTGTGTATTTAGCGTCACTAAAACTTGACAGATTTGACATATGAAATCCAAGCAATATCTAAAGGTGCTACCTGTTTATCACTGAGGAATATTTCTCATATTAATTAGCCCATTAATCCAGATTGGGAAGCTTTGAGGTTTTAATTAGATGCTGGCCAGAGCTCGAGAGGAGCAGGGAGGGACGAGAAGCTGGCTCTTTGCATGCACTCGCCAGTCCGTATCAACTCTAGCCCACTTAGAGAAGAGATGCAGCGCCGCGCGGCCCCCCACACACGTGCATCCGGACTTTAGAAGAGCGTTTGATGTGTTTCGCCCACAAGAAAAGAGAAACAAAATCCTCTTGGAAAGGTTTAAAAGAACGGGGTTAAGGTAATTATGGTGTGCTTGTTGGAGATGACTGGGCACATGGTCTATCAGCTGTCTTTTCTGTTTCGGGTTCACCCCCCTGACACACAGAGCAGCGCACACACACCCACACACACCCACACACGCACACACACACACACCTCCCATCCCGTCCCGTGTGGCCTGGTCCCGCTGGTCCCCCCCTCTCCCCTCTCTGCTCTCCCCCCGATGAGCTGCTATAAGCACAACACACACCAGCAAGCGCAGCATCAGTCACACAAAAGCGCACCGGCAAACTGCGGAAACTATACGATAAGTTACAATTCCATACAATTTATATGTAAAATTATCTCTCTATATGTTTAAGTTTATAAATTACAATTAAAAAGTTTCTCTTTTTTTCTTTTTTGTTGAAAATGAATAAAAATTTTGTGAAAAGGTGAGATAAAAAGAAGATAAGTTGCGGGACAATTTTAGAGCATATGCATAATCTATGCAAGTTGCCAATTTAAATATCAAATTCTAAATACATACTTGAGCTATAATGAACGAAGGCAAGTGAGAGGGACACTACAGGTTAACAACACTGAAATATATCAAATAAAGAATATTAGCAGCATTAATTCTGAATTCAAGAAAACTACCTCGTTGCAGCTTATACTATTTTTATACAATGAAAGTATACATTTTACAGACTGTATTTACTATATAGGCTTTCAATATGAATCAATGATCATTCCAGCTAAAAACAAACAGGAATACACTTGAGCCTATTTGAATATATTCTATTTTCCCGTCTGTGTTTTTCCTTTGGTTGACAAGGCGATCCTAATCACCTGGTTGCCGTGGAGCCCTGACACTTCCAGGACGCCTCTGGAGAGACAGCCATCAAAGGGGTTAAACACAACTGGCCCATATTAAACATATAGTCCTATTTTATTCTTCACCTCTTCTTTCTCTGTTTAAATTTATATCCAAACTCTGTTAATCTGCTGTACACAACATTCCCATTAGCATAGCCCTGCCCCCTAATAAAAATTCCAGCTAGTTTAATTAAAAAATGTAAATTTACTGCCAAGGAATAGGAAGAGCGCAACAGCATATTTTATTGCTTAAGACATCAAATTGATTCGGGGTTATTGTGAAAATTGTGATAAAAATTATTAAAGGCCCTTTTGAAATACAACTTGATTTTATATTTTTGGCTATTTTTTGTGCACATTTCAAAGGTTAAAAAAAATGACCATAAAAATATAGCTGGGGTTAATGAGACAAACCACTGAAGTAGAATGCAATCAACATTATGAGTCATGGGAGGCTAGAAAAACATTTCCCTCGCTGACGAAAACATGGAAATGAAGGTGTGCCAGAATAACACTTGTACTTGTTTGTTGTGATTTTTAAAGTATAATGCAAAGGTACCTTAAATAACCGGCAGTAATAATAATGAACAGACACTCGAGACTGTGCAACGTGTTTGTGCAACTATGCGGTCACAGGCAGCCAAGCACACAACCTCTCTGCCAATCTTTATAATTCAAATCTACATTGGAAACTGTACATAAAAGCAGCAAATAACAATATCATATAGTCTATTAAATATATAAAAACATATAAAAGGAATATAGAGTACTGTTTACTTTCAAAATCAGTTATTTTAAAAAGAAGTAAATTCAAATTCAGATTATTTAAATTTATACTCAAGCCGATATGAGTCTAAAAATAAAAACCTATCTCTCCCTCATTATAAATATTTTGTTTTAGAGTAAGAAGTAAAGAAGACGCCATCTACAAACGCGTTCGATCAAAGCGTGTTTGAAAAGTTGCAGCTCACTTGTGGAGTAGTCAGAATTATATCTAATACGTGCACTACCGTCTCTGCCGCGTGTCCTATAAAAAGCATGGTGTGTTTTGACAAGAACTCGCTTGGGCTGATAATACTTGACACATCAGATTAAAAATATTTTAGCATAAATATTAGTAAATAAAGTTTAAAAAGGCAACTTGAGCTATGGTGTAACTGATCAGACAAAAGTGAACACACAAACGAAATGTGATTGATTATGTAATTGATTATTATTAAACATGTAGCATTCATTTCCATAAAGTATCTAGGTATAGTTCTTTAAAATAATCATGAATCATTAATTAGTTGTAGTAATAGAACAACAATGAAAAGAGGTGTGAACTTATATCTAACTTTGTCATGTATTCTAATATAGTAATTGTAGTAGTTGTAGTTATAGTGTTTATTTATTATAGTGGTGTTTTTATAGCAGATGATATTTTACTATTTTGTATTTTTATCAAGCTATCAGTGTGACGTACAAAGTTAAGTCCCAGTTGTTATGGGTATGGTTTGTAAAAATAAAAATTGCTGTACAAACAGATGCCTAGTACATACATGTCCGCATATTACCACAATAGTTCTATGTGTGAAATACATAGACTTATTAAGTAGCTGCTAAGGTGCTAGCCGGGTTCCCTTTTACATGTGAGACAGCATATAAGTAACACAACAGTTTGTTTGCTTTGTCCCCTTGGCAACTAGCCCTTAGGCCATTCAATGCACCCAAGTAGCATTGCGTTTGTAACTAACACTACAGCCTGTAAATGTATGACTGAAAAACACAAAGAACTAAACAGACTACCTCAAATAAATTAAGGTTTCTGTTAGTAAGAGAAAATGAAACTGCTATGGATGAACTTTCTGCCCTGGCGTCACCACTGGTACTGCGCTCGTACGAATCATATTTGATATTGTAGTCACCTCTGGGCACTGTCAAAGAGCTATAAATAAGGGTGTTGCAACTGCCGGGCACCTACGCTGTACACGGGCACCTAACTCAACGTAATACACATAGAGATAAAGGCACTCCTTAAAACTGACAGCTAATAAAAAAGAAGAAGATAGTAGTAGTAGTAGTAGTAGTAGTAGTAATAGTAGTAATAGTACTCACCATATTCAGGGAAGTCGATCTTAAATCCTCTCAGACATGTAACTTTCATAATACAACTTCAAACTCTGGATTCAAAGTCATTCGAATGGTGGGGAAGTTGAAGAAAAGTCACTAAAAAAACAAGCCTTCCCTCTCAATCATGCACTAAACTCCTTGACATGTAATCTGTCAATAGTTTGTTGCTGAGATAATGCCGGCTGCCACGAGCACGTTTGATTGGCAGCTCTCCTGGTTTTGGCCCCGCCTCCTTCTCGCGGTTCGACAACAGTGGCGGTGGCGGTGGTGGCGGGGGGTGAGGGGGTTGAACCTGCCCCTTCCTTTCCTCTTGCCTGGCTTTCTGTGTCTGTGTAGCTCTCTCCTTCTCTCCTCTCCTCCTCTCTCCCGCTCACACACTAGACCAGAGCACACGCGCTCAGCCGAAGCAGTTGGTTGGTGATGTTGTCTCAATAGGCTCATAGGAAATTATGGCAGAGGAGCCGGGCCACTGTTTTTTCCCCCTCCCTGAGTGGGCTGGCCTTCTCCATCTTTGTGGTCGTCTAGCCTTTCAACTCTCTCGGGGTGGAGCCTGCTCTGCCTCTATTCAAATGAGCTGGGGCTGAGGCTTTAAAAGGGAGGAGGCACAGGAAAGTGACAGTTTGGACAATACGGGGATAGAATACAGGAGTTTAGCCATGACGAGAGCCCATAAAAGTTTGGAAGTATAGTACTGCAAAAGTAAAATGACTTTAAAGCACATCATAAGGAATTGCTAATTGTATGTATATGTTTTCTGTTAACTGAAATAACAGTTATGGCACATTCATGACATTTTTACCAATTGTGTAGCATTGTAAAAGACTACAAAACTAATATTTACACCTAGTATTTGTTTTGTTTTCTGTAAGTTGCAAGTGTTTGATTTCACATTTTAGAGGAACAAAGAGCAAATAATTTCGTATGGACTTTTGTTCTTTTGTGATGTATAATGCATTGGCAATGCTGTCTTTTAGACATGAGTAGTAGTAGTAGTAGTAGTAGTAGTAGTAGTAAGTAGTAGTAGTAGTAGTAGTAGTAGTAGTAGTAGTAGTAAGTAGTAGTAGTAGTAGTAGTAGTAGTAGTAGTAGTAGTAGTAGTAGTAAGTAATAGTAGTAGTAGTAGTAGTAGTCCCAGCAGCTGTAAGTTACTTTACAACCGAGGTCACTAAAACTAACCACTTAGTACTGACCTCTAGTGGCTAAAGAGTATATATTTGGCCCTATCTTGCAATGGTAAAAAAAAAAAAAAAGTGTAACAATGTTTTTCCACCATGTCACACCAAAAGTGACATATGTAGACTTTAGTTTATTTCCACTTTAGTTTTGTGTGTGTGTGTGTGTGTGTGTGTGTGTGTGTATGTGTACGCACATGCACATGTGTATTTTTTTTATTTTTTTGTTTAGTAAACTTGATACTGCTTCTCCTCTACTCATACTTCTGTACTGGTATACTTGTCTTATTTTGCAAACAGAATGCTTTCTCTGCTTTTTGCTGATAGAATCCAAGTGTTATGACTCTTAAACACAGTTTTAGATTCATTAGCAGTTAAATGATAAAAACTGTAAAAGTGTATAAAAAGTTCCCTTTGGTGTGCTGTGGTGCCTCTGCTCAGTTCCCTCTGTGAGTCTGATAACACGCTATCAGTTTTCATTGTAATTTCAGGTGAAATGATAAAGGCCAGCCGTTACCAGGTGACAATGAATACTTTATAAGACAAACCCCTGATTTGCCTGGCAGTTTCTTCCGCAGTGCCATGCAAAGCAACTCCATTTGAACAAAATACATACTTAGAATAAACAGGGCTATAGTTCAAGAATGTGGAGCTTGAGGTAAAACGTCCTGGTTTGAAGCTGACTTTTGAGCAGCTTTATTACAGACACACAAAAGAGGAAACAGCACCTTTATGGCTTCAATGATACACAGGACAGGCTTCAGTTCCCGGCTGCTGTTTGTAAAGTCCAAAGTATGAACATAAAACAGGTTTTGGTTGATTTAAAATGATGACTCATGCAGGTTAATAATGGAGAAATAAAGACAGTCTCCTCCTTTTAACTGACAGAAATGTCCTTATATGGTCAAAAAGTTTAAGCCGCGGGCCAAGTTTTAACTGTAATAACAGATATTGTTTTGGTGACATTTTTTATTGTGACTAGAGTTGGCACGCACTCACTTTCTGTTAAGTTGATTAAATCTGTCATCTATTTGTCAAACAGCACATCTTTGCATGTTTAGTTTACTGGATAAACAAGTTCCTATGGAGAAAGAACACTTAATACTATGTGTTTTGACAAGTTCAGTATGTGCCAACATTACATTACAGTAATCCAATACCCCCTACCACCATTTTACATACAGATGGTTTTGTGGCTGCTAATCGTGTGTTTAAAACAAGTTCTAATGGATCATAATAGCTGCTTTGAAGACAATGTATTGAAATATTTACTGTACGTTGAAGCATAAGAACAATCTAGTCACAACAGGTCTTGAGTCGAAGTCAAAGCTTGCATCAGATGAAATGGCTATATATAGAATTAAGCTGAAAAGTTAAAGGATGAATCAGTGCACACACCTAACTTAACTATCAAAACTATCAAAAGAAATAGTGTCATTGTGGCAAACAGTCAAAATGTATTCAAACGGCTTAACTAATTATAATGCCATGTTTGTAGTGTTTGCGTGTTATAAGGATGGAGTTTGGAGAAAAAAAGAATAAAATTGATCTATTTATTAAAATATATAATGTATTTAATAATTTTGTGGATTTTTTGCATATTGGTATTTAGTACTTTATACTTTTTCATATTATTGAAATCTTCAATCTTTATTGTGATAAAAAAAAACTTCCTGCGTTGTCAGGTTTGTGCCAATACAGTCCCCTGGTATTTACATTATTGAAATAGCATAAGGACAACTGTACAGCCCACGTATACGGGCTACTCTGTGTGTGTGTGTGTGTGTGTGTGTGTGTGTGTGTGTGCGTGTCTTTGAACTCCCAGGTGAGTGATTTACAACAGCAGGTCATCTCAGGTGAAATCATGAGAAGAACATTGCTCTTATCCCCTTACATTGTTCCTCTTTGTCCTGTGTGAAGAGATGACAAAAAACCTTCTAGGATCTTGCTCTTGATATTGTGATTCGGGGCGGTTTTGGTTGACAGTGATAAAAAAAAAAAAAAAAAACTCCATTGAGTGTCTGTGGGAGGCAGGTTACTCCACTTCATGCATTACAACCCTCTGGCCCGAGCTGCCATCTTAGAGGCCTAAAACCATTACTTTTCAAAGGCATCTGCGGGGCTTTCTGTTTGAAGTGGGCAGAGCACTATTGTTGGGCGCAGCGCGGGGGGAATGTCCAGGGCAGCCTCAGAAAACCCTGGCGTGCGTGTGAGCGGTGTGTGTGCACGTGACATCAGTCAAAAACCAGGGGCTGCAGACGTCCGGCTCGCCCCCCGATCGTGCACTCCGGGGGGGGCAGGTCTGGTGCACAGTCCCCCTCCGATCCCTGGGACAAAGACACAGGGCCCGCTTGAAAGATGTGAATTCAGCGGCTTTTGTGCCCAAAGCGCAGAGACACGCAGAGTGAGAAATCTGACCTTTGCCGACAGTCGGATTGTGTTTTTGAAGCCCTCACCGCAGCTCTGGCAGTTCAGGGCAACGGGGAAGAGATGGAGTGGGCGCGATCAGCATGGGGCAGAGGAAAGAGAGAGGGGGTAGGGGGAGAAGAGGAGGAGTGGGGAGGTGGGATGTCCTGACTGGTGGAGGTACAGGTGGGGGGAGCATGAAAGTCACACTTAACTAGAGATCAAGTTTACTGTGGAGAGACCAATGTCTGCAGGTGTCACTCAGGTGACCATATCAGAGGTCATAATAAAGCAAAAACTGGAATGAAGGAAGTTTAAAAGGATCCTTACAAAAATTAGAGATATAATGAATAAGTCTGGAGGAAGCAATGTCTTAAAAATGTATTTAAATGCCGTTTACAAACAACAAACTAATAAGAAAACAAACTATAATCTAATTTAAGTACATCATGAATGCTGATCAATGACATGTAGAATTAAAGGGCCCATGTTACACTATTTTCTGATCTATGTTATAATTTTATTGCCTCTTCAAAAACCTACCTGGAATTGTGAGTTCTTCTCACAAACTGAAAACACTCTGTTCCACCTTATGATGTCATGTGGTGGATACAGAAATTGCTCCATAGTGTTTTAAAATCCATACACCTTCACTAGAATCATTTGGATCATGTCAGCCCTGGAATTGTTAATCTCTACTGAACTAAAGATAAAAGGAGCTGTTAACTTGAAAACTACCACTTCATGACATCACAAGGTGGAACAGAGCATTTTGCGCTTTGGGGATGTAGTTGGCTAAATATAGGATTACTGAAACACATATGAATGAAAGAAAATACAACTCCAGGTATGTTTTTCATGACATGACATGATTATAACATGACTTAAAGCTCACGAGAGTTAATTTAGTGTAATACAGGACATTTAAACGAAAACATGAACTTAATTTGTTGTAATTTATGTCGCTTTTGTTTCTCTGTAATGCACATTGTCTTTTATGCAAATTCGTGAGTGCACCTCTATTGACTGTAAACTTGGCTAAAACCAGTTGTAAAACAGCTCCAGTGTTCTTGCTCAAACAGACAAACAAAGTTGGCGTTTTATCCCGGCAGATATTCACTGTCATGTTGTCGTCAAATTGGCAGGAAATTGAATGTGTAAAAGCTTAATTCTGCAGCAGGGGCTTTTAAGTGGGATAGAGCCCGAGTTCACTGTGCTGTTATTGTAGGGTGTCTGCTGTGCGCGATATTATTCCCTCTCACGTCTGTTTAGATTGCATTATATATTTATTTTTTGAGGCAGGAAAGCGCCTGAATATTAAAACAGAAGTATAGGCAAAACAATACTGTGCTTCTTGATGATCCCCATTTGCATCATTCACCACAATGATGCTTCACATTCTCATTTGATTTTCATAATTGCAGCTGAGTACATACATAACACACATACTGAGATCTTATTCTTAAAGCAATTAACAGTATATTTGTAGGAGGTGGAACGCAGCACTGTGTAAAAGTGGTTAGAATTCAACTTCTTTCAGAACACATAGGTTTGTATCCCAGACCATGTGGGGTTTATAGATGTGGAGACTGCATATTCGGGCAGGCTTAGCCTATAGGTATATCTGACCAAGAGCCTGCCTTAAGATCAGGGAGGACTCCCCCCTCATGTTAAGACCACCCCTTAAGTTGATGCTTTTAAGTCTAGTTTAAAAACACACTTTTACTCACTATCTTTTAAACTGGCATGAGAATTGTATGGAGTTTTTTTTTTTTTTCTATTGCTAATTTTAGTATTTTTAAAAAAAATTTATTGACTTATTTATGTTTTATGCTCTATTTTATTCAGTGGGGTCATTTATATTGTTCAGCACTTTGGAGACTTTGCATTGGTAAAATGTGCTACACAGATAAAGCTGGATTGGTCATTTTTGCAATAATCTGACCATATTGACCACTCCTACTATTTGTGTTTGTCATCATATTTTGCAAACATCCCTCCTCATAAACACTCATGAGTTATGGTTGGGCAGTCCGGTTGGTGCCAGAGTGCTGAGAGCCAAGATTTTGGAGATAGAATAGGCCTATGTTTTTGAGTCATACATTTTTCTTGACACTGCTTTCATCCCCCGGCCGTAATCATCATATCTCCCCCACTGCTCTCCGGATGCAGACATCCATAATGCAATCTGCCTAATTTTGATCCCTCGCAATCTGGTTTTTAAAAGGGAGGGGAAAAAGGGGGACATATTTCTGAAGGCTGCCTCCATAATCATTTTAGACAGATAGCCTTTCCCATCGCAGACGAGCAAATATTTGTAAAGCAGCTATCTAATGGAAAATTATAGTGAAATTAGAGTGAAATTCATGACAGCCAAATGCGATTATCTGTAATTCAATTATACCATCTTAGCCCACACAGCATATTTTTGTAGAGTTTTTTCCATAAATACCTATGCCAGGGGTCCTGCTAATCAAATAAAATTGAAATTCATCTTCCCATTAAATTCAATTAGATGCAATTTCTAAACCCTAACAAAGATTTTAATTACTAAATTATAAAATTCTCCCTAGTCAAATTGGGGATAGAAAAAAGTGCATCCCCTGCATGCACAAAACAAAGCCATGAAAGGAAATTGTTGATCCAAAAAGATACAGAGGGGAAAATAACATTAGGTGGAGCACTGGGGCTCATTGAGGGCGGTCTGGGCGGGCAGTGACGTGTGCCCAGCGCCCGGCTCAAATGAACTTAGCCCAGGTTCTCTGTCTCTAAATGTCTGCCCTCAGAGTTATTACGGCCTAATTGACTAATTGACACCTTAATTTCATTTATGGGGCTCCTGTGTTCATAAAGCAAACCACTGGGTGGGGCGGCGGGCTCAGTGGAAGCTTAAAGTCCACATAGAGGATGGGGCCAGGTAGTGCCGGGGGCCCTCTGTCCCGTCCTGGGCACTGGGCGATTATGCATTTGATAATGAAATGGTCAGGAAGGAACATACTGACTTAGCAGAGGCTTAAGAGCATCTGACTAGTATGTCCAAATCCCTGTGATACATGCTGATAGCTAATAACCATGCACGTCCAGCCACACAATCTGTCGCTGTGAAAGCAAATGACCTCCTTCAAGGACTGCCTCAAATTTTTACATTTCAAAAGCGGCTTATGTGAGTTTGTTAACCTCATAAGTGAGTGTGCCAATGCTGCATTTTTAAATCCCAGGTTAGTCCTATTCTCCGCTAATAGATTTACCAAACGTGGTCCAAGTGTCAATGGCCAGGCATCATTTATGGTTTGAAAGAGGCCTGTGTTTTATTCATCACTAGAGCCAGTCTGTAAGCAGCAAGAGGCTAATTATGATTCTTGTAATAAAAACTGCCTATATTATATGATGAAAGCTTTGGGGGGAACAACGACTGGACATAGACTGGTAAAATATAATAACACAGCAATTTGCTTTGACCTATTAAAGAGACAAATGTAATTTAAGAAAAAGATTAAGTAAAAAACAGAAAATGGTAAATATTCAGAAATAATGCAGTACTATCTCTGACCTCTTGAAGTACAGCTATAGAAACTCAAGCATTCAGGTGACCAGTTATTAGTAATTTAAAATAAATGAGCAAAACCAATAAATAATGTAAATTTAAAATTAAATATAAAAAAGAAATAACACTAAAAACATTACTTTAAATCTCTCCATGTCTAATAATTTATCGCTAACGTCTCTATTAATTTAGGCATAAACCACAGCTCGACTATAGACAGGCTGACCATGTTAGTGTGTGAGTTTGAAGCGTGAGGTGAGGAGGGGGCTGGTTTGCTAACAGGACAGCTCGGGGGTCCCGGGTCATCCCCCAGGTCTCATTCCCAGCCACCCCCTGCTCCTGACCAGTGGGACGGTCCCATAACAGCCCAGCGCCCTCCACTCACTACAAAGAGCCCAGTGAATAGACACCTGCTGCTACGGTGGTCCCTCTGAGCCTGCCTAAAGACGCAGGCAGAAGAGACAGACTGACCGCCACATGATGAAGTATTTAAGCAACATGTCCGATTGTTACAGACGTTTGGCTTTGAATGGTGAAGCTTTGGGCTTGTGGGCAGGTGCAGAGCAAGGGAAAGCATTAATAATATGTGATGTTTTTATTCTGAGTAGCGCAATATAATCGGGTTAGTCTACCACAGTTTCACATATGTGTATTCAAAGTGCACTCAAGTAAAAATAACTATTCTATTTCAATTTTGTGTTTTTGGGGTCACTGAAGTCTGCTTTTTAGAACTACAGCTCTTCAAGATGTAACTTACCAGCACTTAACGCTTTCTTTGTCCAAGTCAAATGTAAAAATACACAGTAAATCACACAAGGTCATTTTCCACATGCTGTGACCCATTCAAAGTTTTAAAAGAGTAAATCTTACTTTTAAGCATGGCCTGCCTAAGGTGTAATGCACTTAGTCTTGAAGTGGCAGTAGATATGACTGAACTGAAACTTTAATCTGCTTTTTCCACACCCAAGCTGCTAGGGTATTAGCGATAATCTTTTCTGTGTGTCATATGGTCGCAGATAGAGATGGAGCTAATTTTTTAAGAGACAAATCTGATATTTGTCAACAGGTTGAAAAAAACCTGGGGATTTTCTCCTAATCCTCCCTCGGATGTGGAGGCGCGTTAACAGCGAAATGCAGATGGTGCCGTGTGCAGCAGAGTGCGCTCAGCCTGAGAGGAGCTGGACGATGGCTCCATAGAGCTCAGTGCAACCTGCAAAGACACTACACTGCCTATAATCAATCCCCACAGTTAATTACCAGTAATGATGTAATGATATTCACATTTCACGGTACGATATTTTCACAATATACATGTCACAGTACGATATTTATTGCAATATTTTGTGGAGGCTAATGTAACTCTGAAGATGATATGTTTTCCTCTTAAAATACCTTAAAATGACTTTATCCAAAGAACTAAGATTTAAAAGTGCCTAGAACAGTTATTTCTTCACATAGGCTGCACTGACTCGGAGCAAAGGATCATGGTCTATGTAGTTCTGGTGCACCATAAGTAGGGGACACACTTATGGACACCTTTTCAGCTAAGGGTTTTAAAAGATGGAAAATTATTTCATAGTAATTAACAATTTCAAAGAAAATCCTATCTTCTGGATGTGAAAAGACCTAAAAAATATTGCCTGTATTGATTTCAATTGACTCCTTCCTAGTTTGAAGGATTTTGTGAAGACCTTTACCCCATTCAAAATATACAGTATTTTGTTTTGAATTGCTATAACAACAGAGGACCATTGCCATGCTAAATCCTACAAATCAGGAAGGAATCCTTATGCTTGAAACTGATAACAGGAAGCTAAAAGTCATGAATTACTGCAAACAAAAAAACTGGAAGTACAGATCATAACTACTAGATACTGTCGGTATAATATTACTATTGTTACCATCTTACTGTAATTATTAAAGAGATAACTAACAATAATAATAAAGCAGTACCACAATAAACATGAGTATTGCTTTTAAAACCAAATTTGCTCCACTTAGCAACCCCCATCTTCATTGAGCACTTTAGACAGCATTTATTCCAGCTTGCACAATACATTTCTTTTGTTTCCTTGCTGACAAAACATCCTTACTTCTGGGCTGTCTTCTTCATCAAATATTCAGTTGCAACTCAATTCCAATAAGCAAAAGAAAACAAATTATAAATAAAAAGGGCGCATAAATCTTTCAGGATCCTAACTCAACTTTCCCTTCGAGAGTTTGTGCCTTTATTTTCTCACATTAAGCACTTTTCCTTTCCGTTCCCACTGCTAGGCGTGGTGGATCCTGCAGCCCCATAGTTTTCTCTCGTCTTGTTTTGGAATACAGAACATTTTGTGGTGTCACTGCTTTTATTCACAATTATCACTTGTGTAACATCTGGTTTTCTTTTATGAGGCTCACAACAATGATGTTTCTGGTGTGCTTATTTTAGCCTGCTGCGATGTTGGTGTAACACTGATATTGTCAGCCATGTCACCACAGACATGCCAAATCGTTTTCTCTGGGATATCTTACTCAGAAGTAGAGGAATCTTGTGAGTTAATGTAATCCTATATTGAATATACATCATATAGATATAGATCACAAAACAATCCTCAACTTATACTTATACACTACTAATTATTACTATGATAAGCACTACTACTATTATCTCCAACTATATGTACTGCTATGGGGTTTGCTATGATACAAAAATTACCAACTTGATTTCGATACTAAGGTAAAGTCTTTATAACTGATTACAATTTTCAGAGCATAAAAATAATAAAACACTGTTTAAAGAGCCTATATTATGCTATTTTCTAATCTATGTTATAATGTTGTTTCCTCATCAAAATTTTACCTGGCCATGTGTTTTGTTTCATTCACAAAGGTTTAACACACAAATCCTATATTTTTAGGCTTCTCTCAAACAGAAAACACTCTGTTCCACCTTGTGCAGTCATAGGGTAAGACAGGAAATGCTTCACTGCGTTTTTAAACTCCACTAGGATTTACTAGAATCATCTGAACAGAAGGTAAAAGGGAGTTGTTCACTTGAAAACTACATATGACACATATGACAACACGGTAGAACAGAGCATTTTGAGCTTTGGAGATGTAGACAGACTAATAATAAAAGATTACTTAAACATATGTGATTGAAATAAAACACAGCTCTGGGTATGTTTTTGATGAGGTAACAGCATTATTACATGACTTAAGGCGCGCAAGAGTCAACTGTGTGTAAAATAGGACCTTTAACATAAAGCAATAGTTTTCTAAATATCTCCATGTGGTACTGGGCTAGTTATAGTTATAAGACTATTCTTAAACAATTCAGGAAATCCAATCCTTGTATTTTTACTTTTTTATATATTTTTAATTATTACTACTTTAGTTTCAGTGTAATTAGTATCTGGGTACCAGTACTATCTACACAGTATTTGTAACAGTTCCTAGTTTATGAATTCACCAGGCTGTTTTAGAAATGGTACAATATGAGGGCAAATCAACATGCAAAATACAACTTACAGAAGGCTTACTTAACTTGTAAAATATTGTAGATTGTGTCCAGGATAGTAAACAAAATATATCCAGGCACTTTAAACTTCTCATCTTACGCCATATTTTGACTAGGTCCTTTTAGCACTAGAATGCAACCTGGCAGGGCACTTTGGATGCATTCCTCGCCTGCTTTGTGGCTCAGCATTACATTTGACATTGTATTGATAGTCATCGGCTGCCCTTTTAGCGACATCAGGTCAAACAGATTCAGTGGCAGTACGAAGCTGAATAAAGCCTCCAAAAACACATGACAGGAACATATGGTGTACTGACTAAGGTTGCACCCGTGTAGCGTGGTTTCAAAACTCACATTTATCATAGCGTTCTTACACCTACATGACAACTACCCTCCCAGGTTTGGATCATACAACCACACTTACATTACTTCATAGTATTTTGTGAAATAGTGTTAAATTACTGCAAGATTTGTCATAAAAACATCACATTGCTTCATGGTGAAATACAGTGGGAGCTCATTATTCAGTTGATAGCGTTAAGACAGTGTACGTTTTATCAATTATAACATACAGTATAGTCCTGGTCTAGTCTAGGTTTTGTTCTGGGTTTAGTCCTAATTTTGTTGTGCAAATGTGAATGCGCTAATTATCTTGAAACATATTAAGCCACCTTCAATGCAAATACAAGCATTCCCTTTACAGTGTCCTTTAAACATATTGATTCAAGTGAAAGAAGTGCATAAAATGTTACACTGAAAAGCAACAGGAGGCGGGTGTCTATTTGCTTATATCTGCACTCCATGTGTTTGTGGGCCACAGAATAGAGCTGACTTTTATTGATTAGCCACTGTGGAAAAAGTTGACATTATATGCACTATGAAATTCAGCATTTTTTTAACCTTGAGTATTGCTTGTCATTCGCTTGTTCTAATAAATATATAAACACGGCAGGAGGAAGAGGAGGTAAGAGAAAAAAATCGCTAAAGCTCTTTTGCTGTAATTGGCTGAATAGCAAGGGCAGCAGAAAATTTACAGGGAGACAACAGTGTGAAGGGGACTCGGTCACAGGCCAGCACTAAGCCCTCAGCAGCAGCAGTGGCAGTATGGTGGCAGTATTATCCTTGTGTTGTGGTGCTTTAAGAGCCCGGCTTTAACTGAGGATTTTGATCTAGTTCAGGGGTAATTAATCTGTCTATTGGGGTAAATATTGTGGGACTCAGCAGAGATAAAAGTGAAATGATTTATTTGTGATTATGCATACAAGTTGTACAAAATTGTATGGATCAGAAGGAGGGCTGGTCCTGCAGCGTACTTTATTGACCCCTTGTGGTTAGAATTACTTGCTTTCATTGGCCCTATCTTGCAATGGTACTGAATCTTTCATACAACCTTGGATCCGGCTGATTACCCAATTAATGTACTACTACAGAGACTATTTGACTAGAGACTATATTATAGTCTGTGTATATAAATGGATATAGAAAACCCACTAGCTGTTACGTTCCAAATAAGTGAAGTGAGCCTGGGCACGAATTTCAGCTCCATTGACTTTCCTATTGATGTTTGTGCCTCATCATTTGGTCTTAAAATGTTTGTATTATCCCACTCTACATGATCCTGCTGTTTTTATTTTATTTTTTGTCTGTAAATACATTCCTATTCCGAATAATTCATTCCTAATTCTTAACTCGGCTCCAAATTCGCTCCTATAACCGCTAGCATCATGAGTTTCTTTTGAGTTGAGCCAAACACTATGGGGGACGTCACACTCATTTAGACCACGTCTTTATACAGTCTATGGGCAATACCTCATTATTACTTAAAAACATTAAAAACAAAACTAGTTCTCTTTAAACTGTTTGCAGCCATCATTTTCCCATTCCAAGCATCCAAACTCTTCACAGTGTTTAGAGTTTATAAGCACATTTCATAATTTTCAGAGGCCAGAACAGAGTTTACAACTGCTGACAACCAGAAACCTCATTGACAATAAAAAATTTTATGATTAGATGCAGATGCAGACAGTACAGAAGAGTCTTATTTTGACCCAAAGAGAAGCTTTTCCTGTATAGCTGTACTAGGCCAAAACCATTTTAACTCACATAACTGAAAAATGTCCTCCAAAAATAATAATAATCTCATATCCTCCATCCAAAGTGTAATGAATTTGTCCCAAAAACATTCACCCAATCCTGCTTAAAGCTATATCTTGGCCTGCACCAGCAGAAACCTAGGGTAGTTGGGGTTAAAGCAGTCAAGCAGGTGCCTGTCTCTGTCTTAACCAGCCTCTTCACCCTGACTGGAGCTCCAGTGGTAAGCTGCAGATCACAGTCCATTTTGCAGACAAGTTAAGTAAATAACCCAGGCAGGCCTGCAGAAGACAGTGACAGGAAAACAGAAATCCCTCAAAGTCACAGCGGTAAATCCAATCAAAGTGAGGAAGGAGAAGCAGGGAGGCAGAGATCCTCTTTACCAGTCAGTGTGTGTGTGTGTATGTGTGTGTGTGAGTGTCTCCTGCAGCATTGATGCAATAACACCTCATTCAGTGTTCAGCCCTTCTCAAAGGACAGCACTGGATAACACTTTAAACCCTGTGGCTTTATCTCCTGCAGATTTTCCATAAAATGCCAAGCCAGGAGGACTGGGGCCATGTGACTGCCATGTAGGTCAGGCTGGAGGGGGTAAAGAGTGCAGAGGAGAGGGGGGGGAGGGAGGGAGGGAGGAGGGAGGACACAACTTTTCTAATGGAACTGTTAAAAATAGCAGGTGCTAAACAAATTAGAGCGATTAAGAATGTGGCTGGATCAGTTGCACAGTGGAAAATTGGGAAGTTAAAAGTGGATAGTATAATCAAAATGTGTAAAGGAGAAACAATGTGAAATATAGTGAACATAATTACTCTTACACCCTATGAACTTCCTCACTGGTATCACAATCTGTTTATTTACAGAAGGACTTTAGGGTGTACATATTTCTACATAATTTTGATCATCCATCTGATATACTAATTTGCTAATCCAAATGAACGTTGTTGTTAGTAATAACTTTCATAGATTCATAGATCAGGGTCAAAATCTGCATTTAAAGGGGCATGTACGGTTTTAGACGGATGGTGAGAAACACACTTTCCTCCATTGATTTTTAAAATGTATTTATTTTTTACCTGGAATCTTACACAATATGGTGTAAAGCTTAACAATCTCCATAGAGGCAACAACCAAACAAAGAATGTTTTAGCGATAAAATGCTTGCAACTGAATAAATGCCTGAGAAGCAGACCATCCATCAGAAAACCTTTAAACCTTATGCTGTTTTCTGATCATTGTTATAATGTTGGTTCCTCATCACAAACATACCTGGATTTGTGTTTCATTTCATTCACACATTTAACACAATCCCTGCATATATAGGCTGAGGTCTTCTCTCAAACAGAAAACACTCTGTTCCACCTTGTGATGTCATGTGATAATACAGGAAGTGCTCCACTGTGTTTCTAAGCTCCATATTTCTTCACTAGAATCATTTGGATAATTTCAGCCCTGGAATTACTGATATGAAAATACTACTGAACAAAAGGTACAAAAGCTGTTAACCTGAAAACTACCACTTCATGAAATCACAAGGTGGAATAGAGCATTTTAAGCATTGGAGATGTAGACAGACTAATAATAAAGGATTACTCAAACATGGGTAAATGAACCAAAGCACAAGGTATGTTTTTGATGAGCTAACAACATTATAACATGGCCTAAAGCTCACAAGAGTCTATTTCCTATACCATAGGACACATGTGTCAAACATGCGGCCCGGGGGCCAGATCCGGCCCTCCAAGACCTTTAATCTGGCCCTTGGCTGATTTTCTATTAAAATACTTAAAATTTTCAGATTTTTCTGTTAATTTTCTGCACCGTTTAGCATAGTAGCGTCTCCGGCGTTTCTGTACGTTGCGACTCCCACCAGAGCAGCACAAATGAAGACTTTCCTCTTTCCAAAATCTCTTAAAGGACGATCGTTTTGACTGTCGACCGTGACCCTCATCAGCAAAATGTCAAAAAATTAGAAAAGCAGATGCTGAGTTCAGGATTTCCCAAGAAAAATAGTCTAATTCTTATTTGTTGACAGAGGTGAATGGGAAATCTGTGCTCAGTGTGTTTGGAACAAGTGGCGTTGCTCGAGGAATATAATCTTAAACACCACTACGAGACACGGAGAAAAATACAATAACTTGAAGAGAGAACTGAGTTTTCTGATCCGGCCCTTTTGGGACCAAAGTAGGTTGCATACGGCCCCCGGACCAAAATGAGTTTGACACCCCTGCCATAGGACCTTACATATATTTGTGACTTGTTTTTCTATTTATATCCAAATTACCTATATTTTTGGACTGTCTGATCAACATTACATATTTACTTAATTTCCAGCTCATTACATTAATTCAGTGGATATCACATTGTCCATGTTTATACCTCTAATTTTCCAAGCCACTAACCTAATCCTCTTTAACCTTGTTATTGTTTGAGTGAAATATAACCAACAATCACACATGTATAAATATCCCCTATGCATTTCACACATACCTTAAATCTTCTATTTATTCACTTTTGCAGCTCTGTCCTCAAGATCCATGTTTTTTTATGAAATCATTTTTCACTGAACCGGTTGATCATTATCCCTGACATTTTCAGAATACCAGGGAACTGTCAATACCTGGAGCTCGATGGGTTTGT
This sequence comes from Odontamblyopus lacepedii, assembly GCA_034769755.1. Taxonomy (NCBI): domain Eukaryota; kingdom Metazoa; phylum Chordata; class Actinopteri; order Gobiiformes; family Gobiidae; genus Odontamblyopus; species Odontamblyopus lacepedii. Next base: position 27,837,347 of record CM068345.1, on the reverse strand, counting down.
ATAATTGAACTAAAGGGCCTTAGTTTCCATATGCTTAGGGCTGCTTGTGTCCCACAGGAATAGTAGTGGCGCTTGATGGAAGACAAAAAACGGACAGGATTAGGCATTGTGCTCTGTTGACCGACCTTGACCTGTTTTCTGATCCATATCCTCACTCAACCACAAAATTTTTGTCAATTTGATTTATACTAGAAATAAAAGTTTTAAAAAAGCAAATAAAGACCCTAAAACAGCCACCCATTTTGTGATTAATATTGACCATAACAGTGTGTAACCTGGTCTCAGTCAACTCAAAGGCACTATCCCTCTGAAAAATAATATTGATCAAAACTAGCATCTATCCATGCATAAGAGCTTGTTCCAATTGATTTTTCCTCTTTGAACAGAAAAAAAATAATAGACTTGATATGAATTACAGGGTGTTTGGCTTCAATTCATCAACACAGGCCAGATAAAGCCTGCAGTTGCCACGGAAACATGATAACAGTTTTGGCCCCCTTTTTTCAATCAATGACTTTAATGCGTTTAGTGTTTACAGAGAAACACATCACAGTCGTTAGCGTTAGGATAAAAACAGAAAAACATAACAGTGAATTTGTGATGGTATTTCATATTAGTATTGCAATGGTTAGCCATAATACATAACCTAAATAGCCTTTATTTCCAATAACTCAATGGACTGAAATAATCTCCAAATCTCAAAATACTCTGCTTCACCTTGTGATGCCATGAAGCAGTAGGTCCCAAGTTAACAACTACCCTTTACATTTTATTCAGTAGAGATTAGCAATTCAAGGGCTGAAATTATACCACATGACATCACAAGGTGGAATAGAGTGTTTTCTGATTGAGAGGATAACTCAGTGTAAATATGCAGGGTTTGTGTGTTAAATGTGTGTGAATGAAAGAAATCACAACTTCAGGTATGTCTGTAAAGGGAATACAACAAAATAGCATAGATCAGAAAATAGTGTAATATGGGCCCTTTAAACAACATTTAGGAGCAACCCCAAGAGGAGCAGCAAATCTACTCCAAGCTACTACAGGAAGTGCCCAACTGTTTCGGCTGCTATGTGCCTGATACATTATTATTGTCATCAATTAGGGCAAAGGTTTGTGTTTCTCTCACTGATGTTATGCACCAAGATTTGCAGTGTCTAATTCCTGAGTTCAAGGCTGATCTGGGTTATTCTGTTGACACTTCTTTATTATAGCTAATACATTGTGTTGTAAGACCATGTAAAAGCCATAACCCAAAGTATACTTTTTATGCTTTTACCATTATTACTGAATAAAACAGCGGGAGCAACGGCTAGTAGGCTTGCACATCCTTGTTATCAAACTAATACAAGCGCTCTCTATCAAGTTTATTCACAATTGTACTGCAACTGCACAGATGTTGAGGTATGAAAACACAGTCAGTATGTGTATATAAAATATAGAGCAAAGGTTATATAAATTATTATTATATAAAGTCAAAACAGTAGTACCGTTATCAAAATCACATGGCGGATATTTGGGTTTGACAGCTGTCGTCTGTAGGGGAAAAGTCATCTGTATTGTCATATGAGTCCTCAAAAACAAGTCCATGAATCTAAAGATAGCATTAGGTCTAGGCCACTCAATGTACACTGCTGATCCATTGTCACACTTTAAAAAGTAGTTTTTATAACTAGAGTTAAACTCAGCAGCCTCTAGGAAAACTGGTCCATAGAACATTGCAAAGACAATACACAATCACAAACAAATCTGAAGCAAAGATAATTCATCCTTCTGTGCAGGCTAAACATAAGTACCAAGCCTTTAAAAAAAATAATTAATTAATTAATATATTATTAAATGATTAAAATATCACATATCAAATATACAATATAAACCCAACATTGTTTTAACACTGAAATGCAAAATATTTGGAGTTGCTCTACTGTAGTGTTACATTTCTGTCGCTGTGTATAGAGGGCAGGACCATAACCACTCTTCACAATTCAAACATAAATAAAAAACCTGCCAAAGTTTTTTCAAAGCCATAAACTCCGTGTGGGTCTTTGGCCTGAAAACAATATGGCTCTCCATCCTTCAAAGATGTACTTTTCCTAAAGCATTGTTGATTGCCCTGTGTCCATTACTTGGAGGGATTATGATAATATTCCACATTGTGCTCGGCGTGATGCACAGGAAATTCAATACTCAAAAGGTTAATGCAATCAATTAGGATGACAAAGGAGAAAAGTAAAACCCTCGTGCTCGTGGAAAAAGAGACAGGAGAAGAGGGGGGGGAAAGGTATTGAAAGGCTGAATGGATCCTGCCGCAGAAAAGAGCCACTTGAAACGGTAGAAAAATGGCATTTATTCAAAGCATATCATCCAAGGCCGACTCAACCAAACACACACGCCGCAGATAAACAAAGAAAGAGAAATAGCACTTGGACCGAATTACATCACTCAGCACTCAAAGCTCTTGTAAGTGAACAATACAGGAGCAATATTTGGGTTTGGAGGTAATCAGATCCTGAAGGCGAGAGGGAGAGAGGGGAGAGTGTCCAGCGCTGTGGGCCCAGAGGCATCGATTTGTAACACTCATATTCATGTTTGTTGGACTTTCCCTTTTGGTTTGGAGTTGGTTGTCCCATGTGTGTTGTCAGAATATTAAGCGTGCATTGTGTAACTTTTCTGGTGGAGGGTCTATCAAATGCTTTTCTCTATGGAGATGTTATTGCTTTGTCTGGAATGTTTCACAGTATGGGATTAAACTTTCGATCATCATGGAGACCAAACCAGACCAAGTTACAGAACAGATCTGTGGAGAGGCAACCCCACTGTAATACTGTGGAACACTGATGAACCCTCAACCAAAAAGTGTATGGTAGCTTTTGTTATCAAGGTAGATGCTACAGTCCTACGCTCCTCACTGCAGATAAATACATTAACTGTGATGGTGTTATTGACTAGAAGAACTATTGTAATCGCTCGCTTTACCTTTTCGTGTCAGGTCTGTCAAAATCGCAGATGTATTAATCACATGTTAGCAATCCACTGTGGATAATGCTAATGTTACAAGAGTCTGGTTGGTAATATTTGGTGGACGTCTGCAATGCCTATTTTGTGCTGATACGTTGTGCAAGAAGAAAAGCTTAAAACCATGTAATCCACTTAGGTAAGGCAGTGGACTTAGCTACTTTTGCAAACACTCAACCTCAGAAATCTGTCTCTCAGCTTAAACAGTCAACATGGGGAAATCCACCCGTGTATACACTGGTCTTATCCCTGTAGTGTAAGACTACAATGTAAATAAAAAATAAAAACAAAAGCAAAATGGCCACCTGTCTAATGTCTGGCCCCCAACACAACTAAATGAGACCCCCATTGACCTGCCTTACATCTCAACTCTACTCAACTATATCTCCTTTTGATACTGACCACTGCAAACCAGGAACACCCCAAATAAGCACATTTTTTTATACTCCTATCAATAAAAAACTTAAATCCTTAGGTATGGTCATTTCTCTAGAACAAAACTTTAAGGACAAAAGTTCTCCCTCCTGCCTGTATCCTAATTCTACCAATCAACAAAGACCATAATCATTATATTGTGTATTAGAGATAAATCGACATATTGGTTGGTTGATATATCAGGCCGATATTTGGACTTTTTAGTGTATCGGCTGTCAACCTTAAATCGCCACCACAGGCCAATATTCTGTTTTGGTAGTTTTGCTGCCTAAAAAATACACAAAAAGCTTTATATTAACACTTCAATACAAAGCGATAACTGCACTAAATGTGACAGCTCTCTTAAAGGTTTGTGGTAAAAAAAAGGGGTCTCTGGGTGAGTTTGTAGTAAATTGAAATTACATGATTTGGGGGAGAAAATTAAAATTGACCATACATATCAGACCAAAAACATCAGCAGAGCTTATTGTCAGTTGCTCTGGATTCCAAACAATCAGTATCGGCATTGGCTATGAAAAAAATAACCATATTGGCTGATCCCTCATGTGTATTTTATCCACTTTACCTGTCACTGATCAAATGTTTTGCTATATATGTTCTATGCTTATTCTGTTTGTGTTACAGATATAATCACAAGTCGATTACACAAAATACCCTTTTGTCTAAATCTGCCTAGCAACTTACTGTAGCCAATCTAAAATGCTGCTCGTCCGGTCCCTTATCCCAAAACATTGATTTTCTGCCTGGTGTGGTAAACTCCAACCCTTTATCCCACATGCTCAGCCTCCCATTGAGCCGTGCTATGAACACTAAAGAGTGAGGTGGACAACGCACACAAAGGCTGGGGCGAGGCGGTAACCACGGCTTTATGTTCGGCCCATAAGAATTCTATTTTTTCAGAGGCGCAACTGCTGTAATTTGACCTACATCACATTTTTCTGTTTGGCCATTTTGGGGTCCAACTGCCACGTCATGCAAACAAAAGCCCCAAATGTGCTTTGAAGTCATGTTTGAATGAAAACTGTGGGGCTGACACATGAAATGCCCTCACAGCTGGGAAGTTTGTGGTCAAAGGAAAAACAAATAGTGTGAATGAGAGGGGGACACGGCGCTTCCTAAGGCCCAAAGCAGCGGGCGGGAGGGGGCTTTCAGAATATGCCCGTGATGATGGATGGATTCAGAGGAAGGCCTATTCACATGGAGATGTTACATCATAAATATTTACACAGGCGCCCGTTTCCATGTAGCGCTGGCTTGTACAGGCTCACAGTGAAATGAAGAGGATAAAAGAGAGGGACTGGGGATAGTGGAAATAAGGAGTGACTAAAAGGACTCAGAATCTAAAGTAAAAGTATGATTACTCGAATTACTCGAGTACGCAAGTAAAGGAAGTACAATGTGTTATAGATGTCAGATATGTAGACACACCTATAATAGATTAAAGGGCCCATATTATCCTATTTTCTGATCTATATAGCTTCACTAAAATCATTTGGATGATTTCAGCCCTGGAATATCCTATCTTTACTGGTCAAAGAGTAAAAGGTAACTGTTAACATGGAAATTATTGCTCTATGACATCACAAAGTGGAACGGAGCATTTTCAGATTTGGAGATGTAGACAGAGTAATAACAAAAGGTTACCCAAACATGTTTTTGATGAGGTGGCAACATGGCTTAAAGCTCACAAGAGTTAATTTAATGTAATGTGTACTATATAATAATAATAATAATAATAATAATAATAATAATAATAATAATAATAATAATAATAATACATTACTTTATATGGATTGTAACCATAGAGCAACTGGTGTTTTGACTGCTTCTTAATTTTTGACTATTTATATATACAGTATAAGTTTTGTATTACAAATATTCATGATGTACCTTTAAAGAATATATGTACTTGAGATAAAGTAAAACTACTGTGTTTGTGTTTGTTAGCAGTATCTCTTCTTCTGTCACTACATGCTGAGTACAACATGCAAATTAAGTTATTGTCCTAGGCTTATGTAACATCAAATATGAAAAAAAAAACACTATAATTTAGTTAGTGCCTCCTACATAGAAACTTCACCTGAAATGACACTCTGCAAACTGAAAGACCACTTATAATACTTAGATCTGCAAAGATAAAACTAAGAGACTGTCACAGAGCTAACTAAGGCTGAGCTGGTTGTTGGTTAGCCGCCCAAAACATCTCTGCTCAGTGCTCTCAATTAAAAGCCCAGGATTCCCCCGAGATCGCCCCTGAAACCAATGAAAACAAATTTGGCAGTTTAATTTTCCTCCCACTGTCAAACAGGCTGTGAGCTCAGGGAGGTGCTCTGTACAACTGTGTGCATGGAGACAAAACTGGAGGATTTGAACCATGAATTATTCTGTCAATGGAATCTGATCAAATACAGTAATATACCTAGGAATAAAGTCTATGCGAATTAATACATACATAAAATAAATAGAGATCAATGGACAAGGCTATAATTAGGAAAATTAGAAAAACAATGAATTTATGTCTGATGTCATTAAGAGGAGACTAAAGTCATCAGCGTGTCCTAGTCACAATAGGAAATATACTGGCAAATATAAGTCTAAGAGGTTCTCAAACTTTTTATTAGCACATTTAACACAGGTCTACTCCAGGTCAACGTGTTTAAAGTGACAGGTTTTAATTATTCTCAGATGTTGACTTAATTTGATAGGACAGAAGCAATCCACCAAGTGTTGAAAATTACAGGAAGAAGTAGTTTGATTTTAGAGAGTCCTATATCGATTATATTATTATCGATTATTGTTTTCTTACATTTTGATTTATCAAATAATAATTTCTGTGCACATTAGAGGAGTTTTGGCCCAGTGTGATGCATCTTAATGGTTTAGTGTTATGAAATGATACCATGATTTAGAACCAGGAAGTAAAATTCAAAACCTAAAAAATGGCCAAAAAGGGAAATCTTTAATATAATGATCTTATCTGTGTTTTAGTCAAATGAGTAGTCCAGCCTGTCATATAAGGATGCACATAAGGACTATAAGGACTAAGTCATGACTTAAAGGTGACTGTTCTGGTAAGTGGTTCAATAACAAAAAATGTCACAATTATACAAATCTGGTCATGTGGCATTAAAAAAATGCTTGAAAAGTTGTTGTCATTCCCAGCAGCCTTGTGCCAGTCGTTATTGCGCACATATGGGTCTGTATGAGGGGTGCTCGCTGCTGTGTTGTTAGCCTCCCCTTTACTTGTTTATGAGCTCCTGATTGATGCTTGGAGTGTGTCTTCTCTCCGACACCAGCAGAAACAAAAGTCCACCCGCCCCCCTACACCACATCCTCACCCCTTCCCTCCTCCCCCCTGTGACATGAGACAGCCCACGATGTCCCTTCTCAACGTCTTAGATCCCGTTTGACTAAGAGGCCAGGGGCAAGGGCTGCTGCTGCTGTATGTATGTAAGCATCCTCCATGACAGACTCCCACATCAGCATTGTGCTCAGACAGGCTAACATCATTAACGCGAGTGGAGAGGGGGGGTAGAAGAAGGGGAGAAATAACCCGGTTTCTTTAAGTCACAAGTCATTAGTGTCCTCCGGAGAGTCAAATTGTACAGAGGCAGGTTTTTTCATCAGCAGAGAAAAGGTTTTATTCTCCTGTTAATTTGGTGGATGTCATCTGCACTTACATGTCTGTGTCTAATGTCTGCTACAGTAATAAATGTGCTATAGTGGAGAAATGATATTATTTTGTCATACAATGGGGAATGATGCAGCGACAACAAGAGACGTAAAAGAGCAGCCAAATGTAATTAAGGTCATAATGGGAACAGAGCGGATCTGTGAGGAAATATAGTTTTCACGTGTCAGATCTGGTAAAAAGCTTTGTTGACTGCATTTATTCCCTCACACTAATTCACAAAGAATACTGTATATAAATAATGCATTTCAAAACTGTGGGTCTTAGGTAGGGTACATTTCAGATAATAGTCTGTAAGTTGTAGAGAGGCCAGAAAGACTGATGCCAAACCTAATAATGCCTACATGAAAGTGCTTTACATTGAATAATTCATTAATTCAACACTCTCTGTGATGTTAAACCATACACCTGTAGCCACAGCTGCCCTGTCCATTACAAACAGTAATGTGGCCTCTCTGACCATCACAACTCATTCACAAACCACTTTCCTATTAGATAAGTGAGTGAAGTGTCTTGCCCAAGAACACAAATAGAGGAAGCACTGGTTTGAGCTGGTATAGAACCACCATGCTTTGGTTTGGTTTAGTTTAGTGGATGAACACTCAAACTACTAAGCCACTGTTTGTCCCTCCACATTCTATAACACCATTATGAAAAAGACAAAGGTGCACATCAATGAACACAAAAGGCTCTAAAGACCGCACTAATGTCAACATATTACCATTTTAGTGCTACAAACTCCGCCTGACTCATGTACAGTACAGTTTTGTGTTTACTCGTGTATTTTTGCACTGGAAGTCAGCCAAAGCAATGCCCAACAGCTGTTTCTGTCAGCCGGTTAAATTACACTTGTACATGTCAACCAGGGAGCACGCATTCAGAGCTTTTTCAGGCAGCCCGATATTTTCCCCCCTTTTTTAATGCACCGCGTTAGACATCTACAGTATAGATTCTTCATGGTGGGGTATGAAAGAGCGACAGATCGAGCATTAGAAAGAAGAGAGAGGGAGAGAGAGAGAGAGAGAAAGAAAGGGGGGGCCTCTTTGCAAAACAGATACATCAGTGTGCCTGTATAGCGTCCGACATTGCTGTGAGTTAATCAGTTGGAAAATAAAACGCTGGGATCCTAATAAGTCATTTGTCAATTTTTACAACCCCCAGACACATTGATCCGCGGGGATTAATGAAGATGCCTGATATTGTTGCAGATATGAACAGGGGAGATGCTGGGGACAGTAATCACTCATGTACAGGATTTGTCCTACCTCGTGCACGATCTCTTCCTGGGGAGTCACGCCATGCAAAGGATCTATGGAGCAGAGCAAAAGAGGGGAAAAGGGACATTAAAAACCACAGCGATTTGTTATTATGCAAACATGTCAGACAGAAATCCATACATTTACCAAGCTCATCCGTAGAGCTTGACATAATTTATCCAGCCCTATCCAGAGAGCGAAATGTATACTTTTGTGTTCGGCGCTGTCTGGGTGATGTAGGGTTTAAAAGTGCACAGATTTTACAGCAGAGAAGAGGAGGAGAGGAGCTATTGTGGTGATCTCATTTCTGGTGCCTACTTTTAAACGTGGCATGTAATAATTTAGTCAGCAAACCTAAAATCTAAAGCTAATATCAGTATTTTAATTGCAGCTTTTTACTTTTTTATCAAAAGAAGTGTAGAGAGTGGAAATGGAAGGTATCTATTGGTTTCCAGGGAACTTTTCAGACATATGGATATAGAAATGTTGGAATAGTTCACAGTTAGATCATAGTTTTGTGTATGACAGTCCTATGCAGAAAGAATGCTTTGGTAAAGGCAAGTGCTGACAAACAAACCGAAATTGTTGTTAAGAAATTTGCATATTATAACCTGGAGTGAGGAATTCAAGACTTACTAAGATTACTTGGTACTAATAGTAAATTGTCAGTAATTATTATCTTTAATAGGGAATATATTACAGGTTCCTGCAATATGACTTTCTTCTTTTTAACATGCAAAGAAGCTTGGGGCACATTTCACAAAATTCTGGAATTGATTTTGATCCAACTTTAATTGAATGGAAATATATTTCATGATTTAAACAAGTTTAAAGGTGCACTATGTAACTTTTCTAGGAGTTCACCATCTGCATGTCTCCCATGGTGATGTTATTGCATTGTCTGAAAACACACACTCTGAGAATACAAATTTAGATTCACTTTAAATATTCTGTACAGACTACTTAATAACATGAATATAGTGAGACACTGTTTCACAAAGATAGAAGTGTCTAAACTCATTTGAGGATTACAGAGAAATAAAAAAGTGCACTTCTTACGTGACATCCATTAACCCTGCGTGTGTGACATAAGGACACAAACCAGCCCAGTCACTTTAAATCCGCTCCAAACTTTCCTCACCTCTAGAGCCCACGCACCCCGTTTGAAAAAGTCATAACAATTCTAACCTGATCTTCCTACTTATTTTATATCTCCCCTCCGCACCCCAACTTCTTCTCAGCAACACCGCGGTTATTAATTCATGAGGCTCTAATTAGTTCTTTGTTTAATTTTGTGTTAAACAGACTGACCGGAATGATAACGACTCACGCTGTAGCGCCTTGGTCCCATGCCACTCCTGTTTGCTACAACAAGGGAGCAGCGTGCGACTAGCATGATGAACCCAATTCCCTTCTAAGTTGCACTTCATTAAGTCAAAATGTGACAAGGAGCTTAGAGGAGGAACTGGCAGATCTGATCGTACATAACAATGCAGGCCCAGGAAGTTTAGGGAGGTGGGGGCAGGCGTGGGTACTGGGGCTAGTGGATCCAGCATGCATGTTGATAATTTCTATTTTTAACCCTTGGGGGCCGTCATTCATTTTGTTTTAATTGTTTTTGTTCTGAGCTCCACTGTCCTCTTTTTAAATTGCAGCTCCTATCAACTCCATCAAGCCCCAGTGCATGGTTGCAGCAGACGGGTAAACAACAGGGCAGGCCTTTGCTCTGTGCCGAGCTAATGTCTGCTAATGTGTGGCGCAATATACAATATACACTGCATTACTGCATATAAGCCTTGCATGACAAGTCAGGACTGCCAGTTAGAACAAACTGAAAAAGATAAGATTTTTGGCCTGGAAAGCAGAAAAACCTGCTAAAAGAAAACAAGGCAAAGACCTGTTTGTGTCAAAAGAATGCATAAGGTGTATCCTCTGATCCATATTTTACATACCTACATAAAACGCTTCATTCAGAGCAGATTTAGTCACTGAGGGAGGTGTGTATGTGTAATTATGACATTCTTAAATCTACATTGGGCTTGTTTCACTCTATCTATCCTTGTTTGACTCTGGTGCCACAAACACCGCCCAGCGATATGCACCAAACACACACAGCAATGACTTTGTTTCTCAGATAACACATTTCTTTCACAAACAGCGTTTTTCATCAGTCGATGAGCTTTCTAAGATGTTTAGCCTCTCCAAGTGCCTTCCCACTGGCTGAAGATATGATAAAATCAAAAAGCAGACAAGTAATTACACTGTATAATAGGCAAGATTGGCATTTTCAAAATCATTTTCATGTGGATGGAAATGACATTGCATAGACTATTCTGTATTCACTGGTGCAGATAAATAAACAAGGCATGGAGAAAGGGGGAGGAGGGGGGCAGAACGCACAGTACAATGGCAAGCAGGTCAGTAATTAGAAACTCTGTTTGCACAGTAATAATTTTAATATATTCATCAGGAAACAGAGCATGCCTAGCATGATAAAATCCCATCAAGGAACATATCCCAACTGCCTAACCTTTTACTCACTGCAGCACAGTGAAGAGGACCTGAAAACTCCAGAAAAACACTGGAGTCAGACCAAAGCACAGAATCGACAGGACCTTAAAGACAGTTCACTCACTACATGTGGACAATGAAGTCACTTTAAAAAGAGTGTTTAAGAGTGTGACCTCTGCACTGGCTCTGCTGTTTGTGATCACAGAGCAGTACACGTAACCTTGGCTGTTATTGAAGGAGCTGCTGATGATGCTATGGAAATTATTGCAAATTGCTTAAATGATTCCTGACACGCAGAAACCTTGACCTGTGATGCAGTACCACAAAGAGGGCCTCAAGGTGGATCAAAAATGGTAATCTCAATATTAGCTAAACGTAACAGCGTACAGTAAACTGTGGTCAGACTGACAAAGCGTGTTGTTAAGTATTACCAAATGAAATAACAGGAACAGAGAGGCACTTAACTAAACAGAGCAGTTTAAAATAATAAGCCTCTCACTGTAATGGCTGCCAATCTATTGTTTAGGTTTCCTGCTTTCATTTCCCACACATAAATCCACAAACTCACGACTTTACATGACCTCAGTCTCAAAGAAACAACCTCTCATTACACGAAGTGAAAGCCACAACACCAATATACACTTCTCACTAAGAGGCCCGTGATCAGAGGAGTCTCTGGCTCTGTCTCACAAACTTATACTCTACTTGGACATCTAAAAGTGACATGAAGAATCTATATCGTGTCTAAAAATAAACATGGACTAAAGTACACATCAGCACAATATGTCAATTATACGGTTCTCGCTGACTTTTATTTCTGCCCTTTACACCACTGTAATAACAGCGCTAAAAGCAGCTGTTTTTAGTCCAATCGGCAACTATGCTGGATGAGGACCATAGCAAAACTACATGAAATAGTTGTTTGTCATGGTATAACATAGGGATACACCAACCCTGCTTTTTCAGTATTGACCCATTCTGATACTATGCATTTAAGTATCTGCCAATACACAATATCAACTGATACGAGTGCAGAGATAGAAAACTGCATTTATTTCTGATAAACTGATCCAAATGTGTTATGTAGCTGTTTATCTCTGAAGTAACTACAGAACAGCTTTGTGGAAATAAAAATTCAAATATTAGAGACTTTCTGGGCAAACTACAACTAGATAGTTGCAGTAAATAGCCTTATTTCATCAATGTATATGTATGGTCTGGATATTTGCTGAATCGATATTTGGAAGCCAATATTGATCCTGCAAATGTTTCAGTATCATCGATGATATGTGATACCAGTATCAGATCAGTGCATCCCTAGTTTAACATAAGAGTGAGATGATACAATTCAAACTAAAACAGGTTATTCACTCATGATTCAAAATCGGGCACAGCATAAAACTGGAAGGTTTGTGGTTTGACTCTCACTGTTCATATGTTCATGTCATTGTAAAACTACAGCTATACAAATAGAGAATCAAACTGAAATAAATGAAAATACATTTGTTGTACCACAAATATCTGACAGCACCTTGAGAGGCCCCTTTCATGTGTGTGACTTTTGCCTCTCCACTCTGCTCCGGGACAGGCCAGAGCAGCCGACTGCAGCTCCCTCGACAATCCTGGCTCTCCCTCCTGTCTTCTCCTCTCCTAATTTCTGTCGTCCTGCCTTTGAATGCTCAATCTCACGCCGGCACAACCGTGTGCAACAAGTGCCGCTGCCATGGAAACCCCCATTTTCCCCTCAAAATATTCCCTTTCATCCCCTTTTGAGGAGCTGTCAGTGGGCAGCGCAGGGCAGACCGCGACCCCCAGCCCAAGCCTTGACAAAGCCTATTTTCTGCCCGCTTCTTGATGGATTAAAAAGGACTTTTGAGTAAAACCATGTTAAAGTGACAGAGGGGAAAATGAAGCCCCCAGGGAAGGGCCAATCAGATGAGTTTCCAGTGAAAAAAGAGGGACAATATCATAATCACAAAGACGGGGTTAGGTCAAAGCATGAAACGTACCAACAATAGTGATTGCCGCTGATAGAAAAGTCAGTTTGGGCAGTGCGGATTTAACTGTACTTATTAAAATGTGAAATATCTGACTCTTTGTGTGAGATGTTCCAGACACTATGAATTTGTGGCTATACATAAACATTCTATTTTAATTTAGTTTAGAGAGGTACACAACAATGATATCCATCTTTGTCAGGTTTGGTATGCTTGGTGATTGATAGCTTTTTGAGTACGGACAATATTTCAATGTCTAGGTTTTGAGATCAGGTATCCGTTTTAGCAATTTTCTCAACCAGAACATTTCAAATAAACCAAGCACTTTTTATGTCCTCCTTTACAACTGCAAATTCATTCAAATGTTATTATTTTTCCACAAGTCATACGTGGGTGGAGTTCAGCCCAGCTACTGAGGTGAACAATGGCTGAATTTGAATTTCAAAAAGTACATATTAAAATTTTACATCAAACAATTAAAGTAATCTCTTCAATTGCGTCAAACATCATGCATATAATTATTTTGCTTTTGTATTTTTTAAAGGAAAGCTTAGGTAAATTTCTGGGTCATTTAAAGGAATGCTATGTAAATTTTTGGTGGAGGGTCCATCACTTGCTTGTTTCTATGGATATGATTGCTCTGCCTCGAATGTTCCACTCTAAAAACAGCTTTTAAACAGCTCTACCTTACATTTATTCAATTACAGGTGGTTTTACTGCTCAAAAACAGGCATTCTGATTGTGACCGGGGTCTCCTCTCCACAGATCAGTCTCGTTTGGTCTCCATGAAGATAGAAAAGTTCAACGCCACGCAGTAAAACATTCCAGATGAAGCAGTAACATCTATCTGGAGAAAAGCATTTGATGGACCCTCCATAAGAAAAGTTACACAATGCAACTTTAAGTGGTAAGGAGATCTAGGTAACAAAATTCAATGCAACACTAGTGGTAGTAAAAACCTATTTCCTGTTTAAAGAAGAAAGTGGCTCCTCTATAAATGTGATCTTGCCATATGACTCCACCTTCTCCACACCTCCTCTTAGCACTGACTTTTAGATTAAGTCCCTGCCATATTTTGAGAGAAAAATTATACAGTTACTGTAGCGATGCAGGATCAATAGACTTTGCATTGTCCATTTCACTCCTCCATTTGACTCTGCGACGCACCATTTAAACTCACAGAGATCGGCTCAGCAGTGGCACAGGGCTCCAAAGGGACAGCGCATTATTAATTTATCTCAAAAGCACAGGTCGATAGCTGCAGCCTATTGCTTACATGTTTGCTTTTTGTTGCCATTTCTCCAGCTCTATACAGTTGCTTTAAATATCTGACCTCATCATTTGATAGGTAAATACATCTTGGATAATGATTGGTTGTATCGTGTATTATAGCCTGACGTGAAGAGCGAAGGGAGGTGCACACATCAGGCAAAACATTATGACCACCATTATTATTATTCCTATAACAGAAGACTATTAGCTAAACATTCTCTACTCTTTGTTAATGTGTTGGAAACTGAAAAAATTGTTAAAGGTGCATTGCGTAACTTTTCTGGTGAAGGGTCTGTCAAATGCTTTTCTCCATAGAGATGTTATTGCTTTGTCTGAAATGTTTTGCAGTATGGCATTAAACCTCTCTATCATCACCAAGTTACTGGTCAGATCTGTGGAGAGGCACAGTCAGAATGCAGAATGTTTTTCAAGGTATTTTTGAGCAATAAAACACCTGTAATTGAATTAATGCAAAGTAATGTGTTTAATGCCGTACTGTGGAACATTTGAAGCAGAGTAATGACATTTCCATAGAAACAAGACAATGACGGACCTCCAAAAAATAGTGCACCTTTAAGTATTATGAAGGATTATTGCAATAGGTAAAATCAAAGAATCTCCAAAATGGTAACTCAAGTTTAATGTTCCCATGCAATGGTCACCTGCTTGTCTCCATGGGAATGTAATGGTATATTTCTAATCTCAACAGTGGAGCAGGTCACGTTACAGGGCAGATCTGTGGAGAGGTGAACCTGCTCACAGTAAGTATGCTTGTATTATTTTAGCAGTACAATATGTAGCAATGCAATTCTCTTTGTAAATTTTGTACATATACTTATTCACTTTATATTATTATTTTTATTATTATTTCTATTTTTGTTATTATTGTTTATCTTGATTGCATCACACTTTTCCTTTTTTGCACTACTCTGTCCTGGAGCTACTGTTACTGTTGAATTTCTCCACTGCAAGATCAATAAAGTCCTGTCTTATCTTATTTTATCTTAATATGTAACTGAATAAAAACAGGATCATTTTAAGGCTCTATTGGAACATTCCAGGTAAAGCAATAACCTCTTCATGGGCATAAGCAGGTTGTGGATAATCCAAACTCCACCACCAAAGTTACATAGTTCCAATGAATGAATGCCAGTACATAATGACCTAGAACATGTGCTTGGTTCAGTTGGTGAACTCACAACAATTCAGTGTAATTATTGCCAAGATGAAGTGTGGTGTTAGCATGTCCCATAAAGGTAGATCATAGTAGTAAAGGTTATGCAAAAGAATGTAAAAGAATTGCATTCTGTGCGTTTGAGATAAAGTGGAGATATTTACAAAGAAGGGAGTGGTGGAGGGGGGAGGCATTAGACGAGTTCGCACATGAGCAATTAGTATTCTAGTTCCTGATGGTTCTAAACAGAGCGGCCAGAGCAAATCCCCACGGCGGAGGTGTCAGACGGAAAATGACGAAAATCTGCTCCTTGACAGGGAGTCATTTATATTTTAGCTTCGTTCCATTATCTTAACGAATCCATCATCAGCCAATGCAATATTAACAGCAGAAAATCAACTCATTAGATCCAGGGGGATTTAATCAAGATTGCAATCATGTATGCCGTTCCTGGAGAGACTTGGCTTCTTCATTTTTTTTTTCTTTTTAGTCCTTTCCACGTAATTGCCGCATCTCAGATCTTAATAAATTATTCTGGATCTTGAGATTGATGCGTTTTTTTCCCCTTCGCCTCTCGTCTCCCACTCCATGCACTCACTGTCTCCAACTATAATATTTACCATAAACATTATTATGTCATGGGCACACAGTTTAAAATGGCCTTTAGCTAACTCTCACAAGTAATTGCCGTCTCCATTTTGCCCTCTCCATTCCTTTACTAATTGCAGTGATATTGCTCTGCACTTCCCTCCTAAATGAATGAAAAGGAGGGACTCTTTTGGCAAGAGCGGCAATGTGATGCTAGAATTTTTTAACCTTCACCGAAAAATGGTTAGCTATGGATCAAACGCATTTCACTTTTGATATGTAAAACTTTATATGAAACCCCAGCATTGCAGAGAAAATAGAAGGAGCTCAGATGTCAGGTATAGAGGATATTTTTGTCCCATTTCTCAGAAAAATGCTCGGCCGGAAAAGAGCGGCAGTGAGACAGATAGATAACTGTCACAGAGCGGCATTGGAGTCGGCAGTTTATCACCACAGTACAAACACTTTGCCCTCACTGATAAAAAGACAAAAATATTACACTGTAGTTTACTCACAAAATGGTTATAAAAGTCGGCTTTATGGCACTGTCTTATCATACTATCAAAAAGTTTCATGAATCTCAATCAGAAACATGAATTGTGATCAGAAATCACGAATTGTGCAAAAACTATCAAACGAAAGGTCAAATATAGTATTCAGGCTTTGAAATTTCTTAATATAAAAAATCTTGATATAATTAATTTTGTTTAATTTATATGTACAATATATGTGCTTTTTTTATTTGGTTTATAAACTAATCTGCACAAAGCTCTAACTACCAAGATTCATGATTAAAAATTGCAGTAATTTTCCTTTATATGTACCATGTCTTGATTTGCAAACAATAGTAGTAGTAGCAGCAGTAGTAGCAGCAGTAGTAGTAGTAGCAGTAGCAGTATGGTATACTTTTTATATAAATTAGTTAGTTTGTTTTTACTTAATCATAAAATTAATTTCTAGATTATTTCACACTAACTAGATTATCTGACTACTGTGTATGATCTCTCTCCCTCCCTCTATCTCTTTCTCTCTCCCTCCCTCACTCTATTCTCTAACTTTACCTCTCTCTCTTCCCTCTCTCCTTCACACTCTCTCTTCTCTCTCTCTCTCCCTCTATCTCTTTCTCTCTCCCTCCCTCACTCTATTCTCTAACTTTACCTCTCTCTCCCCTCTCTCCTTCACACTCTCTTCTCTCTCTCTCTCTCCCTCTATCTCTTTCTCTCTCCCTCCCTCACTCTATTCTCTAACTTTACCTCTCTCTTCCCTCTCTCCTTCACACTGTCTTCTCTCTCTCCCTCCCTCTATCTCTTTCTCTCTCCCTCCCTCACTCTATTCTCTAACTTTACCTCTCTCTCCCCTCTCTCCTTCACACTCTCTTCTCTCTCTCTCCCTCCCTCTATCTCTTTCTCTCTCCCTCCTCACTCTATTCTCTAACTTTACCTCTCTCTCCCCTCTCTCCTTCACACTCTCTTCTCTCTCTCTCTCTCTCTCTATCTCTCTCCCTCCCTCACTCTATTCTCTAACTTTACCTCTCTCTTCCCTCTCTCCTTCACACTGTCTTCTCTCTCTCCCTCCCTCTATCTCTTTCTCTCTCCCTCCCTCACTCTATTCTCTAACTTTACCTCTCTCTCCCCTCTCTCCTTCACACTCTCTTCTCTCTCCCTCCCTCACTCTATTCTCTAACTTTACCTCTCTCTCCCCTCTCTCCTTCACACTCTCTTCTCTCTCTCTCTCTCCCTCCCTCTATCTCTTTCTCTCTCCCTCCCTCACTCTATTCTCTAACTTTACCTCTCTCTCTCCCCTCTCTCCTTCACACTCTCTTCTCTCTCTCTCTCTCTCTCTCTCTCCCTCTATCTCTTTCTCTCTCCCTCCCTCACTCTATTCTCTAACTTTACCTCTCTCTTCCCTCTCTCTTCTCTCTCTCCCTCCCCTGTGTGCCGCTCAGTGTGTCTGCCCCCACTCTCCCCCTTTCGCAGACAGGATTACCTCCAACAAGCACAACACCGGCGTCCAAAATGGTAGAAACTGTCAGAGAGACCTTTTATCCTCCGCTGGAACAAAGCTTTTTGTACCAGAACTAACCTGACCCTAGCTGTCACTTTACCTCTCTGTCTGTTCGGCCAAATTAACCCTGATGCCCGCCCCCTCCTGTCCTCTCCGTGTGTGCACGTTCAGGGGTGTGTGGCTAAACCTCCAAATGCTGTGTTAATCCCTGTTTCCCTGAGATGGCCAATAGTAAATCTCACAGTAAACCAATCTCAGAGGTTTTTATCTTGATTTATTAGATTACTGGGCACTGAGTCTATCCATGCCACATACTCTAATCCTAATCGGAGTAGACAAGCATTAGCCTACTTCAACAGCAGCAGTGGCCAACTTTTCCTGACAGGAGAATACAAGCTTTTGTGTAGAGCTCATATAAAACTGAATAGGAAGCTACAATTTTGTCTTTTTAGGTGTCGATAGCAGTATGAAATGTACTAAGAAGACAATGTAAGAAAGTAGATAAGGTTAAAGGCGCAATGTGTAACTTTTTGGTCACCTTCTTGTTTCTATGGATTGCTCAGTTTATAACGTTTCACATTCTGATATTAAAGAAATCTACCTTATGGGTGGTTTTATTACTCAAAAATACCTAGAAAAAAGAAAAAGTGACCAAGGTTGCCTCTCCAGAGATCTGACCTGTAACTTGGCCTGGTTTGGTCTCTATGATGATAGAAAGGTTTGATGCCATACTGTAAAACCTTTCAGCCAAAACAATAACATCTACGTGAAAAAACTAGGTGGCGGACCCTCCACCATAAAAAGTTACACAAAGCACCTTTAAATAAAATAAGATTACATATGCAAGGAGTTGTGTCTTGCCCACGACCACAATGGCACTAGACAGTCGTGGAGATCAAACTTTTTGGTTATCGGACAGTCGTGTTCCTGTGAGTCTATTACTGCCCCATAATGTCTTTTGAATGTTGTTATTTTGATGTATTATAATTATCAGATTGAAATATTGCCAGCAGGTCACAATGTTCAATTAGTCGTAGCAAATTGTCTGCCTCCTAATGCGTAGTCATTTGCATATTGATGTGGAAAATACTGAGCTATACTCTCATTTATCCAGGCTTGGAACTAGCATTATAACTACATTGGTTTATGACTCCTTGTAGCTGTATGTTAGTTGTTTAAAGGGCTTATATTTCCCCTTCAGTTTCTGATCTATGTTAGAATGTTGTTTCCTCATCAGAAACATACCTGGACTTGTGTTATGTTACATCCAAATATGTTTAACACACAAATCCTGCATGTTTAGAGTTCCTTGAAATAGAAAACATTGTTCCACCTTGACCTGACATCATGTGTTAATAAGTGCTCCACTGTGTTTTTAACTACATACACCTTCACTAGAATCATTTGGATAATTTTAGCCCTGGGATTTCCCATCTCTAGTAAATAAAAGGCTTTTAACTTGAAAACAGCTTAAAAACATCACAAGGTGGAACAGAGTATTTTGAGCTTTGGAGATATAGCCAGAGTAATAACAGGATTACTCAATAGGAGGAATTACTCAAACGTGTGAATTAAACTAAACACAATTCCAGGTATGTTTTGACAAACATTCTAACACAAATTTCTAAAGCTTACAAGACCTTAGGACCTAAAAGAAAAACATGATAATTTTTGCATGGGTTTCTTCTTGTATTATCTTTTCCCAAGAGCCGTAGCCTTGATAATGCTTTTTATCCGTTTGCCTGTTTTCAGCGCTTCCATTAGGAGAATGAGTGTGTAATTAAATACATAAATCCTGACAGTGCAAACCCTCCAAAGGCCCAAATCAGTGAACCCCGTCCGTTTGGCTTCTCTTTTCCCCAGCACAATGAAGTTACTCAGCCAAGCCCAATCATTTGTATTTTCTGCAGATTTTTAACAGTGAGCAAAGCAAACACGAAAGTCCCATTGAAAACAACTGCAAGAATTAATTTTACATCTGAGTGGATTCAAGGCAGTGTTGTCAAATTATAAGCAACAGGGCTATGTTACTAATTTCCCCTGGTCCGTGCATTGTTAAAAAAGTAATAAATCACTTTTCATGTGTGATAATAAATTGCATATAATTAGTGAGGTCTCTCCACACTGTTTGGCTACTGTGGGTAAACAGAGGAACTGAACTGGACAGATCTTTGACTAACCTTGGAGCTAAATGAGGAGACAGTCCCCAAGCACGTTGTAATTGTTGACCTAATACTGATTCCAGCCATGTTCTAATAAAATAAAAGCAGAGGAGTAAAACATAACATTTCATATTAGGAATTACTGATCCCAGTGCGCTGACCCAAATCCTAAAATGTGTCATTTAAATAAATAAATGTAGACCTGTACGCTAGGCTGTAAGATTTTCCCCCATACATTTAACTATAACTTGAAAACCCATCAAAGTGAATTTACACTAGGAACAGCCTATAAGCTCATGCAGTCCCAGTGGTCTGTGTTGTATAGAACCAGTCCTGGTTCTGGCTCCTGTCACTTCTGTCACTACTGTCACTCCTGTAGCGGAGCCCCGTGGTTCTGGACGGGCTCCATGTGACACATGAGGCTGAGCTTTAAGACGTGTGGGCTCTGCACTAATGCTGCTGGCAGCTGTTGGTCTGCCCAAACTGCAGCAGCATGGATATCCTGAAATACTATTGAAAACCACTAAACCTCCTGTGCTCATGTAAAGCTATACAGCCGCTCGGCGCCAGCACAATCACTGATCAATCTGGGAAAGTTAAAAATGGAGTCTGGTTTGTGACTAAATCTGAGGCTTTTTATCTGAAGGTCAGGCTGTGATCCAGCAGATATGACGCCAGATACTGGGACATGAGAGCAGTGTAAACCTGCTTGTATATGTCTGTGCACTACAGTAGCACCCTTAAAAGCACTCTTGCCCTGGTCACTCCTGCCCTGCCTCCTCCTGCCCCCTATGCTCCTGCCCTGGGGCCTGACATGGAGCTGAGAGCACAGTGACAGTGCTGTGACAGTGGTGTCTGCTGCCTGTACGTGTGTGTCGACCCAACACCAGACACCCGCTACACTGCCCCTGGACATGTTTATGTGTGCCTCACCACATCGCCTTCATCTAAGCCAAAGTGGAAGTCCAGCCATCACAATATGCAGTTCTGCACCTGGTATAACCGATATATGTACTACATACTCTTCAGTGCACAAAGAAAAGCCCATTGATTCATCTTTTTTTATTTAACCATGTAAAATGTTTGAGAACTACTTCACTTTACAAACATGACCTGGAGACGGTCTAAGGATTCAAGTGGTTCATAATGACACAGTCTGTGTCCACCCTAAGTTCATATACTGTAAATGATTGGGCTTGCACCAAAAGTGTGGTACAGAGAGAGCATCTGCTGTGAAGCCTCAGTGGAGACAAAAAAGGAGAAAAAAGGAAGGAATCACTAAACATTTGATATGATTGCAGATGAGTTTTTCCAATATTATTTCATGAAAGGAAAGACATTTCGTATTTTTATACCAATCAAGTATGTAGCAATCTTCTATCTATCAAAGTGAGAAGGAACTCAAGGCTGTGTGCTGTGAGTAATAAAAGCAGATGTCAGAACAGGCAGGTTCACTGTAATGTCAGAGGGAACAAGCTCTTAGCGCTGTGCAGGCGCTCTGAGAGGCCAGGCCTGTGATCCATGCCTTTTGTCCGCCAAATAAAAGTGAGCAATGGATTTGCTCTGCACCAGCGTTCTGTCCTTAGACCTCAGTGTCACCTGGAGTACTTTACAAGGAATATTCATTTCCTTAGGAAGGCCTCGTCAGCCTTGTGACCCAATCCATATCCATTGTGTCCTGTCTGCCCTCCCAGCTCCTGCTCCTGTTTTCTGGAAGTGGCAGATATTTCACCTGCCTATCAGTTTCCCTTTAAACGTGCTGGGATGGGCAGGAAAGGCGCCCATATAGGGTCACTGACTGTCCTCTACTTGGCCTCCCCCATTGAGTCTGCTGTCACTCAGATTACAGAGGTCACCGGAACTGAGGCTTCACACAAACCATCTACTTCAACACTCTGAATATAATGAGTGAGAACTTTTACAACTTAACTTAAACATTTAACAAATAGCCAAAATGCATTAGAAAAAATGAGGGGTGATGACAACTTCCCAACCAGTTTGACTCAAAAATGAGCATCACAAATTCAAATCACTTTAGGACACACAATTTTTTGAAAGATCTCCAGGACGGCTTCTTTCTGCTTGTAGCCTCGACCTATTCCCTAAAAGGAAGTTAATAAAAAGAAGGATGAATGAACGATTGTACTCATGTATCCCCTTTTGAAATATTTAGTTCTGACATAATGACAAAATTTTGGTAATTTTCTGTCACAATAAATCCAGTGATATGAATCAGTAGCTCATTCAATACACAACAAACATGCTACATTAAACTGCTGTTTTGTATGCAGACTACAGCATTGTCCAGTTTAAACCAAATGTGAATTAGCTCATTTTTAATGGAGAAAAATGTGCAGCAGAGCCCGAAACAGCTGCCCCCATGTGAGCTCGGTTAGGAGGAGGTTAAACGGAGTCAATGGAGGCTAAAGAGCCAGCAGGTCTACTGATGACAGAAAGAGTGGCCCCACTTCTGGAAACCACATCAAACGCACTGTGGAGCTCTGCCAAGACCAACACGCTGCACACACCAACTGTTGTAGAAGAAACAGAGGGACGGAGGAGGGAAGGAGGGGGAGGGAGAGGAGAGAGGGACAAAGGAGGGAGAGGAGGAAAAAGAGAGAGAAGGGAAAGAGCAAAGGGCGGAAGAGAAGGAGAGATAGAAGGAGCAGGGCAAATCAAGGGAGGGAGGAGAGAAGGAAAGAGAGAGAGGGGGGAGAAAGAAAGAGGAGGAAAGAGAGAGTGAAAGAGAGGAGGAGAGAGCGTGCAAGAGAGAGAAGGGGAGCAGGAGGGGAAGAAGAGCAAATGTGAGACTTTCTGTGATAAAATAGGGCTGTGTGGAAATAAGGGGAGAGCATAATCACAAAAGTATACAAACTTGTGTTAACATGTAGACTGAAGAAAATAAAGGAAAATCTGTATTGTGCTGCATACCAAAATACTTAGACGAACAAAAATATGAGGAATATGTTCAATGAATATGAACTTTAATTGTATTTATATCAACATATTGCATGTTATGATAATGGGATTGCTGATGAATTCACATGAATACTATTACAATTAGATCATCTTTTATGTATCTGTTGTTGAACTCACTTTGAACAAGAAAAAATCTGTTTTGGTTCCTCATACACATGCGAAGTTTAGCATTAGGCCAAACTAATGACCCAAGAAACACAGTAATATGTAATAATACAGCAGCATAACAAATCTGTTCGTTCTCTGGACGTGTTTTCCCACAGTGCGCCTGCCTCAGCCTGTGCCCCATTCTCAGGCCTATCAGCACACAGCCACTTGTTCAGAAGAGCACCTGACTAATACCCACTATAATGTCACATCTATTTTTGTATCCTGCTAATCTGCCCCTCTGCTCCAATCTTTTCCACTTTCTTGCAAATTTATCACTAGCCTGAAAGCCCGGTGCCAAATCCTAAGAGCCTCACCCTTTTAAATTAAATCGAGGCATTTGTGATAAAGCCACTAAATTCCTTATCTCACTGGGCTGAAGAGTGTTTCAAGGCAAAGTGTCACTTTTCCTAAACTGGAGCTGTGGTGACGCCATGGCCCTCCTCCCTATCTGCTGGACTGCACATGTACTGCACATGCTCCACTCCCTGTCAGTTTTCTTGTCCTTTTCAAGGGCACAATCAGGTTCAAAATAGAACAAAAACAACAAAGGCATGCGGTAGGCCGAACTCAAACAAACTCAATACATTACAACCAGAGGGGCACTCAAAATAAGTACTAGTACAGCTCTTTTAAGTACTCAGATGAAAGTACTCCACAAACTCAACAATCAAGTTTGTATTTGATTAAAAAACATAAATATAAAAAGGGCATTGTGTATTTTTTTCTGGTGTAAACTACAAAAATTAGTGCTTTGCCTAAAAAGTTTCACAGTATGGCACACTAAAATGTATCTATCTACACACAGACAAACAAGCAAGCCCACTCACAGGAAGAACACATGTTTTTAAGGTATTTTCTAGCACTAAAAAATGATTTGCGTAAATATAAGATCGATACGTTTAGTGTGCAAGGCATAGCAATTGCATAACCATGGCAAAAAGCAGATGACGGACCACACCACCAGCAAAGTTTAAAGCTCTATTAAGAAAAAAGAATACTGCATAATTAGTTAGTGAAATGGGTTT
Source organism: Odontamblyopus lacepedii (assembly GCA_034769755.1). Lineage (NCBI taxonomy): Eukaryota > Metazoa > Chordata > Actinopteri > Gobiiformes > Gobiidae > Odontamblyopus > Odontamblyopus lacepedii. Next base: position 27,813,088 of record CM068345.1, on the reverse strand, counting down.
TAAATTCCATATGACATAATTGAAAAAAAAAAAAAATCTACCACAGAACCTAAAAAAATAGCAATAAAAATAAAGACCCTACGTACCCAGCAGTTGAGTCCCCCTATTATAATGGATTTACAATGATGTACCTTGACAATGATATGAGCAGGCAGTTATTCTATACCATTATAACCTCATATATGGCACGCTAGTGAGAAAACTCCAATACAGTGCTCCAGCTCAATTACACAGGGAGTTATTCAGTTCTGGTGACAGGTGATGCACCCTGTGGCCATGACATATACAGTTAGATCTCACACACTATAAATGGCACCTGCAGTATTGTACACGCTGCATAGTACACATGTAACACTGAGCCTTTTCTAAGATATCTCAAAGTAAAGCCTGTAGCCAAAAACAAGATCTGAGGTTATGTTGTCCTGCTCCTGGACACAGAGGAGCGCATTCTGACAGTAAATGTGTGAACTTCCCCCTCATTTTGGATTCATCTCCTTACAAGGCAGTGGCAGTGAAAAGCATGAGATTTAGGCGAAATAATGATGCAAAATTCTTGTATGTTCAATGATTTTAGCAAACATAAGCGCACACAAATGGGAAATACTTCAATTGAGAATATGCCTAACTGATTAGGTTCCACTGCCAACAGGGGGAGTAGTGAGCAAAGTACATTTTAGAAACTTATGGTCACAAATGAGGAATTGAAAATATATTTGAAAGCATTTTTGTATTAGCTGTGTGTGGCGTAAACCAATCCAAGCCTTATTTAACGGTACATTTTTGGTTGGGGGTCTGTCATCTGCTTGTTTCTATGGAGATGCCATTGCTCTGCCTGGAATGTTCCACAATATGACATTAAACAGCTCTACCTTACATTTATTCAATTACAGGCGGTTTAATAGCTATAGAAAAACAGGCATTCTGACTGACCGGGGTTGCTGCTCCACAGATCTGTAACTTGGTCTAGTTTGGTTTCCATGAAGATAGAAAGGTTTAATACCATACTGTGAAACATTTCAAACAAAGCAATGACAGATCCATGGAGAAAAGCACCAGAAAAATAACAAAATGCAGCTTTGAGTATTTACTAAGCCTGATCATTCTTAACAAACTATTTGTTCATTATGAGTGAACTTTTTCTTCATTTTATTAAGGCTAAAAAAATCTTGTTATTGTGAAGTGCAACTGATAAACGTAATGCATCATATAAAACAGGTTTGACGGCCAAAACGAACAACAAAACAAGTTAGAGATCTCAGCCAATATAGTGTGTCACTTTGTACTGTGTTTTCATGTAATGTCCAGTTATTATGCAGAAATGTAAGTGATTGTCTTTGTGTTGCTAGTGCAATTGTAAACAAAGTGTCATAATATAGAAGAAGTCCACCCTTTCATAAAGCCGTGTGATTACATATGTTTTTCCACTTGTTTTTCACACATATCAGGCCACACGTCTTTGGCCTTTTCTTCTGCCTCTAATCTGTTTTTGATATGGTGAGATGTGACTTCCTTACCCCCCCACCGGCCCCATTGTTTTCCTGCTTTTTAAGAATGAGGTTAAAACAAACTGTTCCTATGCAGAAGGTCAAATAACATTGTTTTTGAAGCGCTGAAAATGAGCTCAAAGGTAACCGAATTGGCCCAAGCGCTGTTCCTGTTCCAAAGGCCGGTCTCTTGTAAACATCTATAATTACAAAGTGGAAATCTCAACTTCCTTTGCAACTTCCTACTTAATCCGAGTCTCTAGTGTTTATTTATCAGTTTTCATATTTGTACGCTGAAGGACTTCTTGATTATTTCGACAAGACACAAGAGTATATCCTGAGTCGTCGCAGTGAATTCTCTGATGCAGGGAACCGGGCAGGCAGCTTGCTTAATGCTTGACCCTTGACCTCTCCTGGGTAATAATGCCTCCGTATCTATCCTCACACACGTAGCGGAAAAGAGCAATCACATATTCAGATGCCTGCGAGGATTCACCCAGTGCAGGGAAACGCTGATGAATATACCAAAGAATGTTAAAAGTTTGGAGGTAAACTTATTTATTTAAGACAGAATTATGTTTTAACTACATGACAAAGTGGGATTGGAGAGATACCATGAATGAACCTAATGAGAAATGGCGTCATCAGCTTATCATTTCATAAACCTGTAACAAAATATTTATCTGAATAATGTACAGTGTTTTTTTTTTTTTTTAAACTAGATGTCCTGATCTCATGTTTTACGTTAATTAGGCTGGATTTGGTGTTTAAAAGCTCACAATGACAAAAGATGAGATTTCCTATCAATATGTTCCTTGAACCTGTAAAAAGATGCATTTGATCTAATATTTGCCGTTTCTAAGAAAGTCTAAAGATCTTTGTCCCAAGTTGTGTTCGTGAACTTTTATTCAACAGAAGTGAATTCAAGGCAGGACTATTCCATCTATAAAACATACCACTTTAACTCCACTCCAAGTTAAAATGGAATCATTGTACATTGTATATCCAGTATATTTTTAATTTAGGAGATAAAATTGCCTTTGATAGCCTTTGCATACCACTAGAGGGAGTAGAGAGTTCCTGCAGTACATAGTCACTTGAAATATGTGAGTCATGTGAGGTTCAAGCTACCATCCATAAGTTTATTTGATTTTTTCTCACCAGTAGATGTCAGATGTGAAACCTGTCTGCTCTGGCCTTTGTTCAGGCTCACCTGTAGCAGAGTCCTGCATGGGTCTGATTTTGACAAACCAAACCCACCTGTCCCTGTCATATCTCAATCCGCACCTGACCTGTTTTACGACAGAATTTAAATAAAATTCCGCACCCGATCTGACCCGCTATAAATACAAACCAACACCCGAACTGCACCCGAGCCATAACTTTGTACTCTGCACTCACTAATTTTTGTTTTAGCTCCTCGCGAGTCACTCTGAGCTGCAGGACACCGCGTTCGAGGATTGAAAATGAAAGTGGCAGAGATTTGTGGGAATGCGCACGTGCAGGCAAAAACATATGGATTTTACATTAATCATCTTGTAAAAACAATGGCACGTTTGCATTTCACTAAAATACAGCCCTGTTTTTGTTCGCACATGATGTTTTGTAAACCATAGATTAGACCCGCGCTCTCCTGCGTCTGACCCCAACCCAAACCCGCGCCCAACACAACAACATTTTTCACCCATTTCATTAAAATTTGCGGGTCACCCATTGGGAATCTGCGGGTACCCGAACCCGTGCAGAACTCTAACCTGCGAGTCTCTGGTTTTCTTCTGTCAGATCAAAGCTGACACACTAATAGACAGAATTAATGAAGAAAGCATCTAGTGGTGTTATGTGAGAATACACCATGGCCTAAACCAATGTGGACCAAGGTGACCTATTTTTTCATCTGCTTTTACTAATTACTGGAATATTATAGAAAAGTTTGGAGACGTATTTTTCACCACAGTGTTCCTCTCAAAACAAAACATCACAACTCTTCACTTAACACTATACTGACTATTGTTTACATAGCGCTCTGTTATATCCTTTGTGGCCTGTTTTATTTTCCCACTTTTCTGACCAATTCTTCCTCAGCTGTTCATGCCTTTAGTCATACCCAGTTCACACAGTTCACAAAATCCACCGCAACGTCATGAAAGCGACAACTGCAGTCGAGAAGTGCTTGCAAAAAGAAAAGACCTCCTCAGAATAGATAAATAAAATGTCTGTTATCCAGCTGCCTTCTCTAAATCACTCCCAACCCCTTCGACAAGTGGTCACAAGCCGAGGCAGAGCTGGATTTTCTCAACAGCACAACCACAAAAGAGGATTTTTTAGGATTCCTGTGTGGATTGCTCAAGTTTAACAAGTAAAAACTGGGCTGAAAATGTATCACTGAAACATAATTATAGTATGTTCCAGTATCATCCTTCCTGTTGGTGTATGTTTCTGAATACATTCCTTTGTGCACAAAAACAGCATGTAGAGAGGAAGTGGGAGGTTGACAAGGCTTCATTTTCACTCTGTACTTTATGACCAAAAGTGACATGTTTTATTGACTTTAAGTTTTAACTAATTCTCAAATGTTAATAAGCCTGATGATATTAGCAGTATTGGATAAGTTTAAGGTACATGCTGGAGCAACCTGTCTCGAGCAGAATAAACTACTAATGAAAACAAAGTGTGCAGTAAAATTAACACTTCAGATTGTTTCAGCACTGCTAATTTCTTGATTCCATCTAGTGGTGAGGAGAGACAGTGCACTTCGGTAAGTTATAGGATGACTTCAAATCCAGTTTTTTTGTCATACTATATTGTAGATAGTTCCCTGACTGTGCAGATGCTTGTTGGTGGTCGACGAGGCAAAGGGCATAGAATATAAGAACATATAATTGTGTTTCCATAATTCACATGTCCATCACAGTGGGAGGTTCCATGTTGACGGAAGCCAGCACCAACGGGGAGCTTTAAGCACTGTAAAAAATCAGCCTTGTTTTTCTTTTTCATGTTTTGTCGAGTGAGACCAAATCCCACAACTCCGCGGCCTGCCAAAGTGATTAAGTTTTTACTGTGTTGGCACCAGGGCCTGAGTCTGAGCACAGCAGCCCCAAACACTTCATCTCTGAAGGCTTGAACATACACGAGAGGCCGCACTGAAAAACTACGCACACAGTCGTAGTAGAATTACCAAACATGTGCCGCCGCAAGCCTGACAGACTTAAGCAGCTGCTAATTTCATAGCTTTTTATTCCACAGACCCACAATCACATTTGGTGTAATGGGGTTTCTAAGAATGGCTCTACTGGTACAGTGCACAGTGCCTAAGTTTTTAAAACTTCTTTAAAGGCTGACTTTACTGAACAGGCTCTTTGCTAGTCACAACTCACGTAACAAGACTGTGACAAAACTTGTTTGCAACTTGAATAAAAGGAAGAAATAAACACTATTCAAAAATGTAACATGCAGTACTACAAATAAAGGGGAAGTGCTGGTATAAATTTGCCCATTTTATGCTTTACATAAAGTGTATAATGGTTGCAGAAAATATAACAACTGGCTTTGTCACATTACGCATAACAAATTGCAATAAGTTGGTTTTGTAAAAAATGTAAAAATAAACAAATAAATAAATAAAACTGCATTTAATAAATTATAAAATGTGCTCAACACTCTTAAGTAAATGAGAGGTTTTCCCTTCCCATTCACCATGACAGCTCTAACTGCCAATCACGTACCACTACACAAACCTGCTTCTTAGAGTTAGAGTACATTACAGATGCAACACAGTACTCTTTCTTAACATCTTTGCAATATATTTGCTTAAGCTAAAGTTTGTGCACATTCATGTCCATAAAAAACATAGCCTCAATCCCACCTCACCTCCTCTAAACCAAACAACATGAGTAATGAAACAAATCTCCTAAAGTGATCACGTGCCACGCAACACCCAATGTGCCTACAGTGGTCCAAACATTAGAATAAGCATTTAGAACAGAGAAGTGTTCAAACTCACCAAGGCAATAAATCCTCTGACGTGAGTCGGCCCGCTGGTCTCTGGACCCCTAACAATCAGGCTGCAGATAAATGCTATTTTGTGCTGACTACATTGTTCTTCCTACTTCTATTCTGCTAATCTAATGTGTGCAACATGCTCTTGGTCACCTTGACTTTGGTTGCCATAGAGCTCTACACAAACACATCCCCACCCAGAAATACACCAAATAAGGCATGGGGAAAAATCTCATAATCAGAAAGAGAGGGAGAGGCTGATATAGATGTGGTAAATATATTGTTAAGCAGGTCCAAGCTATTGCGTTGTGTATATATGTGTGCGGCGATTGCGAGGAGGTGACACAATGGCACTGTGGCGGCTAATTAGTATACGACGATAATTGTCCTAAGCTGAGTGATTGTTGACTCAAAAGAAAATGATAATTGGTGAGCGAGAAAAAAATAAATGAAGTTCTTGAGGAATATGGAGGTCTTTGAGGACAGGCGTGTTTGTTGGCGAGATGACCTCCAAGAAACACAGGAAGCGAACGGCGTTGTCTTTGCCGTCTCGCCGTCCGACCCCGGCAGATGTTGAGTTGTGAAAGGGTTCAAAAGAATTCAACTTGGGGGCACCGCTATTAGCATAATCCGCCAGATATATTCCCCTGCAACCTAATCAAATTATTCACAAGTCTGGCCCCTTACTAACTACGAAGCGCCTTTTCCATTACCAACCCTTAATCGCGCTACACCAATGTCACTCGTCCCTTCAGAATAAACAAAGCTTGCGTCTGACGTTACGAAGATTTCTAACCCTTTGTCCACTAGTTGCATTTGGGATTTTTATTTCATTTCTAAGAACTTAACATAAAGGAGTTTGTTTATCAGTGGAAGTGCACAATCTTAAAACAATAGCACATTGTTTTTGCCGGGTGACTTGAAGGGAAGTGGTTTGTAAGAGCAATTAGCAAAGAGAGGGCTGAGAATAAAGTTAGGAGAGACAAGTGCACATGACGCCAGGGAATTTGGATAAGCATAGGGTTGGATCCCTCAGGGTCTAATCCCAAAAGAAGATCAACACGAGTGCTGATACAAATAATGTGGAATATGGAGGAACAGATTTGAATTCTGGAAAGTTACGCTTTACTGATTCAATGTTCAAATGATGTTCAAATGGTAAGAAATGTATTTTAGTAATAATTTAATATTTCAGGTCAAAAAAGAGAAGATTTTGAAGAAAACACTTTGAATAAACGCACAAATACAGATGCAAGATCTAGTTAGAATCACTAATACGTACAGATTTTTTACATGTCGCCTATGTTCTATGTATAATTTACTATACAATGACTAGAGATTAAAAAAAGGATATTCTTGATGAAAATATGATACATTTTTTACTACTTTTTGCTACTTCTACTTTTGCTACTTATTTAGATCTATATTTTTGCTATATTGTGATGTGTGAGCTACTGTGTCCAAATAATTTCCCTTGTGGATCAATAAAGTTTAAGTCTAAGTCAACCAATGCAATCCTGTCAAATAAAATATACATACTGAAAGGAAAAATAGATATATTATTGATTAAAAAAATATGGTAAACCGCTAAATTAAAAACACGTAAATGCCTATATTAGGACTAGAATACTGATAAATCAATTAAAAGTGTGTTTGACTTGGGACTGGTCAAAAGAGTAGAAAGAAACGTGAATATATATGTCCACAAAAAGCAAAAGTCTGTTAATATGACTATAAGAAATCACATCTTAATTAACACTGAAAATGTCACAATTCTGAATATCCGCTAATGCTAATAAAAAGATCTTCCACTAATTATGTCTTTTCCTTTCAGCGCATTGGTCTGAGCTTTATGTGTGCGTGAAGAGACATCATCCCATTGTTAATCAGCCTGTTGTGTCTTTGTGTTCATCTCACTGGGGGCTAAAGGGTTAATGCAGCCGCCAAAGTTTACCTCCCATACGCCGTCCGCTCTCGATGACTTCTTCTCCCCGCACTGAAATAAACTATTTTATGTCTCCAAATATGCAGATCATTTTGCTTAATGAAAGATGCTTGACGTCTCAGATCCAATTAATATGCAAATGCGAGTGAGGATTTATTTGTGACATTCTGTATGGGTGAGAGAAAACAAAAAGGCTTCTTAACTGTAACACTAATTGCTGCGACTGATTGTCACGTATCATCATTCACAGGGAATTGTCCAAATACCAGAATTCAGATAAAAATGGGAAACGGAGTGAGATCCATTTATTTGGGGTTCATTCATTAGTTTGTTTTCCTGTGCAACTGCTGTTGTTTCAAGATTATTAGAAAGTGACAAAACAAATATTCAATAGGCTTTTTTTGTAAACAACATGTATGCAAGCATGTAGTACTTGAAATATTGAAAGTACATGATTATATACTGAATAGCTATTTGGTTACTTGTAATTTAATATGTTTAGAGCCCAAAAGTGCTGAATTCTGCAACAAAATGCATTGTGGTTGAAGGAAAAAAAACACATTATTATCAAATCAAATCAAATAAGATGCTTTTAGCAGAGAGGTGCATTTGTAAATTATGTCAAATACTTTATTAAATCTGTAGTTTGTTGTATAAAATTTAAACGTAATTAAAGAATATGTTTTGCAGAACTTTGATTATTAACCGAAGCTAAAGTAAAATAATACTGGTAACTAATATGCTGTCTTAGAACATTGAATAATAAAATAAAAGACATATCATATGGAGCAAATAACTGTAAGGTTGGAAATCAAGACGGATTTCTTCATGGATAAATAGTCTTCAGTCTAAGCCTGTGTTTCAAATGGACTGACTTATCTTGTATACAAGTAATTTTTGTGAGTTTATGGGCAATATTATGAATAGTAAATGAGATTTTATGGCTGTATCTACACTGTTATTTAATTTTGTGTCATTTTATCTTTATTGTATTTTTACTCTTGTTTCATAACTATATATAGCTTGCACCAAAGTTTCTAAATAAAACAAATTTAAAAAATCTTCAAACATTAAGCTCAAACTGTTGCATTTATAGTTCTTTTCAAGTCTTTTCCCCATATATCTATCAGTCTGTCAGCGTCATTCTAGAGAACAAGCATTTCCACTGTAATTGAAGTAATATTATGTTGGAACTAGGGCATGAAAACAAGTTGGCTGGTGCCTATAGCAGTGTTATTTCAGCCTGATTGCTCATTGGGCCTTTTTAAACACTTGTGTGGAAAGCCTGCTTCTGTAGCTATACTTGTAATCCCCACATTAAGTGTCACATATATGGATTTTATTGCTTTCATGTCTCCTATACACCGTATGTACGTGTGGGCCAACTAATGCAATTCATCTTTGGAGTGAAAAACCTTCAATCAGTGATGTATTTATCACTGTAAAAATAAAATCGATACAGCAACTCAACTATTAAAATCCTTTAATGGATGAGGCAATATACTAAGATGTTTGCATCATCTCCTGGCTTTAATGCCCATAAGCACTATCCACAATAACACTGCGATCCAGGGGCTGTAAAGCAGGACGGACGCCATTGTGACATGAGCTTGGTGTGCACTGCATTCAGTACATATACTAAAAGCTAATCAAACTGCACAAATACAGTGTTATGGTTCAATTACAAAACATGTTTTGCCCAAAGTTTATTTCATTTTGGGATTTTACACAAAGAATTTGTATGAAAAAAGCACAATCAATACTTTTTGGTTAAGTAAATAATTAACTTAGTTTTAAAAAGAAATGGTATAAAATTTTCCCCCGCAAACATTCAACACAACGCAATTTAGCACATTTCAATGATACTTAGGTGGAGATTTCTTAGTAGTGGTTTTAACAAAATATGTGTTCGACCCATTTTTTCATGGTCAGTGACCTCTGCAAATATTTTTGGGCCAATATGAAGCTACTTACAATTCATCTGCTCATCTGCAACCTTGTTTTATTACAAACTGTGAAGAGAGCAATGTAGTGACAATTTTGCAGTACCTTCTTTAGACTGTGTGTTCAGATGAATCTTTATGCATATACTTTTCATGTACATTGAGACAGCTGGTTGGACCTCACAAAACATCAGCCCGTTCTGGAGATTTAAAGCTGATAGACAATACACTAGTGCAAATATCAGTCCAAATATATGTAGTTAAAATGTACTTAATACAAATTTATCTGTAGTCATCAGGCACAGACGCTCCCTCTACACAACCCAAGTGTAAAAACAAGTTGATATGTTGGTATTAAAACTTGGCAGGAAGTCATTGCTGTTTTGTTTGAAGGCACACTTAACTTTAATGAAATGAACAATGGGGAAGCTGCTTGGTCTGCAGAAGACACCAGGAACACAGTGCAGTCCCTGTTGGACCACCTTTAGCCATTTTATTTAACATCATCGAACAGTGCCATGATTTAACGCCTCCCCATCGAGAAACACTTCCTGGGTTGTAAAAACTACAATCAGCCTCTCTGGATTAAAAAGCCATATGTCCTTTACCAACAACTCAAAAGGTGCTGACTACCACTGAGCTGGGCAAAATAAAATGATCCACCGACATCTCCTCTAATGCTTTTCGTCTCCTCTTTATAGCTCTTAACCTTGCATCGAAGATTTTATTTTTTTGGACTGGGGTCAAAATGGCGGCACGTTCTGCAGTATCTGTTGTCGTATTTAGTAAACAGGGGGAAGCATGAATTAATAATTAATTCTTGACACAGTGGATGGGCCGTGTTTGTGTGCTCTCATGCAGACAACATGCATCCATAAACAGACACACTGTAGAAGCAGATCTTTCACATGTCGAGTGTCATTAAAAATGTCCGTTCAATCACCCACAAATACGAACAAGAACAAATGAGAACTTAGATATCTTTACAAATCGGTCACAACTTACAATAGACTTGAAATTTATGGAGATTCATAAGTTTGCTTGATAGTTTAATGTCTCCCAACTATAAGTCATTGGTGTTTACAAACCTAATGGCCACAAGATACTTGAAACTGACAAAAATATGATACAAATTTGAGTTGAATTTGATGTTGAATTTGTGAAATTATATTGATAAATATTAAAAGTTCTACGAGTAATATTTTAACATTGATTGCAACAAACAATTAGAGATAGTTACAACTTTAATGTCTCTCCCTTCTCTTCATCATTTATGTTTACAAATCTATTGGTCACAAAATATAAAAAATTGGTAAAAACATGATCAAAATGAATTTGAGACGGGATTTGTCTGTGAAATTATAGTAACGACTACTATTCACAAGTAATTTTGGCATCAATTGCAACAAAAATTGTACTTAGTTACATGTTAATGTCTCTATCCTATAGGTCTAAAAAATATATAAAAATGTGGAAAAAGAAATGGATTGTTATTGGATTGGTGAATGGATTTGTCATAGTAACAGCAGCTACTAAAACTTTCACAAGAAATATTTGGACAATTTCACGAAAGTTTGACCCCTTTTTTTTAATTTCAGTCTAACTACCACACACATACATTTTATTCATCCACAAATTACACACCTATAAAATCTGACATTGCCCAGTATTGGCGGTAAAGACAATTCCTTCCATGACATTAACAGTCATAAACCGTAATATGTCCTGCCTTCTGAAGTCATCCTTTGAAGCCGAGAATAATTCACGTGTCGTTGGATGTTTACCAGCAGTGATCCACGCACCATAAGGCTCACATCTGCCACTTCCCCTTGTCCCCTGCTCCTTTTCCGAAAATCTCTCAGCTAAACCTCTGAATTCCACTAACACTCCACTCTGATCTGGCAACTTCTTTCCTAGACAAACTCTGTTGTGTTTGTGCGTTGTTTGCATGCGGCGCAGGGCCTTTAGATAGCTGTTTGAGGATGTGTAATTGCTCTGCTCCTCTCCTCTCCCCCTCTGCCAGTGGCCCGGGTTGTTTAGCAGTCAATGGCCGAAGCAGATTGTAAACAGATCTCCCATGAATTGCGGCTTTAGCGGTTTTGTGAGTCTCCAAACAAGGTTGTACCGATAAGACCATTCTCCCTCTCTCTCTCTTGACAAAATCAGCGCTCGCTCCTCTGCCTGGGTGTGATTTGAGAGGTGCCCGTCAGCGTGATTGGCAGTATTAATCCCCCACAGGAGCAAATAGGAGGAGAAAACAAACGGTGCCCCTTATAGAAAGCATGGTCCTGTTTAAATCCGACTTTGGGTAAATATTGCACCTATCTAATAGCGTAGTGGTGAGCGTGCAGTGTTGTTTGGAGGTTAACAAGAGGGAAGATGCATAATTGGACAAAGTCAATTTCAAAAAGGAACTCTCTGTGGACTTTGCTTAATGGCATCACCGTGTACTTTAGGAACTGTAGGGGAACTGCAAAATATCAAAATATTGGTATACCAAGATACTTATTTGGTATCACAAGCCTCTGTATAAATAATATACCATGAGTATTTTTGGGTAAATGTTTTTCTAATGCAGTTGACATCACAGTTTGTTATTAAAATAAGTGTATTTTATATATTTAGAAAAATACTTTTGTGATCCTAACTGGAGGCACTGCTCTGTCTGGGGCTTTGTTTGCTCTTAATCTGAGCTTTATGTACATGTAATCTGACCAGAAAGATCTGATTTAGTTAGAACTAAAACAGGTGATCGGATTTTTACTGTTAAACAAGTCCCTCTCACAGAACTTTACAGTTATACGTTTGCTAGCATTATCCAGCAGTTTTTCCATTAGTCACACTTACCTTTTTAGTTGAAACACTAACACATAAACAGGACCATGAACATTTTTATTGATCACAGGCTTCTGAAAATGTGTTTTCACTTTTATTGGCTGTGTTTACTAATGTGTACATTGCATTACCATGGTAACGTTCCGCTATACACATGCATGAGCGTGATGTTACGCCATGTTGGGATATCACTGCATTTACTCCAATAGTGGGGGATACTATGACTCCCAGCCCTACTGTATGTATAAGTATTCATTTCTTGTGAATACATTTCATAGTGACGCTGTATAGATTGTGTTGTTATGTTAAGAGTTTTGATCCTAATATCTCGCAAAGGCAAGTAGTTATGTACTACTTATGTACTAAAAGACAAAAATTATTTATGTCTGCTTGAGGTTGTGATACCAAGACTGTCACACAAATTCAACAGGTTTTTACTCCAGATGCCCTTCCCATGTTACTACATACTGGCAACTGGCATAAAATGTGTATTTCAGCCATGTATAAACCAAAGAGGCACACATTATGATTGAGGTTCTACTACAAACTAAGTATCCCTATTACTATCCCTAGAGCTACTGTTGAGTGTTCATTTCATTTGCTTGTATGCCTCCATCCTGATTAAAACATAAGACAATAGCATCACCCTGGCATTTTAAAAGTCCTCACACATTAAGCACACACTGTAGGTTAGTTTAAAAAAGCAGGTAACCAAAACTGTCATTCATGTTCTATCTGACGTCATGAGGTCCAAAGAAAAAGCTGTGAACTATTTGAATTTCATGGAGAACTCTGCGGGAGCGAAGATAAGGGCCATGACGCAGACTACATAGAGCCTGCAGTCTGAACAGTCATTCGAGGAGCAGAGAAATGCATGAATATATAAAATTACAATTACACAGCAAAATATTGACGCTTTGATACACTCCTCTTTGGCTTGTTTCCAATTTCATAATTACGTTTCAGCCGGAAAACAGGGGCATTGTTAATAAGCGAAAAGGGCTGGTCAGATGAGGCACAGAAATGGCAATGAGGAACTCCTTTGTGCTTAGTAATAATCAGAGAAAAGCAATTTTTTTCTATTTACTGTTCAGTCTCATTTTATATTCCGCACTTGAAAACAGCTCAATAAAATATCCGCTATTTCTGTATTTATTCAAATTAAATTACAGTGGATGGCAAATTATTCAGGCTATAAAAACATCACATTATTTCAAATTTATTTAAATTGTATATTAGGGATGAACAGTTTGGGAAAAATATCCCAACCAGCATAACGAGTGTGATTATAGTTTGATTTGTCTAGGAGCATTTGGGAGAAGACTGAAATATGAACTGCTCAACTAATCCAAGAATCCCATGCATTTCAGAACTTGTTTGTAGAAGTCTATACTAGAGATCTCCCAGTATGGGTTTTTTCATGGTCAGTTGTTTAGAATCCAGGTTAACCCATGGCCGATATTTTAGGGCCGATATTTGTGGCCAGTTTTGATGATTTACCCTAAATTCTGTTATTTAAAATCAGTACAAACTCATCAAATATATAACTCATCAAACATATAAGAGAGTCATGTTTAGAGGAGTTATCTTTTCGCACTAAAGTCTTTAAATAGAGCTTTATGTGCATTCTTTACACAGCAGGTCAGTCAAAACAAAAGATCAGCCTGTGTTGGAGATTTAAAGCATGCTAGAAAATGCAAATATCGGCTTGCTATATTGGCCAACCGATATATCGCCTATCACCTCTTAGAAGGTTCTATACATTATTTACACGTAATAAAAAAGAAAAGTTTGCAGGGGAAATGGTGATACTTTCACTGAAATTTTGATTTGCTATCTTGCAGCGCAATTGTTTAAAATGTTGTTATACAGAAAACCAAGTATTGATGGATGCACAATAGCTTTAAGATCTATGTTTCACCTTTAATCTTATAGAGTAGAGAGATTTGTATATTCAACCATTATTCTGCAGTGTGGCATATTAGATCATAATTCCCAATAACATTGCCCTCTCTGCCTGTGTGATGACTTTCTGTCCTCACCGCTCTAAGTAGTGTCCCATCACCACAGCCCTGCGCACAGCTATTGTACATTCTCACATAAAGTAGGACACGATTGTGGTGATCAGGGCGAACACAGCTGGAGCGCCGCTACGAGCTGCTTCATTTTTCTCTCAAATGGTGTAAAAATGGCCCATTACGACGGGGAACAAAGAGGACAGCCCCGTGTGTGAGTGCAGCGGGCCAGCCTCTCTCCCGGCCTGCTCCTTGATTAAATGCATAATCCAGCACTCCCCATCCCCAGTGATTTAGTGTGCCTTTAAATCAGCTTGCGCACACATAAAAACCTCAAATAAAAATCACCAAGAAAAACCATTGCACTCTAACTGTTCTATTAAAATGATACCCGGCCAGGCCTTTCTTCTCAGCAATCCCCTTTATTCCACATGAATGCATAGCTGCCGTTTTTTTTCACAGGTATGCATATAAAATATTTAAAGTTGAAAATGTCACCGTTGAAACATCAAATGCGGGAGTCTTTCATTAATCAGTGAGGATGGAGGCTCGCTTTTAAGGTTATAACCCTTTGAAAGAGCAAAAATTACATTTTTGACCTTGAAGATGAGACAAACTCATAAAGGTAAAATAATTTGCAGTTTAAAGGGGATGGAGATATGGTGAGCTCAGCCCGCAGTGCTCGGGGAAGTCGGGAGGAGACCAAACAAGTCTCATTTTCATATTTACATCCGAGCTGTTCACATTAATTTGCAATCACATCAAGAAAGAAAACGAAACAAAACTCAGAGAAAACATCAAAAGGAGAAACTGTCAAACTTCCAAATCCACCGGGCCTCCCTATCTCCACAAGGACAAGGCAGGCCACTTTTTTCTTGCAGTTTTATTAAATGGTGCATGACATTTTCATTACTCAAGGAAATTAAATTGACTAATTTTCTTACAAGCTCTGTACGTCTGCTATTCTAGGGAGGTGCAGCGTTTCAACACTGCGATTGTTTCCACACCTACACAGAGGAATGCAGCAGCTGAGGATCCACAGCCTCTCAGGACCACAGCGCTTTAATGAGCGAATTTAGGATTTGGACTTTTACTAAATTTGGGGGTTGAGCTAATAAATGTGAACTAATTCTTATTCATTATTTTCACAGCAAAACATAAACACTTTGGGCAATTACTATAAGTGGTTTTGGTTTGTCAGACGGAAAACAAATTATAATAAAATGTCAGATCCAAATACGCCACTATAAACACTTATATTTATACAGCTTAAACACCGCTTATATGGGTTTATTTAGCAGACAATTGTCTAACTCAGCTATTCAAAGCTGAAAAAATGGCATTAAATGATCATCTGTCTTATTTGTTATGCTCTGCTTTTTTCAGCTCTTTTTCAGATCCAGTGCAGATATTGATACTTTGCCTTGCACGAGATGCACAATATCAGGTTCAGGTGACTTTATTTGTACCCGTAGGTAGATTTGTTTTGCAACAATTTTCATGTTTGGCATTAACACACATTAAGACAATACAGACATTGAAACATTCACACTGGCTCAGAGTCACAATCTAATAAAAATATTAGAAATATAAAAACAGAAGTATAACATGCTATGATTTAATCGATCCCAGAATACATCACACAACAAAACTGATTTAAATGTAATGTAACTGTTATTTATCATTAAATTATGACAGAACTGCTTTGTTGTAAAGTTCAAACATTAAGAGAGATTATGGACCAACAATGATGATCCAGTATTTTTTCTGAACCTATATCTGATAAAATACACACCCATACATCAGTGTACACAAACACTGGGCAAAGCGGGTTAAGTGGCTTGTCCAAGGACATACTTCCAACCTGCGGGCCCGGAGTTCTGAGCATTCAGCCAACAATGTTTATGCAGTGAGCGGACGAATGCGCCAACTGAGCCACAGCCGTTCCAATACCAGTATAGGAATTGGTGTATGCTCATTGTTGTTCAACTTTTGACTTAAAATATAGAAAACTAATCTTTAAATAGGTTAACAACTGCTTGATAGTAAGCTTGTGATTATAAGGCCCATCCCAGTCTAAACCAGGCCCCTCCTCTGAGATGGAGAGCCTGATTACCCTCTCCTCTCTAGGGGGCACCACATGGATCACAACATCACTGGAAAATAGACTCCTCTCTCCTCCGGGCCCTATAACAGTGCACAGTTAAAGTGAGAGGAAATACACGCTAAAAGGAGGAGACATCACTGACATGCACTACACTATCCTCGACCAGTGGGTTTTTCAGGTTTCTTTGAGGAGTGTGAACAATTTTGTGTTGAAATTACTGAAGAGACTGAAGCTGTGATAATAGATCATTTGGTGGTTTTCCCTAATAGTGCTGTTACTGTAATACTGTAATGGAAAACTATGGTCAAATTCACAGTTTAATTTGAAATGTGTTTTCCAATTACCCAAATGACGCCTATTTCAAACCCCTCAAACACTTTCTGAGGTAATAATGAAAAAAACAATTCAAACACATTTGAAACTGTTATGAAATCTCTCTTGTCTATCCACCAGAGAAAAGTGTTATGTGTTAGGGCCGGGAATCATAAGGTCCTTCATGATTCGATACAATGCACCATACATGGCTCACAATATTAATATTTCTTTGTTAAATCAATACTTGTGCAAAGTTAATATGAAATGCATCTATTTTAATCATCAAAGCAGTGAATATCTCAAGTCAAGTTTCCTTTGACTAAATACGTAAGAAAATTGTCATCACAAAAAAATAGTTAAGAGCCAAAAAATATGCTTGGCGATATATCGATACAGCAGCCCACAATAACAATACTTATCACCAAATGTAGTAAGATATCAATATTTCAATATTTTTTGCACACAGCTATTATTTATAATACAAACAATGAGAGAATTGTACATTACGCATCAAATACTAATTTAGACCAAACGTGTTTATCAAGTATGTGTATACGTCAGATTGAAATACTGACACTCCCAAACACTTAACCACAAAAAAAAGTAAAATAATAAAAAAAAAAATATGAATGGGGTAGGTTAGCAGCACCCAGAGGCGAATCGCATATTAAATCTTTTCTTCATTATCCTGATAACAGTGGACTGTTAATTATACTGTTTGTGTTGAGTTTTAGTTTCTGTTTTTTCTTTCTTCCAGTAATAGAAGCCTGTCATTAATTTCAATCAATTATAATTATGACTTTTAAATGACATACAGAAAGTGTATGATACATAAAGCGCTGGAAGATTTAATATCTTCAGTATGTATTAGTAACACATTTTAGGTTCTTTGGTTAAAAAGCTGAAATGCCACTAATGCTTTGATGGTGCAGAAGGCCTCTGGGTGACCCCAGCGTTTGTCAACACAAACCATAATTTACGATTTGCCTGAACTCTATTTCAAAGGTTACAGAATTAACTTAAAATTACATACAATGCTGTCATCTTTTGTTGTGGCTGTAAATTAATTGAAAACCTCAGCCATGTGAAATATTTTGTCATAAAGAAGTGGGTGAAAAATACTATCAAATTGACAGAAGTGTGGGCTTTCTCAATGCTTTAGGCTTGGCACATGTCTAAGTGAGTGATGTGAAAAAGAAATTGTGTTTAACTGGGAACATATGGGGCTGAGCTGGCGAGGAAGCTGCTGAAAAAGATGGGGTATAATACAGAAGAAGGGGCACGTGTGGTGGAGGGATCTAAGGACACAGGAAATAGGGAAATCTGACTTACTTAATCAATACTACAACTAAACTAAACTCACAGATGAAAAAAAAAAACATGAAAAAAATTACATAACCATGACAAAATTTTGCTTTACTGAATGGTTTTGAAATGCTCTTGATATATAACAGAACAAGTATAAGAACTGCTATGTGGTAATATTAAAGAAAAATTGTTTAAAAATGTAAATATTGCATTCTATTAGTTTTTGTGTGTGTGTGTGTGTGTGTGTAATTCTGGTATCAAAAGAGCGTGATAAAAACTACAATCAATTTTAGTGTGAATGATTTGTCAAAGGTAAAAAAAGCATTGAATTTGTCATACATGTGGTGCCAAAATTCCACCCTCCTGTGGGCTCACCACCCGCAGAGGGGTTCATAGGGGGGGTCAGGTGCTATGAGTATTGGGCAGCAAGCTGCCCCCGCGACCCAGCCGGATTAAGCGGGAGAAGATGGATGGATGGATGGATGTGGTGCCAAAATGCCAATACACATCGATATAGTACAAGGAATAGCACTAGGCCAATGGTGTTTCAGGCATATTAAGGTTTCAGAATATGGTTAAGTACATTCCCCTTTTACAGTCTGTCCTCCTGCCCCAGAATGCATTGTGATGAGAACACTTTCATTCACAGATAACTGGGCTCCCATCCCTCACAAAAACTTGTCCTAGTAAATAAAGATTGTGTAAACAAAGATGTATCATGTTTATTAATTTCAAATTAACTTGACATAGAAGATATCAAAAACACAATTTAGTCTAAAATTGCCTAAGACAAGAACAAAATGGTGATGACATTTTTGCCCTGATCTCAAAATAAGCACAGAGAGAGGATCAAGAAATGATAATTAGAATTACAAAAAACAAAGGGAGAGACAAGGGTGTACAGTCAGATAGAGATAATTACGTACATGAAGGGCAAATGGGAAAAACAACACCAGCCCCAGAGTTTGCTCCTGCCTCAGATCCTCACTCACTATTTGACCTGAGGCAGAGGTGGAGCACTACAGCGCAACTAAAGAATGAAGAGGTCTTAAAGGACAAATGCTCTTTCACTAAACCAAGTGACAACCATATCTATGTAACAATCTATCATGTGTACTTTGTCTTATGGGCAGTGACTACTAGTGATCCAATGACCATTTACTGTCAATTTTGAATTAATTTGCACAGTTTGTATAGCATATTCTAGAGGCTGGCCGTCTGGGCATCACCTCCCCTGTTCATCTCGAGCCAAGTTCAAGGTTAGTTTATTTATCACATTTATATAACATAGCTCATGGGTCATCTACCATAATATATTACAAACTTGTCTCGCCTCAGATTAACAGTGTTTGATGCTTCACTCATTGATTTTGCAGAAGTCAGTGAAGTTTTGTTTGGCCAGGAAAATATTTGCGTAGCCGTGAGTAACATCTTTTCTATGTTGTAAAAAATTAACATTGTTCCTCCAAAACAAAGACACACTGACCACCCTCTTTGCTCTTTTCTGGTGCTGAATCTGTTTTGTATGTCTCCACACTGGGGCATATGTCTGTGTGTAATCACAACAACAATCTCTTACAGATTGGCCATAATTAGGAAAGCTCCTCTCAGAGCAGCTCCATGTTAAGAGCATGATTGCAGTCAAATTGAGCAGTAATTTGTCCGATGTGGACGTGTGCGCTGTGCAGAGCGAGCCCTGAGCTTTAATGGCACTTTTATCAGACCTGGTTAGGGCAGCTCGTAGTCTCTGATGGGCTCTGATATCACTGATACTGGGGCTCCTAAAGTGGCCTCCGCACTAAGCTGGGTTTAGCATCGCAGATGGTTTTGAAGGACTCACAAAAACACGTTTAAACAATAAAATATTAACAACAAATGACTTCAGGAATAACTTTAGTTATTTTCTATCAATCAAATACAGGATTAGTATGTAAGTGTACTCTAACCAGCTATAAACACTAAAGGACTCTGCATGAGGAAAAACAGCGTTAGTAACAATAGGCATGAGTCAAATGATGAAAACTGAAGGAATATGCATAATTTAGACAAGACAATAAGTGTGTTTATTAACTCATCTAATTACACACACCAATATTCAGTTCACCTCCAGGGGCAGGGGGCGTCAGATTGTTCTTTTCTGTTTGAGAGAGCACATCTTGTCTCTCAGTGTCTTTGGACAAAATCAGTGTTCTTTGAAGCATTGTATATATGCATCTAGATCAGTGGTTCTTAACCTGGGTTCGATCGAACCCCAGGGATTCGGTGAGTCAATCTCAGGGGCTTGGTATGATTCGTGATGACACGTCCCGTTTGGCTGTTATTGGCTGCAGGGAATTTTGTGCGCGCAATAGTCTTGTGACTGTCGTGATGGTGTCGTGTAATTTCTCTCTTAATGTTTTCCCTTCATACTATGTCGAGTAAAAAAAAAAAAGTGGCAACGTACCCTGTTATTGCTAAGAAAGCTCTGGAGATTTTCATACCATTTGTTACAACATATCTTTGCAAGCAATCCATTTTGAGGATGCTGGACATAAAAACAAAGAAAAGGAACAGACTTTGTTGTGAAAATGACATGAGAGTGGCACTTGCCAAGGTGAAGCTGCAGATTTCTGAACTGGTCTCTAAAAGGCAACGGCAGAAGTCACATTGATTTTTAGTAAATAATTCATTATTATGTTCTTGTTTTTGTGTGAAATCCATGTTTTGATGGTTTTGTTCTTTGAACACAGTGATGTTGATGCTCGGTTCATTTTGTGCACCAATAAAATATATATACCTATGTTTTGAATTTGAAAAAAACATTTTATTTTTTCCAATTAAGAAGGGTTCGGTAAATGTGCATATTAAACTAGTGGGGTTCAGTACCTCCAACAAGGTTAAGAACCACTGATCTAGATAAAGGCAGAAATAAGTAGTGTATTGTTTACTATGACTAAAAACTGTAAAATAAAAGTAAACTAATTTTGTGTGAGAGGCATGCCATAACCAGTAACCATACAATTACCTGCTGATGATGGACACACCATGGCTGAGCATATAGTCACAGGGGTTTCACAAATATTTGATCATTTGTTTATATATTTCTATAATATTAAGGGCATTAAGCCTTGTGGTCATTGTTTTCCTCCACTAACTCTTTCTCTGATGGATCATGGCAGATAAAAGCAAGCTTTGTTTTGAGATTTGGGCACTTGTTTGCACATTTTTGGACATCAGCACAATCAAATGCAACATCATGAGCTATAGTGGACATCAAAACATTTAACAGTGCAAAACCGTAAAGAGTATTACAATGAATGTTAAACTAGACTTTGGTCCTGTGCCTGTATTGTTACCATTGCTCTGTAGTCTATGTATTAGACCAAAATCCTGACACTTCACAAAGAGTCTATAATTGAAGTGGAATGGCCTTTCACACTTGACAGGGCTGGTCATTACCCCCTCTCGGACGTGTGCTCCAGCAGCTCGGTTTTTACTCAAACACTCCTCATAAGAGCATGTGGAATTTTTCATGAAAACTTGAATAACAGTCACTTGACACTTCCACCTCACTGCTCTTTCTGCACTCAAATCAAGCCAAGTCAGTAAACAGATAATACTGGTAAAGCAGCAGTAAGCGCAGCAAGAGGAGAAGCACTTGAGCAGGTACTGACACAAATGTAGAGAAATAACACAATATTGAACCTAGCACTGAAGTATTTTAGAGGAGTCATAACAATCTTAAAGCTACTGTCTGTAATTAGATGGGCCAACCTACCCCTGTTGTATTCTCACATACTGCAACTCATTGTTATTACTTCTGTCTGACGGCATTCATGACAGAAGACCAGAACACAGGTGAGTCTGAACAAAGGCCAGGTGAGGGAGGTTTTACATCTGCCATCTGCTGGTGAAATTTCCAAATTGTAATAGTATCTATTGTAAAAAAAAAAAAAAAATAAAAAAAAAAATAAATAAATAAAAAAAAAGAAAATAAATAAATAAATAAAAAGAAAAGAAAAGAAAAAAGTATACATATTATTTTTAGCATTACAACAGCACAAGCCCTTATTGTATTGTACAGCAGTAAATGTACAGTACTTTGAAGACATTTTTCTTGTTCTGTCATAACTTTTTTAGTAATGTCAATCAAGTATTGAGATGATTGTCAAGACTTTATGTAGTAGTTGTTTGTTGATTTAATGGGTGACATCATAACTTGCCTCTTCTGAACTGGGCTGAACTTGTTAGTCTGAGGACGATCTCTGGAACATTCCTGACATTTCAGCACAAACTGTCCTCCACAATCTAAAGTAAGAAACTAATGCACACAGAAGATTATGATCAGAGCCACATTTAGAAAAACAAGTCATACTGGCTTCTTGCACAAACTTAATATTAAAATATTCAACCGTTACCAACGAAGCAAATTCCAGTAATCTGTTGAAGTTGTTTATAATGATTTATGATGCTGTTAATTTGTTTTACAGTAAATATATATTTGATTCGTTGCAACAGTTTCAAGTTTTTCTATGTTTTTTCAGTTGGCTTCTGTGGTGACTCAACTTAATTAAAAAAATAACTTAACTTTGCTTATAATAATGATGTGGCTTTATTAATGTGATTATAACTTTAGGACATTTCCTCATTGGTCATATCCACACCAATCTATTCTGTTTTTGCTTTGTTAAATTTATGCAATACTTTGGTGGATATGTCTTACGCAAAATGTTACATGGCAATTCAAATTTATTATTTGAAAATCCCAACAATGAGCGACTTGAAGGCACAGAGTAAACAAGTAAATATATTTTAAATCTAATCCCAAAATTTGATAAACCAGTGTCTAATCCTTGTTATTTGAGAGGTAGGGCAGGTAGGGCATCTGACTTTAACATATTCTAAATGTTCATATACATTCTATAGTGACCACATGCAGTCATGAAGCATAGTGCACTGATGCTCTCATTTATCATGAAGTCATATATGCATAAGGTGGAACCATGACTATTCTTATTCTACATTTAAAGGTCTTATATTACGCAAAAATGACTCTTGTGAGCTTTAAGCCAAGTTAGAATGTTGTGATCTCATCAAAAACATACCTGGAGTTGTGTTTTGTTTCATTCAGTAACCCTTTATCATTCGTCTGTCTACATTTCTAAAGCTCAAAAGGCTCTGTTCTACCTCGTGATATCATGAAGTGGTCGTTTTTAAGTTAACACCTTCTACCTTTTATTCAGTGGAGATTAGCAACCAGAGCTGAGATCATCTAAATGAGTCTAGTGAAGGAGTATGAAGTTTAAAAACACAGTGGAGCACTTCCTGTATTACCACATGACATGACAAGGTGGAACAGAGTGATTTTTGTTTGAGAGAAAACTCAGCCTAAATATGCAGGATGTGTGTGTTAAACATGTGTGAATGGAAAAAAACACAACTCCAGGCATATTTTTGATAAGGAAATAACATTATAGCATAGATAGACAAGAGCGTAATATGGGCCCTTTAAGTTATTGGGAGCATTGCTTGACAGATGCAGTGTTGCTAGCATAAACTGGAGTGTTGCTCAGTGCACAGTGACAGTCAGTGAAGTGGCGTCTTAAGAAAATTGATGTTGCCAAAATGGTGCCCTTGACACACATTGGGAAGAGAGCGGGCGTTAACTTTTATGTGATGTGTATGAGCCAGCCATAACAGCCACTATAATCACAAAGTCAATGAGAAATCCTACTGACAACGGTCTATCCTAAACAATCACATTCAGTTTTTAGCAAGCTTGTCCACAATTACAGATCACAGTATATGGCCTGAGAATACACTGTCAGAGTTGTAAAAAGTTCAAAGAATCATTTCAAATAGAGATACGTGGTAAAGTTGTGTGGTTTGGCAGAGTTTCAGCTCGATTGTTTCCGAATACCGCACATTTGGGAGCGGGAGTGGTGCCACAATAGTATTTAAACAGACACAAACAAAAATATTTCTGGAAGACGCTAAAATCCCAACAGAGCATAAAACGCAAAAGGGGCTTAAAGATTTACTGTCTTATCTCCCATTACTGTTGAGTTTTAATGGTTTCGCTGTTCTGATCCTAGTCCAACTCCATTAAAACAACTTTATCCAAGAAAGTGTTTCAGAAATCTTTAAGACCATATCCCCTCCCTTTTCTCTTTCGAATATCTGTTTCTTTATGTTGTTTTTCTCTATAAAGCTG
This sequence comes from Odontamblyopus lacepedii, assembly GCA_034769755.1. Classification (NCBI taxonomy): domain Eukaryota; kingdom Metazoa; phylum Chordata; class Actinopteri; order Gobiiformes; family Gobiidae; genus Odontamblyopus; species Odontamblyopus lacepedii. Next base: position 27,788,947 of record CM068345.1, on the reverse strand, counting down.
TGCAATATATAAAAGCCTGCCAATGAAAAGCTCGCACAATGGCATTAGTAAAACAAAGGCAGGAATGAAGCACAAAACAGGGGCAAAATGGAACCATCTCCAAACGCAATAGTACGGCATCCTTTCATTTTTTCTGGTAATTATAATAAAGATGGAAAAACATAATAAGCGTCTCCCTGCCCCCACCTGCTAACAGTAATTATAATAGACTCCACAATAAATGGTAAAGCAGAGCACTGAGAGAGCTGCATCTTGGGAATTCTCAGGGGTCCGTGGATTAGCTCGAAAAGCCTGAATGATTAAAATACACTAATTAAAATTTTGTGTTCCTTGGTAACTCGTCTTCGCAGGGCCCTCTTGTGCAGGCAAAATGGGAATAAATGCGACAAAAGCAAATAGTCTTTTGGAGGCTGAATAAATAAACAAGTCTAATCAACTTAGTGTTTTTAGCGAGTCAGTTACATAAAAACTTCCCGTGACCTTTTCGCGAGCTTGTACTGTGCATCCGCCAGGACATAACACACGCTGTTTTTCTCATCAAATTAAAAAGACAGGTTCGTTATTATTATTGTGGCTTTTGGATATTAGGTGCTTTCCAGGAGAATTCAGCCGATAAATAAGTCCTATATTGCTTTGAACTAATGAATACAATTGTTTAAGATAATTTTAACAAAAGACAAAATTGCTCTTTATTCAGCTGGCCATTATTATTATTGTGTAGCTAGTAGAGCATCGCTGTCTCGTCTCATTTGCATCATCTTTTCTGGTAGACTTCAACACTTCAGGTGGGGCATCTGGCAGAAAACCATCACACAATGTAAAGTCGTCTTTTGTTTCATGCACACACGAGTACATGGATACATGTTTTAATTCATGATGTGTATTTACCCCTGGGTATTTATAAGTTCGTAAAACTGTTTTTTGATTATGTCAGTACTCCAATTGTCTCTTCATCAATTTTCCAGGCTATGAATGTTTTTAACTTTATTCAGACTACTTCTATTTTCAATGCCGCAGCAGATGCAGACCTTAGCGGCCTCTGCTGGTGCGTTGTACTAAAAGAGTTCTTGCTACCTAAGACTTTATCATTTCCAAGATCATACAGCCAGCAACTGCTAAGATGTCCAAAAACTGAACTATGCACAATAAAAGCCTAGAGGCTCTTTGGGAAATGACTTGCCCTATTACTTGTCTATAATTACACAGGCCCATGTCTACAAGATTATAGTCATGTGAAGTGGAGCCAAACTTTTAAGGACAAATAAGTAAAGCTGCTTTGTTATGTATTCTTATTTGTGACTAATTGTAATGCTAACCATAGGCTTTGACACTGGCATGCTTTTCCTTTATGCAAGATGTCGTTGTAAATTTCTACATAATTCCGGTATTTGCTGTCCCACAGGTGCAGCTCAGGACAAGTTGGAACTTGCTGAAAACTGCAAGGTGCAAGATCAGAGGGGAGGGATCAAAGCAGGAAGCAGGTAAATCCCTCCAATACATAAAACACATGATAAACAAAACGTGTGGAAATCAAACAGCCTGCTGCCGGGGGTGTCCCTATGGCCTAACTATACAAAGACTCAACTCAACCCTCTTGCTGTTTAAAGCAGAAGCTGTTGAAATCAGTAATGGTTTAATAATCACTGGTGTAAAAAGGTTTGAAATTATTTATCAAAAGATATCATCCATCGCAGTGAGGTGGAAGGGGGGTAATGGGGGAAAATTCTGTGCACAGATTGGGAACACGGCGTCATACCACATAGACTTTCCAAGTTGGACCCCAAAAATATATACAAAATATATATCAGTACTTAAATTTAATTTTGTATCCTTTATTCTTCTTCTTTAACTTTTTTGAAATTTAAACACAATAAAAACAAAACAACAGACAAAAAAAAACTCCCACATCATTCAAAAGTATTCTGACAGTTATAATAAATGTATTTTACCTGTAGTGACCTGGTATCTTATTACTGTTCCATGGCTCACCACATTGAGACTTAACCTCTATATATACTTCTAGGGATAGGCAGTCGATTAAATTTTCTTCATCAATCATTGGGAGAATTAACAATCAATTTTTAATTAATCTTTACTTAAATTCAAACCTTAGTAGCGAAACTCAACTTTACAACATATAAACCATAACGACTCTAGAGCCACAGCAGCCCATTTGATATTATATGTAACATTTGTTTACATTTTACAGAAATGAAACTTAAAACCACATGGCTAATTTGCATAAACTATTAGTGCTGAAAAAAAACAACAGCTCGCTCTGTGCCCTGATGCTGTCAGCTTCTGTCGGACTAAAAGACACGTCTCAGTGTAATATGAGTGTTCTTTCTGTGACAGAGGGTGGTGAGTCTGTTCTGTGCATATATTGCGTTGCTGGAGACATAAAACTATAATGAAATCATGTTTGTTTGTCTTTTTGATGCGTATACCTGCCACAGTATCCTGGTTACTATTGGAATATCCCAGAGTGGTACAGTGATCTCCTACGCACAGCCTACATTTGGTTTGTCGATTAAAAATGAACATGATCAACAAAATTCTTAATGATCAACTAATCATCTCCTTCCTTATATACTTCACACACACATTAAACATATTATTAAGTACTAGTTAAATACATGTAATAACAAAAATACAAAATCATAATAATACAACACAATAATCTCTGATCTTTTTTATATTGTTGCTATTTTTGCCATTTTCTCAACTGTGATTAAAAATGCATTCAATCCCACAGGTACAGGAAGAGGTTTAAAAGATTCCCAAAGCCTGCCACAAATTGAATTAGCTTTGCCGTTAGCCGAAGCTGAGCAGTCAATGACCTGATGCCTCCACTGAAGGCTGCTTGAAGGACCACAGAGACTGGAGTAAGAGACAATATAAAAATGCACATGTCCACAGGGCACACACTGAGCCAACTAGAGCCACTACAGGAAATACATGTGTACTACTCCAGTGGAAATGATGCAGGCTTGATTAAAATATACTGGGTATTTTTAGTGTTGGATGAAAAACTGAAGATGTGGCTAGGCCTGTTGCAATAATACATTTTGAAGTGTGATATCACGATAAATGATCAACTTTGAATTAAAAAATAAATGAAGCTTTGAAACTTTATGCCACTACATTAACCTTGGATCACAATAATCTCAGTAAAACCTTTTCTAAACGTCCCATATTGTAAAAAAAAAAAAAAAAAAAAAAAAAAAAAAAAAAACAATCAAACAATCAACCTCCAACAGCTCAAATCTTAATCATAGTATAAAACGATACCCACTGTGTAAAGAACATGTACACAAAAAAATACTGTTTCATCATTTATTGAACATTAAGTCGATATAGTAATTATCATGAAAAGCCTGAAGTGGCACACAGCTTTCATTTGTGTACAGCTTTGTGTCAGTAGATAAATTCTCATCCTGACTCAATCTGTAGTGTAGCTGTAACTGTAATGTCTTTGGGCAAGACAAGCTTCAATCATCTTTATAATTGTCCAGTGCCGTTATAAATAAGGTTTATAGAAATGATATTATTTATTATTATTTCTTTTTCAGTACACTGCCTGTCTCCCCGTCACTCAGCTCACTTGGCTGCCAGGACTGCACACTGCTGGGACAGTGTTGTACATTTGTGTTCATTTAGCACATGGCACCCCTGTCCCACAGCCCCTCCTCCTCCCTCTCCATACTCTACGCCTTAAACTGTCTTGGCGTTATCCAAACTTCTGCCTCTGCCGCTATACAACAAAAGAAAATTAACACTTTGGGGTTGCCCGGGTAACCTAATTGCATCACAACAGAGCACAGAGGAGCCAAAGTAACTGAATTTTGATGAAAAGGCGGTGATAATTTACGGCATTGAGAAATTAGTTGCCGTGGCGACGCGTTAATTACATCTCAAATTAACAATGCAAGTGTAGTGAAATTAAATATAAATCATATTTTCTGCATAAATTACAGGGGTTGATTAGTGCGGGCGCCAGGAGAGAGGGGTTGAGATTCCAGGGGCCTGTCACATCCCCCCTCCTCCTTTCTCTCCCCCTGTGCCCCTCCCCGCTCGCCCCTCGCACAGGCTTAAAGACACAGACTGGATTACACACAGGACACAAGTGGGCTTCAGCACGCTTGCTTTTTCACAATAAATAAATTAATGTGGGCACACTAAAGCTGCCTTGGCACATAGGTTCATTTGCATGTTGTACACTTGTTTGCAAACACTTGGCATGTCACTAAACTCCAACTAAATGTTCCCTTTTACCACCTCGTTTGTGTTATCGTGATAACTGCTGTGATAAAAATAGCTGGTAGACTATATGAAAATCTTGTTGTTTCTACAAATCCAATAGTGTCTAGCTTGTGTCAGTGCAGATTGCTTTACATAGCTGTGAATGAGTCAGTCCGGCTACTCTGTTCCACTTACCTCCATCAATAAACTGTACAACATAGGTAATGTATAATGGATACATAAGTGCAGTGTGTTGTCAAAGTACTATATAAAGACACACCCACGATTATTAACAAAATGGTCTTGGCTCACTAATAATTGATAGAAAACCTTTTTAGACATCTTAGCATATGGTACAAAATGTGTACAACTACTTAGTGACAGCCCTAATTCAATTTCTTTCCAGTCTGTTGTTCCATCTCAGGATTACCACAGAATATCTGTGAGCCTGATTTAACTGCGCCTGAATTTACCACTTTATTAAGACCAAGGCTGAACTTAGTAATTTAATATATTCGTTTTTTTTTATGATATTTCTGAATTTAAAGACATTTAAAAACATGGAAAACAGAACTAATTCATTTCAAACTGTTTGCAGTCCACAGTTATTCCTCAATTTCCTAATGCTCGGCATCCCATTTATTCACTGTAATGAGTTTTTCACAACTCTAAGAGACCAGAATTGAGTTTTGCTGTCATGGTAAAGCTAAAAACAACTAGCCATGATAACGGCACACTTCCTGATTCTCAGATGATAAACCACTTCATAATGCAGACAAGGGTTTCATTTTGAACCAAAGAGCTGCTTTTACAATATACATGTACTGGGAAAACTACCACATGGACAAAGATCGGGCACCCAATAGTCACCCAAACCAAGCCTGGCTAACTAAACTAAAACTGCTATTTACTATTATTTAATTATATCTAATATCCATAGGCTATACTAGATACATAAAATACAATAATACTATAATGAATGTAGTAGGCCAGCTCTAGATAGTTTGATTTGACATTTATAATTGAGGAATAATCAAACATTGAATTAAGCTCAAAAGACGGGCAGCTGAAGAGGCTTGGATGCAGGGGTAAAGTGCAGTCCTCCTCCCAGCTGTTCCTCCTGTGGCCCTACTTCCCTTTAAGCATCACAAACAAGTCTCCAGAGTGATGTTCGGGAGGGGGGAGAGAGCGCAAACACTACAGCAACAGGAACTAACTTGAGCCGCTTAAATTATGCATGCTCCAGATGGATACATTTCCCCGGGAATTCACACAAAAACACAGCCCCTGCCTAAATGTTGTCTGCCCATCCAGCGGACGGCACCGAGAATCAAGATAACAAAGATAACAAAGATCACTTAATCCAAATCGCTGCGTGTCTGATTCATATCAACTTTGAAGAGTGGCAGCCCCTCGACACCACGCGCTCACGATTGTACCGGGGCTCTCCTTGCTCTATCTTCAAAGACGGTGGGGCTGCTCTGACCTTGTCTGAAGGATATTATACAAATCAGATTCCTGGGAGAGCAGTGTCATGTGTATCAGGCAGTACACCTCCGCTGCTTGATGTGAGCTTGTTCACAGCCCAGAGGTGCTCCAGCCTCTCATTACTGTTTATTACAGTGGGACGAACTGCACATGAGTCGGAGCAGAGCCACGTCTCATCATAACGCTAAAAGGGGAGTTTAAGCAGCAAGACATTTATTTGTTTTCTCAATAATAAAGAAGTTTGTTTATGGCAGTACATACTTCTCTACTCTTCTCCTAACATGGGTTAGGTTAAAGTTACATTTAAGAGCATATGTAAGAAATGCATATGGGTTTACATAGAACAGTGATTCCAAAAGTCAAATGGTAACTTCACGTGATTTATTTGCTTAATTTGCTACTTTAAATCCATATTAAGCCCATAGACATTTTGATATTTGTTGATAAAATAATGTATATTTGAGAGAAAAATATTACATATTGAATGCAAGATAGTATTGCAGAAAATCATTGTGTTTAACACAGCCTATTTGAACCTGTAAACAGAAGTTCAAAACATTTATATAAAATTATTAATAAAATACACCCTAGGCCTAGTTTAATGTTACTGAATATGTAACATTAACATCATCTCTAATTGGGAGCATTTGCATGTAATTATGGAGAAAAAACTATGCAAAATCAAGGAATATGAAACACAGCAGAGAAAGTGATGGTATAGTGCTAATTATAGAGATTATGACTAAAAGCATTCATTAAAAACATGCATTTTATGGGTGTATGGTCTTGTGTTTACCAACAGATCATAGGTCATGTCCAACAACTTTTAAAATAATATTTCATATATTTTGTACAGTTGTAAATGTAAAAATGCATTCATTAACAACTATTGCCAGGTTAACAGTTTGAAGCCTGCCAAGTAAATCATCCATCTCCCCATCAAGAAATTGAACTTTTAATTTCATGGGCTTCAGTTCAATTGAGAGAGAGTAACTTCCTGAGGCAGGACACAGAGGTTGAGATGACCTCAGTCCCTTGGGTGCTCCTGGGCCTTACTCATCCATTTGTGAATGAAGATGACGACTTTTAAAAGGACAGAACATCATTAGGAAAATAAGTAGTCTTTCCTGTGGTCCTTTTTCACCAGCCGCTCTCCCAGAGTCATTCCGATGCATTTATACAGAAGTATAAGTGCACAGGAGTAGGAGGGGCCCTGCTTTAATGGCCCAGTAATGTCGGAAGCTGCACTCCCAGGACAGGGCAGCACAGTAACACACAGCACTGACCTGTGTGAGCTAAAGAGGCTGTTAAGGTGAGCGGGAGTGATTATAAAGGGAGGATTTGCAAAAGTGGACATTTGGTCACATAAATTAGTCTTCCAAGTGATGCTTTGACTTTTAAGTTATGTTTAGAATAGTAATATAATTTCTTATTTAAATTGACATTTTCTGGACACTCAAAGACGCCTTACATTGCATTATTTATTCACTCCATACCAGATAGTGGTAAACAACTATTGTAGCCACAGCTGCCCACCACAGCACCTGGTATCTTCAGCAATCTCCCATCCAAGCACTAACAGCCCCATCCAGCATAAATGACAGATGACCAATCTAAAAATAAAGATAAATCACATCAACAAAGCCACATAGAAATGTAATAGCACACATTTGTTGTTGGTTCACACAAGTCTGGGCATTACTACACAAAAAGGAGCACAAAATTCTCCATAACGGGCCAATTGAAAGAAATTTCAGAAATACCATGTGTCAGTATCAAGCACAGATGGCTGGGTGACATTTGCTTAAGTGGCTTCTTCTACAGTACTGCAGAAAGATATGAAAAAGAAATGAAGAAATGTCAATGAAACAAATCACACTGTATCTCTCTAAAGATGCTCTTGTCAAATTTGTCTGTAGGTTACTGCCATTTGGGAAAAGTCCAAAAACACATAACCTTTTGGATCATGTGTCACTAAAGAACTGCCACCCACCACTCAGCTGCCCCCGGAAACTGTCAGCTGTGGTCGTCACAGCGATCAATAATCCAAATAAAATCTGTTTCAAACGCACTGAGCTTCTTTTAAATGTCACATAACCTACCGCTGAAAAGAGAAAAAACACCAAGACCTTCCCAACAAGTTTAAATAAACCCCATGGATAATGCTGGCTCTCCCGGGGGGAACCAAAAGCTGCAGCCTTTGAATCCGGAGGGAGGGTATTTTCAGCGGGGCGACCCAGCGTGAGAGATCCTGTATGTCTCTCACAGCTCAGCTTGTTTTATTGAAAGGTTGTTTGAAAGGCCCTGAACCCAAGACATCACCGGTCATGTTTGTTTAGCTTAAAGAGGAATGATGCGCTAAAGACAGGAGCCAAAATCAGATGGGAAACTGACACACAAGGAGAACAAAGTGTTATGAATAAAAAATCTTTGTTAGGGCAACAATCAGTGCACATTTATGTTGACTGGGCTCCAACTATACACTGTTAAAAACGTATGATAAAAAAACAAACAATGAAACTAGATTTAAGCAGTACTGAAATAGTACTTAAATAGGAATACTGAGTTATACATTTCTGTAAAATTTTCTTACTCTTTACCACAAAAAAGACCACATGCTAATACAAAAGTACATTCTATTTTAGTTTGTTGAAACTCCAACTGTCAATCTTATTTCAAAATAAGAAATGTGGCCTAACCAAAAAGAAAATGTGTTCCCATTCAGGCCCTGTTGCACTGCAGTAACTTGGTAGTTTGTTCTGCAGCAAATGTGAACTACTTTTGTGCCTCTGAGCAAGATACAACACCTCTTTTGAACACAATTACTTATGTGGGCAGTTCAGATAACCTCCACTCAGTAACACTCCAACAGCCAGCACAGAAATCAACCCCACAACCTCTTTGCTGTCAGACTTGAGCACTTATAGTAACAAGTGCAATTGCGATGTGTATCTAAACAGCAGTGAAAATACCCATCGACAGCGCTCTGTTCTGTGGTAATAGAGTGAGCGGAAGAGAGAGGCCTGGGTGAACTTGACACTCCCATTAGGCTCGTACTGGAAAGTGCTGTATTTGATCAGGAGATGGAAAATTGAGCAAAAATGAGCTGAAACTGGATCCCACATGACTTATTTTCCTGTTGGCTGGCGGCTTTAGGTGTCACTCAGACTTAATAAAGCACTCCAGATTTTTCATTTTATCACACCAAATAGACTGGGCAAAAATAAAATCACCCTCTTTAGGCCTAATGGAGCAAAGTAATGGTCGGGGTGAAACTGACACACTAACACGCCGGGTCCATAGTAACACCATCAAAATGAAAGCATATTCACTTGTGCAGTCTTCAGAAATCAATTCAAACCCAATATTGGCCTTTTTCACAGACTTTATTTCATAATGGTCTCCAACAAATACGGCACTTTGGCAATAGACTGTCACCTCTCCAGAACACAGCTATTTCAGCCAGTAGGGTTACCATCTCCCCCTCCTCACAGCCAACCTATAACTCTTATTTTATTTCCCCACTTTATACATTAGAGGTACATTACAGCCATCCCAGAAGATAGGATGAGTCCACTTTTACACCCAGGTGTTACATTGCAAGGTTAGGTCATTGGGACGGTTATGACCTTTGATGGCTATATCTCCAATGAAAATGATCTCTACACATTGACATGCAACACAAATGCCCTTGGTACCGCACAGAGATAAGGCCAAAGCAATTCGCAGGAGACATTACGGAAATATTCATTTGGGAATTAAAAATTATAATTAGAAAGGGCACGTTTTGCAGTTTTTACGGATGCCGGGTGTTTTACAGTGACAAGGGCTAAAAGGCAGTCATTAGCGGAACACCACTTTCAGAGATTTCTGTAATATTGTCATTAGTGCGGCGTATGTTTGTCTTCGGATGGAGCTACTTCTTTAAAAGCAAAGCCAAGTGAGGGGAAAAACTGTAGTCCCAAGTGTTTGGCAAAGTGATTAATTATTCTGAGCAAGACAGATGTTAAATTGTGTATGCCCATCAGCGGCGAAGACTTTCTGAAGATTTATCATTCATGTAAATCATGAATTAAATATTTCCTTGTTGAGAGAAAATGCTACATCTGTTTGATACGTTGTTTGCTCCTGACTGCAGAAAACAGAATGCACAGATCTGACCTATTAAAGCCAGTTGGAGACAGACAAGTCAAGCCATTCATATTTATGGGGAACATTTCAAACTTGGAAACAAAGTCTGTATTATAAGTGGTGATAGTGGGTGATAGGGGTGGTAATGCTTTTCCTAATGGTGTATAACAAAATCAATGCATTATCAGAAAAGCCAAGAACTAAGTAAGGAGTCGCACAAATACATGTATCCATCTGTCAGTAATCAAGGTTTGTTGGTGATGCTGAACAGTTTTTGTTTTTCATTTTTCATATTGTTGGGTGGAATTCACATCCCTTAAAACATCCTAAAAAGCCCTAAATTGTATACCAAGTGTATCTGGCTGTAGGTTTAGACCATCAATAGTATATAAATGGACATAGCTAACCCGCCAGCCACAGCATTTCGAATAGGAAGTGAACAAGGGCTCACTTCTGGCTCAAACAACTCTGGCTCCAATTCACTTTGCATTGGGAAAAAGTCGCTCCTCTCTCTGTAACTGCTGATGTCAGGTTTGTCATTCTGACCTTAAAATGTTTCTTTTTAACCCGCTCTACATGATCCTGGGGTTTTATTTAGTCGTTTTGGCCATAAATATATTCCTATTTATAATATGACACCCAGTTCCAAATTCACCTTTGTACCTGCATCATTTGACCGGAGCCGAACACTGTGGGTGACGTCACACTTACTTGTCAATCTATTAATAAAAGTTAAAACAACGCACACACGGAAAAATCCCACAAAAAAGTGATCTACAAACAGTATATACTAACGCATTTATTCCAGCTACCCTGTATTCCACCCTGGCTTGTGTTCTCTGTTGTTGTGTGCATAAATAAGAGCTGCGCGTCAGGCCTGTGCTGCCATGTCAGGGGGATCAGGGACGCTCCGTGGCAGAGGCGGCGGTGGTGGCGGAGGTCGACCCACGAGCCGCACCCCGTCGCCCCCGGCTACCGTCACATCGCCAGCCGCCGGAACAGACAGGCCCCACGCACAACAGATGGAGCTAATGATGCGAAACAAAAGAGATCATTTCACCGGGGTCCAGGAGGAAGCCATAGTGAGAGGCCTGTGAAAGTTTGAATGATCAGAGCAGGGAGCTAGAGCAGGGTTTGGCTGTTTGGACGTGGTGGGGAAGAGAAAACAGGATCATTCATGTAAAATCTGTTAAGGTTAAAACAAAACTTTACTGAAATTTTGAAAGGAGAAGATGATAAAGAACTGCATGTGAGAAGACGCTTGGAGGGAACTTGAGATGAAGTCATTATTGAGCAGTGGAGCAGCTTTTGTGTGCAGTTTTCTGAATGTTGAAGTTAATTATATTTGTGGCTAAATTTGCTATTTGCTCAACACTGTTTAATTATTATTAATTATTTTGTTATATTTTTGTTATATTCCAGTATAGTTTTGTGCAAAAAAAAAAAAAACTAAAGAAGAAGGTATAGAGAGGCAACACCAAACCCAAAAAGAGGTCAGGGTCGAGAAACTTCAGACATCTGTCTGAATGTATAGTGGGGGGTATTAATCTATATTGACATTGGCAGAACTTTGAGATATTTACATTGCTAACCTGATGTCAGCACTAAGCATTACTAAACCATTATTTGCAAACAGACAAAGAAAGTCAGAAGATGCTTAAGAACATATACATTTATCAATGAGTGTCCAAAACCATACGACTGCATTATGTTAATACAATCGATAATTACTGCAAATGGCTGCATCCTGAACCAAGAAAAACAAATCAAATTTGAGCTGAGGTCATTTGCATTTCCTGTGGGAGGGAATTACATTTAGAGGTCATCTGTGAGCTCCGTGTGCCCATGTCAGAGCCCAGTCAGTCAGGCGGGCAAACAGACAGCGGCAGAGGCAGCTATCTGTGCTCAGGGTCTGAGAGGAGGCACACACCTGGGGAGCGGATTTAACCAGGATGCAGCACACGAGCCCAATCTGTACCCATCCACCAACGGGATCATAGGGAGAAGTTCACCTCCCTGACACAAACAGTGGTATTAGAGTCAGGTTAGCTAAGATAACACTATCAGGCCCCTCCCCCGGGCGCACAATGCACAGTCTTGCTGCAAATAAAGCTACAGTGCCTTGACTCTTTGGCACATTAGCTGTGATTACAATGACCTTCATTATATCAGCTCTCCTTATTACAACACGTAGCAGGCGCCGCTCCCTGAGGCAAAGCACAGTGGGGAAAGTGTGATGGAAAGCGGTGAGATTCTCTGGAAGGCTCCAGTGAAGGAATCCAAACACGCATGTCATGTACAAGAGGCACCTAAGAAAGTGCTCATTGTGATGCTGACAACTCACTTCGCTGGGAGATGATAAGGAACTGCTGGAATCAGATGACTTTGACAACTACTACTAAAAGTAAACAGTAACCTGAACATCTCAGTGTTTCAAGTAGCTGCGAAGCATTATCGAAATATCACATACAGTTCAGATTTGTAATTATATTTCTGTGGAAGTATAACTTTTACATCACTGTAAAAGTTTTGTTTCAAGGAAATTGTGTCCTAAGCCCATCATCATGGGGTGATGTGTTACAAAGAGCATCTGATTTCATATCTATGGCCAAAGAAACACATCCCACTGCTCACTCTGCAAATCATTTTTGTGTCAACCAAAAGTGACCACGCAGAGGTATGAGATGATAGATTGGCTAGATTGGTTTGAGAGATTGTTTAGCAACATAATTGAAAATACGTGCTTAGATATGGCAAAATACAAACACCAATTACAAATCTTTCTGTCTGGATAAGAACAGCAACAGCCATAGAGTAAATTTCAATGGCTGGCAAGAAATAAATATAACTTTTCTGTGAGTAGATCCATAATCACTTTTTTCTGCTTCCATAAGCATTATTTCAACTGCTGGAATGCACTTTCCCACATTGACTCTGCACTCGTCTAAACCATGTTTAATATGTAACAATGTTGTTAACCTCAATTTCCTGCCCACTGGCCCTCCACAGGCCACATTGTTAGCTGTTAGCTGGAGCAGGGTCTTGGCAAACGCTAGCACCGCAGTGGTGCTTCTCATTGAGCCTGACCACCCTGCAGGCGGCTATTCTCTGCCCGATCCACGCTCATCCTTCTCAGGCCCCCGCAGAGCTCCCACCCACCCCCTTCTCTCTGCTCTCCTTCTCCCTCACTCTGTCTATCTGTCTCCCCTCCTTCTCTTTCCTCTCACCAATCTATCTGTCCTCTCTTCTTTCTCAGTCTTTCTCACCCTCCCACTCTCTCCTCCCCCTCTCCCTCTCTCTACCCTCTCTCTCTCCCTTCTCTCTGCCCCCTCCCTCTCTTTCCCCTCTCCCTCTCTCTCCCCTCTCTCTCTCTCTCTCCCCTTTCTCTCTCTCCCCTTTTTCTCTCTCCCTTTTTCTCTCTCCTCTCTCCTTTCTCCCTCATCTAAATCCTTCTTTGCTCTCCATCTTTCTTACCCTCCCTCCCTCCCAGTCTCTCTCACCCTCTCTCCCCCTTCTCTCCCCTCCTCCCTCTCTCTCCCCCTCTCTCCCCTTCTCCCTCTCTCTCCCCCCCTCCCCTGGCAGGTGAATGTAGAGCCTCAGTGCACTCACTTAGCTCTGGCAACACGCCCTGCACCGGATGAGCCGAGCCACAGGGGGCACAGGAGTATCCCTCCAGCCCAGCGGGGACACACTGTTTGTTTGTGCACACACAGAGGGCGGAGCACACTGCTACAGATTAGAAACAAATTGAGAGATTTCAAGAATTTTGCAGGATTTCAAGTCACGATTATAAAACATTACAGTCTTCCTCATCATTAATTGAATATATATCTATTGTAAATAATTCAACTTTAACTTGGCTAATCCTTTATTGTATGGGGTAAGAGTTACTTGTAAATGAATTGGGATAACAAGCAGCAAGAGACACGTTCACTTTCATATTGAGTTATTTGGCAAACTGAACCTCCCATGGAAGAATAAAGGCTATGAGTTTGATGTAGCCAGGAGTGCACTTAGCAGAGACTGAGTTTACACTATGTTGATCCCTCATGACAGAGAGTTTAAAAAAGCAAATAAAAATGTAACTTAATTACAGATTTATAATGAGGCGCTGCACCAGTGCCAAAGACAAGTCCCATCTGAAGACAAACAGGCACCTGCTGAACGCTGGCTGCTCGTGGGCTTTCACAGCTAAATTAATCCAGGCCTTGGGGTATGATGACTCCACTCTGTGTCTCACACAATTAAGTCGTCCCATGAAACAGAGGGGCAACTTTTTACACCCAAACTGACACGAGCTAAACTGTGACAAAGCTGTGACTTCTCTGTGATAACTTTATACACACAGTATTACAATGGGACCACAAGACTGATAGTGTGTGATGTTAACTGCCAAATAGTAACACTGATGTTTATAAATTTGTGTAACACTGAATGCTTGAATTAATCTACAATTGCATAGACCATCTGCAAGTGCTACTAACTCATCATAATATGTGTCGTCCTAGGTTTTAAATTAGCTCTATTAATCTTACAATGTAAGAAAGTACTGTGAATATGATTGTAATATCTGTTTATATGAGATACTGAAACACATTAAAAACCAAAATAAAAAAAAAAGAAAATCAGAGATTTAGTTTGACCATAATTTACTAAATGCATACAGTCTTACTTGCCCTTTGTCATTTAATTGTACAAAGATTGCTTGTGTGCATAAGTAAAGCCTTACCTTCTTAATGGAGAATGTGCAGTAGCGGGATCCACAGAGGAGTTATCGCCTGCAGCCACAGCTCACTCTTCCTCCATATGATTTCTGTAGATAAACATAAAACAGCTGTTCAGCATCTCATCTACACTGGTTTCTTTGACATCAAGTGGTTCAAGGCCTGAAGCTTTTTAGCAGATTATACCAAAGATGTCACAAATCTAAAATGTTTACAACAAATAAATCATGCAGGGCATCAAAACAACAGTGAATCCATTCAGAATTTAGTAAAGTCAAAAATGTTCACAAGCAAATAGTTAAGATGAATAATATTTATAATAATATAATTAATGATGCCACCACTGCCCTGAACTGAAGTATGGCTGGCAAACTGTGCCAACAACCCACCAACAACCACCATCCACTTACGCCTTAAGCAAGGTGGGTGTTGTGTCTTGACCAAGTTTAAATACATTTTTTCCCTTCAAAGTATTCATCACTAATAATCTACATCAGATGCCCTGCCTAGGATAACTGTGGAAGGACAAAGATAACTCTTTGTAACAATAACACAGTATTGTAATTTAATATATAAAAAAACATATATGCATTAGGCATTTCAACAGCATCCTACAGCAGATTTATGTAAAAGGTTAAAGTCTGAACCAATAATCTCTACAACATGGAATCTTAGGATGATTGCTTGGAGGTAATGCCCTTTATGTTGTTGAATACACTAAACTAAATATGTTTTCATTACTGCTCTGTGCGTATGCTTCTGTATGCGTGCTTCGGAGGCTGTCTCTAAAGAGCACTTTTTGGTGTAAAAGGATCGGGGCCTTGCGTAGGTCAAACTTAAAAACCACATATGTCACCGAACCAATTTCACCTTCTCTCATTTAACAAACTAATGCACAGTTCAGACTGCAAATGGGACTTTACATTATGAAAACAAATAACTGTCTGCTATACAAAGCTAAACTGATTTTTTAGCCAAGTTTGGAGGAAAAATATATCTGAAATAATTGGTGGTAAAATGAACAAGGACAAAAGTATGAAATTCTCTTGACTGCTAATTAGCTGTGAACGAGGCTGATAACCAAAAGAGAAAACGTATTAAATGCAATAATTATTACTATTGCTAATTACACTTCCAATTATGTCACTAATGAGAAGGGTTTAATTATCAGAACAATGGATAAATAAGAGTTTAGCGTTAGCCTGTTTGTGATGGTGCGGGCGATGGTGCTTGGACCACAGACAACAAATTATAAGTTTAACACGACTTCTTCAGCTGACGTATGATCAGGAAATGCACATTTAAACCGATTTAATTTGGTCGTTCATTTTGTTTTAATATTTACATCTCGACAAGTATTACCCAGGATGCAAAGTGAGCACTGATGGCCTTGTTGGACGTGAGAACAACTTAACACGTCCCCTTGTGGTGCTGTTGGTTGTGTATTCAAACTGTTATTGCCAGGTAACGGTTTAACCTTGGACTGGTGGCACTGTTTTCCGAAAAATTATGTGTTCTGTTTGATTGAAAAATATCCACACACATTCTCATCTTATATGATGTCAAGAGTTGTCCATCTATGAATAATTCCAACTGCAATTTTTGGGATATCAAAATTTATAATGTTGTGAAAAACAGAACTAGTACATTTTAAAAGATTTGCAGTGGTCTTAAGTTATTCCTCACTTATCTGCATTCTGAACATCCTGATTATAACAACTATCATGCTAAGCAAACTTATTTTTACCTCAGGAGCTGCTTATTATTTATCTGTACTGGGACAAGACAAATGTTGCTCAAATACATGAAAAAAATTCGGGTACAGACCCTTTATGTTATGGAAGGAGGCTTTCTGGATAGGAAACTCAGAAACAGCACTGATGGCATGATTAAATTTACACATAAAATCCATCACTCCTCACATGGATGCATGAATGGGTACCAAAACCTGGTA
The DNA here is from genome assembly GCA_034769755.1 of Odontamblyopus lacepedii. Lineage (NCBI taxonomy): Eukaryota > Metazoa > Chordata > Actinopteri > Gobiiformes > Gobiidae > Odontamblyopus > Odontamblyopus lacepedii. The sequence goes on along the minus strand of CM068345.1, from coordinate 27,772,408 downwards.
TCAAAACAGCACCAGTGCCACGTCTTGATCATCCACTGAATCAATAAGCAAATGTTATATGGTCAAAGACAATCACAAACTGTCTCTCCTCTCAGTTACGTCTCATGCATGCAACCCGTAGGCCCTGCTTTGATTATCCAGTGCACAGTAGCAGCTCATTTCCGCGTCTGCTTCTCTCTGGCTGTAAGTGTGTGCGGCACCCGGCCACACCGACGCAGACACATAAAGAACCCAGGGAAATGTCTGACACCACGCAACAGGTAATCAAAGCAGGATCCACGGGTGCACAGGGCATATCTCATTTGAGGAGAGAAGTTTCACGTCGACCCATTTCCAACATCACAATTAAGTCAAACTCACTCAAATCTTTGCACAGATTTCCATCTTTTTTGTTTGTTAAATGTCCTATTTACACACAATTGACTCTTTTGAGCTATTAGCCATGTTAGAATATTGTTACCTCAAAAAAAACATACCTTGAGTTGCGTTTTGTTTCATTCACACATTTGGGTAACCCTTTATTATTAGTCTGTCTACATCTTAAAAGCTCAAAATGCTTTGATCCACCTTGTGATGTCAAGTTAACAGCTACTGTTTACCTTTTGTTCAGTAGAAATTACAGGTCTAAATTGATTGAAACGGTTTCCAAATGGTTCTAGTGAAAGTGTATGGAGTTTAAAAATGCAGTGGAGCACATGACATCACAAGATAAAACAGACGGTTTTTAGGTTGAGAAAAGAACTCAGCCTAAGAATGCAGGGTGTATATGTTAAATGTGTCAATGAAATGCACCAGGTATGTTTTTGATGAGGAAACAGCATTATAACATAAATCATAGTGTAATATGGGCCCTTAAACTATGGCAGTGTTATGATTGATTGATTGATCTACAGCCACTCTGGCCATATCCAGCCATGTGTTATTTAACAGAATCCACAATCCACCTAGTTATACGTCTCCCTCTCACCTTTTCCAAAAGTCAGACTCAAATCCAAGTGTCTCTGTGAGTTCTACTGGGGTTTCTCACTCTCCTAACTCTACCTCTGTGCTCTACCTTTAGCGGATGTGGTGGATGTGACTGCCAACTCAAAGCGCTCTGGATTACGGTCATATCTTCCACATGGCTGCCTCCTAATCCCACCATCTGAGGTAAACACAGGAGCAGGTGAAGCAACACTCCTGTCTGAGGCACCTCCGCATCTCACAGGGATCTCCCACTCCATACACCCACGGGACCGGTCCGATTCACAAACTTTCCTTCCTGGCATCCTGGAATAAGCTCAATACAAACGTGTTTTTACAATCCATGACTAATTCAGTATTATGACTGCCAGGTGATTCAACTTCTTCTGGTGAATTTTGCATGGGAAATTATTTGTACTGAGGATAGCTTTTTGAACATACAAGAATTACAGAGAAAGATGAAGATGTGTGAGATATACTTAAAAAGAAAACATAGCAAAACATAAGAAATTCAAAGTCAAACACTGCTGGTATTGCACTGTGCTTCTCTCATATCTAGTATTTGTTTTATTCTCAAATAAACAAAGATAAAGCAAATAAGTAAACACATACTTTCTCCCTTATTGCTTGTTTCACTTATTCCCATTAAGAGTTTTATGTGACTGGTGCCTATTCAACTATTTTGGCTAAGTTGGCAGATACAAAATATAAAAACCCATAGAAGACATAGATCCTATCCCAGCGGCTAAAAACAAATCTATTCTGAAAACATGCCAAGATAAATGTCAAAGTACTTTTAGTAAGAGTAGAAAGAATGTTTATATTTTTATTACAATATAGTGAAATGTATTCAGTTGCGGGAATGTATTACCGATGTTTCAAATTTGACATGTTTAATGGACCCAAAACATAATTTTGGAAATACTGCCTACATTATTCAGACGCAAAATTTGTTCCATCATCCTGGTGTGACAAGGTCAAAACTTTTATCAAACTTTTATCATTTAAAAAAAAAAAAGGCTATCTGAAACCTGAGTGTTCTAGGCTTTTTTAGTTTCTCTATTGTGGATATTTCTTATGAACCTTAATTTTCAGAGAGGTGGCTGCACATCTGCTTTATACTGTGTTTTATGTGTTCACAATAAGGTGATACCTGTGTGTAAGTCTTGTGTCACTGCCAAGGAATGCTGCCAACTTCTCATCTGCCCCTCTTTCATCACAGCACCACAAAAAGACAGAAAAGCTAACAAAAACAAAGTCATAAAAGAACATTCACTTCATCTTTTTGAGATGGGAGATACTCAGAGAAATGCCTGTATGATTACATAAAAACAGGTTTTGATATGTTTCAGCCTGACTGTTTTTCAACACATTTTTTGTATGTGACCTCATCAGAGGTTGAAACACATTGCACACGCCCAAAGGAACAGGTACTTGAGGTAAAACACCACAAAAAGAGATTTCACAAGTCAGTAAGGAATGTGCTCTTTGCAATGAGTGCATCAAGCTCCTCTGCATCACCTCTTGTTCAGTGTTTTGCAGTATTTTTTTAAACCACCTTTTTTGATTTAGTAACATTAATTAACTCATTTCATAACTAGAGCTCATGTGTTGGATGGACCCTCACAACACACATTCCCTGTTTTTCTATTCTGCACCATTTTTGACATAGCGAACACTGCAGACTAGGATCCCAAATCTCTGGAGTTATGATATTTTTCTACATTTAAATTCTTCAAAACTGTGCTGAGCGTGTTTTTTGCCATTTTCTAATATACAGTACTAGCTTTGAACCAGAATTCACTTGCTGTCTTCAAATCCAAACGGAGAGCTGTCATGATAAGGAGAGATTGGTCACTATGTTATGGCACCTGATCAGTGGTTTTCTTTTCAACTTTATTTTAGCCTAGACTGAGACTTTTTGTGCTAATTCATCTCCTCATTGCTTTACAAAAACAATGCATTTAGGTTACTCAGCATTGTGAAGCTTTTACAACTCTCCATAATTAGAATTCATTATTTTGAGTCATTTCAATAAAAGCTCCCAACATATTTAATGAATGGAGCGAAAAGTCACTTAAGGTTTCTCTGCTCATTCCATTAAAAGCCAATGACAAAAAGTGTGAATCTGAACCTGAATGACGAGATTGTAGCAGCTAGTGTTACCAACATTTAGCCTCGGGCATCGGCATGAGATAAATATACAGTACAATATAAGCACACCTTTGTCACGCAATGGGAAGGCATTTCTATTCATTATTACTGCTACAATCCAGCGCAAAGGTATGGAAGATTCTTGTCTATTACAGGTACAATAAAATGCAAACATTTAAGTCTGGTGCACAGATGTGTTATTTTCAAGATGGTTGAACAAAAGTCATGAGTCATATCAAGCAATAGTTGAAGGTTCACAGTGTAACTTTTCTGATGGGGGGTACGTCATTTGCTTGTCTCCATGAGAGGTTAATGTTTTACATAAAATGTTTCACAGCATGGCATTAAATCTGTCTAACATGCATTTATTCAATTGCAGATGTTCTATTGCTTGCAAATATCTTGATAAACATACATTTTTACTATGAGAAGGGTTGTCTCTCCTCAGATCTCTCCTGAAACGCAGCCTGATGGTGTCACCTGCTTGTTTTGCGCATGGATTAGTGCTATACTGTGAAATATTCCAGGCAAAGCAATAACATTCATGGAAAACAAGCTGGTGGCCAACTCGCAACCAGGAAAGTTACATAGTGCACCTTTAAGCAGGAGAAGTTATAGTTATTACAGTCAACTATTATTGTGGTCCTATAGGATGTCTTGGAGGTCCAATGTTACAGGTGCCTCTATAGTAAACACTTTTCTTATGACTTTTTTGTAGCGCAAATATATAAGCTTCTAATTTATTGTGTTTTATGTTAGTACTAAAGTTGTTCAGACATATTTAAAGCTGTTAAGAATAACCCAGGTTACATTCTTTTTGCAAACCATTAATTGCACAGTGGCACGCATGCAACAGTAATCACAATGCTACTAATTCTGTAGTGTTTCAGAAAGTGAAATCTGCAGTCTAACACCATAGGGCCAAATCCAATGTGCACACACTATAAGATGATGCTCCTCTAAGGGTTTTTTCTATAATGACTTGTGTCTGAAGTAGGTTAGAACAGTACATTTATTTGTTTAAGGTGGCAACCTATCAGTGTGAGAAAACAACTATCTACAATAAAATGACACGCCACATTGAAAAACAGTATCTTGTAACTGACATGAATACAGGTGCCCCTCGGCTGGTTTCACTGTGAGGGCAAAAACAAGACTTTTTACACAAAGCTGTCAACAACGTGAGCTTGTGCAAAGACATTTTTGGGTGGAGTAGTGCTTTGACTGCAACTCGGGACACAGCCAACTTTAAAATGCCATTTTAAAGTGAGAGTATGTTACAGGGAGTGGCCGTTTTATATTTTCGGTCTCATACAGACGCCATCTTTTCTGTTTTATGTATGGCAACTGAGTCACCTGAGAGCATAAACTATGACCACACTGACACTAAATATTTAGATGATAAACATTATTGAATTACTCAAATTAAAGCTGGCCAGTTCTCTTTTGGGCCAGTGTTTATCATAAATTACTAATCCTGTTCTGTGTAAACTTGACATGTGGTACACCATGTCATTTCAATGGATATGCCATCCATTTAAAAGGTGGTTATTTTGAAACATATCAGTTAATGGGCTTAGATATTGTGCTTTCTTAGTAGTATTGTACTTTATATGTGTCATTTATTAGTTTATTTATGTGAATAAAGGGAGAGAAATTACATTAAATGTTTTAGTGAATGCATGTTTTGCTGAAAGGAACTGGCTTTTGTCAGTCATACAAACTAATTATGGACTAATTATAAGCCCAGTAGTGCAGTATAAAGCCCCACATGTGTCACTAATCCACACTTTTAGTTATTTAGACTAAAAGTCTGAACCCCCTGAATCCCTCCCCTCTTGCTCTAAACCTCCTTACTCTTTCATTATCAATTTAGTCAAACTTAGGCACTGATTGTCTGATTATTGACACATCCATAGTTATAATTATCATCAATAATAAGATGGTTTTCCTGATAATATGCTTGTAGTAGGCACTATATTGATTTGTACAAAATTGTGCATCGTGCTGCCAGAGGTCCCGTGGATGAGGGCTCTTTTTAAATGATCTCCTCAGTGCTTGGGGTATTGACCTTGGCTATGTTGGCCATGTTGCCTCTGTGAACAAAGCACAGTGCTGTGGCAGGTTTGGTTTGCATCAGGAACATCTCCAGGACCTCTTCTCTGGTGTAGTCTGGCTCATCCTCCACCTCAGAGATGTTGTACAGATTTCTCTTTGGAAAGACGAGCTAAGGCCCCACACAGCTGCAGCAGGAGTTGCCCTTTCATCATGCCTCAACAAAACTGAAGATCTCAATGTCCTCCTCTTGAGAGAAGTCCGGGCTGCACAGCTGCAGCAGCTTTGACCTTAGGAGTCTTTCGTCTGGAAGGCTGAACCTGGATCACAGTGGAGAGGTTGCTTCCATGTACCAGATGAAGTTCCTTGGTAGGATTGGTCTTTCTAATAAAGTGGTGTAGGATCCATTTCTCTGCCTGAAGTTCAAGATCCACCATTTTGAGAGCAGGGAAATCAGACTCAAGGTCGAAGGATGGTTCCGTCTCTTGGACTTTGGGTTCAGGTTTGCCCACATGGATTATTGAGTCCAGAACCTTGTCTTAGAGCTGCTGCTCTTCTTGGTTTTGGTCTCGAGTTCCAGGCATTAGCTTCAGTACAGGAGCTCCTGTGTTGAGCCTTCATAGATTTAGGCTGAGTTGACTCAGTGTCTATGAGAAACTCATTAATTCTGCGCAGGGCAGAAATGCGCTGGTCCCATGAAGACTGAGTTGTGATTTCCATTGTTTTATATGTTCAGTGTTGAACTCTGATGTGTTGAGGCGTTCAGTTCGAGATACTGTTGAATAATGAAGACTGAGAAACTTCAGTTTGACCCAGAACGTACAGTTCATGATGTGCTATGTCGCATTGGTCACTGGGTGGCCAATCAGAATGTTCTATTATTTTGAGAAGAATAATCCCTAAAGAAGAGGAGCTGCAGGCTGGAGCAGGACAACAGTGTGGGCCTTGGGTGTCTTACTTTTAAGATACCGTCTTTAGTTTTGTTAGCTACCAAATTATTGTTGTGATTTGTTTTGTGCAAGTCTGGAAGGGCATTGCTACATGTGTGCATTATAACCTTTACCAAACCACAACTCTAAAAGGTAAATGATTGCTGTGTTGGTCCTGTAGAAAACTGGAAAGTAAAATTGTATTATTTGTAGAAAGATTAAGTCTGATTGTGGCTGTAGTGACACCTATCCATTAAACGTCCTCTCCATTGATTGACACATCAAAATAAAGTGTTTTGATCTAGAGTGAGAGATCTGTCATCTTTTAGCACTCGTGGTGATTGAGAGTCGAGCCCAGGAGTATTTTAGGAAGTCCATCAGTCACTCTGTTGATGAGGTGAACTGTTCAGACCTGCTCACTTAAAGACAAGCTGCAGTCCTATGTGCACACAGAGATGTTGATTATGTATGCTAGGAGTGGTCCCGTCTTTTATTGGAAAATTTACACCCGCACAGTGATTGATATAAATCAGTAGTGGCCACAAAGCAGTAAAAGTCTAATTGTTTCTTCCATTTTGAAAGTCTGGCGTCCATTAAGGAAGCAGTGAGTAATAAAAAGGACTTTTAATCAATCCTCTCCTGTTGATGAGCTGATGTGTGAATGCTCTTCCTGCGACACTGCCACCATATGTTCAGTTCTCCTAGCAACATCCAAATACAAGGAAAGGTAAGGTACAAAATACAAGTACTCAAACTAAAGTACAAAAATACTACCATTACTTTTGACAGTTACCCCTAAAACTACTACCACTCTAATACTCTTATTAAATAAACTATAACTTCCACTGCAACGTTAATGGCTAAACATTTGCCTTTAAACCATAGCATGCTTTCAGTATTTGTAAGTGCCTTTTGGGATTAAAATACACTAAATTAAAAACATTTTTTTTTTAAAATCTAGCATTAACATTAACAGCAATACAATTAAAGTTTTCAGGGATATCAAGCTTAGTTGGTGCTGTTGATTTCTAACAGGGTAATTGGAGGTTTAGCTTTGGTCTTCTATGTAGTGTGTCATCAAAACTCCTTGCAAAACATGAATAAAAAAGTATATAGTTATAGGTTGGGCCTCTGATTATATAGGAGACTGCTTTCACTACATCATAATTCCATTTAATAAAATATGTCTAATAAACAGATATAAATCCTGAGGACATATTAGCAGTATTTTAAAACAGTGGGTGATGGCTTCCTCTGGCCCAGTCTACAGTCTTCACATTGACCCCCTCTCAGTTGCAGTTGCCTGTCCGACCCCTCCCTGAACAGCAGCATGGCCACAGTAAATCCTGCAGACTGCTCATGCTAGGGACATGGGCTAATTAATAAAATCCCCATTACATGCCTTGTGCCCGTTGTTTGCTATTTCAACACCCCATTTATGCCGCGATTACAGTCATTATCAGTCACCGCCATTAATTCTCCGCCCGATGCCAGAACTGCATACTAATAAATTGGACTCTAAATTTTTTTTTTTACCTTTCAAGGAGTTGGGTTGGAGCGCTTCCAGGCAGTGCCACTCCAGATTAGGAGTCATCTGGTGACTCGCAAAAAGCCCTTTGAATACACGCTGCTGCATCTTTGGAGATAGTTCAAATTTCCCCTTTGATTATTTTCCTTTCCCCTCCAAAATGAATCTTTATTAAGCTTAAATCCTGAATAAAATGAAATTAGCAGACTGCAAAATATTGCTTTCTTTTCTGAGTCTATTCCCCTGTGCCTGCATGCAAATTATAATGCTTATTTATGTAAATGAGGTGTCGTCTTTAATTAGTTTTGCTTGAGGGCATTAAAATACATGTATTCTTTCACCAAAAATGATTTGTTTTGTTGCTCTGCGCAGTTTAGGTTCAAAATGGATGATCATGCCAACTAAAAAGCTTTATTAATTTTGTGCTTTGCGTTTTTGGGTCTGGTTTGGAGTATTATCTTCTCCTCCCTCTGCCTGTGTAGTGTATTGTGTGAAATGGAACAGCCTCTTCAGACGCACTCAGCTCCTCCACTACTCTCCTCAAGGTCCCAGGTTGAAACCGCACTCTGCAAATGCACTTCACTTATCAAATCTAAACACTGGCTCTACTGCTGATCTCTGTGTGCAGGCTACATTTTGGGAAACTATTTTACGACACCCTCAATGTTAACATAGTACTCCATTGTACTATGGGTTTGGCTTTCCAGGAACAGACAATACCAGGAAAATGTCTAATATTGCGATTGTTGTTTTGTTTAGAAATCACAGTCTTAAATATAATACACTTGAAAGGCTGCAAAGGTTGGTTACTACTGAAAAGTCCATTCACATTTTCTGCTATATTTTAAACCTCAATCATGAAAATTTTGTTGATTTTGTCTAAATATTTCCCAATATGACAAATAATAAATACATACTGTAATAATATCAATATAAATATATACAGAATTGCAGGCGGATTTAACCAATCAGAATGTGAACAGTTTAAAGCTGCTAGTTACAGGTGAAAAAGTGTTAATATTTGTTTTCTTTTTTTATGTTGCCATATTGCCCACCCTACCAACCATTTTAATAAGCACTAGAAACTGTGCTGAGATGCAACCTGACTTGTATTAGCATGAGAACAGAACAAAATGAATAGAAACACTGTGATTTTGACACATTGTCTATACATGCTCAATAATTTATTTGTGTCTTCATATACAAGTGAATATGACAAATGTTGTGAAGGGCGGTGAATCATAGCTCCTCGCATGTGGTAATTTACATAATGATTTAGCATAGGCAAATGTTAATAAGCTTGGGACTGGCACGAAAATACACCTGTGGCCTTTTATGGCAGACATCCACACAATCGTGGAAGTCCTATTTAATTTCATTCACATTTCTTACTGATTCAAGACTTATTTTTATATTTGTTTAGCAGGATTTGCTTTGTTCCAATAAATCCCAAAGCCCTCTCAGTTTTTATGCATTTCTTGTTGATTTACTGTGTCTGCTTGAGTGGCTATTGAACTGAAAACTGCTTGATGTCATTGTACAAAACGTTGGGTCAAGTCCACATGCGGCTGCAGCTTGTGTCCTGCAGTATTTCACCGCTCCGATCTCAAAGTGGCCAAACGGCATCGCAGCTCCCAGTTCAATATGATATCAGTATTCTGCATCCCCTCCGCAGACCAGATGAGCTGAAATGGCAAGTTAAGATGCCCCCTCCCCAGCCTGCGCGTGATTTATGGAAAGGAAGCTCAAACCATTATAGCATTTTTATTATTATTGTTCTTTCAAGGCTAATGCAACAATAGATTTTTGCATGATTGATGCGTTACACTAAACATTAGAGGATTACATTAACTTTGCATAGAACAGCTAAATGACATGAGATTACTTATTGTTATTTTTGCCTCCACATGATCGCACTGTAAACTATATAGTATTTCTTGGCATCTATCGATTACTACATACATACAGAACAGATGTGCATTAATGCTGGCTGACAACACTTCCTTGCATAATAAAATGTTTTTGTTGCTGTAAGAGTTAGTACTTGATTAGAAAATACTTTTTATTGGGTAGTTAAAGCTGTATTGATTTTGAATAGACAATAGTATTTGAAAGGCTTTGAAAATATACATTTAGGGGTACAAAAATACATGAAGAAGTTCCAATAGGGTCCATCCATCCATCTTCTCCCGCTTAAATCCGGCGGGGTCATACTCATAGCACCTGACCCCCCCTATGAACCCCTCTGCAGGTGGTGAGCCCACAGGAGGGTGGACAACATGGTCCTTGATGTTAGTTCATAGGGGTGCGGGCATGTTTTAGGTTGATGGGGGAAACCAGAGTACCCGGAGGAAACCCATCCAGACACGGGGAGGAACATGCAAACTCCACACAGAAAGGCCCGGGTGACCCGGGGATCAAACCCGCAACCTTCTTGCTGTGAGGCCTGAGTGTTGCCACTCAGCCACCGTGCCGCCGAAGTTCCAATAGTTTTTTTTTATATATATATATATCCATCCATCCATCCATCCATCTTCTCCCGCTTAATCCGGCTGGGTCGCGGGGGCAGCGTGCTGCCCAATACTCATAGCACCTGACCCCCCCTATGAACCCCTCTGCAGGTGGTGAGCCCACAGGAGGTATATATATATATATATATATATATATATATATATATATATATATATATATATATATATATATATATATATACATATATATATACATACTTATATATATATACATATATATATACATATATATATACATATATATATATATATATATATATATATAGCTGGTTAGCTCAATGGGTTAGTCACTGGACTTTCCCATGGGGGACCCGGGTTTCGAATCCCCCCCAAGGGCATTAAGAGCAAAACCCTTGGGTCCTTGGGCAAGACCCTTTACGCTACTGAGAGGCGATAAAACTTACGAGATGTCGGCTTGCCCGGCCAAACAAGGTCTGCGTCAGGTGTCGAGGAACCAGGACACCTTGATGAGAAATGGGCTAATGGAACAAGACGGAAATGGGCGAGATGCGAGAACCAGGCTCTGTTGGAATGCTACTACTCCAGTAACCCTAGTCAGAGGGGTTACATGAACAGGATGTGGGAGAAATGGTTACTACGATACCCACAGTCCAAGCAAACGGCCAAACAACTAGTAGCTCAGTGTTCCAACATCCACAAACGGCAACTGCTATCACAACTAGAGATTGACGAGGTACAACACAAATGCTACGGCAAGGGGGAGCCAAGAAGTGAGCCAACTGTCAGAGGCCCAGAAAGGTGCGATGAAAAAGCGAGTACCCAAGAGGTACAGCCAGATGCCCATACCTGAAGCACTCGAAACTGCCAAACAAAGGCTCCAAGCCTTGGCCAGCCGCCTAAAGAGGTACACGAGAGAGAATGAAGCCAGACGAATAAACTGCCTGTTCGCAACACAACCTGCGAAAATGTACGCTCAATGGCAGGGTAATAACAGCAGAGCAGACCCACCAAGGCTGGAGACTGAGAGGTACTGGAAAGACATATGGGAAAGAGAAGCATCACATAACACCGATGCACAGTGGCTGGTGGCTCTGAGAGCAGACCAGAGCAACCTCCCTGAAAAGAATCCAGTTACCATCTCAGTGGCAGACATCCAGGAAAGAGTCTCAGGCCCTGACATGATCCACGCATACTGGCTAAAGAAGCTCACTGCTCTCCACGAGCGCCTAGCAGCACAAATGAACCAGCTGCTAAGGGATGGGACTCACCCTGAATGGCTAACCCAAGGGCGTACGATCCTGATCCTGAAGGATCCCGCAAAGGGTACAGTCCCATCCAACTATCGGCCAATAACCTGTCTCTCCACGACATGGAAGCTCATGTCAGGCATCATCGCAGCTAAGATAAGCGGGCACATGGATCAATACATGAGCGCAGCACAGAAGGGCATCGGCAAAAACACCAGGGGAGCCAAACACCAGCTCCTGGTTGACCGAACAGTCGCTCGTGACTGCAGAACCCGTCAGACCAACCTGTGCACTGCCTGGATTGATTACAAGAAAGCCTATGACTCAATGCCACACACATGGATCACTGAGTGCCTGGAGCTGCACAATATCAACAGGACTCTAAGGGCATTCATTGCAAACTCGATGCGGTTGTGGAAAACCACCCTTGAAGCCAATGGCAAGCCACTTGCACAAGTGACCATCAAATGTGGCATATACCAAGGAGAAGCACTGTCCCCACTGCTGTTCTGCATAGGTCTGAAGCCCCTCAGCCAAATAATCGACCACACTGGCTATGGATACCGACTCAGAAACGGGTCCACCATCAGTCACCTCCTCTACATGGATGACATCAAGCTGTACGCTAAGAGCGAGCGAGACATCGACTCACTGATCCACACCGCCAGGATCTACAGCACAGACATTGGAATGTCATTCGGATGGTGACAAAGAGAGGGAAGGTAGTCCACACAGAGGGGGTCTCACTCCCAGAGGGAACAATAACAGACATAGAGGACAGCTACAAGTACCTTGGTATCCCACAGGCAAATGGCAACCTTGACGAGGCAACAAGGAAAGCAGCGACAGCCAAATACCTGCAAAGAGTACGGCAGGTCCTAAGAAGCCAGCTCAATGGCAAGAACAAGGCGCAGGCAATAAACAGCTACGCCCTGCCAGTGATCAGATACCCAGCAGGAATCATAAGTTGGCCAAAGGAGGAGATACAGACTACGGATGTTAAGACCCGAAAGCTCCTGACCATGGATGGAGAGTTCCATCCCAAGTCCAGCACCCTGAGACTGTACACGAGCCGGAAGGAAGGAGGCCGAGGACTAGTGAGTGTGGGAACCACTGTCCAGGATGAAACATCCAAGCTCCACAAGTCCATCAGTGACAAGGCCCAGACTGATGACGTGCTCAGAGAATGTCTCAGACAGTGGGGCGCAGAGGAAGAGGTGCTGGAGGGACCATCATGGCAGGACAAACCCCTACATGGGGCGTACCACCGAAACATAACTGAAGTGGCTGATATCAAGAAATCCAACCAATGGCTGGAGAGGGCTGGTCTGAAGGACAGCACGGAGGCACTCATCCTGGCTGCACAGGAGCAGGCCTTGAGCACCCGAGCAATAGAGGCCCAGATCTACCACACCAGACAAGACCCAAGGTGTAGGTTGTGCAAAGAAGTGCCTGAGACAGTCCAGCACATAACTGCAGGGTCTAAGATGCTGGCAGGGAAAGCGTACATGGAGCGACATAACCAAGTAGCGGGCATAGTGTACAGAAACATCTGTGCAGAGTACGGGCTGGAAACCCCAGGATCAAGGTGGGAAACGCCTCCAAAGGTTGTGGAGAATGAGCGGGCCAAGATCCTGTGGGACTTCCAAATACAGACTGACAGAATGGTGATGGCGAACCAACCAGACATCGTGGTTCTGGATAAGCGAGAGAACAAAGCCGTGGTGGTGGACATTGTAATACCAAGCGATGGCAATGTCAGGAAAAAGGAACACGAGAAACTAGAGAAATACCAGGGGCTCAAAGAAGAGCTGGAGAGGCCTGGAAGGTGAAAGCATCGGTGGTGCCTGTGGTGATCGGAGCACTCGGGGCCGTGACCCCCAAACTGGATGAGTGGTTGCAGCAGATCCCAGGAAGGACAACAGACATCTCAGTCCAGAAAAGTGCAGTACTGGGAACAGCAAAGATACTGCGCAGAACTCTCAAGATCCCAGGCCTCTGGTAGAGGACCCGATCTGATGAGGGTGAGAGACCAACCACCGTGGAAGGTGAGAAATGCGTTTTTATATATATATATATATACACACACACACACACACACACACACACACATCCTCCATTCCTCTTTTTTCCCTAAAAGTAGAGGAAAGTGAATATGAACTATATATATATATATATATATATATATATATATATATATATATATATATATATATATATTTATATATATATATATATATATATACATACACATATATATATCGCATAGTTCAGTGGGGAATTCACTTTCCTCTACTTTTAGGGAAAAAAGAGGAATTTGTTAACCTTAACCCTCTCAAAAGAGGATGGGCAAAATTTGTTTGTAAAAATTTGTGGTAGGGCTGACATTAAACTAGGTTAGTTATTAACCAGTGTGACCATATATGGATCGAGAATGATTAATACATGAATAAGAAATGAAAAAAAGTATATTGGTCTAGTAAAACCAGGTAAAATTCCTGAAATGATACTAAAAAAAATCCATTGTGGGAACATTCAGTACATGATCATTCAATAACAAGGTTACAAAATATGTAAAATATATTAACAGCATCAGCAAAATAATGTTTAAGGACCTGTATTATACCCAAATACTTGTGAGCTTGTTATAATGTTCTTACCTCATCAAAAACATAGCCGTTTCATTTACACGTGTGAGTAATCCTGTCTTATTAGTCTGTCTCCAAAGCTCAAAATGCTCTGTTCCACCTTGTGATGTCATGAAGCGGTAGTTTTCAAGTTAACAACTCCTTTTCTATTAGATTAATGGAGATTGGCCATTCCAGATCTGAAATTATCCAAATGATTCTAGTGAAGGTGTGTGGAGTTTAAAAACACAGTGTATTACCACGTGACATTGCAAGGTGGAACAGAGTGTTTTCAGTTGGAGAGAAGAACTCATCTTATTTGTGTGTTAAACATGTGTGAATGAAATGAAACAAAACAAAACTCCAGTAATGCTTTGATGAGTAAACAACATAATAACATGGATCACAAAAGAGCCTCATATGAGCACTTTAGCTATTGCTCAGACCTCCATTCATCACTCTCATTCTGATAATTCTTAGATTGATCTCCCACTGGTTGAATATGGCTGCGTTATGTGACACTTTAATCAGCAACAATGACACTATCGCACAATCAACATAATCTCCCTCCTTCATTGTATTCAGCCAATTTAACGTAAGTGCCAGCATTTATGGGCCTTTACAGTTTTATATATGGGTTACCTTTGCTATAGGTTTTTATGCATTATCTGCTTTTTATTGTTGCCCTTAAATTTTACTATGTCAAGACTTAAGCCATTTTAGAAGTTTGCACGCGCAGGTGAATATGCAGAGCCAATGTTGCCATTATTTGCATCTGTGGAACAAACTTGCTTGCTTTTAGTGCATTAAAATTTGCCTGAGCTCCGAGTATATTGTGAAGACACTGCCAGCCGTAATCAGTCTTTATTGACAGGCAAATTGTGTTTTTCATAGTGGCCTCACAAAACCATCCGAATGGCCACCGTCTTGGTTAATATTAGATTCTGACAAACACATTCAAACCACCAAAGGACAAGCCAGTTACATACAAAGACTTGATTTTACCACTTTCCCCATGTCACATAATAGCTCGCAAACTTGTTATATTTTTCAGTTTGAGTGTGTAAACCCACTCAGCGTCCGGACACCTCCTCTATTAAAAACCATGGCAGACTTTAGGTGTTTTTTACAGGCGTTTTGTACTGGAGTGTTTACCCTGTCCTGATGGGCACACAGCCAACTGATTCTTCCCCCAAAGTGCTCATTTGTGCCACTCCGGTGTGCACAACGCTATAATTACCTGCAAAACGTAAACTGGAAGCTATGTCTGACAAAGACACTGAGAAACTGTCATAAAAGTACGCAGTTGCGGCGAGTCATACAAGACATATTAATGGCGTGTTTAAAGGGATACGACACTTTTCCATTTGTCTCGTGGAAAAAAGGATCTTGGGCAAAACACCTGGTGGCTCTAAGTGCTTTGGGTCTGAACAGTGAAGAGCAGCTAGCAGTCACCACACTGTCACAACGCTAACATTTGCCCATTTAATATGCAGGACTCTATGAAAACTGGCTTGTCATTTCTTGATTGTAATTATGAGGCAACTTAATGAGCTTCCAAAGACAGGATTCAAGGCTCTTTAGCTGCTAAATTAACTAAAACAATAAAAAGTGATCTGTTTAAAAACATATCATTCAAATCAGTGAGCTTTAACCACACTGTTCTGTTCCAGTTAATGCATCACAGTGAAAGTATTAATAAAACCTGACAGACGTATTCATATAATAAACCTCCTGTTGGGTTGTTTGGAGCATTTGTGAGGTTTTGAATAACGCTCCTATAAAGCTTTTCAAACAGAACTAGGCCAGATATTACAGATTCAAATGCACTTTTTGACTCAACTTAAAAAACCAAAAAAAAAAAAAACAATAACTGCCTAAACTTCATATAAAGAAAGTCAGTGGGCACCATTTCTGTTTCTAATAAAACCTATTTTACTGAGCTATTTTTAATACGAACACTAACCCTCATAATGTTTTGTAGCCGTTTTGCCATATTATCTGGTACCAACTGAAATGTGTATCATATATATAAATTTGGCATGGCTTGTAAGTTTTTAGTCGCTCATCTTCCTCTTTCCGTGAACCTGTTTTGACTGTACATTTTGTCACTACCCGTATTTATGTGATTTTCTGGAGAAACTAGTTTGAGCACCTGCTGCATTTTTTTTTGAGATACATGTTATTTTGAAACCCTTATCTTCCATACACTACACGCACTGTTAATGACACCACTGTCTCACCTGAACTCCAGGGATATACTTTTTTATCTGCCTATGTTTTAGGAATCCAGTTTTACACCCGTATATAAGAAAACAACATTTAAAAATACATTTTACTTACTACTTTTACTTTTAGGTTTTAAGCTTGATTGGATACGTTTTCTGGAATAGAAACTGACATTTATAGATAGTATTAATCTGCACAGAACACAAAACTGGATTGGCTGGTTCATTTGTTGAGCTAAATTAAGCCAACTGTTGGCACATTTAATGTTAAACGTTAACATCATAATCAGTGAAATAAGAATTACACCTACTCCTATCAGGACCTGCACAGTGACCACACTATCTATTGTGCCAACAATAAAAAAAAAATAGTTGCATTGATCTTACAGAAGATATCAATGCACAACATTAAAGGTGATATTATCAGACACCTTTAACAAACACGTCTGTGTTTGGGAAGTGATGACCATATTTGGACTGTGTTTGATTCTGGCTCATTGACACCTCCTTTTGTTACTCATGCTGTACTAGATGTTGAACACAACCAGAACCAGTCACATGATGCAACAGAAGCTAATCCCTTTGAATACTCAAACTATTGTGTAATAGCTACATGCATCGTCACCAGCGACAGACGCTTATTATTATAAATGAATTTACAGACATATATTTAGCAGTTCTCTGCATTTGAAGTTAATAAGCCGATTCATGATTGTGTTCAAAGAGCCAAGATACAAATTCAGCTTTTCAAGTACCGTGCCTGCATTTTAATGTGAGGTAAAATAACCTTATTTTGCCTTCATCTTAGACCTCACATTTCTGAAAGCCACAAGAATCCCTCAGAAAACAAAAAGCCTGTTGGGACGAGCACACACAAAGTGAGCGGAGGATCTGGCATGGCCTTTGCAAAGTCATAAAAATATTTTCCCTTTTATTTAATGTGGCCCATAATTCATTGCCAGGAAAAGCTAATCAATAGCACCTTAATGAAAACTTGAGCCATATTTTATTTTGCCGCAGAGAAGCCCCGGATCAGCATTTGTTGCCTTGTTATGCGCCGCTTTTCACCCCTGGGCTGTTTCACAGATGTGCATCACATTTGCAGATACCTTAAATATTTGCTTGCTTCAACCGCATTTGCTTTCTCTAAACACCACAGAGTCGGAGCAAATTTCTGATGACGCCAGCAATAAAAGCTCAAAAGCATCGTCGGTATCTGTTTGTGGTGTCCCTGCCATGACCCGCGCTAAAAACAGGCCTACAGATGTCCATAAATATTGACAAACACATTGTTGAATCTTTCCACAAGCACATTGGATATATAGCACTCCCTTAGGTTCACGCTAATGTCATGACAAGATTGTCTCACTCAGAGGTATATAAAATTCATCATAAAAGCCAGAGGATACTATTATTTTTATGCACTTAAAACATGTAAATAAAACTGAAAGTGGGGCAAACAACATCACTGCCATTGAGAATCAACAGAATGGAAAAACTCAATACTCAGGCCATGTACACACGTAGCCGGGTATTTTTAAAACCGAACATTTCCCCCCCTCCGTTTATAAAAATTGTTTTATCCACACCACCTCGTCTTCGAAAAAAAAACCTTCCACACATAACCAAACATCTGCGTTTTCAACCACATTCATACGCATTCCAAACCTGTAGATGGCGTTATTTCCATTGAGCCCTCAACTTCACCGTCACTTCCGCCTAAACTTAAACAACAGAAAACATGGCGCCAAGCTGCTTTGTCTGGACAGACTCGGAGTCAGAATTGCTCCTAAACACAGTTTTGGAGTATAAACTTCAAAAGAAACGACTCCAATCCATAGTCTGCTTTGGCTTTTCCAGTCGCCTAAACAAATGTCGCACGTTTGACATCAGGGCAGATTCATATTTTTTGGTGCAGACAGTGACGTTTTAAAATGCAAAACCCCAGTTATCTCTGTCCACACAAACAGGCATAAACGGAGTTTTCAAAAATCTTCACTTTGGCCGGAGTTTTCCCTGAATACTCGTTTTTGATGCGTGTTCGTGTGGATGACAGGTCAAAACGCAGCAAAACATCTTCGGTTTATCAGATACCCGGCTACGTGTGGACAAGGCCTCAGACATACCAGCGTTTTTATGGAGTAATCAGATGTGTTACCAAGTGGACAGTGATGGTACTACATTATTAGGAGCAGAGATGAACGGACACACCATAGAAACTCTAAAACTCAAGGTTTTATGTAAGCACTGATTAAGATCATTGTAAGTTGAAACATGTTGGCTGACTCCTGTAAATAAAGGTATTTTACTTCCTGGTACAACTCACACTTTTTTTTGAGTGTCTGGGTTTTTTGTGTTTTGCCAGTTTGATCTCTAACGGACTGAATACTTTAAGTAAACAGGACTAAACCAGGACTAAACCAGGACTAAACCAGGACTGAACCAGGGCTAAACCAGGACTAAACCAGGACTGAACCAGGGCTAAACCAGGACTAAACCAGGACTGAACTAAGACTAACTCAAAACTGAACCAGAACTGAACCAGGACTAAACCAGAAATGAACCAGGACTAAACCAGGGCTAAACCAGGACTAATCTTGGACTTGAGAGCGAGAACCAGGGTCACAAAATGCAATTGGGCGATCAATGTATTTAGCCCAGTGGGGTGCGGAGCTCTGTGCCGGTCCTTTCACCTGCGGTCACCTGACCTGTGGTCTACGCGGGCGCACCTACTGGTTTAGTTCTGATTTAGTCCTGGTTTAGACCTGGTTTAAACATGGTTTAGTACTGGTTTATATGCAGGTTGTTTTCAACAGTGCCAATAGCTCCAGTTTGACATTTAAATTGTAGGCTATTTTATATTTGGTATTTTTTATATCTGACGTTGGGAGAAGTGGGTGGTACCCCTGCGTACCACACCCACGACACCCCTGCACAAGATACTGAACCCTACAACCTCTCTGATGGAAGACTAAGGACCACTATGCTCTCATAATCGAAGTGAAGTTGAGAAATATCACTTTAATATTTTGTGATACTGTCAACCCCATTTTAATCTCAAAAAGTAAAAAAATGTGAGCAGAATATGAAAGAGTGAGAAACAAGAATAAGAACATTATTACCATCCTCTCAAAGTGACACAAAATAAATTACACTCATCGCACTGCAGTTTACCAAATAAAAACTCCTTTCCCCTGTCAGATCCAATCAGATCAAAATGGCACTTTTGCTGAAAGATATAAAATCACACGGATAGAGTTTTTGAAAGGGGACAGAGATGCAGCATGGTAATTGTTTGCAGTGATCCTTGTCAGTGTAGAGTACGCTTGGGTTATAGTCAACTATCTGTGAACCCACGGAACAATTACAAGGGAAAAGGTCATTCTTCATGCTCCGAAAAGCATCCTAATGAACTGGGAGCCACCTCTTTAACACCACCGAGTTAGCGTACCAACGGCTGACATCTTCACTTCACTTTGGCTGCGAACGGGCTGAGGTGTTTTCTGTTTTGACAATTGCACTGGGGGCAATGACTTGGAGCCTTAAAGGAAACTTGTTTAATGCCCGCTTTGAGAGTAAACACTTATTCATCATAAAAATAATAACGCCTCAAAGGTCAGGCCATAAAACACAATATCTGCCCTCTTTCTAGAGCATCCCGCATTAGTTATTGATAATGCTATGCAGATTTGGCAGAATGGCACAGGCCCAGGGTGGAGATGTATGCAGCTAACGGCAAGCGGCAACAATTGGAGGTGGGTTACGGGCATGAACTTAGCGGGTCTCACAGTGCAGGGGATTGTGGGAAATTTATAGTGCTTTGATTTGGTTATAATGAGGTAAAGTTTTTATGTTTTAGATAGGGATTGCAAAAGCCAAAATTATAAATAGAAGCAACATTAGTTAAAGCTAGGATTGCAGAAGATGGGATCCATTTATGTTCAAGAACAATACAAATACTGATTACTAAAGGTTTCACCATGGAGCTGAAACATCCTATATTATGCAACATTGACTCTTGTGAGCTTCAAGCTATGTTATAATGTTGTTACCTCATCAAAAACATACCTGGAGTTGTGCTTTGTTTCATTCACACATTTGAGTAATCCATTATTTTTAATCTGTCTACATCTCCAAAGCTCAAATGCTCTGTTAGACCTTGTGATGTCATGAAGATGCTGCTACATTTTACCTTTAATTCAGGAGAGATTAGCAATTCCAGGGCTGAAATTATCCGAATGATTCTAGTAAAAGTGTGTGGAGTTTAAAAACACAGTGGAGCACTCCCTGTATTGCCACATGACATCACAAGGTGAAACAAGGAGCGTGTTCTGTTTGAGAACTAAATATGCACAATTTGTGTGTTAAACATGTGTAAATGAAACAAAACAAAACTCTGGGTATGATTAGAAAACAACATTATAACATAGATCATATAATACGTAATATGGGCCCTTTAAACAACTCATGTTTTGAGAATTTGCTATCTGTATCTATGTTGCTATATATTGTCAGATCATCCAGTCTTCATAGGTTTAAAGATTTTCAATATAGGCTTTACTTTCAGAAGTAGCCAGAAGTCTGCAATATTTTTTGGTTGCAGAGACAAATCAGTGGGAAGGATGACACTGAGACTGATCCTACAAAAGAAGACTTGGAGCAGATCAAAGTGAGTGAATGTACTGTATGGTAGATGGGTGCTGAGGTGAGACAATCCTTTACTGCCTTTATTGACAAAGATCTCTTGTTCAAAGCGAGCGAAGCACCATCGTAAAAAGCGTCCTAATTCCATCTAGAATTACAGTAGAGTACACAAAGCTGTCCGTCTGCAACACGTCTTTGGTTGTATTTGCGTTGTCAGCCCGTGGTGAGAGGGTGGAGACCTGCCAAGAGCGCTGCCCTGGGAGGCGGCCATGACAGCTGACGACTCAGGCCGACCGTGTTCCAACCTCCAAGATCCCACATCAACTAGCTCCTAATCACACAGCTAATATGGCCCTAATGGTAAAATCCAGACTTGTACTGAGTGTTTCATGTTCAAAGGGGCTTGTCATTTGGTTCGCCTTCATGCAACAGTAAGGCTTCCATCTCTCACTGATTATTGCAATGTGGAATTAAACTCCCCAAACACAAAGGAAGCAGCATGGCACGGCTCCGGCTGTCAGAATTAACTAGTGAAAGTGACCCTGGCCTATACGCGCCCAAAGAAGGGGAATCACATTCAATTAGTCCAACAGAAGTATTCTATCAGACATGCGCTCAGTGTTGATTAATAAAGATACGGATGAACATACTGGGTCTCAGCCAGTCCCATCCCAGTCCTTACATTTCCAATAACATGTGCACGTTTACAGGGAAAGTTTGGGCCTAGTCTCTAATGATGACAATGTTACATCAAAGTGGCTCAGATCAAATTTCAGTCATTGGGAACTGACTACATGACATGGCATTTAATAATTTTCTGATTTTGACGTCCACCAAATTAATTCCACATTGTAATTTTAACAAATTTGTGATCATATAAAACAATATGATTTCTTTACTGACTGCAGATTGTAATATTTCACCATTAGGGGAAATAATTAGTGATATAAATCTGCTTCTGAGTGATGTTATTTAAATTACTACACCAAGTATCAAATGTTTTTGTCAGTGATACAAAAAATCCCATTAAATATAACTTTTTTGTAAAATTCTACTTATTTCACATGCATTTAAGTATTAGATTTTATACCTGAATATGCTGGTATAAATATTGGAGGCAATAAGGATTAAGTGTTATGCCCAAGGACACAACAACAGCACTGACTGGAGTAGAGACGGAACTACCAACCACTAGATTAGAAACCATGATGATGCTATTGTTTGAATCTAACATGTAAAAGTCATAAAAAATACTAAATACTAATACTATTAGCGTCTCCTCAGATTCACTGCGTGTGTTTAGTTAGTGAGCTTGGCGAGGCAGTCCAGAACAGTTAGTCTTCTCCCCTCTGTGTTTACGCCCATTCCGCAGGCCATTTGTTTGCCGCTCCTCCTTGCCCCACAGCACCATGCATAATGCAGGGAGGAAAATGTTAACAGTGGCAAATAAAATCGGCAAGGTGCCCCCACAAATCAGGGCAGTTTAGGAGCACGTTTAATCATCCATGCATTGGGGACAACGCATTGCAATTAATTGTGGCATTTCAAAGAAGATCAAGACCCCATTTTTGCAGGGCTTCTTCATGCTTCCCAGTAACAGTCTACCTTAGCATCTCTGCATTTTGGTTCTATTGTGAGGAAGATGAGAGGGAAGATCTTGTAGTGGATTGCTTGGAATTGCATCAACAAAGCCCACCCAGCAGTAGAAATAACAGAAAACAGGCATTGTTTGAAGAGGGTCTCCCAAGTATACACACCACAAGTAATCCACTTTAGATCTTTCTTTTCAGCTGCATGCTCCAAAACAAACATGTTACAGCGCCATATGGAGGTGTCAGGAAAATAAATAATTTACTAGAAATTCATGTGTGCAAGGCAGATGAGCAGCTACAGGGACAGTATACCAATACTGTTGAGTGCTTAACCGCACTGATAAGAAACACGTGGAGCACATTCACATTCGGGCCCCAAATGAGCTGGAAAGACAGAATTTAGGCAGCAAGTGTATATAAATTGTATAGACACATATATATATATACATTGTATATAATAATAATAATAATAATATATTATTATTATTATTATTATTATTATTATTATTATTATTATTCATTAATAATATATTAATATATTATACACATTGTAATAATATAGTGATGGTTAGAGCAGAGAATACCCCAAAACTGAAACACAATGTCATAATATGTATCTCTAATAATTCTTATAATTGTTATGCTAAGCACTTTTATGATTGGTCCCAAGTCTGGATAAATGGGACAAGGCGGCATTTGAAAAGGCATCAGACCTTTGTACTAGTATATGGCAGCCGTATTCACATAAAAACACAATGCATAAATACAAAATGTTGAAAGGCATTTCCGGGGATTTAAAACTTTTACTACCAAGATCCCTATCACAGATTGGGATGTAAGTGGATTGAGAATTACAGAGGACTCTGGGAGTGGGACTGGCATGTGTCTGTGGACATCAGGACAGTATTTTGTGCAGATAGGATCTGCGGTGCCTTTCAGCACTTCCTGCATCCGAGACAGTCTAATCTAATGAAGCGGGGCTTTGGACGGAGCATTTCTGTTCAAGCTTTTAGCCCACTGCCAGTGCGTCTCATCCACATCTGACTGCAGTCAAAATCCACTTGTTATTTTTATTTCCACATGGTTCTCCCTGAGGTACCGTGTGCATGGCTCCAGTCATCGCTGCTCAAGTCTTTAGAACCGAAGGAGACACACAAAAACACACGCTGGTGGCAAGGTTATATCCAGTCAGAGAGGGGCACTCATCTTCTGCCCACCCCAGGGAGCAGTCACCCAGGCTGGGAAGAGAGAGAGAGCAGAGATGGGCCCTGCTGCTGACATGGCAGCCGTCACGTCACACTAAGCAGCAGCAGTGATGAGCTCAGACAGAGCCCAAGTGGAGCGCGCTGTGGACGACCTGACCCATGAGTGACTCGTCTTTATATCTCTCTATTTTCAAGGGGAGGCTGAACAAAGGGATTTAGTGATGACAAACGTGAACCCCCAAATAAAACATACATTACATCATGACAATCATGAAAAACCAGTCCAGCATAAATTATATAAAAAGTTAATTCTGGTATTTCCAAAATAACCAAATGATTTCACTGTAAAGTAAAAGTAAATGACTGTGTTTCATAAAATGTGTGAATCTCACAATCCACTTCTGATTCAAAGCAGTAACTTTATATCCCTTTATAACTTCTCACTGAACTTAATAATAACTGAAGAGCAATAAATTAGCAAACCACTCAAAGTCCCAAAATGGCAGGGTCTGGGTCACAGAAAAGCCGCGTTTTGAATATAAAAACCTGGAGTGACTCTGACAAAAGACTGTAGCAGCAGCAGTCCCTGAGAAGCTGGCTCTGCTCCGGGTGACCCTGATGTGACAGAATCTGTGCAGCTCCAGCCAATCACAAGGTGCTCAGGCCCACAGGACGTGCTCACATCTGACACTATTTTTAGAGGCATCTGAGAACAGCCTCACTTTGTAATTAACTCAACTGCACACTTCTGATGTCTAAATCACTCATGTTATTTTCTATGATTTCATACGCTGAGGTGCAATAGGTTTTTGAAAGGGTGTTAAAGCGTTTAACTTACAGTGTTGGATTTTCTTTTAGTTTGAAAGGCATCAGTGGATCTGTGGTTTAGTGCTTGTCCAGTAACCCAAAAGCCACGGTTTGATTTTCAATGTCTGTTGTTGTGTTGGGCAGGACAATTCACCCACTTTGTGAAAGCTGACTGAATGAATGATTGGTGTGGTGCAGATTGACAGCCTCTCTTCCATCAGTTTACCCAATGGGCAACTGTGGCTACAGAAGTATACCTTAAAATTCCTAGGTCTGAAGGGAATTGGAGAGTTGGTGGTTCTAGTCCCACTTTGACTCATTTTTGTCCTTGTGCAAGACTCTTTCCCAAGTTTTGCCCACTTGAGCCTGTGCTTAAAATAAGAACAAACGAACAAGAACATGAATTATTTTCCAATAGAGCTAGTGTTTGGAAGAGGTTTACACTCTATAATAAACATCTCAGAGGTGTCCAACAGCCCTGTCTGTTTGATTGTTTAGTATAAAGATTGTCCTGTCTGGGTTCAGGTCATCCACAGTAGATAGAAGCACAATGTTTTAATGGCAAGACTTAAAACAACTAAAAGCTTCGCAATAACTCATGGCAGCATCAAATCATATGATATCACAAAATTTAACATTAAAAACGATAAATGCGTATGGGCGGTTTTAAAGTTTAAACCACTGTTGTCCAATATCACTTAGGCAGGGCCATATCTCCAGCGGAGCGGCAGGCTTTTAAGACAATACCTCTTAAATGTGCTCATCAGGACAAAGCAGACGCAAAACAACACTACGAGATGCCCTGTGCCGCACGCAGTCTATGATAAATCACCAGCACTTTTATAGCCTCTAATAAGTTGATGCAAAGCCATTTTTCTTTCTGCCCATCGTTCAAACATTTAAGGCATATTTACAGGGAACTTGTTAAAATATTTAATAATATTTAGTGGCAATTTCACCAGGGCCTGTCACTGGGGTATTTACGGCCGTTAAGTGTTTAAAAAGGCGATGACATGAATAACAAACTGTCAATTTTTTCTCATTTGCATAGACAGCTCATAACTCCTGATACCTGCATTAAAAAAGAGGATTTTAACAAAACGGTCATAAAAGACGCATTCAAAGTGACGAATGAGAGCGGCGTGAACCACAAAGTCACGGTGTTGTGATGCCGGGAAGATCAAGTCCGCCAATAAAAGGACATATATTGTGGGACGGTGACTTATTTATCCGGTGGCGATGAGCTCAAGATGGAACAGCTCCTATAGGGCGCACTAATTAATTGTGATAAAAGGCCCAATTCAGACGCAGCACGAGAAAAGAGAGCCAAACAATAATATTCAGCCACAAATCATAACGCCTTGTCAAATATTTCCCCCATAACTTTACGAGTCCTTCGAACGTGAGGCTTTTGTTAAGGGAGTTTGTCGGATTATAGTTGAGATACGGAGGCTTAAAGGTGCGCTGTGTTACTTTACTGGTGGAGGGTCCGCCACCTGCTGGTCTCAGCATGAAAATAAACTTGGTAATCACAATGGAGATAGGTTAATGGTCAGTTCTATGGAGAAGCAAGCTTGTACATGGTAAGAATTCATAATTTCTAATGTATTTTTGAGCTATAAAACACCTGCAATTGAACAGATGCAAGGGGGATATGTTTAATTCTCTACTATGGAAAATTACAGGTAAGGAAATAACATCTCCAACATCTTGAAGACAAGCAAGTAGCGGACCCTCCACCTTAGAAGTTACATACTGCACATTTAAGCAAATAGATAAATAATGTATACTGGGAAAAGCAGTGTTTACATGAATAAAAGTTGATATTTTGATTTAATGATACCTGCAGGTCTCAGTATCTTCCTTGTTTTTGGTTAATGAGTCATGACAGGAGGAAGTCAGGGGACAGTGGGGTTGTTAAAACATTTATGAGTTAATAAAAAAAATATGAAACTTTATTTAATGTATGCTAGTCAAAAAAAATCATTAATAAATAATATAGATAAACATAATTACACCATATTTAACTCATAATTCCTGAAATTAACTTAACAGAGACAGCCCACCTTTCATTTTGCATGTCAATTCTGTAAATTTCATTAAATATGGACTAATGGCAGAAGGATAACTTGTGATCTATTTTAAGAAGCCAGTTATGTTCTACTAAAATAAAAATCATGCTTAAAGATGTAGAAATTTAAAGTAGTTTAAAGATGTAACTTTTCTGGTGGAGGGTCCGTCAAATGCTTTTCTCCATGGAGACGTTATTTCTTTGTCTAGAATGTTTCACAGTATGGTATGTATGGTAACCTTTCTATCTCCATGGAGACCAAACTAGACCGAGTTGCAGGTCAGATTTGTGGAGAGCTACTGTTTTTGTATGCATTTTTGAGCAGTAAAACAACCTGTGATTGAATAAATGTAAGGCAGAGCTGTTTAATGTCATACTGTGGAACATTCTATTCAAAGCAATGACATATTCATAGCAATAAGCTGGCGACGGGCCCCCAACCAGAAAGTTACATTTAAAGTTACATTTAATTTTACAAAAGTTGATGATGTCTTCACTATAGACTGTTGGAGACACCGATGCCTTTATAAACCGTAGTGTCCTCTGTTTGACTTGTCTAAACAGCAGCCATGTTGGGTTGGTTTCCTCAGATCCAGAGGTTTTATGTTGGGGCCAGTGACCTGGGCCTGCCCTGGGACAGCCCCATCAGAAAAGGCCCCTCTGACACTGATTGCAGGGCTATGAGTAGTCTCTCCCCTGTGCCCTCTCAGTGCAACTCTAATTAATAGCCAATTCATCTTGTGTGATCGGAGCCAGCACGTCGAGTAATATATCGTTAGTTTGGCAAGCGAGCTATTAAAGTGTAATAACCAAGAACCAGCTCTCGATTTGGAAGAGTAGCACATACTTAACCATCAAGTGGAAACAATTAATTTATTGGAGGATCTCCTGTAACCAATCATTTACTGGAGCTTGCCATGTTGCCAAGCCCGTCTCCTGTTGTGTGTGGCACGAGTCAGAAACCTCCTGCTGCCCACTTACATAATAGAACACACCACTGTCTCACTGCAGCTCACACGACAGACTCAATAACATCTCTGGATGTCGGTAATCAGTCAGTTGTGTATTTACAATTTAACATGCAACCACACATTACCACTGGTGCTCCTATATTTAGCATTCACATTAAAAGTCTAAAATCTTAAATCTTAAATTAAAATCACTTAGATAAAAGAGTGTCATGTGCATGTTCTGTGTTTCACATCACATTTTCCTATCAGTGATGACAATTTGAGGACTTTCCATTGAGGAAATTGCACAAAAACAGTTATTGTATAATCAGAATTGTTTTGGTTTTGCAATATGTAAGGTCAACCCTGATGCCTTTATCGACTGATACCATTATCGACAGACCTACGCCCACCAGAGAACTAATAGAAATTACTTTTTTGGTCACTTGAGGGCCCATTTTACACTATTTTCTGATCCATGTTATAATGTTGTTTCATGGGCGTCGCACACGTCCCCCTCACATTTCAGAATTGTTCGTTTTGTCCCCCCCACATTAATCATAAAAAAATAATTTGTTCATCCAGCGTTGTTTCGAAACAATCCATTCCACTTAATGGAAATCCGCTCCGGTTTTCTGTGTTGCCTGTGTGCGCACGTGTTGCGTAGGACCATGGACTGTCTATGCGTAGGACTCATCAAAAAGTTCATCCAGCGTTGTTTCCCAAAACAATCCATTCCACTTAATTGATTGATTCATTCACACATATTTAGGCTGTGTTCTTCTCTCTTCAAGAAAAAACAGTCATGAGATGTAATGGGGAAAGGAAGTGCTCCACTGTGTTTTTAAACTTTTGAGCTTTGGAAAGAGGAGAGAAAGACAGACTAATAATAAAGGACTACTCAAACATATGTGAATGAAACAAATCACAACTCTAAGTATGTTTTTGAAGGTAACAATATTATAACATGGCTTTAAGCTCACAAGAGTCACTTTTGTGCAATATAGGACCTTTAACTGCACAGCCCTTGCATTCATCATCATCTCAGTATTTGAGATTGAAATGAATACATGCAGTACTCTACTACTTACTTTAACTTAAGCTCTTTGTATTTCCTGTCTTTCTCAAATTCCTCAATATTTCTAAAACATCCTCAAACCACAGAGAGAGCACAAATGCACAGTCACTGACAAACCCCCAGATGCCCACTTCTGCCCTCCCTCACTCCACTCTGTCAAATCTAGGATATTGCAGGAAATAGGTGAAAACGCATTAGCGCCACTCTTGTGCTTTTGGTCTTTAAAACCCATTATTCTTTTAGCACCAAACTAATGACGTTTTTGTCTGTTCAGCTTAACGCACTAATTGAGCATTTTTTTGGAGGATAGCCCAGATGGAAAAGTAAGCGGCCCCTTCAAGAGCTAACTCCCCTGCCCCTTCCACTAGCTTTAAGTCCCTTATTAATTAAACTTTCACCAAGTCACCAGTTTTTATTAAAATGATAAAGTCTGCTGTGCCGTAAAACCGGACTAGCCTATTGTCTCTGAAGCTAAAATTTTACTTCTGTGAATAAAAGAGGGGATTTTAATACGGTCATTTGCAGCAGAGGGACGGGGACTTGCACTACAGTAATTAGTGGGAGGTTTTGGTCATAGCCTCTGCAGAATTGGTCAGCTTTATACTGCATAGGTTTGCATGTTTTTTTAATTATTACTTTTCATTTGGTGGGTAGTTCCTGTGGTAAATATTTATTATAATCTTGCATCAGTTCAGTGGGAGATTGTGGAAAATAAGGTGAAAAGTACAAAAAAAAGGAGATAGCGAGTTCTAAATATTTCATTCATCAAAAATGCTGGGGCAATTTAGGTACAATTAAGGCATCTTTTTGACAGATGAAACAGATGAAAGCGATTTTACACTTTCAAGGCACTCAAAGCATCATTCACATGCATACACTGGTGGGGTGAGATGGTTTAAGTGTCTTGCCAAAGGACACAATGGCAGCATTAATCGGTGGGAGCTGGAATTATACCATATGATCTGTCTGCTCAATAAATGATGTTAATGTCGAGAGCAGCTACTGTCGGTTGCTATAGGTCACTGCTATGGGATTACCTCTACATGTATCATATCTGCTGTCTATTTAACCATGAAGTCTAATTATAAACTTACCAAAATAAAATAAAGAAAAAACGAACACTAAAAAAAGACACAACCTCAGTCATATACAGCATGTACACTTTCTGAATAAATATGCCCCAGTCTGCTCATGATATTATTTACTGTAGGACAAACAGACAGCGGCGCTCTAAGTGTAAATATGTGCTCGTCATAAGCGCACTCTTCAGCTGTTCTGCCAGAGAGGAGGAAATCAAGCCACGGCCAAATATTGACTGAAGTTTTATGATCAGCCATCCACTTGATCAATCCAATCCCTCTTGTGCCATTAACTCTGCAACAATGTTTGTCAATCAGCGTCATAAAGCAGCACAGTGTGGCGCCAATTAGTGCGGCTCATTCGATTTCGACAGAAAGAAAAGATGAGTTTCAGCAAAAATATAATAAAGTAAAACGCAATATATCAGTGTGGCCATGTTTCCGGTGCATGATAAAGATTGGTTACTATAGATAATCAATATAAACGCACACATACTTTTCGAAAGCCACACCACCTTAGTGTAAAAGCCAATAGTTTCACATGTCCATTGATATATGTTACGTGTCACACTTCAAATGTATTTTCTACAAGGGCAGGGATATATGTCACAAAATGAATGAGAAAATTTTAGATACAATATAACTGACAGTATAAATGATGAGATGAGCCCCATTTGGCCTTTTTTTTTTCATTTTATTTTTTTAAGGAGGTGCAATCCCTCTCAGAGTATGCATGTTTTTCTGCAGTTTAGTGCACTGAAATTATCTATCTAATTTTTGGCTAAAAAGTTACATGGTGATGTTTTAACTATCCATCCATCCATCCATCCATCCATCTTCTCCCGCTTAATCCGGCTGGGTCGCGGGGGCAGCGTGCTGCCCAATACTCATAGCACCTGACCCCCCCTATGAACCCCTCTGCAGGTGGTGAGCCCACAGGAGGGTGGACAACATGGTCCTTGATGTTAGTTCATAGGGGTGCGGGCATGTTTTGGGTTGTGTTTTAACTACACAATTTAATAATATTTTTTATGATCAAAGTTAGGCTTTATTTGAAAGTATTTAAAGCCACAGTATGTAACTTTTTCTCAAACATTTTTGTTAATATAAAAGCATCTTTTGCTCAGTTTGGTTGTGTTTATTACACTGAAAAACGTGACCTGGCGGTTGGGCCTCCTCCTGCTTTTTTCCATGGAAATGTTGCTCCTTTGGACATAATCTTCCACAGTATGGTATAAATTGTATCTATCTCCATGGAGAATGGTCCAAAGTGTGACTTTAACTTCCTATTTCCATGGAATCAGACAGGCAATCTACTAGGGCTGAGACGATTCATCGAGTAAATCGATTAGAAAAATGCATCAATTTTTTTTTTTTTTTTTTGCTCGATGCTTTGTTTTATTTTCATACGCTCGGCGATGGCCGGAACCTTCTGCGGTAGAGGTAAAGTTTCCGCACGACCACTGCACTTCACTGTACACAAAACAGCGCGGCGCCTATGGATGTATAATAAAAGCGTAACCTCATGTCCTCCGGTACGCCACGCACCCTTCATCTCCTCCGGTACGCCGCGCACCCTTCATCTCCTCTGGTACGGCACGCACCCTTCATCTCCTCCGGTACGCCGCGCACCCTTCATCTCCTCCGGTACACCGCGCACCCTTCATCTCCTCCAGTACGCCACGCACCCTTCATCTCCTCCGGTACGACGCGCACCCTTCATCTCCTCCGGTACGCCGCGCACCCTTCATCTCCTCCCATACGGATGGTGTGGATCGTGTCTTGTCGCGTACGCTGTGTGGACCGCGCTTCCTCCTGTGCGCCTCTAAACCAGAACTAACACCAGGACTAACACCAGGTCTAAACCAGGTCTAAACCAGGTGTAAACCAGATCTAAAACCAGGTCTAAAACCAAACAAGAATTTGCAGGAGGTAGTTGCTACATTCATGTAGTTTTAAAAATCATGACTAGCCTAGCAATAATTAAGTTTTTCATGTCCAAAACACGTGTATCTATCAATGCACGTGGTGTGTACTTAACGTGTGCAAAGTAGACGCACATTAACAAACGATTACTCAATTATTCGAACAAAATAATCGACAGAATAATCGATTGCTGTAATAATCGATAGTTGCAGCCCTACAATCTACCACTTCCAGAAAATTACACACTGTACCCATCAGTGCAAACATGCTCTCTTAAGGTGCTGCCCATTTCCATGTGGATGACTCTCTCCGGTGCCTTCCTGAAGTGCACACCAGTTGAGGAAGTGGAGGTCAAGGTGAGATCTACTCTAACTCAGCCCAGGGGTCAAAGGTCAAATGCATTGCCGTGTCAGTCAGCGCCGGAGCTGAGATGAAGCCAACAGTTTAACGGGTGGGCCACAGTTAGATCCGGACATTAAGGTGCAATAAGTCCCCCCACGAGTCATGTATCATCCAGGCAGGATCATTACAGCCCTGCTACTGCTCCTGCACTACGGCAAATCACAGCCAATTAACAAGCCTTTAAACTTACAAGTCAGGCTTCACTTGTTGTGCTGTCCGTAATAGGTTTTATGGATATGAAGCAATTCTGATGGCTGTGGCTCTCGAATTACAGGTATGTGGGGGTTTCATAGCAAGTCCTGGTTTCTGTTTTATTTTTGTTTCCACTTAATTTGGGAAAAAGTTTAGATTGAGTCCAGATTTACTTTAGCTCATGATTTTTTTTTTTTTGTTTTAGTTAGGTTTAGTTCTGATTGAGTCCTTGTTTGGTTGTGATTCATTCCCAGTTTAGACAACACATAACATGGTTTTATTTAACCCAGATAGCCTAGGCCTGTTTGGTTGATCAGGGTTAAGGATAAGACCGGTTTTACTTTTTTTCATGAGGAAAGTGAGGTGGTGTTAAACAACTGGAATTGTATTTGTTCAAAGCCAAGTGAACTTAATTTAACACAGTCAGAATTACACTTTCTGACAGGTAAACAATTCAGGGTTGTTTTTCCCAAATTTTTGTGTCAGTTTTCTGTATTCCACTAACGAGATGTCACTAATGGGAACTGGAATGCTGTGTGAGCGGTGATTTGATTGGCCATGAGGAGTTTAATGATGTATACCAAATGTGGGGGGACAGCTCCTGAGCTGCATTTTTGTAGACAAACATGTCTTTTGACAAGGTTTTCCACACACTTTCTCTCAGGCTTAAATTGTAAAATGAAAATGCTTCCATTAAGTTCAAAGGAACGTCCTTTTGCTTCATGAAATAATAATATTTACAAAAATATAGCTTTAAAATGCTTTTTTTTAATTGTACAAATTGAAAAAATGCAGTCAATGCACAAAGAAAGAAAAGACTGTAAGATTTCATGGATTTGTACACAGGCCCTGGCACTATCCCACTGGTGCTTGTTTATTCTGCCCAGATTTTTGTATAATGATATGATCTCAAACAAACAAGAGCACTGTTTATTTTCATAGTTTTATTCCTTTTATTTCTGCTTATGAAACTCAGCTTTCAGCGTATGTCTTGCTCAAAGCAAACACAATTCTTAAACGCTTCCATTTGAAATTCAACTTGATTTTGTGCCAAATTGCCAAGTAGTTCTCGCAGCAGCTCCGGGATGGCAGTTGGGGGCAAGCATGGGGGAGTTTGGTGGAAGGGGCTCAAATATTGTAATTAGCATTTGTGAAAAAAGGATCTGTCTTTGTTTGAGTTTGAACATTGCATGTCCAGGCCTTTCAAAGAGTCATCACTCAAGCCGTTTCATACTAATAGCTCCGATGGGATGTTCCTAGTACCACAGAGGGGCGAGAGAGGGGGCGTGATCTGGTGGTCTTCTGTGTAATCAAAGAAACCCAGAGGACAAGGCGTGTTTAAATATCCAAAACTTTTCTTTAATCATAGTTTAGAAAATTGGCTGGGACCTTCCACAGGAGACAGCTGCTGCGCCCCTTAGCCATTTAATTTATTCACCAAAGGGGTCTTCCCTTAAAATATTTACGCTGATCCCGTGGCACCACAATATTGTCCTAGAACAGGAGAGATAAGAGCCAAGGTGGTGTGTTAAAGTTCTCCTAATCAATTTGCTAATTACTGAAGCGGCTATAGGAGAGTCCCTTCTGGCAAGCTGTATTCTAATAAACGCTGAAAAATTTATTTACTCCACGCGCCAAGAGGAACTCTGGAGTGGGATTAGGGCTGATTGAGACAGAGGCTGGGGTTGAGAGAGAGGAGCAAGGAGAGAGGGAAGGGAAAGAAGAGGAAAGAGAGGGGAGAGAGGAGAGAGCGAGGAAAGAGAGAGGAGAGGAAGAAAAGAGAAAGGAGCGAGCGATGAGAGAGAGGAGAGGAAGAAAAGAGAGGAGAGAGAGAAAGAGGAGAGGAGAGAGAGAGGAGAGGGGAGAGAGAGAGGAGAGGAGAGGGGAGAGAGAGAGGAGAGAGGTCTCAAAACATAAAAGGGTCTCCCAGGATCTGCACCTTTGCATCTGCTCCGAGACGCAGCAGTGAGTCCTAAAGGCTTGGCATGAAAAGGCCTGACTGCTAAAGCTACACATCAACAATAATTAATGAGGTAACTGCTACTTTGGGTGTGCATTTATACACGATATATCATAACACAAGTGGATCTCTTCTGCACAATAGGTTAGAGTGGGATAAGACAAACGTTTGAGTAGGCAAGTCCACTATGCATTACAGTGGGTTTGTATTTGTTCTACAATTATCAAAAGTATTTTAAAAATCTGATACTAAGTGATACTAAAATTAGTAACAAAACTAGACACTCAAAATTGAGTCACTGTAAACTCTCCCATTTCATAGCTGCTGGGATAATCACCAGTATCTCAAATTTAAAAGAAACAAACTTGTAATTAATGTTTTGGGTGTTGCTTGACTGGTGGGAAAAAGATCAAACATACCCTCAAACATGTAAAGAAGCCTAATCCTGGGTTTAGACCTGGTCTAGACTTGGTCTAGACCTGGTTTAGACCTGATTCAGTCCTGGTTTAGTACTAATTAGGATCTGGTTAAACCAAATCTGTAATTAGGCTTAGTAACTACAAGTAGGTTTAGACAAAGCTTGACACATGTAACCTGTGTACATTTCAGTGGGATCATAAACTAAAACTGTTCACTAATAAGATCACAGTAATTTAACATCTGTTCAGAAAGACAAGGCCTTTGCGCCATAAGGTCTGACAAAAAGACAAAAGGTCTGAATACTGTATTTACATATCTACAATAATTCATGATGCAACAGCTACTTAAATTCTGATGAAGTCACTATGGGTTAGTGATCAACAGAACAACAGTGCAAGAAGACA
This sequence comes from Odontamblyopus lacepedii, assembly GCA_034769755.1. NCBI lineage: Eukaryota > Metazoa > Chordata > Actinopteri > Gobiiformes > Gobiidae > Odontamblyopus > Odontamblyopus lacepedii. The sequence goes on along the minus strand of CM068345.1, from coordinate 27,737,455 downwards.
AAACTTGGGTTCAGTGCTGTCTCCTTTCAGAGCAAAGGCCAGTGAGTGCAGACATGATGCCAGACGCTCGGGTTGTGGGTTTGAAGCCGCTAACGTGCCCTTTTGCCCTGAACTTTACCTCTCAACCTCTGGGCCTGGGGGCAACACTGAGGCTGTCAGAGGAGCCGCCCAAAGGTAAAGGCCAAACAGAGCCCATCTCGAACACGCCTCAAGATAAAGAAGCACGGTTCTCTGCGAAAGGCGTCAACCATTAGCACACAGCTGGTGCCTCGTGAGGGAGAAGATAGAAGAAGTTATGAAGCAATACCACATGTACTACTAGGCCTGTGGCAATAAAACATTCTGAAGCACGATGTATCGCTACCGAATAATACTGCAATAAAAAATAACATTGAAACCAGTGACAGTAACAGTAAAGCAGAATAATCCCAGTAAACCAGTTTTTAAATATGCTGCAACAAATAAGTAGTAGAATAAACCAATTATTAGCTACAGAAGTTATGTATTCTACTCTCTACAGCTCAAATCTTATTTTTCTCTTATTTTTATTTTTCTCAAAATGGCAAAATCTCCCCACATTTGAAATTGGACATGACAAAAATGTTTTCTTCCAGCTTTCCTATATTGAACGATAAGTTAATATGGTGAGAGGTACTACTACTATACTAGATATATAGTATTGAAGATATTGGGAAACATCAAGTGTTTTCTCCAAGAAATTCCTAAAAAAACAAAAATAAAAAATCTAAATGTGTAGTAACAGTTTACTGAAATTACATAGTTATATGTCTAATGATTGGTTTACTTATCACTGTGACCACTTCTTTTGCTTATGTTTTTTTTAATACATATATAAATCAGTTTCAATATGCGAAAGCCACAGTTTTTCCGATAATGTTTAAATTGTTAAAACTCATTTAAAGGTGCACTATGTAACTTTTCTGGTAAAGGGCCCGCCACCTGTTTGATTCCATGTAGATGCTATAGTTTTTTCCTGGAGTTAAACAGTATGGCATTTAATTTAACTATCTCCATGATGACAAGCAGGCCACATCACCAGGCCTAGTTACAAGCTCATGGTAATAATACATATTTTTGTCTTACTTATGAGAAATAAAATCATGATAATCTGCAATCATTTTTTACATTTTCTAAAACATTTAAGGTCATTTCATCTCACGCCTTTCACTTTAAATGTTATGTATACAGCAAATTAAAGGCTTTTGATCCTCACTGTTATGATTACATAATACTGCATTAAACACTTATATCAGAAAAAACTCAAAACATGCCCTTTGTTATCTTCCCCCATGTATCACTTGTTTCCATATCTCCCCAGTCTTCCCAGGAGCCAGTGCATCCCGAGTTACTAAAGGATCTGAGGTACAATCCCGAGGAGAGTTGGGTCAAAAACAAAAACACACAGAAAAACCGGCTGCCGTGACATTTTGTTCCCTTCTCACCGCCACACAACAACCACGGTGCATCGTACATGTCTCTCTATGTGTCTATATGTGTGTGTGTGTGTGTGTGTGGTGGGGGGGTCTGTGTTCACGTCACCATGGAGACACCTCTCTGCCTCCCAAAGCTCCCTGGAGGGGGCTGAGGAGCTGCCACTAAATACAGCTGCATAATAATGTATAAAGATGGCCAATTCATTACTTCAAAATACAGACAAGTAAAAGTGAAAGTTGGATTAAATTGAAGGATTTGAAGGAATTGAAAGATATTCTTAAAGACACAAATGCAGAAATGTACTAATAATATTTGCAGTTCTTTAAAAAGCCAAAAATTAGATTACATTGTCTTAACTGAGTCTTTAAGTTTAAGTCTGTTACAAGTATTTTTATTTTGCTTCAGAAGTGTTAACTTGAACGCAATGATCGCTATCACAACCAGCAACAACTTCATCAATAATCTGAACTGCAGAGCTCATAATCCAAAAGGGATTGGACCACAGGGTACTTTACACTCAGCATGTGCACCATCATCTGTTCACAACTGTTCTTTCTTTGATACATTTTTGGATACTGACTACTGCTGTCTCACAAGCGTTGCGTTTTGGAGATGCTTTGGTTTAGTCATCTACTCATCACAAATTATTAATCCCAAATTTATTATACTTGTAAATTTTCCCTGCTTCTGACACATTAACTTTGGGGACAAACTGCTCACTTGTCGACTCAAGTACAAATCACATGTATTTGATCAGCTCAGAAGGAGGCTGTTGGATTGTAAGCTTGTGACTCTACACAGATGGGCAATAAATAGAAGAAAATGTTTCGGGTTCACGAGCAAAAGCGTGAACACCTGTCTCTGAGTAAATCATCCGGATATGACAGAAAAGCACTGAGGCTGTGTTACAGAGCACACCACAAAGGGCACTCACTCAGCACCAGGATCCAGTTTCATATGCATTTACCTCTGTCCCGGCCAACTTTAAACATTTAACAACACTGACAGTGTACAGAATACAATAATGAACACTGATCATTAAAAAATATTAAAAGAATTGAAAATGAAAAACTAAAAGCAAGTACACTGAAAATTTTATGTAATTCAAATTCTTGCTTTAAGTGAGAAATATGATGGGTATAATTTTATCAAATTACATATACTTGAGAATGGGTAAAGGACACAATAAACATGACATTTTGGTGTTACAAAATAAACAAAAAAATATATAATTTAAATGATCTGAGTGTATTTTAGCAATAATGGGAAAATTTCAGATTTTTTTAAACATTATGGAACAGAAAGAGACTGAGCATACTTAGGTTACACTATAGAAGTAATTTCTCTTGTGGATCAATAAAGTTTGTCTAAGTCTAAGTCTAAGAAGAAATATGATTTGAACTAAGATGTAAAGAGAGGTAAAAAACATGACCAAACCAGTGGTTGGTGATGTAAGCGAACACATGCGGTGATTTCACAGAACTGGATTAATCTGCAGCACTTCATACATACATCTGATTTGATTAATGAGAGGAATGTGCATTATTACCAACACTGCAAAGTGAGTGACGCCACACTCAATCCTGCTGCAGTCTACATGATAGAAACACATGCCGCATTGGATTTCCATTAAAACGGCATAGCTCAACAACCGCTACAAGTCTCCGGCAATTTGTTAGAGGAGTTAATTGGTCACCAGTTCATCCAATTCATCTTAATGCTTGTTTTTGGAGCTCACCCAAAGAGCATGGAGTTAGCAGGAGGGGAAGCCAACAGCCACCCAAACAGAGTGGACTAAAAACTGTGTCAACCGACCAAAGAAGTCTTTTACCATTTTAACAAGCTCTGTAGTTTATAATTGTTTATGTCAAAATTATTACAACTCACAATCAGAAAAGTGGCGAAACTTTCTAGCCATTTGAATTTGACTTTCAAAATGCTTAGGACTGGGACATGAAAGCGAGGAAAAAGTTAAAAGTTAAAAATAAAGGACTGACAGTTCAATTTCAGCTTCTATCCTTCACTTGAGATGGTCTAGAATAGTTGCCATATCTATTATATTCCATTTATTTGCATACAGTAGTTACGCCGACAAGCGGACACATTTAAAAATCCTATATATTACGTTAAATTTACTCTTGTGACCTTTAAGCCATGATATAATGTTGTTACCTCATCAAAAACATACCTGCAGTCGTATTTTGCTTCATTCACACTTGTTTGAGTAATCCTTTATTATTAGTCTGTTTACATCTCCAAAGCCCAAAATAAATTTTTTTCCAGCTACCTTTTACCTTTAGTTCAGTAGATCGGCAATTCCAAGACTGAAATCATCCAAATGGAGCACAAGGTGAAACAGCGTGTTTTTTAAGTTTTAGAGAAGAACACAGCCTAAATATGCAGGTGTGAATGAAACAAAACACAACTCCAAATATGTTTGTGATGAAGAAACAACATTATGGCATAAATCAGAAAATAGTGTATTATGGGCAGTTTAAAATGATTGGTCATGAACTACCTTTAGCTTCTTAAAATTAGACATATTTTTTTTAATGAGTATCCCAAACTCATTGAACTGTGGAGAGCAAATTGTGTATTATGAAGTGTGTATATGGCACTATGCATACTATTCACTCTTTATAGTTAGTGTTTACTTGCTGCTGTAGCAGGTGGTGCAGTCTCCCAAACGTAAAGGCCCAAACATAAAGTACCACCTCACCTCTGAACGCCTCTCCTTGAGGTTCTATCCCGTTACAGTGCAGCTAGAGTCCCCTCCCTGTCCCAAAAGTGGCCAGCTGGGATGTGCTACACTGTCCCTGCTAACCTTGGCCAGTGTGTACGGATTACCTTGCATTTACACTCTCCTACTTTCCTTAAGACTTATTAAGAATGATAATGAGCTCGCAGAGGGGGCAGCGCGTCTCCTCTCTGCTCGCCTCCTCTCCTCTCTCTATGCCAGCGTATTGAAGGGACCCCAGGACAAATCACCAAAAAGCCCATTTTCATCTATGAACGGCCGCGTTTAATCGATACTTATTTCATGCCTTCAAAATCAAAGCCTATATTACTGTTGTCTGCATGATTTGTTTATTTGGCTTGGCGAATATTCCCCGCTATGGAAGTAAGGGGTGGTGGGGGGATGCAATTCACCTTGAACCTCCATTATATTGGATTTCTCCACTGGCTGATCAAGCATGCAAAAAGGACATTTCCTCTGCACTAAAATAAAAACAATAATGATGATTAAAAAAACATGTGTGCTATTTATGCTGGTATTACGGTATGTGGTGAAGGCAGTATATTCTTACAAGGGGAAATGCAATGGTGGGTTTGTATACAAAGTCATTACAAAAAAGCAATAGATAAAACTTACTGTTAGGTCAAAATGATGCATGCAGTGGCTGTGGACAATGACCCAGAGCACACAATATTTAAGATGCACAAGTAAAGTGGAAAATATAGGTTCAAATATAAAGGATTGGAATCGATGTATAAGAGGAAGAGGGCATGATCAGATCTTTACTCACAGAAGAATGAGTCATCATGGGAAAAAAACTATTCTGGTATTAGTGCTCCTGATAAAGTGAGTTTTCCAGCAAAAGCAAATTAACAAGGATTACTCATCAAGATTAACATGACATATTACTGTACTATGGGTGTCACTATATCAAATTATTGCTATATTTTATTACTGTATTAAATCAAACTTGACAAAACAAACAAAATGATCAGATACAAGAGGTAAATATGACATAGCGCTCAGATCATAAAGTATTTTAGGTTTAGTTATTTAGTATAGATAAAATTTTAACAATTAATTTTAGTTCTCACAATTACATTAATTGCACGAAATACTGTCTTGCACTATAACCACGCTACTGTTTAATGCTCTAAATGTAATTTAATTGTAAATTGTGACAATGACAATAAACCTTTGAAGCTTGTGCCATGTATAATAGTTGTTATCAGATCATGATGTAATAAGTATTAAAAAAAATCATATTTTGTTCTATTTAAAAACAGTATTGAACCTTTACTGTTGATATCACATCACAGTTAATTCATTTACCACAGTAGGAAGTGGTGCGACCGTTTTCTGAAGCTTGTCAAATGCCGCTTTGGTATTATCATTGCTATTTTGACATCAGAGATCCAAGGTCCAGCTCCAAGGTCAGAGAGAGACGAATCCACCAGGGTTTAATTCTACACAGCCCTTTGACAAATGTAGATTGGTGCTTATGAGACATGGGGCATTTCAGTGACTGATAGGACTGCAGGAAATGGGAACGTCGCACTGATTAACCAATGAGATGCTGCGCTAGTGAAGTCAACCAGGAACAATGGCATCACAAACAACAGTTTAAGTGCAGATTCAGGGAGAGACATGCAATCACAACAACGAAAGGACTGGAGCACCATAAATACACTTCACACTACACACTATGGGGCACATTTGTGATGGAGATGGGACAGATGTTGAAAAATGTAGACATCAAAATTGTTGTTTAAGAGAATAGTTAGAAAACTGCAAAACAATCTTCCAATTCCAGACAAAAGAAGTTGAATCCCAATCAAAACATTTACAGAAACGTTTTAGCACATATTTCAGACCAAGTGGTATAATATCGTCTAAATATTGTCATTAGAATAATAAAGAACTGTCTACCATTTCTTACACTACACAAAATATATGTATCCTAATACGTCCCGACTCGATATTTGACTCCGTGAACTTTTGAGGGATAGATTTTATGTTACAGTATTCAATAGGGCTGAATAATTTTGGAAAGATACCAAACTACAATTAATTTTTTTCTGACATCCACAAGTAGAAACATTTCAGAAATTTCATTTCATTTTTTTATTTGTTTCATTCGTTTAAGATGAAAATAAAATAATGATAATATTGACATTGAATGTGAATGAGAAAGAGCAGAAATAAGTATAAACCTGTAATATCTGCTCCCTTTAAAAGATGACTGAAATACAATTTGCAAAACATTGAGATTTCAGAAGATATTTAGAAGTCTACACTACAGGGTTAGCAGGTTACAAACTAAACAAATCAGGATACATTGTTGTTTGCAGACCAATTTTTGCTTAAATGTTTGCAGAATTGCGATTTGCTACTAGCGACCATTCAAACTGTGATGTCAGTGAGGATTCGAATTCATCTCAGAGCCGTAATATCCAAAAAGAAGTAAAAACATGAGAGAAAGGAATGAAACAATCAATATTTACATTCTTAGCACTACTTTATCAGTATTTAAAAGTAGCCAGCCCAGACTGCAACCTTACATTTCCACTTGAGTTGCCCATGAATCTGTGCTGTGTGTCTGTCACCTGCACCTGATTATAGTTTTCATAAGCTCATAGAATACTAGACGCCGCTGAGTAAACTGTGTGTAGGTCTGGGTAAACCTCTCTATTGAAAATCACACAAAATGCAGCTGATTTCGTGTCTAAACATGTGTTTTTGAGCCCCTCTGTTCATGTGCATTGGGCTTGCATGCATCTGCCACAGTCCCACTGCACAGCTGCTATGGAAAATACCTCAAAAGCATGCATGAATCTTTTAACATTAGATAATTATTTCATCTACAGCTGTTTGGTAATAGAGAAAAAACAGCAGAGCATCAAAAGGTGCACGGCATGGAAATGAAAGAATAAACTTTGGTGTTTACCTTGTGTTGTACGCGCTGTGGCATTTTTAATAAAGAAGATGGCTTTCCATGAATGATCTGTTTAACTGCAGACAGGAGGGAGAGAAAAAAGGGATAATTAATTACTTTTGTGAGCGAGTGCACGGCTCAGACAATAAACCTGCCTGGTCGCCATGGATATGACATATTTGCTCTGAAAACAACACAATAATTAGCAAAGGAGAAAGATCCGGCGAGAATATGAGAACTGGGGCTTTAAAGTGCCACTGATCTATTCCTGTGTGAGTCTTCATCGTGAGCCACAACAAACACGCACAGCTCTAAACACACAACTGCACATGGATAAAAGCACAAAACAGGCCCTTTATTAAAATCACACATTGTACATGCTTTTGTTTGGGTCATTTACACATGAGCGCTTACTGCACTGAGAGTGGAGACAAAAACCTGCCTCACAGCCACACAGCACAGAACATGATGTGTTGGAGATGTATCAATAACACATTACTCTTTTCTTTTAAATTCTCTTATTCATGTGACATAAGCTTTAGAAACTTCACAGCCTGCATAATATCATATGGCAGATCTTTATTTCTGTTATTATAGTGGTGTCAAATACTTCAGAGACTAACTTCCTCATTTTTATTTTAGCTAAATATTGATTTTAATACTTCCTCTATTAACAGTAAATGAACATTGCATTACTACCCTTTTAGGAAACTTTCCACTGAGCTTCACTTTAGCCAGTCTAATTCCAATCTTTTTGATAGACAATGTGTTGCTTTTGTATGTAAATCATTTGTTTAAATATCAAGCATCATTTTTAAAGGAGGCTGCGTGATATTTCAACGCAAACGCAACGTATTCCTTGTTCTTTGGTTTTGTATTGTGTGTCATGCGTGAAGCGCGCTTTAAGAACTGAGCCGAAACTAGGAAAAAGTTGCACACAGAAGTGTCAACTTTTGGAGCAGGAGCTGTCTCCGCGACAGGACAGCGCCTTCCGGTGTAGATTGTCCAAAGTCATAAGCATCGCCCCTTCCCTCTCCTCTCCCGCCGTGTCCACGCAGCGGGACTGACAGCGGGCAGCAGCGGAGACCTGCTGCCGCTGGCGCCGCTACATCGTCACCGCTTCCAGCGCTTTCACCGAGCCCGAGCCCCCGTCTACTGTTTCAAAGTGTCTGAAAGTGCTCGTTTCGCGTCCCCCACACGTGTCGAGGAACAGTTTGGTGTCGCTTTCCGCTGTGTTTGAAATGCATGAGGCTGGCACTAGTTGAGAGAGAAGCCAAACTCTTACCTGAGGTTCCTGCGCAGCTGTCTTCCGCTCACTTCCATCCAGAGGGGCGTGAATGTTTATGACAACAAGAGCTGTCATTCTCAAAGTTGACACCTTTTCCAGTTTTTATGTTTTTTATTGTTGCTTTTTCTAATTTCTTCCAAGGCGAGTCGCCCGGAAGACGTGCCCTGGAGACCGGCTCCGAGTGGGAAGAGGAGTCCTTAATTGAATTTATGGCCGCGCAGGTGGCGCGTGGAAAAGCAGGACTGGACTCCACCGTCAATGTCAGACAGTCGTGATTTTACCTCTGTGTAACCGAACTCTGCAGCACAGAGGAGATGCACAAAGTTTATCTGCCATTTTTGCGTCTAAACCACAGAAGTACGAGATTCACTCACCTGTTTGATGAGCTTCTGCTGCAGTGATGTAGTAAAAAAGAACAAAAAAAACACACATATAAAAACACAATAGGCCTACAGTTGTTTCTGCATATCCATTTAACTTTATAACAGCTACACTGAATGAGACATTTTAAATTTAAAATCATTTATTTGAAAATTGAAAATCATTTATTTGAAAGTATGCAGCGCACAAAGATGCAGGGATGAGACTCTCGACATATTACTATTAGGGCTATGTTTATATTAATGTTATTATGACAAAGGTGTTCTAAAGGTGTCCATCCGTTATATAGCCTACTATTATAGTCTAATGCATATGTAGGCCTACAATTATCTCCCTGGAGAGTAAATGCCCCTCCCTGTGTTTCCCTTCACCTTTCCTATCAGTGCACACATCAATAACACAGTATAAAATATTCTCCCGGTGTGACTGCTGCAGGTACAGGTAAAGCCCATAGGAACAGCCCCTTCTGATCATTTTAAACTTGAACCCTCCTTATCTAAATTCTGCAGTCTCCTGGTCTATTGACAAACAGATTATTGCCAATTAGCACTTTTGTGATGTGTCCTGTTGTACATAATAAAGAATAGAGGGATCGATGGCAAAGTCAACTAACAAGGAAGATAATGCCTTAATCCCTGCCTTTCTCAGAGGTTAGGTGTAAGAACCACTAGGCTATGTGTGGACTAAAATGGCAAAGTACAATACATGTTTAATACACATTTAGAGTGTCAACCAAATTCAATGTCTCTAGCCTATTTAAAGTTACAAGGGCTAATTTTGATCTGAATGAAAAGTCTATGTGGTGTAGGCTACAATAAAATCTTAGCAGAGCAAAAGAAGCAGATATGTAGCAGCTTTGACAGTGCAAATCTGCTGTTTTGATTAGTGTGATGCAGTGCTGGAAGAAATACTCAGTTTTGTTACTTAAGTAAAAGTACAGATACCAGAGAAAATCTAAAATAATCTAAATTAAGTAGTTGTAATATTTTTGGCAATTTCTCAAAATATTGAAATAAAAGTAAAATTATCACATGAAAAAATGTAAGTAAAAGTAAAAAATATTTCACGCATATTTTGAGGTCTTATAAAGCCTCAAATGTATGATTTTGATCACGCTTTTTTATGCTGAATTTGTTAAACAAGTGTTTTTTATCTTGCTGTTTTTAATTGTTGTGTATTTTTGTTACTGCAAATGTGTAAAAATTAACCCCTCAGCCTTAAAATGTACTTAAATAAAGTACACATGACTTTGTTACGTTTCACAAGTGGTGTGACGTACATGTGACTTGTTTCCATTCACCAAAAAAAAAAAAAAACAGGTGAAAACTAGACAAGAATAGACAGGGGGTTGGGTCATCTCATTTACAAACACTTGGGGGGTTGTGGTATAGTGTGGTTAAAAATAATTGCATTAAATATCTGCAAAAGTACATCCAGGAAATATACTGATTACACATTTGAAGTTTATCGCTCCCTACACTCATTCACAAATGCTCCTTTTAACTGGTGTGAAAACCTATCTTGGGGCCATTTACGTGATTTTATGTTTGAAATACAGTTATAGTTACTTAGAGTTTGTAGCGCTGGAAAGGTGAGGCTAGACATTTTTGCTAGTTTACTAAATATGACTGAAATAAGTAGCCACAGCAGTAAGGAAAAATTGCATTGCAAAATCTATATTCAACATGCGTAAATTTCTTAATGCCAGATATAATGAAATGATGTCTTTATATATGTGAGAGACAAGAAGTATTGACATTTATAGAAACAAGTTTGATGATTTTACCCGCTTGTTTTGTGAATCACTCATGTGGTTCTTATAAATGATCATTTGTGATATAAAAGTCCAGCTGATTTTAACCCAAAACATAGTAAAATCTCTGACCTGTGCTCCTCCTCCAGTCCGTCCACAGTGACCGCGGCGGGCCTCCCATCCATCAGAGCTTCTCCTGATGTTTGCAATACTGTGATAGCGAATAATAAAGACGTAAGAAAGACCAGAAAATCAATAGATTATTCTGCAGATCACTTGATTCAGTAATGATCCAGTGCATTTATGGCCTGGCGTTGATTCATACGGGCTGCTCTCAAGGGCACGTGCAGCCAGCCCACCTCTGCCCCGCTGACTCCTGCCATGGTCCCACTAATTATCAAACATTAAAAACTAATCACAGCGACCCAAGGTTAAAAAGACACACTTTGCATAAACTAAAGATTTTTCTATCTGTGTGAACATAAAACGTGAATATCTAAGTCAAGAGGTTAGTGCTGCCTGTGTGTGTTGCTTTATATGTGTTGTATTGTTCAACAATAAAGCTGCTAAAGCTTAGAATTATTATAATTCAGTCTCCAGCAATCAATACAACTGGGCACATTTTACTCAATAGGTTTTCAGTATTGAACGCACTTGAAACTTGAAAGCATAATTCTAGTTGAGAATCAATTTGAAAGGAAAAATACTTACTTCTCTGCTTGACCATGTTGATCCTGACGTCTCACACTGAGGTCAGAACTAATACAAACTGCTAATTGGCCGAGGAGTGCATAATGGCAGAGTGGTTAGCATTTCTACTTCATAATGACAGGGCCAGATGACTGTGGGTTATCTCTGGGTACTCTTAAGTTTCTCACGCGGTTCAAAGCTTCACATAACTGAACTGCTTTGTTAGAAAGTGAAAGAGAATGATCTGCTGAGCAACATGTTATGAACAGTTGGTGACTCTTCTCCAGATCTTGAGCCAGAATCTGCAGGACAATCTAGCCGAAGGATTCACCTTTAGGTTAGATTAATGGGAGAAACTGGGGAGTAAATGGAGTAAATCTTTTTGCTAACTTCATTATGCTGGGCTCTTTTCAGCATATATTAAAACAATCAAGGTAAGTTAAAAGATGCACTATATGCATTTTCTGGTGGAGGGTCCATCACTTGCTCGTCTCCATGGAGATTTTGTTTTGCTGGAATGTTTTGCTGTACGGCATTATTATTAATCTCCATGGGGGCAAGCTGGTCAGTTACTGGTTAGGGCTGCAGAGGGGCAAGCTTGTTCATAGTAAGAATGCATATTTTCAATGTATTTCTTCAGCAATATAAACCTGTAGTTGAATACCTGAATAAATCAAAGATAGATAAGTTCAATGCCTGTGGAACATTGCTGGCAAAGCAATAAGAAGACGAGCAGGTGGCGAACCCCTCACCATAAAAGTTACGGTGTGGACCTTTAAATCTCACTGACAGACAGTTTACTCCCAGAACAGCTGGTCATGTGATGTCTTCATTAATTACACTCAGGCATGTTTAGAATGCATAAACGTTGGTCATAATTTATTGGCAAAAGTGCGACAGGGCCTTGCGCACCTGTCACCTGTGAGGCAGAATCCTGATGAAGGTCGACTTGTTTTCAGTCACTTTGCATGAGCCGCTGCATGAACCCGCATTCACCTTAATGAAATAAAGACATGTACAAATGTCCTTTAGCAGGTGGCTGTCTCACGGAAGTTAGAGGAGGTGGCAGCTGCCGGAGTCTGGTAAACATGAGCGTTTTTGAGCAGCGCTGGTGTGTGTGCTGTGTGGTTAGATTGGACAGCTGTCTCCATACCTACCTCACTGTGCTGACTTACAACTAATGCTCTATCAGACCTCTGTATATATTTTTCCAGTGCGTTTTGACATGGTGCAGAGGAGTTGAGTCCACACACAGAGGGACATTTGGTGTGACAGATGCAGCGCGTGTGAGGAGCAGAGGACAAGCCACTGTCGAGCTATGCGAACCCAAAGACCCCAAGTGCGATCTCTATGAACTGTCCCAAAACGGGGGAGAGAGGCTGTTACCAGAACTAGGGGTGGTAAGTTTTTTTGGCCACAAATGCCCTGGGGCTGACCAATGGAAAAGTGGTTGCCAATCTGCACCAAAGGCTTTTTTAGCACCTATAACATAAGGAACTGGGTATAAACTGCAGAATGTGCAACCTGAATCACAGTCACAGTGATTTCTGTTGTAAATACCTAATGTATATACACACTTTAACAGAGACATCATTCTTCTGTTATTAAGTTATAATCTATGATAAATCAGAATGTTATTTTATGTTATAAGATTGGTAATATTGCTCAAAAAAGTCTTAATATAAAAACCCCAAATCCATTCATTTTGACTGAAAAAGCAAAGTACAGACTTGTGTATAGGATGTATGTGAAAAAGGAACTATCAGAGTAATGGCCCCTCAAATGCAGGACAATAAAGATTACACTAATATGCATAAATCACACAAATCCAATTTTGAGTAGTTCAGTTAGTTTTTGTAAAGAATGAAAAGTAGTGTCCAAAAGTAGTTCAGTGGCCTCATTAAAAAGTTGGACACTCCAATTGAGTTGACTCTTATTAAATGTTTTTTCTCCTTACAATAACATATCTTCAGTGTTTGTTTGTTGTGTTTTTTTACTCAAACAAGACATGAGAGGGCCAAATAAAACAGTTACACAAAACTCTGTCTAATTTTGGGTTATTGGCGACTTTATCTTATCCCAATATGTTTTTCCATTGGGATTATTTACACGTTTAGTTCGTGGACAATACGAGCTAGGTGGCTACTTCCTCAATCACTTCCAACAGGAAATTAAGGTGTGGGAGCACAGTATCGCACCAATCTTAACTTTTCTCCACACAAACTGCCTCAGCCCTGGTGGATTTTTCAAATGAAATCTCATTTGAAATTTAGCTCCCCGCGTTAATAGTGCACGGACATATGAACAATAAGCCTTTGTGCTGTTAGTGTATTAAGACGTGAAAACAAACGCCACATTGGAGAGAGCTGGTCACTGCACCATATGGTGGTGATAAGATGCCCAGGTAGAATCTAATTTTAATAAATTCCTAATCAGCTTGGAGGGATCCTGAAACAACGTGGTTAATGTGAATGTGTGGAGTCAGCGAGGGCCCTCACAGCTGTGGTCCTTAATAAGATTTGAGCGGCATTACAACAACACTGCACTCAATGTCACAGCCACTGTCTGTCTGAACTGCAGCAAATAAAGATGGAAATGTGAGCAAATACTTAAATGATTCACACTGTGCCATACTCATGAAATACTGAATAGACAAATTAGACATTTTAGGATTTCTAAAATTAAATTGGACAATTTAGTATTAAAATGAAACTGAAATTTTCATTGATTTGAGAAACTTTTGTTAAAATGTTCAGGTAATTCTTGTCATCACCTGCATCTGCCTAATACTTCAGTGATTCACTGAGTTTTACAGCACAGGTTACTTTCTCAGAAAATATTGGACAGAGCAAGTTATACCATCTTAGACATATTAAGATTTCTAAAATGAAATTGGACAAATAAGTAGTGGTAATTGGTGTTAACATTTTTCAGGTAATTCTTGTAACTATTACTTAAATATTCTCAGCTATTAGCAACATAAAGATAACTGTACATAACTGTCACTCACAGGTCACAGCATGAAGGCTGTGTGTTCAGTCCCCAGGTCGATCCCACTGCAGTGCAGTGCTCACTGGTCCTGAGGAAATGTCCCAGTGGTATTGAAGGATGGGTCAGATGCAGAGGACAAATTTCCTGACAGGGACAATAAAGTATACCTTACTGTACATTAAAAAATCTAAAACTTCAGGACATTTTAGTTTTTGTGTACTGCTTACAGACCTCATCTAAGCCTGGCCTCTGATGCACTTGAACTGAGTAGATCTGATGTAGTGAGGTGGAGGTGTACTGTGGCACATATCATCTGCTTTTTCATGCTTTCTAATTACAGGAGGTGAGGAGGGCCGGCATTTTATCGTATTTGTTTTGCATCGCTGCAAAAATAGAAAATGGGGGCTCGCCAAGCTGCACCAATTTACTCTGTTTCGACCTTGATTAAAAGAAAATTAATTGGCACATCTCTCATTATGAGGTAGGCAGCAGTCGGCGACGCGAATGACTCAAAAATAAGATACAATGCATGAGGGCATGACAATGTGTGGACAATTGGTATTGTTATTCTTAGAAGTGACTCACTGTGGTGATGATAAAATGCTACAGTTATATCTTACATACATATACCTTATACATAAGTCCACTCACATTATGTGAAGTGTTTGTTATTATTTAGTAAGGGGTTTGTGGTTTCTCGTGAAATCATGTATGGAACAATATGCAAATCTTAAGGTATGATCATGATATTCATCTCACAGTACAGTGTTTATTGTATTTATTTTGGGGAGGTTAACATAACTGTGGATATGCTAAGTTTTTGTATTAGCATTGTTGTCATATCCCAAAGAAATAAGAAACAAAAGTACTTAATAAACTCCTTATTTCTCCATCCTGTCTGCACTGAAACGGAGCAAAGGATTGTGGTATATGTAGTTCTCTCTTTGCAACACAACAATGCATTTATGCAAAGAGGCTTTTAATTTGGTGCCTTGAGACGGCTAATATAGTGAGAGTTTTGACTCTACAATATACTATTGTTATCGTTACATTCCTGCTGTTTCAGGGAAGAAGACTTCAACAATATAACTAAACTATGCAGAAAAGTGAAGTGTATGACTAAACATGTACAGTATGTGACAACCAAACATGTACAGTATGTGACAACCACATTTTTCCATCCATCCATCCATCTTCTTCCGCTTATCCGGGGCCGGGTCGCGGGGGCAGCAGTCTAAGCAGGGGCTCCCAAGCTTCCTTCTTCCCAGCCACTTCCTCCAGCTCCTCTGGACGGACAACCACATTTTTGCTCTGCAAAATTCCTCCCTGCCAAACCTGCATTGGGAATTTTTCCTTTTTTGTGCATTTTTCCCTTATTTCATCACTGGATTTATGAAACAGGTCATTTCCTTGAGTTGTTACAGGAATCTGCCTCTTGCTAATAATCACAAAGCAAACATCAAAATCCTATTTGCGAGTTGTGCCCGGCAGCTCCTCCCCTCTCTAAGACGCCATATGTCTCGGTGGATCAGCTTCAGGAGTTTTCAGTAACCGCGGTATATGATTACATGAGAATTTGTCTGCAAGAAGGCCTCCAGGACCACCAAAATGCTAAATGCTATTTTTGAAATGAAATTTGCCTTCTTGAGCTGCACCTGTTTCCCTGTGAGAATGAACAGAGCAGACGTCTGATGGAGAGGCCTGACACACACCTCAGTTTGAAATATTTATGTGTTTTTGACACTCTTTTCACTGTGCCTGATCTTCAACACTTCTGTAAGACTCCGCTGTTCTTAATAAGCCTATGTATGGAAACTGGGATATTGTCAAACTAATCCAAAGTGGACCTAATCCCTTTATGTCATGGCGGATTGTTGTCTATAGTAAAATAAAAAGTTTCAAAAGAAAGTAAAACTGAAGGTAGGAATGTAGGAGGACCAGCCTCCTACTGGTGCCCAGAGTCAGGACTAAACATGGCTCAAACCAGTTCTGTTTAATTCTGCATATGAAAGGCTGAAATGAAAGGTTTTTATTCAGCACTGTTCTCTTTTAAAGGTCCTATTATAGGAAAAGTTGACTGGTGAGCTTTAAGCCACATTATAATGTTGTTACCTCATCAAAAACAAACCTGGAAGTGTGTTTTGTTTCATTCACACATTTGAGTAATCATTTATTTTTAGTCTTATCTACATCTCCAAAGCTCAAAATGCTCTGGACCACCTTGTGATGCCATGAAGCGGTAGTTTTCAGGTTAACAGCTCCTTTTACCTTTAGTTCAGTAGAGATGGTCAAATCCAGGGCTGGAATTATCCAAGTGATTCCAGTGAAGGTGTGTGGAGTAAAGCACAGTTCACACTTCCTGTATTACCACATGACATGCACTGTGGAACAGTGTTTTCTGTATGAGAGAAGAACTAAAATATGCAGGGTTTGTGTGTAAAACATGTGTGAATGAAACTCTAGGTATGTTTGTGATGAGGAAACAACATAGATCAGAAAATAGCATAATATGGGCCATAATTCTTTGTTTGTATTGTGATTTTAATTTCTTAAAGCACTTTGAATTACTTTGCACACAAATTGTGCTATACAAATAAACTTACCTTGCCTTGCCATAATCTCCATGTACAGTAGAAAGAAGCATATACAGTTCCCCAGAAAAGTTCCATTGAATATCTTTAAAACAAGAAAATAATAATTAGCCTAAAGAAACATCTGTACATGTATTAGAGGGTCTTGGAAAGTGAGACACCGCTTGGGAGTATTTCAGATTGAAAAAAAAGTTTGGGCACTATTGGTGTAGACAGACTACGTTTAAGATGGACAATAATTTACCGTGCCTCATCAAGTGACATTTGAATAATTGATTGATATAATGTAAAACAATCCTGGGAGCTTTGGGTCTTAGCTCACCTGCCACTCTCAGTTGTCATGGGACGGGGAGGGACATTTAAGGACAGAGGAGTAGAGCACATTTTACCCACCATTACCCAGGGGCTCGTATGTCTCAGGACCTTCTTATACAGCATGTTGTGGTAAATAAATCCTCCCCTGTCAGCAATCATCCTCAACCCGCCGACCACCGCTGTAAGCCAAAATATAACACTTAATAACAATTCAGCCAATAAGAGAGAGCAAAGAGGCCCCGGTCTGTGGTGAAAAATCGCCACTCAGGTTTCCTCGTGTATCCCATCAAAGATCCGTTACAGTGAATGAACTGAATCGTCTACCTGTCACTTTGTACAAATAAAGTACTTTTCCCGCTACTGTTTTCAATGCATGGTTTCATTTTGAGGGGAAAAAGGTAAAAATAGAAAGGTGCGGTTATGTGATTTCTCTCAAATAGGTGCACATCCCGTTACCACTGAGAATGACTGGAATAGGTCTTCCCATCACTGTCCACTATAGTAAAAATGCATTATGTTTTTGGTTGATAGATTACAACTCTGGGTTTTGTATGTTGTTTATCATTTCTGAACTTTGTGAAGTGAAGAGCAGGTGAAGGTGTGGTACATTTAGCTTCATCAGTGTTAACCTGCAGGGACCAGAGTGTGTTTCGCATGAATGAGATTTTGATTTTGACTACATTTAAGCAATCATCTCTGCTGCCGTATGCTCCATATTTATTATTACCTTTAAATATTCCCACTTGACTGAGTAAATTGAGAAGATTTCTTTATTGTTCTTCAGAGTCATTTGCAAATAGAGCGGCTTCAGTTTTCACTATATTTATGTATGTATGCATCTTACTTCCTGTAACAGTGGAATTAATGTAAAAGTGGAATCATTTAATCTCACAGAGAGAGCATTAACTCCTATAGCCCAGGTGTCAGGAGGAGGCGCTGGGAGACACACCTGTGCTCCACTTCTGCCTCACACATGCTTCTATTTATTCCCAGGTTACAAATTATACAGCGCTAATCTGTGTTTTATCATTGTGTAAAAGGGCCAGTTTTAGTCAGCTACAGTCAGGGCTCGGCTGCTGTGGGAGCGATGCCCTGGATTGTGCCTCAGGGCTGTTCCATGTGATCCGGTGTGTGTGATAGGAATTCGGACATCACATAAAATGACATAAGAGGGCTTTTCAAGTCTCCAGCTACAAGGTGTGTACAGTAGCCATGCACCGATACCGATATAGACAATTAGTGACCATAGCAAGAGCGGTTTCACGATATCGGTTAAGACAAAAATTAGATGTAACGAGACTACTTACAGGCTGATTAAAGCTTAGAACGTCTCATAATGTTTGAACTTTAATTCATACAAAGCTGTTCAGTAGTGATGTGACAGGTAAATAACAGTTACATACCACAATTTGAATCTCTTGTATAATATGTTTACTCTTCCTACACTGGTATCCGGATATCAAATATCAATAAATTAAAATATATATATATCAGTATTGGAACTGAAAACACTGGCTTGGTGCACATCCCTAGTACACATGCATCTATGCATTCATATGATGAGCCCACAAGTTTTATAATCACTGTAACTCTTTTGTTTAGAATTTACGTCATCAGCACCTCACTAAATGCAGTTCCAAAATGTCCCACCACCCATAAAGCTTGATACATCCATTTGGCTAGTTCACAAAATCTGGAATTTAACCTTTCTACAACCCCTCAATGGACTGCAATAGCCTTCCTCTGGAGAATGTGGTGGTAGTGGTCAAATTACAGAACATCTTCATTTAGCAGCATTTTATAAGTCATAAACATATAGTATTTGGCACAACTTTGATTCTTATATTTACAGCAGAAAACATGGTGTTTTGTCATGTTTGTGATTCTCAGTTACAGTTGCAACCACAGTAAATAAACCCTCCTCCCTCTCAAACTCAGTGCTGAAAAGAAGTTGGTCCTTCATAACTTCTCTGGCACATACCCTGCTCCTCTGCATTTGTTGAACCGTCACCACTGGGACGAGCGAGTGCCTCCCTCTGTCCCGCTGAGTGCTCTGATCCTGTACATCACCTGATATGGCGTTTATCCTTGAAAGCCTCATTGAATAGCTGAAAGTCCCCTGGCAGAGACAGAACTTGACATGTCTGTCCCCACTACAGCTGCTATTGTGTAGTCGGAGCAGCCTCACAGAGCACTTTGTCACAGTTAAGAGCTGTTGTTAAGAAGGCCACCATATTTGTTTTAAAAATAACATATCACATACCAAGGACTCAATAAAGCATCCAGGATGTCCTCCTCATGGAGCTGAGTCTGAGCCCTTAAAGTGTCTGGTTTTAGGACTTGGCATCACACCTGTTGTGCTACACGATAGCGTTATTTTTTAACTTTCAAAATCCTCAAGTCCAAAGATCCATGAATTCTGGGATGTGTTTAAAATGTGTACAAATACAAGGCTGTATGGACCAGGGGAATTTACCCCCCAACTCCACAGCTCCACATTTAGCATGCTTATTTAGTCCATTGTCACTTTATCTTTAACATTGTGAAATAGGGCAAATGCCGTGGCAGTCAGGCCAAATCTCAGCCACTCAAAGTGTTCAGTTTTAGGACATTGGGGTCACAGCTGTTGTGGAACTTGATAGAAGGATTATTTTTAAACTTTCAGAGCTCCAAATTCCTCCTTCTGAGAAAATGGTCACACCATGAGCCATGAGTCTTCTTAAATGCCTTGTTATGGAGATATGAAGAGACAAACACGGATATTTGATCAAGGTCATGAGCAATGTTATAGCATTTTGACACTCAACACTTCACAATTATGTAAAAAGCTAAGCTTTTAAATCTCTTCCAACATAAACTTAAGTAAATGTTATTGTCTAGGGATGTTGTGTATCAAAGGTGACTTTTACCAAAACTGTGAATAATAGAACTTGTGACAAGCACCTCTGTTCTAACACTCCCAAAGAAGGCAGTGGTGTTCAGAGTGGGGCAGGGGCCAGTGTTTTACAGTCAAATATAATGCCTAAATTTAGGTCCTGTGCTATGTCCATGCAGCAGAGATCTGGGTGGGCTCCTGTGACGTCTGAAAAGTTGGAGTGGTTTTGGAGTATAAAAGCAGATACTGTAATGTAGTGAGAGTGGGGAGAGACCTGATGTGGCTGATAGGACAGGGAACTGCCTGGTGGATACAAAACAACTTAAAAGATGTAATCTCAATTATATTTCAAGATTTAAGATGATATGGCCAAAAGAAGCTCATTACAATACCACATTGGGTCAGTCAGTATCACTGTATAACCTGAACCTGCACATGCCGCATAGTCAGAACAACATTAACAACTCAAAGTCTGTGCCTACGACCCTTCCTGATTGATCACTTACAAACACATAGACAAGTGAGGTCTTGCAGTGGATACAATTACTGTATACTAAGTTGAGATTCAAACTGCCGACACACTGGTTTTTGGGCGAATGCTTAACTAACTGTGCGTTGAAAGTACAAAATCATCAGTCACAAACATTGTAGCCATGGGCTACAAAGCAGACTAACACCAGCCACAAGTGGACACTGAAGGACCAAAGGCTGTTTCGTATTGAATATTCATAAAAGTGGCACCTTATCTTTGTTGGTTAGGCCCAGCGATTAAAGAGTGCAAAATTACAGGGTGTGGGATTCACTTTTGTGCACTTAAATGGAGAAATAACTGTAATAAATTACTACTCTCATAACCAGTAGATCTTGATTTTAAACAGGTTTTAAACTTATAACAGTAGTATAATAAAAGTATTGGTATTAGTCTTGTGTTGGTGCATTTACTATCATAGAGCATATTTTTTAGAATATATATAGCAAGTAGTTTGAGTATTTGTAGCATTTTGTAGCATGTAGTGACTTATAGGTGTCATTCGCCCGAGGCCCTTATTTTCTGGCTTGAGGCTGTCTTTCATTTTTTCCCCCCAAATTAACCTTAAAATGTCTAAACATAGTGTTGTGAGATGTGTGTCTAACTCTGTGAGCACAGCACGTGTGGCATGAGTGAGTGACTGCGTGCACGCCTCTGGGGCACTTTTTGAATGCACGTAAGTAAGCGGGCACTTGCTCCCTAACTCGCCCCGATCGCCGTTCTCTCATCTCCAGATACACAGACATAGACACCAGACACCTTACGCTCCTTATGAGTACGGGTGTCTGGTGTACGGCGATCGGGGCGAGTTAGGGAGCAAGTGCCCAGTTATATATGTGCATTAGGGCAAGATAAAGCCACAAAAGTCTTGAGCAACAAACTGGAGTGGTTATTTGGCTCACACACTCACAACAATGATGAGGTACAGAATAGGGAGTTAGACCACGAGGGATGAGCGGCTGCTGCAACCCTCTGGCCCTGGAGAAGAAGATGGTTCTCCCCTGTGACCTCTGACCATGGTCCGTGGACTGAGACAGAAAGAGTTTAACAATAGTATAAACAAAATGAAAATAGCAAGACAAACTTAATAGTTGCAAATGGAATTCAGACTAGAGATGTTGACGGGCCTATTTCGTGCTAAACATTCATAATTTTGGCATTGTTTGTTAGGACCGGCTGTTGAAGTGTAAAATTACAGGGTGTGGTATGACTTGTGTACACTCTAATGAACAAGTAACTCTAATAAAACATTTGCAGTTATTACATCTTGGTTTGGCTTTTTGCAGTTTATCCCAAATTACCTGCCTGCATGTATCAGTGTATATACATCACTGTTAAGCATACCTCATTTTACCATAATGTCATTAATTTACAACCCCCCCAAAAGAGCATTTTTACATGATTCCTCTGTTAAAATTACATATAAATACAATCACAGCTCCAGCAGTCCCCTTTAATTTGCAGAGATCTTATGCACAGGTCCACAGCGGGGGGTCGCTAATAGAGGATCATCATATTCTGCTGAGGCCCCTCTCCTCTGCTCCTCGCTGTGCTCTGTAATGCAATGTCGTTCCTTTAACATTTAGCATTTAGCCGGGTTCAAGTCATTCTGCACTGGTCAGGAACTTTGAGGAGTAAGCAGATACTTTACACTTTATTATAGACATCTGGGTATAATATTAGTCATCTCTGTCTGTCCTAGCCACCCTAACAGACCCAAGTGTGTGACAAGCCACCATTCCAGGACAAATCGATGCTACAAAACAGATTGCATTGAGGGGAGAATTCTTTTGCTGACAGGCGGCCGGGGTAGTTTGGGCTTTTAAAAAATAGCGACATCTTTTAAGGTGACCCCGAGAGTGCTTCTTATAAAATTACAAGAGACAGAAATCCATTTGGAAGTGTGCTATAACGCCGAGATTACATTGTTACTTTAGAGGCTCGGCACAAATTAATTTGAGCTTCATTTCATGTATTATATAAATGGATGGTGCAAGGAAAATTAAATCCCAGTATTGCGTGTTTCTTTATATTGTTTGATTTGGTGCAGAGGGTGTTTTGTATCGTGGTGGTATTGACGTTCGATTGGGCAGCAGGGCAGGGTTCCAGCAGATTTAACTCTTGGTGTCCTCAGCTGTCACCTCCTGAGGACAAAGCAGAGAGGGATGAATGAAGTGCACATGTAAATAAGAGTTTCACCTGTGAATGTGCGTGTGTGTGTGTATGCGTGTGTGTGCGTGTGTGTGTATGTGTGGGGAGAGGCCTGGATTCAAGGCTGACACTGGATCACGTTTGTCAGATGGAGAACATTCCCTCAAGAATACAGTATATCTTTGACAATCTGCAGCTCAGAATGACTTTGTCTTTGCTCTCTCATGGGAGTAACACACCAGGGTCTGAGATGGACACATAATTAACTCAAGTATGTGTTACGTGGATGTGTATTCATTTATCTAAAATACTCCTACTCTCATAATCAGTAGATCTCCACTTTGAACAAGTTTTAAGCTTGGTCTTTTTTGGTGCATTTACTATCATATAGCAAGTATTTTGAATATTTGTAGCATGTAACAACGTACATGTGTCGCCTGTATTTACTGGCTTGAGTATATTGCCCCCCTTACTATAAGAGATGCTGATTTGTACAAATATTGAAAGGAATGGCTCTTACAAATACAGCAAGAGTGTATCTGTACTTGTGTTCAGTTTTGGGCAGGGAAAACTGAGGCTGCCCATGCCCCATCCCTGTAGCCTGCTCTGAAGCCTCTCTCGCTCACACAGAGCACTGTATGAATGAGAGGGCCACACCCCCACCTCTGCCCTCCGCCCTGCCCCACACACATATGGAGGCAGAGCGGAGTGTGTCAGCCCGCCCGACCTGTCAGGTAAAAATACAGCCGCGACTCTGAGAACATCCTGGGACCTGGGACCATGTGTCGACACGCAGCGCACTGTTAGCTACATCGCCTGGTCAGATCAGGGACAGGAGAGGAGGAGAGGAGCAGAGCAACTCCAGCTGTTGTTCATCAGTGGGCCACAGGGGAGGCTGTTACCCAAACACCTGCCCACACTGCTACAAGCTCCAATACATACAATACAGTGTGCAGACAATGACAGAAAACATTTCATCTGTATCAACACCTCTCATGTGAATTCCATACTGTACTTAATTACTGTAGATAAAAGCACACTTTAAACATACACCTAATTAATTCATTGTACTCTTTCTGCATAATGTAAATATCTGCTTAAAATATTCTTATTAAAGAACATTTTACATGCTTTTCTGATACACACTGTACTGGCCTGCTGGAAACAGAGGCAGGGAGCTGCCTTCGCTCTTCAGATGTCATGTAACTTTGGAAACTTTAGGAACAATGTGAGGTTTAAATAATGCATAGACAGTGTACAGTGTATACATAGGACTCATGCAGATTTGAACACACCTCGTCTTGGTTTCATCACTTACATGAATATTCATGAAACATCCATTCATGCACAATAACACATCTTTTTCTAAGGAACTAAAAAGACTAATAGGAGAAATGAACATCAAATCTGATCTATCAACATATTTGTAGAGCTGTGCATGCACTTTCTGAGGGCTAGTACAATACAGCAGAATACACTGGCTTGTGTTCTCATACATTTTTGCAAGAGCTATGCAAATGTAAAATGTTGTTTAAATTGAATGGCATAAGATTTTCCACTTTGGGCAATATTGTTAAATTCTAAAAACATGTAGCTAAAGCAGAGTGATCCCTCTCAGTGATCCCTCTCCTCCTCACTAACCTCCTGTTGTGTGGACATATAAATTCAGCCTCATGTATTGAGTGTGTGTGCGCACGGCCAGACAGAGCTGTCACCTTCTCCTCTCTCACTCTAAGCTCAAGACGCTGCAGACTGTTTTCATTGTGCTCCTCAGAGCAGAGAGAGGGAAGGGGCAGTGACCAGGTGAAAAACGGCAGATGCCACGCTCAATAATACCAATGTTAAAATCTCCTTGACCCACGGGTCATCAAATAGCAAGCCCAATTCGTTTCATATTTTCCTTGCTGGATCAATGCTAGCATAAATTTGGGGATTCAATGACAAGAATAATTTAAAACAGATCTATAAATGATAGAAAGCCGTTCCCTGTGGACATGAATGCATAACAATTGTGTGGATTGACAGGATGCTTCTCCTTTGCCAATGCAAAAACAGACATAATATTAGGCATGGCTGTGCATTAACAGGCTGCCCTGCTGGGTGCCTCTGGTGAGTTCAAGTACATATTGAGAAATCGATCTTTTGTGAATTTCTTACGCTTTTCTGCTCTGATCAGCAAAGATAGGAAGGACAAATTGTTTAACATACCTGAATAAATAATAGTGTCGATGCAGCAGCAGCTTCCTTAAATCAAAAGAGGTGAAATCTCAGCACCTTCAGGGAATAATAAGCAGTGTGAACATTTATTATGCCTTTATACAGAGCGGTATAAGAACAACAAGTTAGAATAAGTCATGTATTTACTGTCTCCAAGACTGCACTGGTGAGTTAAACCTGGACACATCTCACAGCTTACAGGACAAGATTATTGGACTTCACGCTAATACTGTTTTGCAAAGCATAAAAGCCTCTCTCCGCTGATAAATATTAATTTGAGCCTTCATGATGTATTTGAAAATTCCAGCTAAAATGTCACCACATGGAACATTAATGCAATATTTCAGGGGCCTGAGAGCAATACTCATATTGATTGCATTTATTTGACTCTGGGGAGGAGGAATAATTCTTCAACGTGGAGACACATCTGGTAGCCAAAGATGCGAGGCCGGGAATGAGAAAATGCAAAATAACAATAAAAAATAATAGGACTTGTATTTAAACGCATTAGGCCAGCCATTGTAGGAATATCAATGTCTTATTATTATAGCAATAGGGACAAGACAGATGCAGCCAGGTCGTTTAACAGCCACCTCAAAAAGCTTTAATTTTTAATACCCAGAACATTTTTTTTCAAGTGACTGTTAAAAAGACAAGATTTCTTCCTGTTACTGTGTGCGGACAACTTGAAGGCGTTGCCCCCCTGTCCTTTTGTTATTAACAATATTGACTCGCACTGGGGCCAGGCGTCTGACTGTCTTTGCGCAAATGAAGTGAAATTTGAGAAGCGACACTTTGACCCTGAGCCCATCCGTCACCAGCTGCGAGGACTTTATTAATTGGACACGCAACAATATTTGGACGTTTGGCGCTTAAATCAGCCATGCGTGTCTCCGCGTGCTCCAACAATTTAGACCTAAACAACCACTTTGCCGTTTTTACGCACTGCTGTGTTCCCATTACGCATGGATCATATCAAACCAAACTGGTTTAAGATCTTAATTTTACACAGGGTAAAATCTTCCTCCAACTAAGTGAACTTGCTCAGTCAAAAACGGCATTGCAAAATACAAAAATATCTTGTTTCACATAATTATTTTGGTTTTATTCTATAAGATATAAAACGTGTATAAATAAAATACATATAACCTAACCTAACTCTATCACGTTAATGTTTAGCGTTGAAGAATAAATGAATGAATGAAGAAGTGTCAGAAAGTTTCTCATAAGCCCATTGCCTCGAGTGCGGTCGCCTCCGCTGAATACAGCACTGCTACAGCGCCTCCCACTGGCGGATTTCAGAAGTGTTCTTTAAACCCATCAACCTTTCACCAAAGGAAATAAAAGTATAATTCCTTAACAGTCCATGTTTTCAGGTGTCTGTGAATCTATAAACTAACATACAATTTAGTATTTTATGGTTAAATAAGAATCAGTCAATTGTATTAAATCATTATTAAACTGACTATCATTGTTATCAAAGTTCTTAGGATTACTTTATACTTCATTCATTATAAGTGAGGTGTGTACTTTTACTCATTCAATTGGCCAATATTCACTTGATTTGAATAAATTCCTGGCAAATTGTTACCAGTCTGAGCAACAACATTCTTAATATGTCCAAATAAATACTCTTTATTATTTCTTTGAATTATCTTTAAAATGATTTCCAGACATTTTTAAATCAGGGACTTTCTGGTGGCTTATGTAGAAGAGTGACAGGAAATATGGAAGACAGATGAAGCGACAAATGTCCAAAGAGCTAAACGCACAGTGATGCCTTTGACCAACTGAGACACAGACTGGACAACTGTCCCTGTTACATCTGTCCTCAACAAATGATCAACACATATGTTTTAGCTACAACACTCACTTTCATATGAGTGCAATTTAACTGTCTGATGTATAGTCAGTCTTAGTTTCTTAGTTGTTGTTTGTACTGTTTTTACATATATTACAAATATTTACATATTTATTCTTGCCAGACTTATACAATGTAAGATAATGGGAAATATCCAACTTTAAGAATGACTTACAGTAATACAGATTTTATAATGTTGGATTTAAAGGTGCAGTATGTACGGTAACTTTTCTGGTGGGTGATCCACTACCTGCTTGTTTCCATGGAGATGTTATTGCTTTGCCTGGAATGTTCCAAGGTGTGGGTGTAGACTTTTCTATAATGTCTTTATTGGATAGTCAGTGTTTTCATAGTCTTGAACAACCATAAAGTCAGCATAGTGTGTGCAGGGCTGCCTCTTCACAGATCTAACCTGTCATTTGGTCTTGGTGGTATCTCCAGGCGACAGAACCTCAACATAGTTACATAGTGCACCTTTAGGGAATATAGTATTTTTCACAAGTCTTCTTTACTTTTACTCACTCTCATAATTAGTATAAGTATAATTCTAAGTATAAATACTTAGATTTACATTTTTAGTGAAGTAATCTTTTGAGTACACATTTCGAGTAGTTCTTCTACCTTGGAGCATCTATAACAGATACTAAATGTTTACTCAGAAATCAAGTTTTCAAACTTAAAATATCCAAGAGATATTCCAAACTTTCCCCAAATCTCAACAATAAACAACCAATGCAGGTTTGTCTAAATAATGAATTTGCACAAAAACCCAGGACAACCGCTTCAAACAGAAAATACCTTTTATCACCATCTGTACTATGCAGGTCGACTGGGAGGATGTGTCTTTGTGTGAGTGGGAGTGAGGAGGGAAATCATGGTTTTGGCTCAAGACAATGTGACTATTTAAATAAGGCATAACAGTGGAGCCCTCCTGTTTAGTTCACTTTCTCAATTCCCACTTCAGGCTCATGAAAGAGGCACATAAGAAAGAGACAAAAGTGTGACAGTGAGAAAAAAACAACCCTCAGGAATATGGGCAAAACAGGAATACAATTTAAGTCGATGGTATGTGATAATTATAAAAGTAATCTCCTGGGTTTGTGTTGTGCTCATTAAAAGACACATTTTACAAGTGATAACTAAGATTTTTGAAGCAGAGGTACTTTTATTTTGCATCAGTTCTGTGAGAGGAGTCACACATGGATCCAACAGTTGTAATAGTGTACTGTCCTCTACTGCTGATCTTGTACTTTGCTGCTGCAACATTTGCAAAAATGTATAAGCAAAAAAGGAGGTAGAATAATGTATTGTGGAGAGTACCTGCTTGCTTGTCTTCATAAATGTACCTTACTTATCTCTATGGAAACAAACAGGAGATGCTTCCAGGTCAAATTACGGGGCAGATCTGTTGAGAGGCAGCCCCGCTCACAGTGAGAAAGCATGTTTATCCAGGTATTTTATTAGCAATAAAACCTCTTGTAACTGATCGAATGCAAGATAGAAATGTGTAATGCCATATTGCAGAACATTCCAAGAGAAGTAGTAATATCTCCATGGAAACAAGAAAAGACCCCCACACCAGAAAAATGACATAGTGCTCCTTAATAAAAAACCCTTGCACAGGGCCCTTGTCTTATAGGCCTCTACTTAACTTTAGCTGTGTGTACCCTAGTTATCTGAGAATGTGTAACTTGACTGATGCAGGGAAATCCTATAATTGAAGAGGTATAGCAGTGGTAAATCTATCCAAATGTGCTGCTTTATAAAATATGTTTTTGTGGCTCCTTTATGACACTTACGCAGACCAAATACCGTAACTATTCACAACATAGTGCACATATCTTTGCATAAAAACCTGAAGTATTACTCTGAGGTTTTCATATTGTCGGTAAACTGTGCAGGCCTGCGTGTAGCATTAGCGCCGAGCCAGGGTAAAGTGGCAGGTGATTTAATGGTTGTCACACAAGAGCACAGAGACAGGATTCCAGTCAAAGCTAATATTTGTGATGAATCACTGTCACGCCCGCGGTAAATGTAACACTAATAGACATGCAGAGATCTACAGTTAGCTGCTTTGGCTAATGAGCAGATTCTTTCAGAGGGGCGGGTGTCACTTTTGCGTGCTGGCCCCATATACAATATTGAGAAGAGGTAGGTGAAGGAGGGAGGAGCGGGTGGTGAGGATCGGAGGGGATTGTGGGTATTGGAATGGGTGTAATGAGGGTGTCAGAGGAGCACCGCTGTGAGGGGCTCAGGCTAACAACATGAAGTACGGGTACATGGGACTGTCAACACGCCACTGTGTTTAAAGTGTAGTTATTAGAGGGAGGTGATAGGGGAGGTGATTTATTTAAGGATAACGTAGGAATATTTTAAGAGAATAGAAATAGAAATATTCAGCATATTAGTTTGCTGCTGTAAGTCATAGATAAGTCCTTAGAAAGATATTGATACTTTACCTTTGAGCGTATTGGAAAGAGACAAGGACAGTGGTTATCAATACTTGGGCCTG